>JAKWBJ010000536.1:5400000-6600000 GCA_023159175.1 Wohlfahrtia magnifica
TTCATCATCCACCGTCCTTGCTGGAAGGTTGCTAATGTAACGCCCATCTCTGGAAAGGCCAGCCTAGTAATCCTGGGAACTTGCAGCTTGTTTCGCACTCTCTAAAGTTGTGGAGAGTATGATTAATCACACCACCTTGTGAGATATTTGGAGTCCGAAAGGCCCGTTCTACTGGAGACCTGCTGGCGTTGCTCTCAGAGGAGTGGAACAGGCCCATTTATGGTTTTGGCAAAAGTAAAGTTGTGCTCCTTTTCAATGAGTCTAAAAATAGAATCGGGTGCAGCTCATTGACCCGTGTTCCTTCATGGAATTTTATGGGAATTAATTATTTTTAAGATTGTGGCGCTGCATATATCCAAGGCGTTCGGTAGAGTCTTGTACGAGGCTCTCATTTCGAAACTTAATGATTTTGATGTCGGTAGTCACTTTTCTTGATATATATTAAGCTATTTCAGAAATCGCTTTGTAAGAGTAGTTATTGATGGGGTCTCATCCCACAAGCTCATGATAATCTCAGGAGTACCGCAAAGCTTTGTTCTTTTTCCTACCCTTTTTTAATATTTCTTAACGGCTTTCTTCTTCAAACTTCTAATCCTATCTATTCTTTTGCAGATGAAAGCAATATTTTTCATTCATGTTCTTTTCATCGTGGGTCGAGCCTCTTGCATATTGAAGTGAATCTGACGAAATTATGAATTAATTCCTAATAATCGTATATTCTTACTCGTATTTCTCGTAGAGCGCATCACTTTATAGTTTATTGTCCGGCGAATCGCACAACGTATTATAGGCAGAATTCGTTCTTTGATCGCACTCTTCGTTTGTGGAACAATCTTTTAAAAGTCATCCGTGCCACTTACGACGTGAGTAAGTCCTAGGCGGAGCACTGTATTAACTGACAATATAGTGATGATTCTCTTGCTACGAAATGAAGCGTTGGGCTTGTGTGATCGCAATCTCTTCCAAAGTACAAATAAATGATTTTTTAACAATGTTCAGAAAGAGTTCATGCCAGAACTATAGACTCTTTAACTGCCTGGATGAAGAACAATATTGTAAATTAATTAACTTTTACCATAAATATTTGGGAAAACCATCTGTGTAGAAAACCAGCAGAAAAATAGTTTTCTCGTTTTCGATCTGAAAATTTTGCTCTAAACACGCTCTTCGATCTGATCGATTGATCATTGAAAAAGTTGATGAAATCGGGGAAAAACTGAGAAAGACCGGCGCCCGAGATTAGCAATGAATCGCTGTTTTGTTACTCATACTCACTCATGAATTTAAATTCATTCAAACTCAAGTACTCATACTCATTCATACTCACAATAATGTTGATTCATAGGTATAAGTATAAATGAGTTCGAATCAAACGTCGTACTCATACTCATAGCTACTTATACTCAGAATACATACTCATAAATAATTCGCATGACTTATGAATACTCATGGGTATTCATTTCTTTCTTTTATTATAGGTATTCGCTATTTAAAAGAAAAAGAAAGCACATAAACACACAACCTTATAATGAATATACGAATATTCATACTCGAATCATACTCATTTTGCATAGTCTACGCACAATGATTACAGATTACGATTACGAATCAGTAGTGTCATAAGCGTTAATAAATATAAATATGATGAGTACTTCAACTCTTAGAGTATGAATGAGTAGCAATTGCAATGAGTATGAGTAAGTATAAGAATTTATGAATCATGATGTACTCATGTTTGCAGTATTCATAACTGATCTCTGACCGGTACATATGCAGAGGGAACTAGGCAATAATCATCAAACAATTTTGAACCATTTCTAGAAAGCTCGATACACAATCAACCCCAATGTTTGGGTGCCACATGAATTAAAAGTGAAAAATTTTATATACTGAATTTCTATTTGCGACTTACTCCTGAGACGTAACGAAATCTAACAATTTCTGAAGCGAAATATTACGATCGATGAAAAGTGGACCATATACGACAATAATATGCGAAATAAATCATAGACAAAGCAAGGTGAAGCTTCGCAGACCGTAGCAAGGCCAGAACTGACACCAAGAATGTTAATGCTGTGTGTCTGCAGTAATGAAATGATATGTTCGTTATGAGCTTCTACAAGTGGTCAGTCGGTTAATTCTGATCTCTACTATTAACAGCTAATGACATTAACGCAAGCAATTTAATTGAAACTGACAGAATTAAATAACAGAAAAGATGCTGTGCTTCATCATGACAACGCCAGACCACACACCTCTTTGATGACCCGGCAGTAGCCAAGAGATTTTTGCTTGAAAGTTTTGATGCATCCGCTATCTATCTCGAACCTTACACCTACAGATTATCATTAGCTTCGATCTTTGCAGAACTCTCTTAATGGTGTAAATTTAAATTCCATAGAGTCCTGCAAAACGCAATTGGTTCAGTTTATAGTTTAGAAAGCCCAAAAGTTCTACACTGATGGAATAATGGCTTTACTTCAAAAATGACAAAAGGTTATCATTTCATTATTTCACTTCATTCTTAGCATGTCACCATATCATACTAAGCTTGGACCTAAGTAAGCTCTAGACTAGTTTTTATTATATTTGGCTCCCAGATAAGCGGGTATACGCTCTCAGAGACAGTTTAATTTGTGGTTAATATTGTATACCAAGTCATTTTAGTGCCTTTTTTTTTTTTTTTTTTTGAGAATATCACCCAGGGAATGACCAGGAAAATAGGTTATGGAGAGGAGGAGAGTTGGAATAGTGTTTATGGATGTTCGATTTAACTTTGCTCATGTCGTAACTAACAGAGAAGACTTTAGCGGGAAGATTGTTCCACATACGAATAGTTCGACTGAAGAACAAATTCTCCCTATAATGTAGATTCGATTCGATTTGCTGGACAATCAACTACAAAAGGAAATAAATAATTTCCATTTAACAATGAAACACATGCTACGTTGCGACAATGATCTAATGAATCGATAGAGTTGGCCACTCTACATTAAAACGCACTTTCGTCCTCTTCTGTACGCGGTTGAGAAGCTCCAAAATAGACTTTGAAGCACCGGCCCATACATGAGAGTTGTATTCTCGGATATAGGTCGGTTCTTGCAAATATTAAAGCTATTGGATGAAGTGAAATACTTCTTGCACCGTCTTAAAAACCTGAGGCACTTGAATGCTTCTTTCGACACTCGGTATATGTGATCGTTTCATCGAACATCAATGAATTCTTATGTCGAGAGCATCTTATTCTCTAATATCTAATCATAGGCGCAGATGACAACACACCACCGCGTCAATATTGAGTATTGCGAGCGACCCTGTTCGCACGACCTTATTCGCAGATTTTTACAAGGTCGCTTGTGAGTGTGTCGTTCATATTTATCCTTTTCACTTCAATATCCAAGATGCTCGGCATACGATCAAAAGAATATAAATGATAAACGTTGCTGTCATCTACGAAATATTAAATAAAATTGGAAGTGAGAAGAATAAATTCGTTAAGAAATATTAGGGATGGAGTGGGAGAAAGAACAGAGTTTATCTTGAACTCTATCTACGTCATGCGGCCTAGATGACTTGTTAACTTGATTTTAAGATGCAAATCGCAAATTAGCTTTCTTGTACAGATGCACAAGATAGTGAAACTGAGTTTCATTACTTAATTCCTTTGCTGAGGCTTTTAATTTTTTAAAAACGTCACGAAACAAAATTAGCGACAGATATTTGATACGCCAGTTTAAGAGGGCCTTCCAAAGGGCGTTCGTTTATTTATTTTTCTTTACACCCTAGCATGGGAGTTTTAAATATGAGTACGGAGTATGAGTAGTTGATAGTGAAACAACTTGTAAAGTGTATTGACTAACTGTGGGAATACAGAATGGATTTTCTGGGTTACATTCTTTACCTTCTGGTACAGTTATGTTGTTGAGAAATTGCTGTACAATTGTCTTACAGGGAAATTTTAAAAACAAGAAAAAACAACTTTTTCATTCCCTCTCTATCGTCTCGTTTTTGTTGTACGTACCTTTAGTTGTCGTTAAAGTTTTTCTCCTAGTTTTTCATTTTTGTTTTTTATTTATTTTTTTTTTTTTTTTTTTGTAAAATATTGTTTTAAAAATTGTGTGTTTCATTTCGTTTTTTTGCTGTTTTTTATTTTCAATCTTATAGTTTTGCATTTAGACAGCCAGCAGAAAATACAATAAGAAGCAGATGGAACTTTAAAGTTTAGATAATATGTGTATTCGAAAGAGAGCAGCAGAACATGGCCAAGTTTATTTGTTAGATATCAAATATTAAACATTTTTTTTTCGAGATTCTCTAATTTCTTAATTTTTCTTAATTTTATTTTATATTTCTGTATAAGTATTAAGAAAATTATCTCTGACTAGACAAATTTTTCAAATTTGTGACATCAAATAACCTTCTACATACTCTTCCTTATCACCTAAGTGTAAAGGTACTACATATTACCACCTTAAGCACGGAAGAAAGTCTAGAAGAGAAAAGAAAGATGAAACAAAATAAAACATCACAAAAAAACTGTTTGATTAAATCGTATTTCAAGGTATACTCACAATTGTTGTAAATGGATCAGCTAAAGGTGAATTGAATTGTATGACAGCAGGGAATTGTAAGCTTATCTGCCTGCTGGGTGTTGTTGCGCTTCTTTTATCTGATTGTAGTTTTTAAAAGTATTTGCATTTCAATTTGTTTCCCCCTTCTTTACTATCAGAGCATATTGCTGCAGCTTTTAAGTTTTTATATATTTTTCTATTGTTTAATGCAGTTTTTCTTTCATTTATGGATCTATTTTATATGTAAATTGATTGTTTGATTTACATATGGATGTTTGATGGTTGGAAATTTTTATTTTCCAATAAAATGCAAAATGAAAGAAAGCAAGTAGTTTAATACAAAAAAGAATAATAGGAAGAAAAATTAGTGCCTAAATATTAATTTCAGTAAAATGTATTTGAATTCATATCTGCTTCTTTTTTTATAATTCGTATATGAAATTTAACGTCCTGACATAACCGGATTGTCTGTGTAAAAAATTGTTGATTATCTTTCAATTCTCATACTACTTTAAGTTTCAGTTTTGTACTAATTTAAGGCAAATTTGATTCCGTTATGATATACTGTAACCATAATGGAGAAGTTTGGAATAAAGATATCTTTTGAATAAACAACTAATGTAGCTTTTCTTAAGCGAAGTTTTTTAAATTTTTGCATCAGCAAAAAAACTGTTTGAAATTTTATTGTGCAGAGGTAAGGCTGCAACGAAGATCTTTTCGTTTAGGTTGGCGGATGTTGAAACAACTTTCAGAGCTATAAAACCGAGTCTACTTACGCATATGCACAATTATTTTTGATTCATATACTTAGCTAAGGATCACAACAACTTCTAAGCTCTTTTGGATGACTTTGTGATCACTGCATACTTGGAATTGGTGGTGGTGTGGTGTAGTGGTTAGAGCGCGTGCATAACATTTCAAGCGAGCCAGGCTCGAACTCCAGTAGAGGACATGACGAAATAATTTAATTATATTTTCGTTTCGAGTGCTTAATAAAGAGGCTTCAACTTTCCCTCCAGACAACACCATCTAAAAAATAAAGAAGAAGCCCTCCCGACCACGCAGCTTTCCTCTGGCGATAATGCCAAAAACATGAGACGAATTATCAGGAAAAAACGCCATCTACTTTGAAAAAATTATAATGCTAAAGTAAAGATCACCACCAATTAGCAAGGATCTTCACCACTACGCAAAAATGATACGGAGGAAGCTACAGTGGATTAATCATCTACTTAGCTTGCATTACTCAACTGAAACAAAGCAATGAATGCTTTGTGGAAGGACAAAGATGAGTCACGGAGAAAAAAAAACATATTTGGATAAGTCTCTTCTACAATGAGTATTGTATCGTCATTGTCGTATTGTAAGCAAATTTCTTATTTATGCTGTTGCTTTGCTCCAATTTTCTTCACTACGTGTTCTGTTTCATGGGGGCTACTGGCATGTAAAACTAAAACTGTAAGCCGGTAGTTTATTCTTGGTGTCATGGACTATTGCATTATTATTATTATCATATCGACCACATACTATTGCAAGATTCTGCAACCCATAGAATCTATTGTTCCCTTTTCGTTCAGCAAAACTAAAACTGCTTCCCAGCGTGAGGTATGCCAGTGAGACTCTATGTTCACCTAAACTTTTCCACCTAAGCCTATCAATAACCTCACATTCACACAATACCATATGAATTCCGCTGTTTCTGATGCCTGTGAGCACAGTCTACAATCATCCACATCTGTGAACGCCATCCTCTTCAAATGCGTTCTTAGTCTACAGTGACATGTAATAAACCCCGTAAGGAGCTACAAGTCGGGCCAGTTGTACTTTAGAACCTCAGAACGATGCTCGAATTACGTACTAGTCGCAGCCATAGAGTTACGAAGCGCAATGTGAGCATTCCACTGCTTCAAGCATCTGGCAATTTCCAAATCCTTGACTAGATTGTGGATGGAAGTAAGTGCTGATACACAGCAAGGTCCATTCTGGCCAATGCCATCTATTCCGCAATGTCCAGGAATCCAAAGAAACTGGGTCTTAATTCCAAACGAAATGACTAAATGTCATTCAGTTCGAGCCAAGTGCCCTTAAGGCAGCTTGGCCGTCAAATGGCCTTACCCTAAATACCACTATTTATGCTAATCTCTGCACATATGGCAGTGGCCATTATGTCAGCCTGAAAGACACATAGCGATCTTCGCAGTGGAATCGACAAGTCTAGTTTAGGTCTATGGAGACTAGCACCGACACATTCATTCCTTTTGGAGCTATCGGTATACCAGCTTAGATTAAACTCACTCCACTCCCGGTCCAGCAATTCAACCCTGAGTTTCCTGCCAAAGCACCGAAGATGGTTCTCCAACCACCCTACGTAGAATAAAAAGCCTTCCTGACGCATTTCGACACTATTTGGCGAAAAATTTTGTCGTCGAACACGCCGCGACCCTCATCACATGGATGTGAAGCAGTGTTAAACCAATCAAGGCCTCCAAGACCACTGGTGGACATGTTCTCATTGCCCCTGTTATACCAAGTCAGGCGACTCTCTGTACCCTGCCTAATTTATTCATGATGGTAGTTTCCTCAACTTTTCTCCACCAAGCTATCGCCGCATAAGTGATAATAAGCGGAATAATAGCGGTATATATCCATAGTGTCAAACTCGGTGAAAGACCCCATGGCTTATCGTAGGAGGACTTGCCCAGAGGGCTCTTATCGCCTTCTTTTGGACGACAACAATGTGTGAGTTTTAATTAAGCCTCTTATCTACAATGACACCTAGACACTTAACCTTCTTAGAAAAGTTTATAGTGGTACCCATAAATGAAACAAGAGTCATATGATTACTTGTATCTTGTTGTAAAAGGTACGATAACCGTCTTTGAGGGGTGAACCATCAGGGAATATTTCAATTTTGAGATCCGATTTCGGCAGAAGCTTTAATGGCTCTTTGGCTGACGAATACAGGATATTCGCCTGGCACTGCCTTTATGCAAAATGGCGTTTTCAGGATTCATTGTGGTGGTAAGTATTATAATGTACTTTAGACGTAGCTGTTCCAGGAATGGATGGAATGTTAACTGATTCAAACGTCATCTTTGAGTGATTGCGAAAATATAGAGATTATATAACTGCAGGCAACCTGGTGAAGAATAGAATACGAATTATGTTTCCCCATTGCGGTATATTGGCACCAATACCGAGCGCCGATAAACTTTGGGACTGCGCAACTTCTGTGCTTTTCCAAGGCGTAAGTGCTTGATCAAATATGGTTGCCATGCAAAACTGTACATTTAGAATCTATGCCAAGAAAACGGCTTATATTCGCATCTCAAAATTAAAGCGAGATATGAAATTGTCGCCATTTGTGCAGTAGTGTTGACAACCCTAGAAAAACACAATTTGACAGCTGACAGTTTAAGGTTAGAACAACGTGTCTTCAATATTGAACAATATTTTTTAAAAATAATGAAGGCCTGACGGCCGTAGTTCGAAAATATCTTACAAAATGTGGTCGGAAAAGTGTTTTAACTTCGTCAGCTATGAAGAGATTAATTGAAAAATTCAAGGAGATTGGATGCGTTGGAGACATCAAGCACCCTGGTCGTTCAACCTTTCAAATGTCAATATCGAAGCAGTGTGTGAGAGTGTCGGCGACAATCCAGGAATCTCTATTCGATGTCGTGGACAAGAATTAAAAATTTCAAGAAGCTCTCTATAGCGCAAACTCACTAAAGATCTGTGTCTCCAAGCTTACAAATATCAATTAACACAACAACTGATGCCTTATGACCAGAAGAGTGTTCGTTGAATGGATTATTGAACATCAACAAATGGATGCTGATTTTTTGAGCAAAATCATCCTAATCGATGAAGCACATTTTCACCTTGATAGCTTTGTTAATTGGCAAAATTGCTAGATATAGCGACAGTATAACACAGCTTTTTCTCCGAAATTGGATGATGTTGATGGGGCCAATATGTGTTTTCAACAAGACAGTGCCACATGCCATACAGGCCGTGAAACAATTCAATTACTGCATGAGACATCTCCAGGTCGTGCACTATCTCGTTTCGGTAATCAGAATTGGCCGAATCGGGTTATTTGAAATCGCACCAGTATTTTAAAGAAACAGCTTCAACGCTGCATCAATGAAATTTAGCCACATTTATGCAAAACTGTTATAGAAAATTTTGACAAATGAGTGCTTATGCGCCTGCAAATCCTTAGTGGCCATTTGCCAGATATGTTATTCCATAAGTAGCCCCATCCTATGTGCTTTATGGTTCAATAAAAAATAACAGTCAAAAGACTAAGAACTGTATTTTCTATTAAATTCAGATCTTGCTTTAATCTAAGGACACACCTTATGTCAGTATTCCACTCGGGGAAAATACCGCCTCAGATTACTTGGATCATGTCAATTTAAGAATCTTTTAGAGCCAGTATTAGCGCCTGTGTTTGGTCCTGCTGCTCGCCTTGTTGTTATTTAGAACTTTTGGTTTCTTACTTGGTCCCTTTTTTGGGCATATTCCTCCCTTCGAATTTCATCGACTATCTTCTCGTACTTCTTGTTTACAGGTGTCACAATGGGAACAAGATTTGCTGGATCCAAGTGGGCTGTACTTTACTTTACTAACAAATGCTCTGTTGTACATAAACAATTCGAATCTCTATAAAGACCTAAACGTAGGAAGCTAGAAGTTCCACCGAACTGACTACCCCCCGTTATCTTAAGTGACAATAGTCATATCCGATTGCGGACCTGAGATGAGCGCAAATAATTTCAAGTTGATAAAAAACCCTGTACCGCTCTGGAGCTCAAATAATAATATTTCTCCTTCTAAAAGGGGTGATACATTAGCAAACATTTGTTTGCAAACATCGCAAACAGCCTATCGCATTCAAGGAAAAGTAAGTTATCCATGTATGGGATTGGCTATTGTTAGTTCACCCTGGTGAAGATACATTTTTAATAAATTACTTAAAAAAACCATTAGCATCCTGAACTTAGCCTAACCTAACCTAACCTTACCTTATCTTCTTCTCATATAAAAACAATAAAATTAATTTTGTCATTAAACAAACGAAATAAGCTACTTCACTACACAATATTTATTAGTTTAAAAGCTAATCTTTTTTGTTTCAAAATCTCTATTTAATAAACTGTTTTTTTTTTTTGTTTTTTTTTGTGTCTTTTTTTCTCAAGTCGTATTATTTTATTTAAAATAAATATTAAAACAAAAGCTTTTCAAACAACACATACATTTGTCAACTATTGTATAAAGAGAAGTGTTTGCTTATCTACAAATACATTCACGCTAAAAAAATAAATACAGTGGAAGATGGTTAAGATGAACTCAAGCCTACTGCACAAATTAGTTTGTTCATATAAACATTGTAATTTAAAAGAATATCAATTTAAAAACATAACAAAGGGTGGGCCATTTAAAAGTTTAATTATAAAAATGCAGTAAAACAAAAACGGTTTGAAATGTTGCCAAATATGTTTTTTTGTTGTGAACTGACATTTTATTTCATTCATATGACTCCCGTGGCTGGCCTAGCAGTACCCCGTTCGATCGGACAGATTTTCGAGAGCTTTTTCGAGTGTATCAGGTCGTATCTCAGTAATGGCATCAATAATGTTGGCCTTCAAAAACTTAATTGTCTCCGGTTTGTCAGCATAACATTTGTCTTTAAGGGCGCACCACAGAAAATAGTCCAACGATGTTAAATCGCAGCTTCTAGGCGGCCAACTGACATCATCATTTCCACTAATTAAACGGCCATCAAACGCGTTAATCGATTCATTTCGTTCAGTGGAGATAATATACTGAATTTTGTGATAGAATAGAATGACAGAAGTATCACCAGATTCGATATAATCGCTGGTTCAAATTTAAACCAATAGATGGCAAACCCGATATGTTCACTGTAATGATATTCGTTAAAAACTTGTTCGACTGTATATATACATATCGTATACAAATGTTAAAACAGAGATAAATGGCAACAAAACAAAAATTTGAAAAATGTTTAAGCATTATTATCTATCATCTATTCTTAATAAATAATGAAAAACTGTTATACAACGAATAACAAAAATCAAAACAACAACGACAACAGCTAAAATAATATGTAGTTTTAATCTAAACTTAAACAACAACAACCAATATAATAAAATTAAGCAAAAACTATTGTAAATGAAAATAAGCCAAAACACCATAGAGAGAGAGAGACTGAGAGAGAGAGATATAGAGAGTGAGTGCGAGTGAAAGGAATAGCGTATAAGGGTATTCGTACAGGAAAAAAGGTATTATTTTGATCCCTTAATCCTTAATAATCATAAAAAATAATAGAAAATAACATGTAATGACACTTGTTTTTATCACAGAATTAAATTTTCCACAAAAAAAAGAAGAAAGAAAACAAATATTTGAAATTAATAATTAAATAGTCGAAGTTATATTGATAACACTGGTCAACACAGTTCTTGTTTCTATAAATTTTTTGTTTTATTGCGTACTTCTATGGACCAAACTATGAAATAAATAATGGGAGATTACTAACAGCTTTACATTTCTTAAATTTCCGGTTATTGGTGTTAAATTAACCGGTATATTCGGTATTCGAAAAATGAAGGTTTTGAAAAACCGTATTCGAGAAAACCAAAAAACCGGTTAAAACCGGTCGAATAATAAGCGTTCAATCTCCCTACTTACTACCCATAGAATAAATAATCACATTATTCTATGGCTGGCGTAATGTAGAAGTTAGAGCGCACACATAATAAACAAGCGGCGCAGGTTTGAGCCCCAGCAGCACAAGTGCCGGAAAAAAAATTAATTGTTGTTTCAATTGCCTAATAAAGAGGCTTCAACTTACCTGCAGACATCATCATCTAAAAATAAAGAAGAAGTTACCAGCAATGATGACAAACATCACACGAATAATCAGAAAATAACTCAACCTACTGAGAAAAAATTACAATGCTAAGCAAGGATCACTACCACAATTTAGCAAGGAACTTCACCACTACACAATCGTATGGAGATGAGCTAAAGTGGATTAATCATCTAAAGGGTCCGCCAAATAATTTTTTTTTTTTGAAAATGCCATAAAAAAAACTGCTGAATATTTTCTCAAATTTATTTTTTTTATTTGAGAGTACAATCCTTCTGGTTAACAATGAAAAATAATTTCATTCAAATGGCTGCCTCAGCTGGCCATGCGGTAGCCTACACGATCGGTCCAATTTTTAAGCACCTTATCGATTGTATGCAGCTGTATTTTACCAATAACTTCACGAATATTGTCCTTTAAAGCGTCAATTGTTTCTGGCTTGTTGGCGTAACACTTATCTTTGACAGCACCCCACAAATAATAGTCCAACAATGTCAAATCGCAGCTCCGAGGTGGCCAGACGACTTCAACTCTGCGGCTGGTAATGCGATATTCAAAAACAGGACGCAACATCGAGTGTAACTTCGGCTGTGTGGCACGTAGCGCCGTTCTGTTGAAACCAAATGTTGCTAATATCCTCCTCTTCAATTCTTGTGAACAAAAATTCGTTCAACATGGCCCGATAACGATCGCCATTGACTGTAACGGTCACTCCTTGCTCATTTTCGAAGAAAAATGGCCCAATTATGCCTCTGGACCAAAATCCGCACCAAACAGTGACTCGTCTTGGGTGTATCGGCTTTTCAATGTATGCATGCGGGTTTTCTGTGCCCCAAATGCGACAATTTTGATTTTTAAATTACCCGCCAAGATCAAAATGAGCTTCATCTGAAAAGATGATTTTTTTGGAAAAATCGGCATCTTCTGTAAGTCGATCGCAGTCCCAGATTCCCGGCGTTGTTCAAGCGTAAAGACAACCATATGCGTTCGGCGGAAGGATAAAACTAATTATCTGCCAAATCAGACATGCGCTAAGTGTTACCATTCACGAAATAAGCACTAATTGGAGCAATGACGGAGAAAACAAAATTCTAGAAAATAAATTAATCCCCGACAGGACTATGCATGTATATAAATATGGGTTTATTATAGTCTTAGTAAATATATTTTTCTAACCACAATATAAACAAAATACACACAAAATAATTTAAAAAATTTTTATTTAAGTTTCCGCTTAATTTTTTATTTACAATTTTACCATATGACAAGTTGCTTATAAATTGTCCTGTAGTCAGCATGGAACTACAGGTCTAGTAAATATTTGTCTTAAATATCTCTTAAATATCTAGAATTAGCTCGTCAATAGTGCTAAAGCCTACTGGTGGATTTTTAATGAAAAGCTAATATTAAATGTCCATAGATGATTACATTGGCTGGGAAACACCTGGTCAGTAATACTACTGACAATGTCATTAGTAAAGCACAACTATTTCACTATTACATTCATCATTTTCTGCTGGATGACTTGATGATTTTATTTGCTTTGAAATGAAATCTACGCCTTAATAATTTTTTTTTTTAATTTACCACCTAAAATTTCAATTTCAACTTTAACAATTTTCATGTCACATTTCTAAGCTTTTTTTTATTTAAATTCTCTCGTAACAGTTCAACGTACGCAAAATTTAATTTTTATTTTATTCATTTTTTTGAACTTTATTCCTTTAAAAACAATTACAAAACTTTACAAGTAACACTAAATCTGCTGGAAAATTACAAAGCATTTCGGGCATACAAGTAAACTATAAAAGCAAGACAGAACTAGAATTTTAGAATAAAAATGTACCCTAAAGAATAAAAAATTAAGATTCTTTTTTATGGAAAACATTTTTGCTAGATCAAGAAGAAGAACAACAACAACTATAACGGACTTAAAGCGTCTAATTTTTCATGTGTAACGTCTGTGCATGTGTAAGATTTTCAACAAATTGTTCAAAAATATTATACATTTTCTGGCTATAGTTTACGACATAAACTTTATGGATATACAGTGGAGTTCAATAAAATAGCAGAGCAATAATTGTTTTCTTAGTCTAGCAACTTCAACTACGCAAACGATCATGTTAACACTACAGCATCGGTAAGGGTAAGACTTTTACGCAAATAAAGAAATATTATTAAGCAAATTGATTGCAAATAAAATATAAAAGCAGTGCTTAACACGGGCTTGTAAAAACCATTGAAAACCGTAATGACACTGTAACGACAGGTTTTCCGCTCGGATGCTGGGGTAGGTCAGCGGGATCCATTGTCGAACAGAAAATAAATTAAAAGACTTCTATTCATAATTATAAATAATTTATTGATTATTTAACAAAGTAAATAGATCAAGCTATCACGATCTACGCTTAACACTAAACAAATGTTTGTTTCCTAAAAAACAAATAAATCAGTCCGTGATCGTAAGTCGGATTAGGGAAGGCTGGGTAACTCGATCACCACGGACACCCAATGATGATCGGGTTCCTTGGCCATCAGGTGTCAGCTTGGTCGCAGTGGTTGACCACACTCCGACAGAGCTTTAAGCTTATTCCCTTAGTCACGTCAGGTCCCACGGTCACCACGGATATCCCAGTGGTGATCGAGGTATCTCGCCTCGTGGGTTAGTCGAAGCGGTTTACCACACTCCGACGAAGAGTTACCCTTGTCCCTTAGTTGATGCCGGAGATAATATTACTGGAGCCAGTAGTATTATTTTCTTCAGATTGATTATTTAGTTTTGCTCGGAGTACCACAAGCAAAACTAAACCTTACCCACTTGAACCTGGACACCTGTTCGCCCTTTTATACTCTTGACAATGGTATGAGATCGAATGCAAGAGACTCGTCGTACCTAGCTTTTGCAACAATCAGTCTCAGCCAGGTCCTATATGGCATGTCGAAAACAATTATAATAACCGACACTGGAAATGCTCCACAGCATGCTCCTTTGCCTTGTTCTGGCAGTTCTTACAGTTGTCATTGAAAGGCAGACCAAGTCCACTCGCATGTGCACCAGCTATCCAGTGCCTAATGGTATTAGCTACCAGAATGCATAGCGTTTACCTATCGTAGAGGGGCCTATTGTCCCCTACACTATCACTGCAGAATCAGTAGCCTGTAGGAGAATAGTGGCATGCCGACTCGGTGGCCAATTTACTTATCGCTAAGCCATCCATAGCCAGTGCATCCGCCACAAATACTGTGGGTGTTAGAGTGACCTCTCACGCAGATAATATTCAAGTCTAAATGTCCCGCCATCTCGTTTAGATATGCTCGGCATTTATATAATAACAACACCAGAGAGCGTCCTTACTCAAGCCTGACTGTTCGTACGGATACTGATTTCCACATTGAATACCCTGGCCACTGCCCTCTTTATTACCGAAACCTTCGCCAATAAAACACTCCAGTGGTACGGAAGTCTACATTAAATTATATTTTCATAGGCGAAAATATAGGCACCACCCCCACCATTCCCAAAGACTTCGATAACTCCGTGAACATCTCAACATACTCATTACTAATCCATGGTTCTGCTAAGTTGCTCTCAGAGAGTTGCTCTCTGTCCAACAATGGTTTGGGTAAACAAAAACCACCACGTCTGAGACCATGTCCACAACCTGCATGATGGTCATATGTCCCTGATCCCTATCATACCATTCTCCTGCCTACCTCAAGCTTGTCATAGACGTAATATACATCTGCTTGAACACTAAATCCAGCTAAAGCCAGTAATACAATATCAGTGCTGCACTACGCGGAACTCTGTTAAAGTTTCTATTACATGTGGACTTCTCTGAGTAACCAAGAACCAGAAGATTGCTAAATATCTGACCAGAGACTTAATATTTATTTCAAGAGCACTAGCAGCTAAATGGATATTCCTCAGGGTGCACTCCATTGATGCATATATCTTAGACCTTAACCGCAATTAGAAATGATTTCAAAACGATGTGCAGTTGCATTGCAAGTAATGTTAACTATGTTGTAGCGTTAGTTAAGATAATTCTTATTACCTAAGGAACCGACTGGACATTGTACTCCCATTTTATCCTACAATTACATATTGGATGTTCCTTGTGGTTAAAAGACGTATTTTAAACTGCTCATTTTAAGCGACAGGCGTGCTATTATCGGCCATTATCGGCAAAAAGCTATTTATTAAAATGGCTTTTGCTCAAGATCATACATATGTAGAAACTAGCAGAACAGTGAAAAAACATATTGGAACCATGTTCATTTGCTTCCCAATACAGATTGTAAAGAAAAATATACGAAATACAACGTCCAACATGCAGGTTCATTCACTTTATCATATATATAGAGGAGTGGTAACAGAACCAAAAATCAAAACACACGAAATAACGTTCAATTGTTTAATTGATATGCGATATGCTAGGCAACTAATGTCTCTTAAACCATGTCACAATCTAATTGGGCTGAGTCTTCAACATTTTTATTTTGCTTCTTTTTCTCATCATGAAGTCACTTAAAATGGTATGTTAGGTTAGGTTAGGTCAATAAGAGACTTCGGCTGTATCGTCAAAGAGACTCAGACCTTAGCTATATGGAACCTGTTATGCGCTTCCGCGTCACTGATACATTCATTCATCAAGATACCATTTATCCTCATATCCTCATTCGTACATCCTATTTCTATGGAGGTTACTTCTATTTGTATGAACACAACTGTACATAAGAAGCATACATATACGCATTTTGTTTATGTGCATAAAAGCAAGTGCAGGTGATGTTACACAACACCAACAACATTACAAAAATTACGAAAATTTAACAATTTTTATTCCCATTTACAATTTGTTCATTTTTTTTTTGGTAGGACATAATAAGTCAGCAACTCTTTTGCGCACCATATGTGTTATGAGGTGCAAAGAGTGAATAAACGTGTGTGGGTGTGTATATGTTAGAAAAAAATTTTACCAAAAAACATTTTTTAAAGCTTTTATTTCTCTTGGGTAAAAAAAAATTTCTCTCTGTCTCTCTCTCTCTCTTGCTCATTCTTCTCTGTTGTATTATGAAGTGCATGTGCTTTCAAAAGCATTCATATATAACACCTACTGCTATGCACCAACACACACTTCTTTATTTTAATACATTCTCATATTTTGTATCATAGTCAGCCACTCTATGCATTGTTATAAGAAATATGATCAAATATATACGAAAAAATAAAAATTAAAAAGAAAAAATTATAAAAAGCACAGCATGACTTTGTAATACTCTACACACCCGACTACATAAGTTCCTTTAAAAAACTGATAATAACTGAAACCAACTTATTTCAGCTGACCATCTGGATATAATTTTTATAAAGGGTGGTCCAACCATAACTCACAACGTTAATGAGTGAGTCACATCCTGACGTCAAATTTTGTTGCCCAACTTAATTTGACATTTCTTTGTTTCAGTGTTTCATATACTCAACGATGTAGAGTTACGCAATTGAGCAGCGCTTTGAAATGATTGAAGCGTTCAAATAAAAATACATTTCGTGCACTTAACGAAATTTTTGGTCAGCATAATCGACCAAATGTGTCCACAATCAAACCGGGTCTATAGGAAATGCAGAAACACCTGTGCATGCGAAAAACATCACTGTTGTTCGCGATATTGTGACAGAAAAGCCATTCAACAATTGAACATGCCACGAACATCACTGATGTGAATTTTGAATAGAGCTTTGAATTTAGACCTTTACAAGATTCAATTGACTTAAAAGCTAAGTTTACTGATCATTTCAAGCGTCGTCAGTACACCGAATGATAAATTTAACAGACAGAAGTGAATTTTGCAAAGAAAATCATTTTCAGTGAAGCGGCACACTTTCACCTCAGAGGATTCGTTAACAAAGATTATTTCCGCATTTGGGCAAATGAGAATCCAGGAGTTATTGTTGAAAAGCTGATGTATCTACAAACAGTAACTATTTGGTGTGGTTTATCGGGTCGTCCTAGCAGTTACAGTGATCGATGTTCACTATCGCCAGGTGATAATGAACTGCTTGTGGCCACAATTAAGAAAATGGATCTGGATGATATTTTGTTCGAACAGGAGGGTGCCACTTGCTATACAGCCAACGAAACAATGGCTCTTTTTCATGAGAAATTCAATGGCTTAGTTAACTCATATCGTGGCGAGTTTATTGGCTGCCACGATCATGTTATTTGATACCGCTGGACTTCTTTCTTTGGGAATTTTTTTTTTTTTAACTTAAGGCCAGCACTCAAACGATGAGCCGTACTTATGCAGTGCATTCTGCTGGTACTAGGAAAATAGGTTTTGGGAAGGGGAGCAGAGGGAGTAGTGTTTATGAATGTTTAGTATGAAACGATCCATGCCGTAAGTGACAGGAAAAACTTTCTCAGGAAGATCGTTCCACAAACGAACGATGCGGCTAAAAAACGAATTCTAAAAAGGGATGTGCTCTACGGAAAAAACCAGTACTGTGTGAATATAGACTCTTGTGATTATGCGGTTCAAATCCTTTATTCCGTTATAGTACCAATAGAACAATGAAACACACGCAACATTGCGACGATGCTCTAAGGAATCGATAGAGTTGGCTGCACTACCGTCATTAATAAGCATTTTTACCCTCTCCTGTACGCGATCGAGATGCCTCAAAATAGGCTTTAAGGCACCGGCTCATACATGAGAGTTGTATTTCATTTTGGGTAAGATATAGGTCTTGTGTGCCGCTGTGGTATGGTAGGTAAGACACTCGCCTAGCAACCAGAAGGTCGTCGGTTCAATACGAGGCCAGACCATCTTAAAAAAAGAAAAACGTTCTTCGACAGCGGTATCATCTCATAAGATTAGCTAGGAACTGGTTATGAGTAAATGCCTTGTCCGTTCGGAGCCGGCGTTAAACTGTAGGTCCCTTTCAATGAGTTTAAAAATAAAATCGGGTGCAGTTCATTGACTGAAGTCCCCATGTTCCTCCTTAATATAGTATATATAATATAGGTCTTGTAAATATTGAGAATGTTAGATGGAGTGAAGTATTTCTTACACCGTCTTAAAGGACCGAGATACTTGAATGCTTCTTTCGGCACTTGAAAATGTGATCGTTCCAACGTACATCACAATGAATCTTCATGCCCAGAATATCAAGAGCATTTGACTCGTAGTTATCTACATTGCCCATAGCTACAGATGACACCACACTATTACGTCTATGTGTCAGAAGAAAGAAAAACGAAAAGTGTATGCCAATAAGCCACGAACAATTCAGGAGCTAAAGGATGAGATAATTCGGCACATTAACGACGTTAAATCTCATTTATATCTCAGAGTCTTTGAAAATATCGACCGAAGTTTAGTGGTATGCCCTTGAAGCCGTGGCAAGCATTCGTCAGATATTTTGTTTTACACATAATTGTCATATAATTGTCATCATAATAAAAAATATTTGAATAAATCTCTGAAAACTTTTTGCTTTATTTGCAATAAATATCGTTTGTTGTGGTTAGACTAGCTTTCTTGACTGTAAGTGCCGTTTCCCAAATTGTTGTGCTGTAGAGTAAGACGGCGTTTTTTAAGTAGTAGTAGGTGCGCCTAATATTTTTCATATCGTAGGGTGCAAAAATTTAAAAAAATTTTAAGAATAAACAGGGGAGAGAGATTGTGTGGGAAATTAAAATATTCAATCATCTTGAACCCATTTCACTCAAATATGTACCTACACAGTAGTAACAGATACCATCCCTTGCTCTCTCTTCCTTGCTCCTACATTGTTGATTTGTATTGTTGCACTGTAAGTAATACTCTTGGTTTTGTTGTTGTTGTTACACTTCCTTAACATTGTTAAGTCAAGGTAAGATTTATTTCAAGGGGAATTTCAAAAGTAAAGCAGAAAGAATCAGACAGATATCAAAAGAGTACAAGCTGATGTTTTTAAAATTACCGGAAGTCATTGAATGTACATATGTATGCATAGAAAATCCTTTTTATGGACAAGATGCATTTCAAGTGGATTTAACTTGCTTTTCTTTAAATCTTCTTTCATTTTTTTACAATGATTGTGTGTGTGTGTGATTAATACAATTCTTCACAAGTGAAAAGCATATGAAGAGGTTCGCAATCAATTTAAACTTTAACCTTTCACTTGACTTGCCTTAAATCTATTGGCTTCAAGATTTTTTATTAAATGTTAGAAAATATATATAAAAAAAATATCGAAAAAAATTTTTTTAATTCAAAAATATAGTAAAACAATATTTCTCTTCTATACTACAAATGGTTTTTAAGGGTGACGTGGTTTAGTGGTAAGAGCGCGCAGGCATACAACCCAACGGGTCAGATTCGAATCCCAGCAGAGGACATGACAAAAAAATTTTATTGTGGTTTCGAGTGTTTGATAAAGAGACTTCAATCCCCTCCAGAGAAATCTATCTGAAGAAGCTCCCTTGAGCTTCCAACTTACCTTTGGTAATGATGACAAACATCAGAAGAATGATCAGAGGAAATACCACCTACTGGGAACAAATTACAATGCCACTTAGCAAGGCACCGGTGACCACCGTTGTGAAGCCGAAGTTGGAGGCGACACATGTGTGTATTTACTTACACTCACGTATCACTAAGCCTGACCAGATGTATTCTGCTGCTACGGGATCCGGGAGCCCCAGGGATTCCGATCTCTGCCCGATTGTTGGGTAGGGTATCACTCGTGGGTATCATAGGTGGTGGCGTTGGTGAACGCATCGTATTCACACGTGCCATTGAGGCACCATGGGGTATGCCGCACTGCGAAGACTCACATACACCTAGACGACACCTGACAGCACTTAGCAAGGATCTTCACCACTACACACAATCATACGGAGGCGAGCTACAGTAGAGATTAATCATCTATAGTGTGGGCCAATTAAAAGTTTAAATTTAAAAATGCATTAAAACAAAAAAGGTCTAAAATTTTTCCAAATTAATTTTGTTGTTGTGAAGGGCAATTGTTCCGGTTAGAAATAAAATATTATTTCATTCCTATAACTACCGCGGTTGGCCTCACAGTATCCCATTCGAGTACTTTTTTTAGCGTATGGGGTCGTATCTCGGCAATGGCATCACGAATGTTGGCCTTCAAATGCTCAATTGTTTCTGGTATGTCGGCATAAAACTTGTCTTTAACAGCACCTTTCAGTAAATAGTCCAACGGTGTCAAGTCGTAGCTTCTTGGCGGCCAACTAACATCACCATTATGGCTAATTAAACGGCCATCAAACTTTTGACGCAATAAATTAATTGTGGCATGAGCTGTTTGCCAAGTTGCACCATCTTGTTGAAACCAAACATCGTTCATATCAATACCATGAAGAGCGGGCACAAAAAAATTCATTATCATGGCGCGATAGGTGTCTCCGTTGACCTCAATGGTTGCGCCGTCTTCATATTCAAAGGAATATGGGCCAGTGATGCCTCCGCTTCGCAAGCCGTATCAAACTGTCACTCGTAATGGGTGCACTGGCTTCTGTAAGACCACGTTTGGGTTTTCTGAGCCCTAAATACGGCAATTTTACTTACTAACGTATCCACCAAGGTGAAAATGAGTTTCATCAGAAAAGATAACTTTTTCCGATCAATTGTTTTTGTTTAGGTAATAAATTTCAAATAAGTCTCAAAGTTGTTCAAGTGTAAATTGATTCATATCGTTCAGTGGAGATAATATACTGAATTTTTTGACAGAATAGATTGACAATAAGTATTGCCAGATTCGAAATAACCGCTGGTTAAAAACTAAGCCGGCAGATGGCACATCTAATACTTAGCTTGAAACCAACTTTATTACTGAAACCGGAACAAAGCAATGGATTCTTTGTGGGAAATCAATTTGCTTTCTAGTGTAGTGATGGAGATACAAAAAACAAATGTAACGCTAAAGATCATCTGCAAAATTATTTTGGACTGTATGGGCAGTAAAACTAATACCACTCTCCGAAACTGAAACAGGCAGGGTACCAGACGCAAGGCAGCAACCTTTACAGCTGGCGTTAAATGATTTTGGGATAACATTTGATCGACAGCTAAACATCAAAGCATGTGAAAAGCTCTTACAGGGAAATGGACAAATTTTATAAAGGCTTGGTAGACACTCTTCCGTTGCAGAATATTTTTTGGAACGACGCTTGCGATGTTATTTCAGAAGTATGGCAAGCATACATATGCCCTTTTGCCATTTTTATCACTCCTACGAGTGCAAACACCTATCATCGAACTAAAATACAAACATTCGTTACAAAAGTAAAGTCTGTACGTCTGTACGAAGGCGAAACACGGCTCGTTTCTGTGCAAGCAACATAAAAACTTTCATTTTCTGTCAAACATTGCCTACGTTTTTTCCCGTGCAGATGACAAATTGAAGTCTCTAATTAAGCCCTCAAGTCCTCTATCAATGTATGCGGGTATCAGGTAGCTATTCGATTCTGTACCGATGGTGACCAATTTTAAGCTCTGCAAGATTTTTCCTTTCCTATAGATAAATACCGCCTTAATTATCATGAATAGTCTTCTTCGAGTTAAAAGTCTCTAAACAAATGACCGCAATAAGCCACATACATAAGACTGGTGTTCACTTCTTACTAAAGGGTCCGCCATCTAACGTTTTTTTCCACTAGTGCTTATTTCGTGAATGATAACACTTAGCTCATGTCTGATTTGACAGATAATTAGTTTTATCCTTCTCCTGAACGAATATGGTTGTGTAAACGCTTGAACAACGCTGGGAAATATTGCGACATTACTTTGAAAATCATGGTAATGTTGCAGAATCAAAAATCATCTTTTCAGATGAAGCTCATTTTGATTTTGGGGGGTATGTAAACAAGCAAAATTGTCGCATTTGGGGCACAGCAAACCCGTACGCATACATTGAAAAGCCGATGCACCCAAGACGAGTCACTGTTTGGTGCGGATTTTAGTCTAGAGGCATAATTGGGACGTTTTTCTTCGAAAATTAACAAGGAGTGGCCGTTACAGTCAATGCCGAACGTTATCGGGTCATGTTAAATGAATTTTTGTTCACAAAAATTGAAGAGGAGGACATTAGCAACATTTGGTTCAACAGGACGGTGCTACGTGCCACACAGCCGAAGCTACACTCGATGTTTTGCGCCCTGTTTTTTAAGATCGCATTATCAGCCGCAGAGCTGAGGTCGTTTGGCCACCACGGAGCTGCGATTTGACACCGTTGGACTATTATTTGTGGGGTGCCGCCAAAGACAAGTGTTACGCCAACAAGCCAGAGACAATTGACGCTTTAAAGGACAATATTCGTGAAGCCATTGGTGAAATACAGCTGCACACAGTCGATAATGCGCTTAAAAATTGGACCAATCGTGTAGGCTACTGCATGGCCAGCCGAGGCCGCCATTTGAATGAAATAATTTTTCATTTTTAACCGGAAGGATTGTACTTTCAAATAAAAAAGAAATTTGAGAAAATATTCAGTAGTTTTTTTTATAGCAATTTCAAAAAAAAAATTATTTGGCGGAGCCTTTACTTACTTAACTATCTTCCTTTACGATTGCTGTAGAGTAAAAAACTCAGAATAAACGTAATTTCTTTCTCATTTTAATTTTTTTTTCTTCAAATATAAAGATATTTTTGTTTAAATTAATCACTAAAATGACCACTTAGGACCAGTTCAGTGACTGCCACTTGGTAGTTAAACAAGGCACACACACCCTTGTAACACATATTCTCAATCAAACATGTATAATACTTCACGCATACTTCAACACAAGTATTCACCGGAATTTTCTTGGGTATTCGAAACAAACAAAATAATTGTTTCCTTCAGAAGAAGCAGTCTAATCATTCAATTGGTTTCCCTACTTTAAACGTTTTTAGAAAAGGTACAAAAACAGAAGTCTAAGTATAGGAGTACAGAGCATGTTAAGTAGAGCTACAGACAGAGACAAAAGCCATCAGGAAAAGGCAAATTGTAAGGCTCTCTCATCGTATTTGTATTCATGAAAATATTCTTTACACATATGTATGTATGGGTACTTAACCTCACATTCCTTTTATCAATTGATGATGACTTTGCATGGGGTCTTCGAACGTTTAAGTGGACCTGTAGTATAAAGGCAGGTTATGTTATAAAAGCATGTGTTTGTATCTGTAAAATATTTCTTTATATATAAGCATATATACACAGACAATTTAAAATAATCCGCTTAAGTGTATGTGTTTGTGTTGGTTTAATAGTTCAAAAAGGTTAAAATAATTGTTGTTGCTATCACGTGTCCTTGTTTGATCCTTAACAAAGACATTCCAATGATACAATAACAACAACAATGACAACAATGTATTATTTCATTATCGTCATCAGTGTTGTTGTGCAGTCATGTGTACGTTTAAATATTTCCTCGTGGGCGTTTGAGTGTCACTGGCATTATGAACTTTAACCCCAAATGAAAATTTAATCCGCGGCTGTCAAATGTTGAGTTTGGTTTGTCGGCTTTTCAATAAACATGCAAATTTCAATGAATTCATTTTTTATTCAAGGGAAAGCTTTGAAATGCATAAGGAAAATGGTTTGATTATTTAAAAAATTTAAACGACGTGGTAGGCCTGAAACGCTTAAAATAGATTGAACTTAAAAGCGTTAAAAGAGATTTTTAAGATAAGGTGAATACTCTACTTTAGTACGAGCAGATGGTAGTTTGGCAATTGCTCTACGTAACCAACTATTGTAGCAGTGAAGAATCAGCCGAGTCCTGTTAAAGGGACAGAGGCTGTCTTCAAGCACCAAACTTCACAATAGTATGGTTAATACTACGAAGTCCATTATTCCTTCTAGAACTTCTCCAGCGGCCGCGGCTAAGCGCAGTCGCTCACACAAAGTGGCTGGAACGAAGATGTCAAGTTCTGCTAAAGGAACAAAGAGGGCAGAGACTCAGCCTCAAAAGGGAGCAAAATCGACATGTCCCGCAGCAGCAAGACAGTCGGGTGTCGATTTTGAAGGACCAATGACTTCACGGCAGGCTGTGCAGTTAGCGAAAACCGTATCTGGATCACTGAACAGAAACTGAAAAGGGTACAGTCGACCGAAGACTCACAGTCAATTTTTAAAAGGTCAAGGTTTCTCATACGCAAGATATCTCGCGCTTGATTGTAAGGCAGTAGAGAAGCAGTCTTAAGAGAAGACTGACAAGGTTAAACCTGGTTAGACATACTCAAGGCCGCTCAGTAAAGCTAGGAATAAGCCTTATATCAAGTCAAAGCCGATTACTACCGGGGCTGACAATCGACTAGCGATTATTGATAGATCTGGCTCAGAGGGCCAAATCAATGATGATTGATGGTTGCTGATTGAAGGTCATCTCAGAGCTATCATTATCTCTGGATCGGGTAATGCGTTCCTCTAAGGGGTATCAAGATCATTAACTATTTCGACAAGGAATTCAAGGATTTTCTTGTGGATGCGTTTAATAGACTGGGCAACGCTTGGGAAGAAGCCAAACCAACGGTAAATTCTACTGTCGATATCCCTCACAACTGCAGAGCTGGCAGATATTCTGATACTGCTTGAGAGGCAAGAGGTAGTTTAAAGATTATCAATTCTGCCACCTGTACGGAGAATGGAGGACTTAATATCAAGGTGCTGATCGATAACGAAGGTGAAGCCTGTCTTAAAAATTGTGGGGGAATACTGAACTTTGGCCTGGGATGGATTCGATTCAAGTACTGAGCATCGTGCAGATAAATCTTCACCGCTGCAAAACCACCGCTACTGAATTCCTAATGTAACTTTTAAATAAAAAGTAGACATCGTCCTCTACATTTTCAACAATAAGGTCAGCGAACTAAACGATGTTGAGTATGACATCTTTGTCAATTCGAACGAGGATAAGGTAATGGTACTGGTCGGACCATAATTTTGTCCACTATCTACATGAACATCCTTCGGATTACCCTTCTGCACGGGACGATCACAATAAACCATTTCGTCTCTGAGTGCTTATGCCCATCGGTCCAGTCTGAACGGATGTATACTTGTCCTCAAACCAAACCAAACCAAGACTACTATTATAGCTTTTAGACCTTACAAGGTGCTACTGGTGTATAAGTTGAGTTGCGGTTTGCTGTTGTTTCACAAATCAACGTTTCTGTTGAAATCTCCTATAGAAATAAGTTGCCAGCCTGACTTCATGGACTAGATCTAAGCGACTACTTCGTGTTGATCTCACAAAGATCAATAACAAATATGCGGTATATAGACCCTTCGATGACTGTCTCGTGAAGCTGCACTAAGTTCAGGCTCTAAGTGAGATTGTAATTACACCACAATTACGTCAACAGGCAGAAGTCAAGTATTTAAAAAGCCTTCATTATTATTATCATCATACCGACCAAGCACTATGACAGGGGTCTCTTGTGCCCTTTCCGGTATATAGTTTGTTTAGCAGATCTTCTGCCTTCCTAATAACCACCAGCAGATCCTTATGAACACCACCTTATGTTCACCTAAACATCTGCACCTTAACCTATCAAGAACCCCACATTCACACAATATGTTTTCCGCTATTGCTAACGCGTGTGAGCACGGTCTACAAACATCCACATATGTGACCGCCATCCTTTTCAAATGTGCTCTTAGTTTACAGTAACCCATAAGAAACTCTTTTAGGAGTTTCTAGCCTGGCCTGCCATACTTAAGAACCTCAAAGCAGCGCCCAAATTGCAGACTGATCACCACCCTAAACTGGCGAAGTGCCTTTTTAGCATTCTAGTGTCCCAAGCAATTTCACCATCTTTGCTAGATTGAGAATGGTAGTAAGTGGTGATGCACAGCAAGGTTCCGGATCGATATACGGTGTCTGGCCTATGCATTCGCTATTTCATTACCATCTGTTCCACAGTGTCCAGGTATCCAAGATAACTGAACCCTATTTCTTTCTAATTTCACTTAGATGTGAATCGCTTTTGGGTACATTATGCCTGTGCCTGTATCCTGTATCCTGCCTAATTTATTCATGGTGGTAGCTCTCTTCTCAACTCTCCTCCAAACTATCGCCGTATAAGTCATAACATGCCGAATAGTAGCGGTATATATCCAAAGTGTTATTTTCTGCGAAAGACCCCATGTTTTAGAGGAGGAGCGACTTGTCCAAAAGGCCCTCATTGCCTTTGTCAGGATGGCATCAATGTGTGAGTACCTTTTATCGGAAATGACACCTGGATACTTTACCTCCTTAGAAAAGTTGATAGTGGTACCCACAAATCAATTAAAATAAGTCACTAAAGTGTATTGAAAACGAACCAATTCTTACCATATGTACAGAGTCACGGAGGTATATTGACATGAAGATTTCTACACTCAAAGCATTTACAGAAGCATAAAACCTACGATTAACATAAGAAACATAAGGCTTCTTATCTAACATGTGCACTCAGTTAAATGTTATGGCTTTTCAAACAACGTCAGAGAGCTATCAACTAAAAATCGTCTCTTTATAACTGCTACTGATCCAGAAATTGTTTGTAAGCTTTTCGGGTAAAATCTTTCTACGATTTTGTGTAACCTTCAAAACTCACCTGATAAGAATTTACTGCCAATTGCTCCTGATAATTTATTACAGAAAATCCTTTACGAAATTTATAAAAAACATTTTTTAAATTACATCTTTCCTTGCAGTAATACTCATCGACTAACGTACAAAAGCTTTAAATCAATTTCATTAATTTTATTTATTTTCTTAAATTGTACCAAAAGCAAAACCCTTTTTAAGGTACGAATGGCCAACATTTTTTAAGAAATAATTACATTTTCGTTTTTATTTTCCGGGTTTTTCTTTTATTTTTTCATTAGAATTCATATACGAAGTAATACACAATAGCCATTTTGTAAGGAAAATACTATGAACTAAAGACACACACACGCACACACATACACTAATAGAATTATGCATACAAAATAGCAAGTAAAGGATAATACTTAATAACATCGTCCTTTTTCTTTTCTATTTTGAATTTCTATTATTGAATTAATGTTTTTTGTACTAAAATGCACGTGTGAGCGTTTACAGTTCAGAGGAAGTAAATAGTGAAAACTGGTTTACGCTGTATAATCTTTTGCAGATAAGATGCCTAGGTTCTCTCTTGGTTATGTGTGCGCATTACGACTTTTTCTGAATATCATCTACGCTGTTTCACTTGCGTGCTGAAAGACAAAATGTCTACTTTCGACAATCTTGCCTCCATATGTAACTTCTTGGTAATAAAGAGTAAGCAATGCTGACCTTCTTTACATTATACGCTGATTCCATTTGAGGTAACGAGTCCATTGTGATATGGCAGAAACGACCCATACCATGGCATTCTAAACAGGCTTTTTATTAGTGTTCATAACTGTTGATAACTGTTGATAACTGTTGTTTTCTATTTTTCATCAATCAGGGAAAAGTTTTCACCACAACCTGTACAATTCGCTCTGTACGCTTGTAAGAGCTACAAAATATTTCAATCGAGATTTTTGTTTGTACTCTTTTCATCTCGTATAGGCCTCCGTTGGGCAGGGTTTGGGTTTACCTAGCTCTAGTTAAACTAAGTAGAAAAGAAACTTTTAGGTTTAACTAGTGACTTGATTCCTGATATTCTGATTTTTACCAATAGTAAGCCACAACGAGACTAATCCACCCCACCATGCTCTAGCCATCCTCAACCTTATCGTAATCATCTTAGTCACCAAGTCAACCGGAAGCTAATTCAGCAATACAGACAAGGCCTTCGAAGTTGTGGACCTAAGCGCAGCTGTAATCATCAGTGCAGTTATGTGTAGTACACAACTCTGTTAAACATTCTGTTATATGTGGATTTCTCCAGAGATTTGCACGACGCAATCACGCCATATAGGCTTAAAAATATAATTAGAATTTACACCCCAGGACGTCGCCCTCGCAGGTGTATTCTGGAGCCAGGAGAGCTTGGCGTCCACAGCAACATCATAAACATACTCTACAGCCTTAAATTTCCACAGGAGTGGGTACCGTCACCTACAATGACCCCAAAGGCCAACAGTCTCCCTATAAATCCTAATCACGAACCAATGTGCACTCAGTTCCAGCAGAGCGAACTTAATCGCCTCCGGTGTCACATTGTTAAAAGCACTCACCTTGTCCAGAAATGCCACTTATGCATATTCTCTATGCTCGAGGGCATTTTCAATATACCACACAAGCGAGTAAGCGCAGTCGCAACAGGCCAGATTCTATCGTACTGCGAAGATGCAAGTCGACCAACCTTTTCAAAGCCTTCAAAAAAAGGCTGATGGTTCGGAAATCTTTTGGATCCGCGTGGTAGGTCCATGTAAGACCATGCTAAGAATGCCTTATAAACAACCATCTGCCAAGGAATCACTATGTGAGTATTATTCTGAAGATCAGCAGAAATAATGTCAACGGATCAAAGCTACTCAATGCCCATCTCGTGATTTGAACGTGGGAGTCAGTATGAGCCCGGAAAATGCACGTCTAGTAAGGCATTCAAAGTCTCCTGTCGGCTTTTTATCCAGTTTCCAGGGACTGCAGAGAAGATGCCATGATTTTCCTCAGCCGGTCCGTCTCAGAGTGTTCTTCAATATCTGCGTTTTTCGTTTCTAATCTGGTTCTTAAATCTATTCAAGGAGGATCTTTAAACGGACCAGTCGGCCACTCTCATAGGCTCATTAAATACCCAGAACGGAATCCCACCATGGTGGTTGCTTCCTACCTCTACCTCTACCTCTACCTCTTGTATGCCCCTTCCATCGACCTATCGAAAGCTTTCGTCAAGGTCTCAACATAAACTTCGATATCATGGCGATCAAATAATGATTGGAGGATTCTGAAGTATTCGGGTTCTTCTGTTTTGAAAAATATATATTTCTTGGAATCCTTGAATTTCTTTCAAAGAATGCGTGAACTCTTGCCTGTGGAATAAAAACTCGTACAAGAAGAATTACTCCTGCAAAAAAGTTGCTGTGATGCAGTAGAGATTTTTTTCATGGATAAGAAAGATAAGATTTCCATGGTATCACTCTAAACATTCAGGTCAGCAATTGGCGTTTGGAATATTTTATATGCGCTTGGAACCCTTGAAACTGCACCTAACCTGCCAACTTTGGCTATAAAATACACAAATATTTTAATGCGTATGAGTTTTTGAGTGTGTATGTGTATGTGTATGTGTATATGTGTTTGTTTATAAATACCGCATAAATTATGGAGTCGTTTTAGTTTTTCTTCCTTTTTAACAGGATTTTTTCTTTCTAGTCTTAGCATGGTCGTACATACACATGCACAGGCAAAATGAATTCTTACCATAATATTAGCATATCCATATTACTTTTACTGAAAATGAAATCTTTCATACACATACACACACAGTGATACGAATACAAAGACAACACTAGTTTGTATATGTGAAGTTTTTTCTATTTCTATGGGTTTTGCATGTCAGAAATGGTTCTCTATAGCATTACCATACACCTTTAAGCAAACTCTCTTTCTCTCTCTCTCTCTCTCTCTCTCTCTATCTTTCTTTTTTCTGTATTTTTTCCACTATTTCCGCCTAAATGCTTTCTACAATATTTAATATATACAATGTATGTACACTCACACCGATATACGATTACACGTAAGTTCATGTTCATGTAGGAGTATGTGTGTACTCGTCGTATAAATAAAAATGTTTAAAAATGCATGTGTATGTTGTATATGTGCGTTCACATTTAAGTGTGTGCATTTGTGTGTGAGTGTGTGAGTGTGTGTGTGCTAGCCTGGCATTGTAGTGCAGCAAAAAAAAGCATAAAAATTTGCACAAATCTTTATGCAAATTGTTAAAACAAGAAATGTTGGGGGAAAAAAACGTAAACCCCTCAGTACAAAATAAATAAATTGAGTTTTTATTTTCATTTATCTTTACCACTCCTCGCTCTCTCTCTCTCTCTCTCTGTCTCTTATACTTCACCGTTGCACTGTGCGTTGTGTAGAGTTGTATTGCATGTTGTATTGCCTGACTCTATTGCATGGATTTCTTTATTTTTTCTTTTTCAAAACACAAACTTTGTTGATTTCACTTTCCCCATCTTCCCCTTGAGTTTGTTTAATGTTAACAGGGATAGTGCTATGCAACAAGCAACAGCAATAACCTGTTTTTAGAATCATAAGGGAGTTTAGGTGGGAGAAAGCAAAGAAATGCAATTATACACTCACACACACACACAGAAAGTACAAAATGTTTTTATAACAAAAAAATTAAATTAAAAATCAAATTTTTGCAATACACTTATAACAACCAACCAACCAACCAACCAGCCAGCCAGCCAGCAAGCCAGGCATCCAGCCAACTTACCAAACAGTCAATGCGCATTTATACACATGCAAATATGTATCATGAATAATATGCAAATTACACCATTTCCCAAGACAATTTTATCTTTTTTTTCAACGAATTTTTGTATAAGAAATTAGGATTATTTTTATGATGGTGATGGTAATAGAAAAACTTATGGTTAAAAAATAAAAATATCATTATGAAATACTCTATTACGTTATTAGATTTAAAAGAAAGAAATATTTTAAAATAATGAATTACTATGGGGACAACACAACTTGAGGTAGAACGTGTTTAGTTTGCTCAAACACGGTTTGGAATAATTTTCTAAATAAATTTTAATATAATTTTAGTTTTTTAATATAATCTTCAGAAAACTATATAAAACCTCTGGGTATACATACATAGCTGTGTTATACACACTAATTACGTATATAATTGATAAGTAAAGAAGAAAATTCACTTTAGGCTTTTTGCTAATGTAGGTATATTGCAATAGAGCAGCTAAGGTCATTCAATAAGTCCGTTGAATGACACATAAATGGCGTCACTAGAATTTTGTTCATATAATTTTTATTTAGTACCGACCTTCAATGATGACTATTGATTCGTGCGTTATAGCATTTTATGTGAAGCAACTTTACAGTGGAAACCAAACATTGTCATGGTAAATATTATCCAAACTCTGCTTCATCGAGGCAAATGATAGAGAAGTGAATTGCTGAATTTAAACGTGGTCGTACACAAATGCTGCAGAGAGCAGTGGAGGCCCAAAAGAGGCTAATATTCCAAGAATCGCAATCGCAAATTGAAGGTTCAAGAGTTAGCTGACATTATAGAGATATCAGATGGTGGATAATTTACCATTTTACACGAACATTTGGGTATGCTTAAGCTCTGTACTCTGGGTGCTGCATAAGCTCACATTTTACCAAAACACGCAATCGAAAACGATCGCAAAATTGAATGTATTGGGCTTCAAATTGCTTACTCACGCACCTTATTCTCCAGAATTAGCCCCCAGCGACTTTTTCGTCTTTTCAGAATGCTTGCTGGAAGAAAATTTAAGTCTTATGATAAAGAAATCGCTGAAACTGAGCCTTATTTTGACGAGATATAGAAATTGTACTATAAAAGTGGTATCGAAAAATTGGAAAATCGCTATAATCGTTGTATCGCCCTCGAAGCCAAGTATGTTTAACAATAAAATCGAGTTTTGTCAAAATTGTGTTTTTCTCTTACTTACCATATGGACTTATGGAATGACCTGTTATAACTTTACAAAAGTGCATCTAAAAACCTTGTTTGCAACTGTTCAGAAATTGTCAAGATTGGTTCATACGACGGCAAACGACCCTAAACGACAACTTTTTAGAGATCGATATACTCTTGGCTACTTAGCTTTTGCAAATGTCAAGCTATGACGCTAAAATTTAGCGAGAACATCAACGACTGATGTACCTACCAGCCTAACAAAAAAAAGAGAACTTAAATCGGAACGATGGGACCGCCACACGGGGGTTACTCCGGAAACTTTTTGATCATGTATAGTACAGTATTGTAAAAATTTCAAAGGAAAGGTTTACTTTCTAATTCCTTTCGCCACATATAGTCCAGGACCATATCCTCAATTTCTGGCCGCAAGAAGTTCGTTATCATCTCGCGATAGTGAACTCCATATACGCTATTTGCTTGGCCAACTTTATTTTCGAAGAGGTACGGCACGATGACGCCGCCAGCCCATAAATCGCACCAAACACTCACTCTTTAATGATGCATCGGCTTTTCAACAATCACTCGTGGATTCTCATTTATTCAAATGCAGCAGTTCTGCTTGTTAAAGAAGCCACTGAAGTGCAAGTTTGCCTCGTTGCTGACGCTAAATTTCTTTGTTAAGTCACCATTCACTTCTGTCTGTTCAACTAATCGTTCGGCGTATTGACGACGCTTGAAATGGTTAGTAAGTAAGCTTTAGCTCTTGAGTCGATTGTGCTTTGTAAGCGTGTAAATTCAAATCTTTATTTAAAATTCGCATCATGATGTTCGTGAGATGTTCAATTGTTTGGCACGACAGCGAGTCGAGGTTGAAGGCTCTTCTGCCACACTATCGCGAACAACTGCAAGTTTTCGCAGAACACACAGAGCGAGCATTTACAAGATTTTCCATATTTTGTACAGATCCCGATTGCTAAAATTTGCGCAATTTTCTCCCGATTGGGGACATATTTGGTCGACTGTGCTGACTAAAAACTACACGAAGTGCACGAAATACATTTTGATTTCAACGCCCATTTTCCTCAAAGACGTTAATATTCTTAACGCGCTGCTCAATTGTGGACGTCTCCATAGTTGAATTTTTCAAACACTGAAACACAGAAATGTCAAATTAAGTTGGGCAAAAAACTTGACGTTAAGGTGCTTCACAATTAACATCGTGGACCACCGGTGTCTTATGACGCCATTGACAGTTTTAATTTATTAGGAAATTGCTGATTTTTTATTAAAAAAATTATGTTTAAAGCAGTTTATGAAGGGGAAAGTGTGCCGCTATGGTATGGTAGTTAAGACACCCGCCTACCACCAGGAGGTCGTCGATTCAACACCAGGCCAGACCATCTTAAAAAAGCAAAAAAAGCTTTTCAATGTGGTATTACCACCTAACATTAGCTGCTAACTGGCTATGAGTATTATTACTATTGAAAACTTCTCTAATGCATTTGCCGTTCAGCGCCAGCATTAAACTATAGGTCCCTTTCAATGAGTCTAAAAATAAAATAGAGGGAGAGAAGTCCCCATGTTCCTTCATAGAATGTTATTAAGGGGAAATTAGATATGCAGTATGTCAAGTATATCAATATTTGACTGCCTATTTATTACCCGGTTGAGAATAAAAAACACCCAAATGTATTACTACGCAAAATATTAATAATAATTTTTGTCTAAAATTTCAATTTCAATTATTTTTGATTTTATTTCTTAAATTAAACGCATTCATAAATAATAGCATTTTCCCCCTTTTCTAAATATTATTACAAAGGGTCCGCCATCTAACGTTTTTTTTTCAACTAGTGAATGGTAACACTTACCTCATATCTGATTTTACAGATAATTAGTTTTATCCTTCCGCTGAACGAATATGGTTGTGTATACGCTTGAACAACGCTGGGAATCTGGGCCTGCGATCGGCTTACAGAAGATGCCGATTTTGCCAAAAAAGGATCATCTTTTCAGATGAAGCTCATTTTGATCTTGGCGGGTATGTAAACAAGCAAAATTGTCGCATTTGTGGCACAGAAAACCTGCACGCATACATTGAAGAGCCGATACACCCAAAACGAGTCACTGTTTGGTGCGGATTTTGGTCCAGAGGCATAATTGAGCCATTTTTCCTCAAAAATGAGCAAGGAGTGTCCGCTACAGTCAATGACAATCGTTATCGGGCCATGTTGAACAAATTGTTGTTCCCAAAAATTGAAGAGGAGGATTTTAGCAACATTTTGTTTCAACAGGACGGCGCTACGTTTCACACAGCCGAAGCTACACTCGATGTTTTGCGCCCTGTTTTTGAAGATCGCATTATCAGCCGCAGAGCTGATGTGGTTTGGCCACCTCAGAGCTGCAATCTGACACCGTTGGACTATTATTTGTGGCGTGCCGTCAAAGATAAGTGTTACACCAACAAGCCAGAGACAATTAACGCTTTAAAGGACAATATTCGTGAAGCCATTGGTGAAATACAGCTGCACACAATCGATAATGTGCCTCAAAATTGGGCCGAACGTGTAGGCTACTGCATGGCCAGTCGAGACAGCCATTTGAATGAAATTATTTTCCATTATTAACCGAAAGGATTGTACTTTCAAATAAAAAAGAATTTTGAGTAGTTTTTTTTATAGCATTTAAGAGAAAAAAAATTTATTTGGTGGACCCTTTACAATGATGCTCTTTACTATGAATCAACATGTTGATTTCGTCATTGACATAACATGAATGAAAATAACAATTTGAATTTGTATAGAAAAAAAAATTAATATAAAATTTTTTATAATTTCCTTTTACAAACAGCTTTCACCATCATTTCTTTCATCTAACAAGTGAACTCATTCCATTTGCTATTAAAATATTTTGTTTTTTTTCCTATTAAATTTCCATATCATATCCATGGTTATTAATATTTTCACATTTCCATACTCTCATACAAGTGCATATATCCTGTTCCTGTTTCTTTTTTTCTATAGAATTTCAATAGAATTTGATATCAAATTTCGGGTAAAATTCTTTAGCAATCAAAATCAAAATAAACTACAACTCAATTGAAAAAAAAACGAGGGAGAGGGGCAAAATATTAAAAGAGATGAAAACATTACGACTGAGGGTTGTCAGAATATTTGTTTTCTATTCATGTTAAACTCTACGGATATTTAGAGTCCTATTGTCAATGTGTGTCACTTAGAAAGTTTTCAAACACTAGAGACTAAATAAACGCCCATAAAATATTTTTTTTTCATATTGTTTTGGTTACGGTTAGAAGTGCCGGTCTTCGCCCGGCGATGGTGAAGTGTACTATGACTCCATAGTCATACTTGTTCTCACCTATGGCTGTATGGCATGGTGGACAACCTTGAAAAATGCCAGTCGAAAAAGGCTTCTAAATAAGGTACATAGGTGTGTTGCTTTGGACATATCTGGTGCTTTTAGAAGTACTCCTCAGGCAGCGCTGGACATTATCCTGGGCCTGACCTTCTTTGAGCTTGTGGTGAAGGGAAGGGCTGCTAGGAGTTTCTTGAGGATTTTTGAAGGGGGTCTGGCCAAGGCTCTGTGATATATTTATGTACAGGGTTGTAGCATATTTAAAAAGTGCTTTTGAGATACCATCTGAGCCCCCCATCAGTTATTTTTGATTATTTTGCTGTAGTAGTTAGGTTTGTTTTTAAGCCACTTTACTTCGCCAAAATTTATTTTTACACACGTTTAAAGAGTTAGAAGTGTCGAGCAAAATTTTGGTGAATTTTTTAAAGTTTTCTTTAAGTTTTTATTGTTGCTTATTTCCCCTATTTCGGTTTGCTATTGTTGTTGAAATATTTTCAACATTCAATTCTTAGAAAAATGTTAACAATTCAGATATTGCAACAAATATGTTGTTGATAAAAAAAATTCTTTTTCTCAATTGTTGCTGTTTAGATACCATTACAATAATGTTCTATTGTGGCTAAAACTGTTTGCATTTGTTGTAGAGTTTCTCTTCAAAATGTGAATATTTATTGGTGATCATAATGAAGTTAAGCTTCGTATGGATTATGATTTAAAAAAATAAAAATTAACTTTTATTTGGGGGGGAAGAAAAAGTTATTTTGCAGATGTATAAACAACAACCTACAGGGGGTAAAAATTTGTTATTTAAGGCACTTTTATTAGAATGAAATATTCAATATCGCATTTCAAATCATTGTATTTACATTGCGGTATTCACTTTTAAAAATTAAAAATGGAAAACAAGCGAAAGAGTTTGTGTATTAATTATGTTTTAGTTTTTAAAGTGAATAAATTTTTATATTCGAAATTGACCTAAATTTTGTAATAATTTATTCAACAAAATTCTAAGCTATCGCAGGCCAAAAGCATTTATGATTACAATTGATTGAAGCCTTACCAACCAATATATTCATCAGAGTAATGCCCTTTTTAGATTACTAAAGAGTGGTCCAACCAAAACGCATGCTGTTAATTGTAAATAGAACAAAAACTATTCCGAGAATTATCTTAATGTCTTCGATTATGATGGAAGGATCTTTGACAAATATGTGTGAAACAAAATATGGGCCAAAAGCGCGCCGCAGCTTCGGTGGCATACCTCCATCAATGTCATTAATATGCTGAATTATTTCATCCTTTAACCCTTTAATTATTCTTGGCTTATTGAAGTACACTTTTTATTTGAAATATTCCCAAAGAAAGTAGCCCAATGGTATCAAATCACATAATCGTGGCGGCCAATTAACATTGTCACGACAAGCGCTAACAAAGCCATTGAATTTCCCACGCAAATGAGTCATTGTTTTATTGGCTATGTGGCAAGTTAAACTATATTGCTGGAGCCATATATGGTTCCAGGTCCATATCCTCAGTTACTGGCCCCATGCAGTACGTTGTCATCTCGCAATAGAAAACACCATTCACGGTAACTGCTTGGCCGACCTCATTTTGAAAGAAGTACGGCCCAATGACGCCGCTAGTCCCTAAACCATAACAAACAGTTACTCTTTGTGCATGCAACGACTTGTTAACAATCACTTGTAGATTCTCATTTGCCAATATGTGGCAATTTTGCTTGTTAACGAATCCACTGAGGTGAAAGTGTACCTCGTTCCCGAAAATGATTTTCGTTGTAAAGTCACCATTCAGTTCTGTGACTTCAGCTAACTATTCGGCGTATTGACGATACTTGAAGTGGTTAGTAGGCTTCAGCTCGTGAGTTAACTGAACCTTGTACTTGTGTAACCTCAAATCTTAATTCAAAATTCGCATCAGTGATGTTCGTGAAATGTTCAATTGAAGGGTACTACGATGAGTAGAGGTTAAGAGCAAAATTTCTACAGAACAAACTGGGCGAGCATCCATAGGTGCTTCTACACTTCCTACAAACTTGGTTTGCTGAAATTTGAGAACAATTCTCCCGATTGTGGCCTCATTTGGTCGATTATGCTGATCAAAAATTTCGCTTAGTGCACGCAATGCATTTTTATTTGAACGCTTCAACAATCTTAAAGCGCTGCTCAATTGTGTACCTCTCCATAGTTGAGTTTTTCAAACACTGATACAATGAAACGTCAAATTAAGTTGGCCAAAAAACTTGACATTAAGGTGTGACTCACAATTAAAAGCGTGCACTATTGTTAGACCACCCTTTATGACTAACCCTACTAACTTTATCCTTTGATTCGCAATAGCAGCGCATTAATATTAATCTGATTAATTTCGATTCTCTCTTATTAATGTTGTCTAACTAAGACTTACCAAAATTGCTTATGAAGGAGCCCCTCCTTAGAGGCTGCGGTTTCGGTTCGCACCAGACTTTTCATTAAAAATTGTAATATAACTTACAACTGTCTTGTAATTCATTTGAAAATCTTTGAATGATAGAATCAAATTCATCCTCTTTACGGAAGAACTCGAAAAATCTAAAGTCGAAAGGAGCACTTCAAGTTTGATCAAATACCGAGATTTTGCTCAATGTTTTCGTAATTTTTTATGGCTTAACATGTCAAAAGTTTTTATTTTAAAGTCATACGGTCAAGCAAGAAGCACTATTTCAGTATTGGGTTCTTTAACTATATTTCAAGATGGCATCGCTAAAGGACCTTAAAGCTAAGCTTAGTGTAAGAAAAAACTTTCAGCGAATTTTTCTATGTGACCTATCGGTCTATTCAAATCCCCAATAAATAGACGTAATGCAAGCAACGTTAATGGCTAGTTAGTCACAACGGGCAGCCAGACACTGATCCAGCTTAGTTGGGTCCAATAGTGATCCCACTGTGATGCCCATAGAAAGTAGCGTCCAAGTGAATATTCATGTCCGCGCCTCGGACTGAAGCAAAGCAGCTAGAAAGCCTGCTAACATTACTATCAGCCAGGTCCGATATAGATGCAGCAACGGACTGCCGCGGGATACAGTCCTTTACCCGAAAGATTCGGTTACTGACATACGAAATGTTGGATAGTCGCCTTTTCTTACACATCCTGACAACTTCTACAGTAATCACTGAAGGGTTGACCAAATATCATAGCATGCAATAGGATTCGCAGCTTATGTCGCAGCTTCCTCATAATAGATTCAGAAAGAGCCTGATCATATAGGTGCAAGATTTGTCGTGATATTTTGCAAGTGAGTTCATTCTCTCATCGTATCTGTGCCCTGGCCAACATTTATCGCAGAACCAAAAGTCTGCAAGAGGAATGTGGCATCCTTAACCAGATGGTTAATCTGCTCGTTGCCGAAGAGAGAGGTTTTCCCTGCTAGTTCTTCCACCACACAGTTCCCTTGTGAGTCAAAGTTACTCTTCACTGATATAATCTCTAGATCTGAATGTCCCGCCATCTTGTTAAGATACGCCAGACATTTACATCCCAGGCGTAATGATGAATAGACACCTGGGAGAACCTTTATTGTAGCCTGACTGTCCATATAGATCCGGAGTACATCAACTACTCCGCAGCCCTCTTTATCGGCAAAACCTCCGCCTGTAAGACAGTGCAGTGGTCCGGAATCTAAAGATAACTCTCACCCCTACCCTTCCGAGAATTTCAACCTGTACGCTCAATGGCCAATAACCCTTTTTGGGTTATTATAAAATATAAAAATACTTTTTGTTGTGATTAAAAATAATAAAAAACAAAAATAAAAGCAAATAAAACGTATCCCGTACAACAGATCAACTTGCAAATGGAAATTATCTGTACAATCTTTTAGAGCTTTTTTCCCACCTAAAAAAAATTGTAAATTATTTAGTGTTTTTCCTTAGATGACTTGCAAGTGCTTATTCTTCTTAGTTCAGTGCATTAAATTCCATTGCAAATAAATCATACGCATCGTAGAACACAAGCAGAACTAATAGGCATACGATGAGTATAATTTATGAGATTTAAAGGTAATTTAAAACCAGTGTTGCCACGAACAGCTTTTTGGTTTGCACACAACCGGCTTTAAAATTACACATCTAATGTAAAATTACACACAAGATTCCAATTTCTGTGTACTTTTTCCAGCATTTCATTCAAACTGCTCGAAATGATGGAACTAATGGCAGCTGTAATGTTGTCTTTTAGGGCTGGAATTGTGACTGACTTGTCAATGTAAGCGAGGGTCTTCAGGTATTTCCACAAAGTAACTTATCTTTAGAAAGGCTTATAATATTGCGGCCGTGTGGCATATGGCGCCGTTTTGTTGAAGCCACATGTCAACCAAGTCTAGTTCCTTCATTCAAGGCAAAAAAATGAAATCGGTGAACATCACACGATATTTTACGTAATTAACTCCAATGTTGCAACTTTCATTGTTTTTTGAAAAAGTACGATCCAATGATGCCGCCAACTGACAAACCGCACCAAATAGTACATATTTCAGGGTATATTGACACTTTTTGAATAACCTCGGACTGCTCTGCACACGAAATTCGAAAATCTTTTTCTTTGACTTAGGCATTGAGCAATTCATAGTGAAATGGCAAGCCCTACTGCACATTTTTGTTATGAATCTTTTTCGACACTGAAAAACCAAATCGTAACAAATCATCTTTTATCAGAGCCGCACAGTTACCAAGTAAATGCTCTGGCATTTAAAAACCTAAGAAGGCTACGTATTATCTTGTCTGAATATATTATCGAACGCCGAATTGTAAACACAAGCTAACCAAGTCTTGATTGATAACTAATCGTTGGAAGGAAATGGGCAGTAAGTCCATGAGACAACATAACACGTAGTACCATTGATTGGAATCCACTAATAAGTAAAAGAAGAGAAAACAGCTTAAAGCCGTTATTTCAAGGAACGGAACTAGAGGGTATGAAAATAAAAATACTGATTTAAGAAGTAACGATTGAAAAATGTTCAAAACCAACCCCAACTACCATACAAATCGATCCAAATATAGCGATTAAAGAAAGCAGTAGAACAAAAAGTAGAATTACACACAAATTTCACATGAAGCTAATTACACACAGACTATACACACAAAATGTGTAATTACACACAAGGTGGCAACACTGTTTGAAACGGCAAAGCTAAAGCTGTTTTGAAGCGAATTAGAAGAGATTTAAGAAAATAAATGGAATATTGGATTTAAAATGGCATATATGCGCAAAAATTCAAAATAAATAATAATTTTTAATAATTATTTCAATAAATAATAAATAAAATCATTTATTTTTCTAAATATTTTTCTCATTCATGTTTTAATGAAAGAATTCCATCAAACATCTTATTAGTCTGCTTTGGTAAAATTACATCTGCGATAATATATTTAAATTATAGCTGCAACTCAAATTGTTACGTTGCATTTACTACTTAAGGCCTTTCATTCATTATTACCAACAATTACAATTTTTTAGTTTCCCCTTACAATTACACGTTGAATTTCATTAACCTGAACAACTCACGTAATACTCACTTGAAAAAAGGTTCTCAAATTACTCCTGGTGCACATATTGTCATGATAATCCTTTGTGAACATTATTGTTGCTGTTGCTGTCGATGTTGCTGTTACTGTTGCTACTCGTATTAGCCAGCCAGTTACAAATAACTGAAAGCAGTTATGCATTCACTGGCCTCAAAACCATGAAAATATGTTTTTAAAGCTATAAAGGCACGGGTAGTTAATGGGAGGCAGGTGTAGTGCAATTTGAAATCTGTATGAATTTTAAAGAAAAGCAGTAACGTGTTAAGAAATTAACACGAGTAGGGTGATATTACTAAGAATATAAAACATATTAAAATAATATTCTAAACCTGATGTTTTTAATATGAAATAATATACTTATCTTTCTGTAAGTCTCTCCTTTAACGCTTTTGCTCTTCTTTATTCAATTACATGCCCTTAAAAGACTACTCTTCTAAAAGGTCCGCCATCTAACGTTTTCTTTTCAACTAGTGCTTAATGGTAACACTTAGTACATGTCTGATTTGACAGATAATTAGTTTTATCCTTCCGCTGAAGGAATATGGTTGTGTATACGCTTCGCTAAGTGGGCCTGCGATCGACTTAGAGAAGATGCCGATTTTGCTAAAAAAAATCATCTTTTCATATGAAGTTCATTTTGATCTTGGCGGGTATGTAAACAAGCAAAATTGTCGCATTTGGGGCACAGAAAACCCGCACGCATACATTGAAAAGCCAATACACCCAAGACAAGTCACTGTTTGGTGCGGATTTGGGTTCAGAGGCATAATTGGGCCATTTTGCTTCGAAAATGAGCAAGGAGTGGCTGTTACAGTCAATGGCGATCGTTATCGCGCCATGTTGAACGAATTTTTGTTCACAAAAATTGAAGAGGAGGATATTAGCATCATTTGGTTTCAAAAGGACGGCGCTACGTGCCACACAGCCGAAGTTACACTCGATGTTGCGCCCTGTTTTTGAAGATCGCATTATCAGCCGCAGAGTTGAAGTCGTCTGGCCACCTCGGAGCTGCGATTTGACACCGTTTGTACTTTCAAATAAAAAAAGAAATTTGAGAAAATATTCAGTAGTTTTTTTTATAACATTTTCAGAAAAAAAATTTATTTGGCGGACCCTTTATTAAAGTGTCCTTTAAGCACTAACCACAATGCCATAGAAAACGGCCAAAAATCAAAAACCTTTTTTTGCTAAAATGAAAATCATAAAAACGAAGACCAAACATTAACATAAAAACAACATTTTTTAAGTTTTACTAATAAAATTTTATTAAAAATTTGAAAATTTTGTGCTATTTTCACCCTCAAACTTAAATAAAAAAATTTGTAGTCGATCAAGTCACGCTATATGACAGCCTACATTTCAATAGAAAATGGCCCAAAATTGTATTGAATATTTAGTATCTGATGGTTTTTACAGATGTTCATATCTTTGAGCTGGCAACACTGTTTTATTTGACAATCGACTTAACAGCTGATATTTGCTGTTTGTTTGGTTTGACATTTCATTATGGACAGACTAACCTCGTCGCCAATTCGGCGAATTGATTTTCATTTAAAATTTTGTTCTCCAATAAAACCAATGTTTGTTTGAATAGTTATGTAAATAAGCAGAATTATCGCATTTGGAGGAGGATAATCCACAAGCTTTTGTCGAAACACCATTGCTTCTACAGAAAATTACTGTTTGGTGTTCTTTTTCGGCTGACGGAGACATTGTCTTCAACAACGATGATGATCAGAATCTTACTGTCAGTGATGAAAATGAATGAAATTTTTTTTTTAATTTCTTTCAATTAGAGTTTGTTAGTTGAAAGCTCTTGGAAAATGTTCTTTAGACGAATTATGCTGCGACTGCCAAGCGGTTCCACTTCAGCTCTCTTCTGCTTATGCTTATCTGCAGTTTTCTTAAAGTGTGTCTCATTCATTTCCATTTTCTCCTTGACATTTGGTCAGAATCCATGGATCAGTATTGCTGATTATATATGGCCAAAAATAACTGTGAATTTTTCGCAGGCACTTATTAATTACACTTGATCGTACCTCAATTAGCTGGCATTAATCATGCTGACATTTCTTTGTATTTCTTTGTTTTATTATGATTTAAACTTGTATAACTGTAAAATAAACACCCGATATTACACTGGAAAATAAAGAATTCGCTGTGTTTTTTAAGCATTCAGTCCGGCAGGAAAAATTTTAAGGATAAGCAGCTGTAGCAAGAGGCCGAATTGCCTTTGATATGCCAGGGCCCTTTGCAAACTACACTTATTAATACTATGCGTCTATGTTCATCGACAGAAATGCTACAACAACAGATGTTTATCCCATTTATAGGTAAGGATTACACCATTTTGGTGCAGTTTATCTCCTTGGACATGAGTTGGTAAATGGTTTCAATTTGGATTAAAATTACAAATACCTCGTCTGTTCCCCTAAGGGATACATACAATCATGAAAACAGGAATTAGATTTTTCAGCACCTCTTGAGTTTGAATTAAGTCCGTTTTCAGACCGTAAAGGTTCTTTTCTTTCTATTTAAGTGCCTGATTATCCAGAGATGCGTGGCTTTTATCCTGCTGCCCAGGTAGTTAAAACGCATGTCAATAGAAAGTTATTGAAAGTTATTAAACAGATATGTTATAACAACACAAGCGTTTTCTTCTCTCCGAGAATGTTATTGCGGCTGCGATGTAGAATTTGATGGGTGGATGGTAAAGAAGATGAAACTCAGAAACTCTATAATCACCGCTACTCTGGCAAAGATAAGTAATTACCAAAACTTTTGGCCAAACAAGGCACACTTGAGCACGCATAGCTGTTATGAAGCCATATAATGTCCCTGTTCTATTCAGCAGAGTCACCGCACAGAAGCACTTCCCTAGATTAAATCGAAAACCAGCCCGACAGTCCAATGAATCCGACTATTGAGCCGATGTCGAGGATCGATAGATCAGATAAGCCATCAAGAAAGGGAGGGCCTAGTGTGAGAAGTCTCCACCGTGCAAGAGACAGACACTGGTAGATAAAGTGGACCACGATCTCCACCTCTTCAGGCAATCCACATCCACGACAACAGTTATTTGCAGGTAAGCGCAGGTAAGGTATGTGCGTGCCTGCCCATGACGCAATGACCACTAAGGATGGACACAACATAGGAGATGATCCGACATTATGCATATCATAGCAAAGGCTTAATCATCTTCTGCATGATCTAGATTTCCTCTAAGATACGTAACTGGCAAATCTAATCAAATTTTTCAGTAGTTTCGATTGGTACTAAGGAAGTCACAGGCCATAACTTGGTTGAATCACGTGAACTAACTTATAATTTGTCTTTTGTATGAAAGAAAAAATGGAAAACGAAAAAATATTTCAAAAATATTTTTAAACATCAACAGAATTTCTTTATTTGAATTTTACTTGTTTCGTCGTTTGATAAAGCAAAATTTGATTGCATAAAACACAATGCATGGTGTAGAGTATCATCATATGTTTTCTGAAACCATTTAATAGATATTTAGAGTAAAAAGTTACCAGACGACCCTCATGACCTATAACAACAATTAGAAAAAATTTAACACAAACACACACATCTGTTAGTGCAGAGAAAAAATAATAATTTTTTTCTTATTTTCATGAGCATATTTTCATATGTGTTCTACCTCCTTCTCTCAGCTCCTTTTACACTTACACTTGTATTAGTGTGTGAATTAAGTAATGGTTTGTTTTCGTTTTTATGTTTTGTGGCTCCTACATAAATTAAAAAATAGAGAGCGTAAGAGAGTGAAAGAATAGAGCAGCTTAAGAGAAAGAGAAAGTGTTTAAGTGAGTGTTATTCAGCATAATTATGACTGGTTTTTTAGTTCGTTTTTTTATTTTAATGGCAATGGCCACTTGCATTGAAACAATTTTCTTTTTTTTTTTTGAAAAGCCTTTTAATGATTGACATGAAAACTACAGCAAACTACAAAACAGAACTACACCTACAAAACAACAAAAACAACAAAAACAACAACAACAACATGAATTTGACAATAGTAAAACTATAACAAAATATTAACACTCTGTCTCTCTCTCTCTCACTTTATTTCTATAAAAGCAATGACGAAACATAAGCGCACTTACTTATACCACCACTACAAATGCAAACAATTTAATAACGGACTGTAACTGAAAACACAATTAAATTATATATTCCAACAGCAAGTACAACAAAAGCAAAAACTTATAAATGTAAAACATATTTTTGTTGAACTGCTTTAGTATGTCGTATGTGTGTGTGTGTGTGTGTATACATATGTGTTAGTTAAACAAAAATTATTGGAGAGAGCAAGTTTGTATGTATGAATTGAAAATGTTAACTAAACAGCATTTTCGTGCTTGTTAGTGTTTATGTTGGTTTTTGTGTGCCAATTTTAAATTAATTGTATGTAGAAAATCAGTTTTAATACACATATGTGGTCTAATCACATGTGTGTGTATGTAAGCGAGAGAGAGGGAGAGTTTAATGCCTATGTGTGTTTGTGTATTTAGTTTATAAATTTCATATAATGTTTATAATTGCATGTACATGTTGATTAGTAACAATTTTGTCCAATATCAAGTGGTATTAAAACTATAATCACACTCTCTCTCCCCCGCCCCTAAACCTGTCTCCTTCCCTCTTCATCACAGCAGTAATAAGTGGACTCTGTTCGAATTTCTAATTTTAATTCCAGGCTCGTGTTAACTCGCACAACTTTTTTAATACTGTTACTATTGCCTTCGTGCATGTACGAGTATATGCGTGTAATGCTTTGTTGTACTTTATACAAGTAATTGTTATGCCTTCTCTTCTTTTGGTCTCCTATTATTGTATGACTACTGACCACCAACACGTACATCAGACATGTCACTTGTTTAACAACAACAGACACACAAGTACGAGTACGAGTACGAGTACTACCACTTATTCGTTTAGGTCAATCAATTCAATCATGCATGCATGCCTGCTTTTCTACATGTCCACATTGTACCACTTTTTTTTGTGTTACAACTGCCACATTTAAACAGCTTACAACTGCAAAAGCTGTATGATTGTTGTATGTTTGACAATTTTTCCTTTAAAAAACAAAAAAAAAAAGATTGTAAATAAATAAACATGAAATTTAAAATAAAATAAAGATAAATTGAGAAATATATTCTGTTCGTTTTTTTTTTTTCGTTAAAGCTGTGTAGCAACATTTAAATGACTAATGGTTTTTGCATGGTTGTGCTGGTCATTTGTGTTTCATTGTTTTTGAGTGTTTGGTTTTTATTGCCATTATTTTTTATTTTATTGTTAATAAAGAATTTTTATTTAAGTATTATAGAGGCCATGGATTTTTATTAAATTGTGTGAAAAATATATTAAATTTCCTCTTTTAGAAAACAAAGTAATAAACAGGCGGAAAAATGGGCTGTATGTAGGGAAGAGTACTACTTGAAAATTGCTTTCATACTCCAAGTTGTCACAGACGATATTTCCAACCCTTTTATAAATTAAGTAGAGCTTATACGGCCATCTATTTATGTGAACTCTGCAGTCTGAGGCATAAAAAGTACTGCGAAACAATATCTAAACCAAGACGAACTGATATGGGTTCAATGTTATGACGACATCCGCGCAAGTGCGTTTATTGATATGTTGCAATAAAACACCAACGCCAACAGCGCCATGTACAAAATTTGATCTGAGTAGATTAAAAACTTTTTAAGAGAATTAAGTAGGCAACACACTATAGTGGATTCGGACGAGGAAGCTAAGTAGTCGAAAGTGAAATCCTGCTTCATCAATGCTGGCAAAAATGTTATTGGTTTTTGGCCCAAGAACATAAATGATCACCAACATGATGAGCGAAGATACCTTGAAGCTCATAGAGGAACAATGAAATGCTAAACATCAGCGCGACTCAGCAGTGACTATGATACACAAACCTTCAAAAAACTGTAAGAAAGGTCTGCGGAAATGATAAAAGAAGGGCAACCTACGCTCTTGCTCAGGAAGCAGAATATGCGATAGCTGTGCGAGATAACTCCTAAATTTGCAGGCTACAATTCCATCAAAACTGACCATTTAGAAACAGCGCCGACAATCTTCTGACCTCGACTCACAAAGTGGAAAGAGTACTTTTAGACCGCAGTCAATTGTATACACTTTCTTGATATACTATAGGGCACGTTTTCCGAACCTAGTTTATTGATTAATCGTAGACTTGCATTACGACTAACTCAAGACTGGGAAATCTCCTGGAGTCGACGGGATTGTGGCCGAATTGCTTAAAGTATAATCGGCACAAACAGCGGAGGTGTTATATTCTCTAATTGCGCTATTATGTGAAGAAGAGAAAACCCCCAATGAATTGGTACGATCGCTAAGATTCCAAAGAAGTTGGGTGTGCTCCAACTGTCGTGGCATAATGCTTTTTTCTATACCAACAAAGGTTCTTACAAAACTGTTGCTAACCAGGATTAATCAAAAGGTGGAATCGTTAATACGCAGACAACAAGCTTGTTTTCGGCCAAATAAATTCTGTATTGATCGAATCGACACACTTCGCATTACCGTCGAATAGATCAATGAGAGGAAATCACGTCTTCTTATGGCCTTTATTGATTATGACACTGTTTCGATAGCATGGCACGCGAACGCATTTGGACGGCGTTACGACGTTAGGATGTGGCTTATAAATATATCCGTCGATAATGATTACCAAGGAAAGCAGTCCCAATATCCGAAAGATACGAACACTGTCATAGAAAATGTTCGACAGTCTCCTTCTCTTCCTCATGTTGACAACTCCTACAATAATCATTAAACGATAGATCCGGTCTCCTAGCATGCGCACCAGCTACCAAGTGCTAAGTGATGACAGTCACAATTAATCGCAAAAAATATTGTGTCATTCCCATGATAGACTCCGAACGAGCTTGATCGTATAAAGGATGGATTTTTCTTAATATAGAACAGGTGGGTTCATTCTGTCCAACATGTATCGCTGAATCAGAAGTCTGCAAGATGAAGTGACAACCCAACTAGATAGTTAATCTCCCCGTTGCCAAGGAGAGAGCCTTCCTTCGCTAGTTTGTTCGCCACACAATACCCCGAGGTGTCAGAATGACTTCTCACCCAGATAATCTCTCGATCTAAATGTCTCAGCATCTCGTTTAAAAATGCTCGGCATTCCGGCATTCACATACAAGACGCGATGTGGAGTAGACACCGAAAAGCGTGTTGATAGCAGCCTGACTATTCTAACAGATCTGGGTATCAACATCAACTTCCGTATGGTATATCAACCAGTCCGCTGCCCTCTTAGTCGCCGAGACCTCCGCCTGTAAGTCTCTGCAGTGGTCTTTAAGTTTAAAGGATACCCTCACCCCCCGATCCTCTCGCGAGGATTTCGACCTGTCCGTGTACAACTCAACAGATTTTGATCTAATTGCCGACTCTGATGAGATGCTTACTAAGAAAATTCTATCCAGGAAGGGTTTGGGTGCACAGTAATCCCCTTAACATCGATTGTGTTCAAATACCGCAAGATGGCTCAACCTTATCGCAGATATAATCGCCATCTTCTGAGCCAGCAGTTCCACCGGAAGCCAGTTCAACAATACAAACAAGGCTTTCGATGGAGTAGACCTGAGCGCAGCTGTAATCGTCGGTGCCGCGCCTTGCAGAGTCCTGGTAAAAATTCCTCTATATGTGGATTGCTTCAGATAAATCTACCATACAACCGCACCATACATAAATATGGGCTTAACCATCGTATCAAAATCTACTAGGAACTCCTAGGATTGTGACCCAGGACTTTCCAATGGACATACGACAAGTGCTCAGAGCAGCGTTCGCTCTCGTTCGTACATTCTGTATCCAGTACAACTAGTAGTCCAGGATTACTCGCAGATACTAAGCACTATCCGACAAACCCAGTTCTACCTCAAGCAGGCGCGGTAGGAATTTGGTAGAATTTGGTACCTACGCGTGAAATACACCATTTCCATCTTTCCTGGTTTAACGCTCAGTCTACTTCAGTGCTGAAGGCGCTGCGACATTGTGCGAGACACAGTCAGAGCTACAATCTTGAAATTCACAGAATCAAGCTTCCCACGCAAGGTGTTGACGGTCAAATATCCCCCGCTTGGTGCCCCTTTCCGCCACTCTATAGACGATGGCATAAATAAATAATAAAGACCTCTACCCTTACAGATGCTTTAAAAAAGTCGTTTGCTCTAAAAATATTATAAAAATTTGTCGAATATCATAGAAGTTTAGTTAATAACTTAACTTTCTGTCTTAAACCTTTGCTTACTTTTACCTTTTATTACGATTCCTCTCTTTCAAGGATCAACCTTCCCACGCAAGATGTTGACGGTCAAATTCCCCTCGTTTGTGGCTCCTTTCAATCACTCTATAGACGATGGCAGAACCCATAATAAAGACCTCTACCCTTACAGATGCTTTAAAAAAGTCGTTTGCTCTAAAAATATTATAAAAATTTGTCGAATATCATAGAAGTTTAGTTAATAACTTAACTTTCTGTCTTAAACCTTTGCTTAGTTTTACCTTTTATTACGATTCCTCTCTTTTGATATTGACTTCAATCAATTACTTCTTTAAATTTTATTTAAAAATTAAGCATTGACCTCATCATCTCTTTGCTTTAAAATTCCGAAAATACCTGTTCGTTCTTGTTGCAAAGAATTTGTTGCAAGGAATTTAAAATATTTTTAATGCAATACGAGTATTCCTTTATAATGCACCTTTAACAAAAAATTCCTAATGCTCTAATTAAAAGCGAGAAAACAGTGTGGGTATTAACAATGTTAAGGCTGGTTTAAGGGATGCAATTTAATATCCTGTTTTTAGTTTTTCTTACTGGTTTTTACCGTTCTTTCTTTTTCTCTCTATATAATACTACACTTTTTATGGCACAACTTCCATTGATTAAAACCTAACAAAAAACAATGTTATACAGCCACAAAACAATAAAAAATTTATAAAAAATAAACGATAGAAAGAATAAGAAAATTATTTTAAACAGAGCCAAGGTTATCATCTTCGCAAGAAAGTAATATTACCATAAGAAGAAAGAAATTTAAATACAAATGGTTCTAAATTTTCACAAATTTTTTCTATTCAAAACTATTGTTTCTTACAATTTAACTAAAAAGTTTTCAACGCTTATCGTTTGCTGTCATCAATGTGTTTTTTTTTTTATCTTAAAGAAACAACAACAAAAAAATGCTAATATGCTCTTACATTTTTTCCCTTGTGGTGGCTAATAAGCAACATTGTTTTTAAGTACAAGCAAATATGGGAAAAAAACCAACAATAACATAACAGTAACAGTAATAACAACAGCAACAACGAACTTCTACGAAAGTTCAACTAGATAAAGAGAATAAGAAAACTACAACAAAAAAACTTTCTTCTACACATATCAACTATTTGAGTAACCAAAACATGTTTCTGTACTACAACTACTCATCTTACATAGACACAGAGAAACATTTACATTTTCTTCTCTAAAGATGTTGTTGTAATCTGCATTATATCAAATATACAAAAACAAACACACATATAGTATATCGTAAACACACAGCTACAAAAATACAAATAAATATTTTTCAATACAAGTTAATAAAAAAAATAGAGAAATTTGTTGGTATTACCCAGAAGAGAGAAAAAGAGAAAAATGAGAGAGTGGTTTAGAAAAAAAATATGAGTATTTGGGATTCAATTTGTCCATTGAATGAATATTTGTATAACAAATACATGCTCGTACAATATACTACTTGTTATAGTAAATGTAATGTAAAATAAAAAACACAGTGAAAAGTAAAATAATAGTAAAGACTAAAAAAAAATATTTAAAAAAAAAACGCTTCTCACAATTTTTACAAGCTTTGATGCACTTCTTGTAAGATCTCCTTGGAAGAGATTTTTTTTAGAGTTATACTCGGTGGCAAAACTGACAGTTAATCATCGTGACAAACGCTACAACTGGTAAATCTTCACGTTGAATTTTCTTTGAAATCACACATGACTTTTTTAAGGCAATTCTCCAAAATTTTCATAGATGACATAAGTGGATTTTGTCTTATAAGCGTCCATTTATTAGTGAGTCCTAATAGACAACATCATAGAAAATCATCGTTCTTTATTCGTTAATAGACTGGTGTAAGTAGACTAAACTCTGCGTCGCTTAGGTTGTAGTCGACTCATCACAGACAATGTCGCTAGATTTCAGCACTTAGTCGACTCATAACAGACAATGTCGCTAAATTTCAGCATTTAGTCGACTCATAACAGACAATGTCGCTAAATTTCAGCATTTACTCGACTCGTAACAGACAATGTCGCTAAATTGAAGCATTAAGTCGACTCACAAAAGACAATGTCGCTAAATTTCAGCATTTAGTCGACTCATAAAAGACAATGTCGCTAAATTTCAGCATTTAGTCGACTCATAACAGACAATGTCGCAAAATTTCAGCATTTAGTCAACTCATAACAGACAATGTCGCCAAATTTCAACATTTACTCGACTCATAAAAGAAAATGTCGCTAAATTTCAGCATTTAGTCGTCTCATAAAAGATAATTTCGCAAAATTTCAGCATTTAGTCGACTCATAAAAGAGAATGTCGCTAAATTTCAGCATTTAGTCGTCTCATAAAAGATAATTTCGCAAAATTTCAGCATTTAGTCGACTCATAAAAGAGAATGTCGCTAAATTTCAGCATTTACTCGACTCGTAACAGACAATGTCGCTAAATTTCAGCATTTAGTCGACTCGTAACAGACAATATCGCTAAATTTCAACTTTTAGTCGACTCATAAAAATGAATGTCGCTAAATTTCAGCATTTAGTCGACTCATAAAAGACAATGTCGCTAAATTTCAACATTTAGTCGATTCATAACAGAGAATGTCGCTAAATTTCAGCTTTCCTTAGTATAATGACATTCAATAACATTGTCATACATACATTATTTGTTTCATTGTCCCAAAACTTAATCAATTAAACTTTTATTACAGTAAATTAATTTACGATATAAACTTCAATTTGATACTGATATTTTGACACTGATTCATCTATGACAATATCATAGAGACAAAGCCACTCAAATACGCCAACAGGTAGTTCTTTGCTCTTTAATCAATACAAAAATGAATATTCGAGAATAAGGAAAAAACGCTGTCAGCAGAATAAATAAATAATTCAAGGTAATACTCTTTATTGATCACACGACCTTGTTGACAATAACTTTTGTTAAGCACATACTTCTTCAAGCGTAGCGTTCTGTTTCCAATCTTTAAGACTCGGTTATATCTTATAGACGAAAAGAAAACCCACTGAAGCTATTACGACAAACTCAAAAATTATTTCACTTTTCACAAAGCATTGTGTAAACTGTAATTGCTTCAAAAAACTATACCTTCATGTATGCGTAACATTGCGTTCTTAAGCGTTATCATGATGAATTTATCAAGTCACAATAAAGAAGAAAATTATGCAAAGATAATGGAGATAAGTTTGTTACATCCAGTGAAAGTTAAAATGTAATCCATAGGAAAGCCGAGAAATAAAAGACCAGCCAAGACTTGAAAAAAAAACAAAATGTAGAAAGAAACTACTTCCCAAAAGACAACCAGTTAAAAACATTAGCTGCTGACCGTTAAAAGCATAATGATATGCGTTATCATGCGAGTGGTGTGGTAAATAAGACACCCGCCTAACTACCAAGAAATATCTGGTAGGATTCCATCCAAGGCCATCCATCTGACAATTTTCAAGAGCGGCATGTAATGAAGTACATTAGCTAGCGACTGATCGTGAGTACTACGCTATGAACAACTTCTCTATCTAATGCATCTGCCTTTTCGGTGCCAGTGTTAAGCTGTACATCTCTTTTAACAAGTCTAAACATAGAATCGGGTGAAGCTAATTGATTGAGAGAAGTCCCGCGAGATTGCGAGAATTTTCTATGTATGTATGTATCATACGTTATGGAGCGTCAATATTTGCCAATTTTTCCTTTTAAACTTAATATCTAAGATGATTTAATAAAGTAAGAATACTAAATCCGATGAATTTCATATACAAATCAATTAAAATTAATATGCGTTGTTGTCCGTCAATATGCGATAACGTGCGTCAACTTACTTTGCAAGGTATAAAGACTTGTTTGACTTATAAAATAAATGATTAATAAGTCATCTGAGCCGATCCCGTAGCAGTGTTCTTCAACGTCGCTCGGCCTTCAGCTAACCTTTTCAGTGCGTCATATCGTGATGGTATTTTTACATCTTGCTGGAAGGTTGCTAACGCAAAGCCAATCACTAAAAGGGATAATGTTAGTAGCCCTGAGAACTACCACCCAATAGCAGTTCATTTTGCACTCTAAAGTTATGGAGTTTATGATTAATCAGCACCTTGTGAGGTATTTGTAGTCCACCGATTTGCTAAGGGCCGTTCTACTGGCAACTTGCTGGCGTTGCTTTTGGAGAAGTGGAACAGGTCAATCCATGGCGAGAGTAAGGTTGTCGCTCTAAATATTTGCAAGGCATTTGATAGAGTTTGGCATAAGGCTCTCATTTCGAAACTTATTGCTTTTGGTGTCGTTAGTTTCTTCTCTCGATTTATATTGAGCTATCTCAGAGATCGCTCTATAAGAGTGATTAGAGATGGGCTCTGTTCTTTATCCCACTCTATTTCTAATACTTTTTAATGCCTTTTTTCCTCTTATTTACAATCCTTTCTACACTTTCGTAGACGACAGCAGCATTTGTGGCTCATATTCGTCTGATCATAGGCCGAACCTCTTGGAGGTTGAGGCGAATAGGACGAATATGTGCGAAACACTAACAAGCGTCCTGGTGAAAATTTTCGAGTGAGGTAGTGCGAACAAGGTCGATTATAATGCATGCAAGACTCAATGTTGTTTTTTTAACCACAGATATAGTGGTGTGTCTATGGGTAATGCAGATATTGAAGATTCTGATGCTCTTGATATTCTGGGCCTGTGAATTTACTGTGACGTTCGTTGTAACCATCACATATTTCGAATGTTATATGAAACATTCTGGTGTCTCGGTTTCTTAAGACGGTGCAAGAAATACTTCTCCCCATCTGATCACTTCAATATTTACAAGACCCAAATTGGAATACAACTCTCATGTATAGGCCGAAACTTGAAAGTCTATTTTGGAGCTTCTCGATCAACAACTCTCATGTATGGCCGAAACTTGAAAGTCTATTTTGGAGCTTCTCGATCGTATACAGGAGATGGCGAAGACATCATTAATAACGGTAGGGTAGCCAACTCTATCGATTCATTAGAACATCGTCACAATGTGGCGTGTGTTTCATTTTTCTATCGGTACTATAACGGAATGTGTTCTGACGAAATCAAAGAATTAATTCCTTCAAATCATATATTCTTACGTAGTGCTCGTATTTCTCGTAAATTGCATCCCTTTATAGTTGACTTTACGGTGAATCATATAACGCATTATAGAGAAAACTCAGTCTTTAGTCGCACTGTACATTTGGGAACAATTTTCCAGAGAAAGTCTTTCCTGTCATTTATGACGTGAGTAAATTAAATCAAAGGTCCATCAACACTACTCTATATATCTTCCTGCCCACAATCTAACTGTCTAGTACCAGCACAATGTACTGCATGAGTAGTAGTTTATCTCCTTGGTGCTGGTGAGTAACAATTTATTTTTGCTTAAAATTAATTTTGGAAAATAATTTTTATCTTTTTTATTTGATGATTATTTTTTTTTTCTTTTTTTTTTTTTTGCTTACCAAGTCCATTTGTATATTCGAGTTATTTACAAAAGATTGATTGTAATTTTATTTGTCTTTATCCCTTGTACAATGAATGCGTTAACTTCTGCAAATATGACACTTTGACTAAATTTTGTAGACCCAAAGTGCTTATACTTAACTGTGTCATGATGTAGTAGTTAGAGTGCACGAATAACAACACAAGCGAGCAGAACACATAACAAAAAAATTTAATTGCGGTTTCAAATATTAAATAAAGAAGCTTCAACTACCTACATATAACTCCATCTAAAAAAAATTAATAAGGCCCCTTGACCTTTCCCACATACCTCTGGCGATGATGACAAATATCAGACGAATGACCTAAAAAAGACACCACTTACTGGAAACAAATTACAATGCTAAAGTAAAGATCACCACCAACTAACTAACCAAGAAAAAAAAATCTTATTACATTACTAAATTTTGTACCATGCCTTAGTACTTACTATCTAGCAAGACTTATAATATCTATTAATAAACTTAGTGTCTGGGGATTATATGCTGTGAAAAACCTAAAATATGGCACAAAAATCTATTACTCATCACATTTTTATGTTGTATTATCTTTTGGTAAAATTATCAGCCTGTTGGCAAGGGTAATATTACACAAACTCAAGAATTCTTATCTAGTGTACATATTATAGTACTCTTAGTGCTCTATTTTTTCTCTTAGATGTATGTGCATTATTTGAGTACAAAACACAAAACATGCATGTGTGGTAAGTTAGAGCCAAAAAAAAAAAACAACAACAACAAAATTGCAGAAGTATGTACCACCAGCAGTAACTAAGTTTAAATGTTTTACAAAACTAATGCTAAACAAAGTTCCTACACGAATTGAAGAGAAAAGAGAAGAAAATTCGATGAGAAAAGGACCAAAAAGTGCATGAGGAAATCCCATTGAACAAACACAGAAATTGTTAAGGGATTTGATTTGATTTGTAAAAAAAAAATATATAAAAAAAAAGATATTTTACAGCGATAATTTAAAGATTTGAGAGCTAACAGGAAAAAGAAATTTAAACTGATATTGCTTTCAATGAAACGCTATGTTCTTCGTATAAAAAAAAGAATAAAATTAAATTTTTATCAAATTGTTGTTCTCAAATTAACAAAACGTGTGTGGATATCAATCATTGCAAGAACTAAGCAAATTTTATCAACTCTGGCGTATACGTAATATCGAATTAAATTAAAACCAAAATATTACTCATACGTAGTGTTGCCATTCCTTTTTGTTTTCTTTAAATTTTATTGCAATTTTGCCAAAAAGAAAAAAACTTTTAAAAGATCTTATCCCTATGTTTACTTTAAGAAAAATAAAACATTTTTTTACTCCTTCCTCTCTCATCTCTGTGTTTTCCTCACTTCCTAATTCGTTTTAAACCTGACATGAGAAAATCTTTATCTCTCTATGATATGAAGTGCAGCAGCATTTGTGTGTAAGAGAGAGGCAAGTGTGTGCTTTAATGATTTTAGTGAATTTTTCAAATTAATGTTGTAAGAGAAACATTTCAAAACAGCAACAAATACAATAAAAAAAAATAAGACAAAAAAGTAATTGTAAACGAAATAAAGATGTAAATTTCAAATCAATTACCATTAAAATGTAAGAATTTGAGTTTTTCTTTTTTTTTCGTTGTTAGAAATTCTTGTTTAAAAATTCTATTACTTTTTTTCTACAAAATATAGAGCAACAAAATGAAATGGCACATAAGGTTTTTCGAGTATTTCAAAAATCATTAAATTCAGAATATGGGAATGCCGACGATGATGAACATTTTTTACATATTCAGTTGCTCTTGCCATTTAAATGCATTTATTCGATGAGAAAGTATTAAAATTATTTTGAAAAAGTAACAAAATGAAATTGAATAAATTTTATCAAGGGGGGAGGTCATTTGAATTCATTAACATTCACAAGTGATGTTGAAAAATAATAAAATCGAATTGTTTTCATATAATTTTGAAATGAAATGTTAAAACATTTTAATATTAAATGATTTTAGTTATGAACAGATGCTGCACATCATTAAAAATAAACCTATAAAAAAGCGAGTGTCTTTGTCTTGTCTTTATGAACAAAAAGAAGTTTATTAAGTAAAATTAGGAATATGTTACTTAGTATTCACTTTTTACCAAGATTTGCGTTAACATCTTCGCCAACGATAAGAATGACATATCCATACTTACCCTGCTGTTCGGTCAAATAAAATAGACGCATTGAACTTAAAGGTCCATTTTGGTCCAATTTTGTTTTAAACAATTAATAAACTAAAATGTATTTTTTTGTTTGTATTGTTACGTGTTTACCTTTTTAAAAGCGTATTTTTATAAGTTCGTAGATTGTAGTTAAAATAAAATAAATGTTGTATTTGGTTTTAATTAAAAATCCTTTATTTAACACAGTTTTGTACACCACTGCTTGTAATCTTTTTACAGGCAATAACAATTTTTTTATTCTTAATTACTCTGTTTGCTTACAACTTTGTAAACAACAATAATTACTCGACAGATCTTTCTACTTAAAGATCTTCCAATCCGATCGTAGTTATAACTTAGGTTCGATCACAACCTTTTCAACCAGCGGTTATCCACACTTAACTCTCTTTACTGAGTTAGCTCCAACTAAGCTGGTTTTCTACTTCACGATTCACTTCACGAGTTTACTCCTTATAAACTCTCTTCACACAAACTGCACTCGCTGAGTTTACTTTACTTAAACTGCATTTGCTGAGTTTACGACACATAAGCTGATTGCTGTTCGCATCGATGTGCTTTTTATATGGCTGAGTAAACAACACATCGAAAGCTCTTGAACCTCTCGATATTGCAAAAAGATTCCATTTCTTTTTTTTAATTTCTTTTTAATTCTTTTGGAGCCATGCGTATGTAAACATCTACCTCTTTCAGCTTCTAGTGTTTGTTGTTGCTTGTTGCTTGTTGCTTGTTTATTGTCTGTTACTTGTTTTCTTTGCTGCTTAATTATTGTTGTCGCCGTGTTATTTTTATTTACTTTGTCTCTGTTAATAGTTGTTATTGTAGATTTGGTTATTTATAAACAGCACGTATAGTTGTTCTTGCATCTTTTGTTTATTTATTTTAGCGATGTAATAAGCGCTGTGGTTCGCAACCTTATTGTCGTAACAGTATAATAAAATATCTTTGTAATGCACCCAGTTTGCGGGTTATATGGAGTTCTATTTCTATAAACTCTCTTATCTAGTTCATCATATTACTTGTGGTCTGTAATTCCGATATTTAAATTTATAAGGCTTTGGATGAAAACACTAAAAATGAAATCAATGCGAGAAATATATTTAAAAATGAGAAAGAAGGTGCGCCAATCGGTAATGTATGGGGTAAAAATTGTAATTCAACCTTTAAACTGTATCATAAGAACTTAGGGCCAGAATATCACACCTACAAATCCGCGCCAACACAATTTGCCGTTTGCAGATGCCATGGTATGTTGCATTCTGTTTTGTTAGTTTTTCGTTCAACACTAGAAAGATAATAATCAAAAATACAAACAAGTATGGGAGAGAAAAAATCGAAAAAACGTGGGAAGATGTCTATACTAATAATTACAGGTGTTCTTCGAGCAAAATGGTGCGATTGATGTACGTTTTGGTCACAACATTTCATTCCGAGAAATAATTCGCGATGATAATTTTTACATTATTTTAAGAGCTCCTTGCTACGGCGAGACTATGGCATGAATGTAGATACAAAACAATAATAAGTTCGCTCCTTTCCCTTTCTGTGATCGCTGGTAAGTTAGTCTTTCTATGCCTTACAACTGTTTGGTGGCTGTTCAAGGTGTTTGTATTTTAGGCAATGTATGCCCTCAAAACATGCCCAAAATTGTCTAAATGTTTGGGTGGCTGCCGATTCCAAAATATGATATATGGGGCAAGTCTAGCTATGCCTTGGAAAATCAAAAAATTAACAGTTAGAACAAAATTAGGTGAAGATGAAGCCATGTCTTGGAAAATCAAAAAATTAACAGTTAGAACAAAATTAGGTGAAGCGGATCATTACTGATGTCACTAAAGGATTGAAAGCTCATAATTTCACTTCCGATAAAACTTGTTCATCTTTTAAATTAAAACAAAAAAATACTTATTCAATGGAAGCTAACAGACATCGGTAAAGTGCGAAAAAATAGAGCATTTATTCCTTCAATATGATTATTTTCAAAAGAATTCCGGTATAACAAAAATGTTATCTGTTAGCAAAATAAAGTGCGGTAGTAAGTCTATCATATACAACGAAAAACTAATTTGCACTTGTTCTGTAAGCCTAATTCATAAAAACAAAGAAGATTTGTAACTTTTTATTTTGTTATCCCTTTACATCATAGAAAACCGTTCCGATTAAGGTTTTTTTGGGTTAACTTGGTATATCTGTTGTTGATATTTAGCGGCATAAGTAGCTTGACATTTGCAAAACTACGTAGCCAAGGGTACATCTATCTATGTGTGTGTTGGTGATTTTTTACAATTTTAGAATGGATTTAAATTTGGCGTGAAAAACTGATTTAATGATGCGCTAACGTTGGAAATGTTGTTAAAGTGTTTCGGCAACGGTTCTCTAAAAAAAAGCGGTCTTTTATTAGTGCCACAAGCGGTTCTAAAGTGATCGTGAATCAATCGAAAATGATGAACGCAGTGGCGGACCATCGGCATCGAAAAGCGACGACAACATTGATAAAGTAAAAGAAATGTTGGTCAGTAATCGCAAATCAACCATCAGAGAGATAACGGAGGACTTGGACATTGCCTACGGATGCGTCTAAGACATTTTGGTTAATGATTTGGTTTTCCGTTGTGTAGCAGCAAAAGACCTTAATTTCATGCAAACAGAGACCGTGTTGAGGCCATTACTGGAGACAAGACGTGAGTTAATGAGTACGATACGCAATGCAGAAATCAGGCAAGTGAACGGCGTTCACCAACTGAGTCGTCGTTTCCTTTCGATATATATTGATATGGCGATATATGTATGCGTGGTCATGGTAGACATCTCTCTTCAATGGTATTTTTTATTTACTTTATTAATTTATTTATAAATTTATTCATTTACTCATATTCATAACAATTATTTTCTTTTCTTTTAAAGTTCAAAAGACTAAAAATTTAAAGATATAAACGAGTTCTAAAAATTCAATAAAAAAAATTTAAACTGGAGGTCAAATACAAATTCAAAAAATTTTTTTAAAAAAAGAAGCATACTCCTTACAGTAAGAATAAAAAGAAATTTAAAGCATATTTTTAGGAAACATATAATGTTATATGAGTTTTCTCCTTCTCTTTCTTTTGTACTCCCTTTTAAAAGAAATTTAATGAATAAATTCTAGTGACAAGTTCATATGAATAAATGTATGAATAGAAATTGCAAGTAATAGATGTACAAAATTTCAAAACATTCTTAAATGAAAGCATAAATGCAATGCAATGTAATGTAAGCAAATATAAATGAATTTCTAAAAAGATACTTATTTTACGTTCTCTTTTTATATTTATTTTCACAAATTTTCTTAATATTGCTTTAGATTTTCGTACTAATTAAACAAGCTTTCAGCTGAGGGTAAAATTCTATAGCACAAAGGCATTCGAGTGTGAGAAAAATATATTGAAAAACAAGTAAAACATGTGTGAGTGCTGATATGTATCAGATTGTATCTCTCTCTCTCTCTCTCTCTCTCTCTTTCTCGCTATTAAATTATTTAAAATGCTGTTAATGTTCTAGAGAGAGGAAAATAAGTGAAAGCAGAGTATATGTACATATGGATGTGTATACTGTATAACACTTGTTTAGTTTTTTAAGTATCTAATTATTTTTGGTCTCTTAATAATATCACTACTTCTCACTTGGCTGTATGTGTGTGTGTGTGTGTGTGTGTGTGGATGTTATGCTTTTAAATTGCTGCATAAACTACTCATAATGTTATAGTTGTTGTTGTTGTCTTACAAATTTTCTTTGTGAATGAGTGCAATGCAAATTACAATACTCACTATGAATTTGTTTTAAATCCTTTATGTATGTGACAGTCTCAAAAGTTTAACTACAAACATTGAATTTAATTAAATAATTATGATTTCGAATACTTTCATCACCCACACACACACACACACAGATACATATGTACACTCAATAATTTCATTTGCATAGAGATAGTTTAAGCACTAATACTTTCAAAAGCATTTTAATAAATTACCAAATACGAGGGTAAAAATCTGATTCTTTACTCATGTTGCGGGCTTAATAGCCGACATACAAATCACAATATTTAAATGAACTAAAGATACTATGATGACTCTAAAAGATATAAAAATTATTACCACTACACAACATTAAATAGGCAAAATAAAGCACTCCCTAGAGAGTGACATATATCGACAACTCAGCAAGAATACCGAATGTCTTTGGAGTAGATATCGGTTGATTTTTTAAGAGCTTACGGATTTGATTTAAAAAAGAACACTTAATATTTAGAGAAATATATAATATATTAATTTGAGTCGATGATTTCATGTAAATGTTGACCGCGATAAGTCTCAAATGATTCAAACGCTGGGTTCAATTTCACATACCCTCGCCAACATATCGGCCGGTATTTTACAAATAAATTCTTCAATGTTGGCTTCCAGTGCATCAACCGTTGAGGGCTTGTCCCTATAACATAACATCCCTAAGCATAGTCCCACATAAGTAGGCGATCTAGGCAGGCAATTGATCAGCCACAAGCATGAAATAAACTATTCACAGAACTCTCCTTTCTCCAAGTTCCTTTTAAAGTAAAAAAACAGTCGAATCGCATGACCTACATGTTATAGAAAATCAACGATAAACGTAAATGAACGCAATTGTTGCTTAACCAGAAATATTTGACAAAATTTGAATGGCAAATGAGCAGCGAAACTGAAACAGCTGGCACAAAATCCGCTCCAATGTTCTGGACAATTTAGTAAGTGCGATGCCATCTCGTATTTTTAAGTCAATAGAAGGTTATAGGAACTGCATAAATTAAAGATAATTGATTAATGCTTAGCTTAAATAAAAGTTTGGATAAATGAATCACTGACCATATCATTTTGACGCATTCAATATTGCACTTATTTACATAAACATCAAAACACTTATTTACATAAAGCAAAACCAGCTTATTATTCACTTATTTGAACGTAGAATTTTTTTAATAAGTTAACCATACGTAACAATTTATAGTTTGGACGAATTGAGCAAATATTAAGGTGACCTTATCATTTTGAAGCACACCTTACATATAAAGAACTTTATAGGGTTCTTGGTAAGCATGTTCAAAAAAGCTGTATTGATTAATATAAGGAAGAGAGAGAGAGAGAGAGAGAGAGAGAGAGAGAGATAGGTCTAGTATACATCTTATTTGTCATTGTTAAAGGTCAGTCTTAACGATTTAAGGCTGACCTTGCTACGTTAGAGAAGACATTGCTACCTGAACGGGCGATATGAGCAAGATTTTATCGGGTGGATCACAAAATTTAGTATATTATCTCGACTGAACGAAAGAATCGATTTACGCTTAAGCAATGTTGGGAAGACAATTGGTCAGATATTGCAAAGAAATATAATAAAAAAAATTGCATAAATCATCTTTTCGGATGAAGCTCATTTTCAATTTGGTGGGTATTTTAATAAGCAAAATTGCGGTATTTGGGGCTCAGAAAATCTAAATATGGTCTTACAGAAGCCAATGCACCCATTACGAGTGACTGTTTAGTGCGGCTTGTAAAGCGGAGGCATCATAGGCCCATATTTCTTTGAAAATGAGGACGGCGCAACCATTACTGTCAATCGAGACACCTATCGCACCATGACAACCAATTTTCTTGTGCCCGCTCTGCATGGTATTGGTGCGAACGATGTTTGGTTTCGATAGCATGGTGCAGCTTACCACGCATCTCATGCCACAATCGATTTATTGCGTCAAACGTTTGATGGTTGTTTAATTAGCCGAAATGGTGATATCAGTTGGCCGCCAAGAACTGCGATTTGACAGCGTTGGACTATTGTGTGTAAAGCGCCGTTAGAGACAAGTATTATGCCAACAAACCAGAGACAATCGAGCATTTGAAGGCCAACAATCGTAATACCATTGCCGAGATACGACCCCATGCACTCGAATAAGTTCTCGAAAATTGGTCCGATCGAATAGGGTACTGTGAAGCCAGCCACGGCAGTCACATGAATGAAATAGTATTTCATTTCTAGCCCGGACAATTGCACTTCACAACAAAAAAATAAATTTGACAAAACTGTTTTTGTTTTTTTTTTTTTAATTTTAAAATTTAAACTTTTAAATCGTCCACCCTCTACAATCGTCTGTGTGGCTGATGAAAATTGGACCAAGTGGGCATATGGTAGCAAAAGTGAACTGTACCTTAAACAACTGTTAAGTGAACATGAGTGTTATCTAGTTGTTTAATAGAATTTTTTAATTACACAAAATAGACAGATGAATACATACGTTCATATCCGTACATTGTCTTGAAGGAACAGTACCTTTTTTTCGAGATAAAGTTATTTTTGATACAAATCAGTGTAAAATCTGACAAAATAAACTGTGAATAATATTCGCCATAATTTGTGTTACTACCTTCAAAGGTTATAATCTTATTAGCCCGCAGACCCCACTTTAGCCTTCTTTTGCCCATGTTCACGCAAAAAACTAATTGTTCTAATTTTTTTTTGATATCGGGTGTATTGTGATGAAATCAAGTTGCTTTCAAAACCAAAAAACGGCCTAAGACTTGTTATGCTAGCACCTGAACATCTTTAAACACTATTTGGAAGATTTTAAGCGCTTGTGTGCCGCTGTGGTATGCTGGGTAAGACACCCGCCAGAAGGTCGTTGGTTCAATACCAGGCCAGACCATCATAAAAAAAATGAAAAACGACAGCGGTATCACCTCATAACATTAGCTAGTCACTGGTTGTGAGTATTACTACTATTGAATACTTCTCTAAATGCATTTGCCGTTCTAAGCCTGCATTAACCTGTAGGGCCCTTTCAATGAGTTTAAAACTAGAATCGGGTGCAACTCATTGACTGAGAGAAGTCCCCATGTTCCTTCATGCAATGTTACGGGAATTAATAATAAATATGCGATTGTGCTATTATTTTGAAGCGTGAGCAGGTCTTGAAGAGCGAATACTTTCTTTATGTCTTAATGTTGAGATAAAATGTAATTTATATGCATACACCTCCAGCTTTAACTGTTTTAGACTATTTTATACAACGACTTTCTTTCGTTTACTGATATTTTATTTTTAATTTTTTCCATTTCTAGTGACTATTAAAAGCAAACTGGACTAGACTATACTCAGCTTGTTGCTTCAAATTTGACAGAGTGCAGCTTAATATAAAAGTTAAGGAAAGCAGTGTTGCTTTTCAATGAAATTGAATACACATTTTAAGCTGCCATAAATGACACTGAATCTTCCTACCTCGTATAAATTTATAACACACATACCTAACAATACTCACGCATATATGTAAATACGCTCATTTGTAGTTCACCAAATTCAAACACATGGTGTATTCTAATTAAACGGATTTCATTCTATACTCGTTTTTCTTCTTTTTTGTTTTTGTTACACATTTCACTTCACTAATGCATTTTCATTTTAATAAATTACATTTTCAATTAATCGTATGTTTATGTAATTAATTAAGTATGTAATTTAACTACAAAAGTACCATAAATTACCTGAATAACTCAAATGTACAGCCAATAGTAATTACCAAGTGATTTAAACTAAAGACTAACAGAAGGTATTCGGATACACATATTTTTGAAATTAAATTAGATAATGGCGAAAATAAATTATGAAATTAAAATTGCTTTTAAATTTTTGTTTTTTTTTAGTTATAAAAAATATATTTAATTAAATAACGTATTAATAATGTTTTAATGACTATAAATAACAGGAAATCGTAATTTAAAAAATTCAAGTTAAAGAAAAAGATGACGCCCTTGCATATGTGCATATAAAACATCCTAAAAGTATGCCTTGTTTTAGTTAGAAATAAATTTTTAATTGGAAAAATAAACCAAAAGCATTACAAATGTAATAAATATTTATTATTTTTTCTTACCTTATTAATTACACTGGTCAACAGCTGTTTTGGTGCCAGGTACCAATTTTATTTATCTTTTTCAATATACGTTATTACGTTTTTTTTTCCACCGTCACTCCTCTTGAAAGCATATTGGCTTTCCAAAAAGCATCCATTACATTGTTTCAGTTTCAGTAAGCAAGTCGATTTTCAAGCTAAGTAGATGGTCAATCTACTGCAGCTCGCCTCCATATGATTCTTGGTAGTGGTAAAGATCCTTCCGAAGTGATGGTGGTGACACTTTCTTAGCATTGTAATATGTTCCCAGTAGGTGCCGCTTATTCGTCTGATGTTTGTCATCATCGCCAAAGGTAAACTAGAAGCTCAGGGAGACTTTTTTAGATGGATTTGTGTGGAGGAAAACGCAATTAAATCGATTCGAACCAGGGCAGCTTATGTTGTGTGCCTTCGCTCTAATCACTATACCACGTCACCTCCAAGAGAGGTATGCATATCATCATTTATCACTATTATCACAAATTAACTATTAATATTGCAGTCTATTATGTAATGAAACTTTATTTCTAACCAAAGCTATGTAGTTATAGCTTTCATATTCGTTGCTTGAGTAATTTGTTCCCATTGCCAAACAATAGGGTCCAATCATTTGAAAATCTGATATTTTGTAATAAATCATAAGATTGTCATTTCGAGAGAAATTAAGTTACAGTTTAACGTGAGTATCGCAACACTGGTATACAGTACAGTGCCTGAGGCACATATGATTAAAATCGCCAGTGAGTATCAAATTCTAAGGCATGTTATTTGGAAATGAGCTCCTATCTTAACACCAACCGGTCGCGGCAACCGGTTAAGTATGTAACTCCACATCTAGCTGGCGTTCTCCACGCGATTTAGGTATAAACCACAGCCACCACGTTGCTCCCACAAGGAAATCTCACCATAGTCAGCCAGAGACCTCAGTCCCTGTATTGCCTGACACCCGTGGTACCAGAGTCAGGCTTAGTAGCAAACGTGCTACTGCAAGTGTGAGTCCCAAATGACTCCGGGCTGGTGGCCAATAAAGCAACCTAATTAAAAACCAACAATACTAAACAACAACAAACGAGCGAACAATCATGCAAACATACAATCGACCCAATCAAACAATCATGCAAACAACACAATCACACAGCCAGACAGGCCAGAACCAACATACTACACTCAAAATACTGCAGATAATGCCGCAAGAGAACCCATTTTTTCCTAATCCTAGTATTCCTCCTATTTAAGACACTGCGAGCCTTTGTACACTACCATTCGACCTCAACGCCCCGCTGACGTCAAACTATATCCCCCGTTCTTCCGACCCAATCTGAACCTGCAATCAGTAGTCCCACTAAAGCCCCTCTTGTACAAAAATATATTGAGTGAGCCATGTTCCGGCAGTATCAATCCTAGACTTAAGCCGAAGCCAAAATCAGGGAGCTTCCCTACGTCTAACGAACCCATACGTCTCCCCTTACCTTTGTCGCCGTCCGTTCAGCGTGCTTGCCATTTCTTAACGAGAATCTTTCCTTCTAGGACCTTAGCCACCGTGGCTAGAAGCGATATAGGTTGATACGCATCTTCAAAGCTTAAATCCTTCCCTGGTTTGAGTACCGGAACTACTCCTCTCAAGATATCTGGTAGCACCTCTATGTCCAGTAATAGGTTGACTAGTCTGGTGAAATAGTCCAAGCCACGCATATCTAGATTCTTCATTAACAGCATGGATATTCTGTCTGGGCCAAGTGATCTTGAGTGTTTAGCAGACCATTTTCTTTTGTGCGGTAAAAGAAAAGTTTGTGTTGTTAACTTTTTTATATAAATTATAGTGCAGCTTTAAATTTATAACTTCAGTGTTGTAAAAACCAAAATTTGGCTCTCTGTCAATATAATTTTGTTTTTTGATAAAAAAATGACTTTTTTATAAAAAAGGGTAACTGTCAGTTGCTGTAATCATTTGTATTATTTTGTCCTTTATTTTAATAAATTTTCATTAAATTTCTCTATGCCTATGCCTAAGAATTTGAAGACCTTTTTGATAAAAGACCAAAAAAAACAAAAAACAAAAAAAACAATGGAAACAAATTTTAATTTAATTATTTACAATAAATTTGGCACTTCCTTTGATGCTGACCAGCTTAAAGTTGCTTACATAGGAACTAAGAATCCAGACAGCAAGAAGAAATACTTTATTTTAATATTTTCATTTCTCATCTTCATCTTCTTTTTTATTTATTTAAGGAAAAACAACATATTTTTTTCTCCTTTTCCTCAATATATTTAAAGCCTTTTAAACTTCCTTACTGCTACGAGTACTACGTAACAAACAAAAGACGTAAAAAAACACAGCGAAAGTTAATCTAAAAATATCTCGTACCCCCAGCTAAAGTACGAAAGTACAAGTAAAAGTACAACCAAAAAATAAATAAAAAGCCAACAGCCGCACAGAAAAGAATTCAATTTCACTGGAAAAATTGAATATTTTTTGCAGGCCTATTTCGTTACCTTTAAGTTTTTAAAGATCGTAACAACAAAAAACAAAAAATTCACTCACCGTTTTTCTTCTTTAAAACAATCAAACAAAACCAACCCGTCAGTTTTCCATTCGAAACAGTCAGTCAGTCATCCAAATGAATGAATAAAAGGAATGAAACACGGTTGGTCTATTTGTTTAGCTGGGGAATTTGTTTTACAGAAATATTTTTTTTTTTTATTTCTTTTCTGTTTTTCAGTCTCTGGGCTCAAACAAAAGCAATGAAAGTGGTTGTGAAATAAAAGAAAGCAGAGAAAAAAAGGAGGGAAAAACATACAGACCGTTAAAGATGAAAAATCATTGTGTTGTGTTGTGTTGTGTTGTGTTGATTTTTTCTTTATTAAAAAATATTCTGTAAATTCTACAGACGTTTTTGTTGTTGTTTCTTCCAGTCCAATGTCTGGTATTTAGATGCCAGTTTTTGTTTTAAACCCAACAATTTAAAACAGTGATTAAAATGGTTGCGAAAAGAACAAAAACTTGGTAATAAATTTCGGGATTATTTAGCGAATGAATCATATAAAGCTTTGAAGTTCCGCAGGATATAGTCAGACGGCTTAAAATGCACAATTTTGTTCACCAATGCTAGGTATGGCATTGCGCTTAAAATATTTTATACAGAACTTGCTTTCTTTTTATAATCATATGTACACTCACAGAAAAATGCAGTTTTTTTATTGATAATACCTTAACACCAGAAATGTGACATCAATGTTATGACAAGCGTCTGTCATCAATGTAATAACATATGTGTTCATTAAATTTTGTCATATCTTGTGAGTGCATAACTATGGAATGTCCTGCACAATTTTGGCATACCGATCAAACTAATAACTCTGATAAAAACCCATTACGACGGCTTTTAACTTAGAGTTCTTGATAATGGTCGCCTGCCTAATCCAATTGTAACAAATTGTAGAGCTCATCAGGGATGCATCTGCTTACCAATATTATTTTTAATGGTCTCTCATGACAACATCAAGAAACCTGTGAATGGTCGAAATAAAGACTTACCGCTAACATTTACTGAGCAGCTTGAATATCTCAATTATGCCGATGACATTTGTCTGCTGTCGAATCGGCATAGTGATATGCAGCAGAAACTCAATGATCTGATAGGAGAGTCAGAGAAACATGGTCCGAGAGTTAATGTTAATAAGACAATGACCATCCACATCTGGTCAAACAATGCCCAAATTTTTGCACAAAAAACAGCTCTGTTACATCTATAGACTCTTTTTCGTTCCTTGGCAATACTATTACATGGGACAGTGGCGCGAAAGCTGATATGGACACTAGCATAGCTAGGGCTAAAATGACGTTTGATCTTTCGATCAAACGTTATCTCTGTGTTACTTTGACTACGAATACTATTTTTCAGAAACTTCAAACGTTTGTCAACCTTCGCTTTGTCAGCCTTCGATGTATTTTGAAAATCTTCTGGCCAAACGTCATCAGTAATACCGGCTTGCTCCTTAGATATAAAATGAGCCCAGTGTCCTGTATGATTGCTATTTGCATATGTGGTTGGATTAGCCTACAGGATTATGCTCGACTCGAATCCACAAGGTCCGACGAAACACAGTGTTGAAGGGAGTTGTTCCACACCAGACACTCTTGGAATGAGTTGAAGGGGTTGGAGCAGAATTGTATACGATTTAGATGTTTCTCAGAGGCCCTATGCTCTTCAAGGAGTTAAAGAAAGAAATAATGATGATGCGCCATCTATGCTATGACTACCATTCGTCTGAGTCGATGGTGTGCAGTAGCGGTAGTTCGGAGGAGGAGACTGAGGCGGATGGTGTTGCTGATAGGGAGAAGATGAAGCAGCGCAAGGAGCGTGAGGTTATGGAATCAAGTTTCTTGTTCGAGCAAAGTCTATTACTCAAGATGTGTTCCATTATCTTTATGGTGATAGGAGGTTGTTTCCTTTGGCGGTGTCGAAGATGTATGGGCATCTTGCTAGGCATGAGATGCTTGTTTCTTGAATGATGGAACAGTTGGCGGTGGTGAAGGGTAAAATGGAGGCTTACGAGAAGACTGGTGGTAGTGCTCCTGTTGCGTGTGATGTGGAGACGGTTGCGTCTGTTTCTGTACCGGTGACTGTTCCTGTTACTGTGCCAGTAGCTGTCCCTGCCCTGGTTCCGGTGGTCCCTCAGCCAGTGGAGACACGATCAACGGTGATCAGGAGTGCTGTAAGGTGGCTTCAAGGAGATGGTAGAGAATTTGAGGGTTTTCCATTGCCCAGAACCGACTATTTATGATTTTTTCATGAAAATTGGGGTTGTCATGGGCGATCTGTAACATCCTATTGGCATATGTTCGGCGGCGTAAATGGTCTTCTGGAAGAAGCTCTTGGGTCAACTGAATCTTAAATAGAAACAAATGCAAGTCTTTGTGCAAAATTGTAACCAAAATTGTTCTTTGAAGGCCAAGCTACTGAGCACGGCATCGAATTGAGGTTGATGGATTGTTTTGAAACTTTCTTGAACAGCAGTAATGTTTTCAGGCGATCTTGCAGTACGTTATGGTCCATGCTTGAGCCTATCAGTTACAGTCCCTCTTTCTTCGAAATCATTACTACACGATAAATAGTGCGTCTTGTTGGCACGTTGTTTTTCCCAAATATTTAACGTAACTTTCTCATCGTCATAGTAATCGATGATTGATTTTAATAAAAGGTCTTAACGATTAAAACACTTTGGTTTACTGAATATTTTTCCACAACAAATTTGCCACGTCTCTACTTCACGACTGCTAAATATGAACTGTCAAGACTAATGTTTAACAAAATGGCGGCAAAACAAAGTAGTATACCTTCATATATTCCTCCTTGTTCTGATTTACGTATCCATGAGGCTTACTTTGATCTGCTTTCGGGAGTTAGGGACTCGATGGAGCAGGGTATTTCTTCTTTTTTCGGGTCGTTGATACCGGCTTCTTCAATCCCATCTTGTGGAAAGATTCTGTCTGCTATGTCCGATCTGGGTCTTTTTAAAGTAGTGTGGGTATTGGTATATTTTGTGTCACCATGTCAATTTGGCAGCACTGCCATATCGACCATCTTTACGTAACATTTGAATTAACGGATATGATAATGGAAGATGGTCGATATTCCCTGAACCTTCCAAACTGGAGGGAATTTGGCATATAAAGGGGCTGCGTTACCTACACGAGTTTAGTTATCATTTTGCTGTTATAAGATAAACCCGTGGTTAAGGGGAAATAAAAGTGTTGTATAAGCGAATATTAAGTTATTGTATTAAGTTAAACTGTATAAACGTTATAGGGTAGTAAATAAATAAAACTGTAACAACAACAAAGTGGTTTAATTCATTTTAACGCAATTTAAACGAACTCAAACAGTTTAAAAAGGTTAAAACGTAATAATATATTAAACTCTGTGGGTAGGACTTTAGATCTTAATTTTATTAATAATCCAAGTAATTCTTGTTTGTATCTGTCCCGGAGGATGTTTATCATCCGACGCTGTTCTGCGCATTGATTTTGAATTTTTTTTTATCTAAGAACTTGAAGAATTCATTTGATACGAGTGGTCATTTTGATTTTGGTCGTACTGATTTTAGTCGTTTGAATTCTTTGCTATTTTCTATTGATTGGCCGTCTTTAATTAGTTCATTCCAATATAAGTCTCTCTCACTTGATAGGATTATAGATGACTTATGGGTTATTATTCCAATGCTTTGATAAGTGTGTTCCATTTGTGTAACGCCGTTTGGTTCGCTCTGTCCTCCATGGAATTCAGTGCGCTTCAGTAAGCCTACTAATGAGAGCCACTATGGGTAAATAGCCAACGACAGTTGTGCAAGTAAACGCTGAAGACTCAAAGCAAATTTCGGTACGTTTTAGTATGTGAATGCCCGAATTCTGATGTAAGGCGTGAGGTTCTTTCATCGTAGGGATATTAACTAATTGATTACCGTAAGAATCGTCTAGAATTTGCCATTCAAGCTTACTACGTCTAAGCTAATCCCCACATTAATTAGATTCTATGTGTGCAACTCTTTTCTTAACGAAAACTAATTTTTAAATTAAAGTTTTATTAGTTGAACGTGCTACTCTATCAATATGGTAGCCAATATTTACCAGCGTCAATTAAACCGTCCTATGTAGTGCTATCTTAGTTAAAATTTTGCTTCAATACCACTGTAGTTGTTATTTCATTGATGTTGTCTTCACTTCATTTTTTCTCCCTCTCCTATACATCCGTCACTGCGTTTTTTCCTCTTCCGGGCGTATGATAAATATTTGATTATATAAATTCTTCCTCTTTTTTCTTTGTTGTTATTGTAGTTGTTTATGTTGTTGCTTAGTTTTTTCTTTGAATTTTTGTCGTTTTGCCTTTCATCGTCATCGTCATACCAAAACGTTAAGCAATCATTAAAAATGGATTTTTTTCACATTTTTTTGCCTGTTTTATCTTCTTTTTATTTATAATTTATACACAATATGTTATTGTTGTTGTTGTTGTTTTTGTTACATCAAATTAAGTTTCAATATCAGTTTAAATTTCACATCATTTGCTTCCTTTTGCTATGAAATGAACTGTAAGTGCAACAAATGTTGCCATGTTATGTTATTTGAGATCAAATGTTTGCAACGTTAATGTTTCTGTTTGTGTTGGCAGAGTAGGCGATAGGTAAAGTATCTCATCCTTTGTCTGATACTCTATATACCTATGACTTTAACACGTACGTACACACATACATATGCTTTTAGTTTTCATTTGATTTTCCAACTGTAAATTGTATCAGCATTTCAGCACATTTCATGTAACGGTGTGCAATTTTACACTTTGACCCACATTTATAATTCACCAGGCAGGCATTTATTTATGTTTATCATGTCACACGAATTTGAGTGAAATATTAGTGAAGAAACCACGTACACACATGAATAAATAAACATTAACAAACATAAACACGCACATACACTTATACTTACAAAACAAACATTAACGCATATGTGCATGAGTGAGCGTGTAAGTTTATAAGTTTCATGTGAAACATATTTATAGTCGGCCCTGATACGTTACAAACAAAAACAAAAACCGCAAACATTCTGATATTTTTTGTTGTTTTTTGATGTTAAAGTTTTAATGTTTGGAACTCACGCATTGACTTTAGAAAAGCAAAAGATCATTTAATAAAGCCTAAGTAAACTTACACACACTCTCTCTTTCTCTCTATCTCTCTGGCCAACAACACGCATACATTTGCATAAACTAACTTATAAATTCATACACATATACCAGACGACAGTTGGCATACAATTATGCTCAAGTTATTAGTTTTAGCACAGTCCTAGTGAGGAATTTAAATAAAAAAGCAATTTGATAACCCAAGGATTGTGGGAATTCTACTTCAATAAGTGAATGTTCACAAAACGTTAAGGTCGTCCTGTTATGATCACTATGATCGAGTTTTTTCTTCGAGGTGTAAAGCAGTTGAAAGCTTCAGTCAGTGTGGCACCTTTACCCACTAACATCACCCCGGTGTCCGACGATAGATCCTCCCAGAATTATCGACTAAGTATTACGTCTAGAGGCCGTCTAGAGCACTAAGTTTAAACGTTCATTACAGTTCAATTGTCTCCGTATGAACCATTGTCTCCTTGCAGCGTCCACTCGACGGGTTGTCGATTCCCTTGTTGCTCCGTTTGTTTAGCAGTTCCTGCGTTCTCTCTCGATTATGCTGAGCCTGCGCACAACTCATCCGGTAAATAATTTGCCGGCATTCCACTAAGCACTCGATAAGCACATTTCGCCAATCTTCTACGGTTGATCTGCAGCTAAAAACCTCCTCTAGCTCACTACGTTTATAGGTGAACCTGTAGCACTCGAATGTAAAGTGTTCTGCCGTTTCGAGTTCATCTGGGAAATCAGGGCACATAGAGCTATTCACCAGCCCAAAAACAATGCAGGTGTTGCTGAGAACAACCACAGTCAGACAAAATCTGTGTAAGATACTTATCCAGGTTATAAGAGCATATGCCAATCAGCCGTTGCGATGAGTTTGTCACCTGTGCTACCATTTTCCAACCGATCATCAGCGCTGCTCTGAATTCCGTTCTATACTATAAAGCCGACACAGCTCTCTTACGTAGATATTTATCAGCATCTTTCCAGATATTACAGCAATTATCTCTTCTGACACTACCCTGTACGCCCAGGAGACTCTTAACGCAGAGCATCACTTAATCTGTTCTATACGTCGTTTATAGTTAATTAATATTAAACGAGTGTGGAACTAGAGCTGTAAGTATCTCTATCAAGTGACTACATCACATTTTCCATGAATACTTGAGTAAGAGCCTCGATTGTTGACACTCGACCATAAACGTAAGCGTGTGATACCTCTAATGAGTGTCTTTTAACGTTTTGGTTAAACCTTAACGCATTTTTTGGCCATTTTGTAATTGTGAATGAAGCATGAAGCCATCACAACATCTCAGAGACAAAATAACAATTCAAGTCATAATGTTTTCCATCTAAAGACTGTAACCAATAAGGCTACTTTAGTTCTTCATATTAATTTCTTCGGGAAGAGTAATATTAGTCAGAGTTAATTTGATTTGAAGCAAAATCTTACTTAGATATCTAAAGGGTGCTCCAACCATAATGCAAGCTGTTAATTGTGAGTCGCACCATTTTGACCAACCTAATTTGACATTTCTTTGTGTCAGTGTTTGACAAATTCAACCGTGGAAAGGCACACAATTTAGTAGCGCGTTAAGATTGTTGAAGCCTTTTACGAAAATGAGCATTAAAATTAAGATGAATTGCGTGCACTTCGTGATTTTTTTGGTCAACATTATAGACCAAATATGTTCACAATCTGGAGAATTATGCGCAAATTTAAGCAAGCCGAGTCTGTAGAAAATGTGGAAACACTCCTGCACGCCTAGGCATCGCGGCGTCATCGGGCAGTTACCATGAATGCTGAGATGATAATGGAGTTCTTGTGACCATGTGCTTCCAACAGAATGATGTATTTAAAAGAAAAAGTGTACGTCAATAGGCCATGAATAATTCAAGAGCTAAAGGATGAAATAATTCGGCACATTAACGACATTGAACTATAATTATGTATCGGAGTCATTGAAAATACTACCTTGACAAAAAGTTTCCGGAATAACCCAGTGCTTCCTGCGATTTTTTCATTATTTCCACTCGGCTGCTAAAAAGCGTTCGCCGTAATTTTTAATTCGGCACATTAACGACATTGAACTTTAATTATGTATCGGAGTCATTGAAAATACTACCTTGAAAAAAAGTTTCCGGAATAACCCAGTGTTTCCTGCGATTTTTTCATTATTTCCACTCCGCTGCCGAAAAGCTTTCGCCGTAATGATTTTTTAACTCGATTTAACAGAAAGAAGTCACAGGGAGCCAAGCCAAGTGAATTCGATGGCTGTTGAATGGTATTTGTTGCATTTTTTGTCAAAAAATTTCGAATAATGATGGCACTGTTTTCTGCTCAAAATTTTGGTCTCATTCGGCGAATTACTTCACGCAAACTTCTCATAACGCCCAAATAATACTTTTTGCTTATTGTCTGGCCTTCTGGCAAAAATTTATGATGCATACACCGTTGTAATCCATGAGTAATGCCTTCTTTTTTGACTGAAAATAGTCTCGACTCATTTAGTGAACGCCATTCACTTGCCTAATGTCTGGATTGCGTGTTGTACTCAAAAACCCGCATCTCGTCTCCAGTAATGATCCTTCTGATGAATGTGGGATCGGATTCAGACTCGCAAATTATGCCTTTTGCAACCTCATCATGATCAAAATTATAAAAAATCGCCAGCACACATAGAGATACATGTACTCTTGGCTACGTAACTTTAGCAAATGTGAAGTAGGACGCTAAGATTTTGTGGGAATATCAACAACAGATGTATTAACTTAACAAATCAGAACGATGGGACCGCCACACGCAGATTATTCTGGAAACTTTTTAATAAATGTAGTATGAGCCGACGATCAAAAATATTATGATAATTCTCTGAAAACTTTTTGTTTTATTTACAATTAACGTCGTGCCTTTTGTTTGGACCAACCTTTATAAATAATCGTTCGTATGCCTTTAGCCTAATTGATAACAATTTTATACATAATTAGTTTTTTCGGGTATATTTCCTTTAAAAAAAATTACGGCTCATACAGCTTTTCAATGACTCAATTCAACGGCGGTATTCTCTTATGAGGCAGGTAGCTCCACATATCTTACAAAGTAATTTTTTTCTTAAACAACCCTACTTACACAGTTACATCTACTTGCGCAAGTTCCCACACTTCTGCGTTATATAGCACAAGACTTTGTTTTTAAGTTGCTTATCGTAAAGTAAAATCTGTAAGAAAGTACACATGTGTGTATTCACTATAACGAAAAATCATAATTTGCGAGTTGCTACTCCGAAACAGCATACTCTGCATATTATTAACCACTAGCGACAATAGCCCTATTTCCAAATTGGATGAAAATTAGAAAAATGCTAACCGAGGACATCATGTTAACGAATAAAAATAATTTTCGCCGAAAAATTATATATTTAATACAAAAAGTCATGGAATAACCTTGTGGTTAAAATACGCAAACACAGTTCTATCCAAAGCAAACGTTGTTATCCACGCGAATGCGTAAAAACGCTTAAAACCATGTACAAGCAGTAATCCTGCCAGTTCATTTAAAGAATTTTTATTTAATTTATTATAGAACAAGCCTTAAAATATGCAACAAAAATTTAAATTACAGCAAAAAAACCTAAATAATTCATTCATTACATTGCGTACAATTTACATTAATTTTTCTACAACATAAATGCCTTTTCCTATTACTACTGCTACTACTACTGCCATTGTTTCATCATGCAGTCAAAATATATTTGTATTATTTTACTTTAATGTCTGCAATGTATCTTAGACCCTGTCCCCTTACCTAACACATGGCAAAGTCTATGGCTGTAGAACAAATAATAAATGTTATTGCAGTTTGAATTTATAATAATGGAATGAATGAACATTTTATGCCTTTTTTATTATTTTTTTATTTCTTAGAATAAAACAATTAAACCAGGGGGCAAATATTATTGTATTCATGAGAACAAAGAAATACAGGGCAAAAAGTGACATTTTTGTTAGAAAATTTATTTTATTTTATGCCATTTCCATATAAAATCACTTCCTTGAAATCAGTGTGCTCTCTCCCACAGCCATACCATCATTACAGTACAACAGGGTTATAAAATGTAAATTAAATGCTATTAAAATGGGTTTTTTACTGCGAAATAAATGGAAAGTATTTGAGCACGAATGAGGCACTTGTAACTTTAGGGGATACTTTAAGAAAAATTTGTTATAATAAATGAAAATAAGGGCTATGACTGGTTTATTTAAATACTCTACGTTTGAGATAACAGTTAGTAATTTAGTCCACATAACTATCATCAGGTTCTGCTGCTTCACTTGTTTATCATGTTCTATTGTTTTCGTGTTGACATTTTTTTTTTCACCAATTTACGAAATTCCTCTGTTCTTTTTCTCTATCACTCCTCAAGGTAAGTATATAATTAATCCACTGTAGCCCCCTCCATATCGATGGAGTGTAGTGTTGGTGAATATCCTTGCTAATTGATGGTGATCTTTACTTTAGCTTTGTAATTTTTTCCCTGTAGGTGGCGTTTTCTCCTGATCACTCGTCTAGTGTTTGTCATCATCGAAAGAGGAAAGCTGGAAAATCAGGCCTCTCAGGTTTAAGCCTGTTTGTTAATCACTCGAAACGAAACTATAATTAAATTATTACAATATGTCATCTGCTGGGGCTCGAACTTTGCTCTCTTGTGTTGTTATGCGTGCACTCTAAATACTACACTACGACACTCCGCTGTATGCCTACACAAAGGCAAAATTTGCCCCATCTACGAGTATAGTGAAATAATTTAACTATAGTTTGCTGACAGTTAGAAGTCTTGATTCTTGAAATATTTCCTAAAAATCTTGAGGACTTAAATGAAATCCTGCATTAAGCATATCAACAGCTAAAGGGTTTTGAAACACAAGAACGAACAGTTATATGAAGCGCTTTGCCTGCGTGTACCAACCACTGTAATGTAAGAACTTCCTGTAAACTTTATATCAGAAAAGTCATGAAAATGCTTTTTAAGTCCGTAATAGTATATGTTGGCAAGCAAGATTCTCTCTTTTATTTCCAGGCTGAGATTATTGTTTCTGTACATGACGAACGAAATTATCCACGACTTCAAAATTAAAGTTATTTACCAATAACTTCGTCTTGCCCTCATTTACTACCAAACCCGCTTTAGCTGGCTCATTCTCAATTCTGGAGAATAGTGACGTGACATTTAGTAAATTCCGGCCCAAAATTGTGCTTACATTACAATGTTGTCTAAGTCTAAGACCTCTCTTCAGTTAGAAACGGCTCCGAGAAGTCCTCTCAAAAGTATAAAATGATGGCTTCAGTGATCCAGATTACTCAGACGATATCTTTTATGACTCACAGTTTTGAAAATTCGACAACCAAACTGAGATAACTAACTGGTATAACGGAAGAAGCTGGACTGGATTTGACATGGACTGCATCGAACTTTGATTGTTATCCTAAAGGTAACCATAGGAGAGGCAGACCTGCTCATACTACAGCCATGAATAAAAGTTGGGTAGAGATAAATCTCCTTGCAGAGAAAAAACAACTTGAAAAGTGTCTGCTGATCCTTATGGAAAAAATAGTAAGTATGACCATATATTGGAAGCAATTATTAGATTGTAGTCCACTTCGCCAACATAAAAAAACCAACGTGAAATGGAACGGCATTAGGTGAAATCTTTCATCTTCTTTGTTTCACTCACCCTGATATGTGCCACTTTTTGTAGCATCAGGATTTCTTTCAAACTCACTATAAGCACTAGTACGCTCACTAGCCATCAGTTTAAAGGCAAATAATATTTGTATACCACTTTCTGTACTCATAGAACTTCCTCTAAATACCTAGACTTCTAAACAACCCCTTCTGTATTTAGGAAACATTGTTTTCTGGACCGATGTTATATCACAAGTTGTTATAATGCTACATTTTAACCTTTTTAAATTACATAATTATATGTCCAACTTATTTAACTTCCACTTAATACACAAATTAATGCAACACTTATTACACTCAAGACTTAGCACGACTTTACTTTACGACTGTAAAATTATAACTGGCTAAGAAGAATGGCGTGGCTTTTTTAGTTAATTAACACTAGTTTGGAATGTTCTAGTACATTCATTGAATGTTCTAGTACATTAGTTGAATTGGTAGCAATGTTTGAATATATACAACCATAGCAGGATGATCGTAGCATTGACAACAACCAATAGAATAATTTCCATAGTAAAGTTATAGCTGTATATGTTGGTGTATCTTTTTAGGTGTTTTCATTTTCGTAACGATAATATACTGTAACTATACTGTAATTATATAATACAGCATTTGACTAAACTGTATTTTGTCGCATTTTTTTCAAGTACAGTCTATGCTACTTTAAAGGGAATTTGAGTTCATTAACCTGCCACTGCAAATATTATTAAAACTTTTTCCGCTGCTTTAAAAATTTTACAATTCATCTCTCCTGTTTCTGAAAAAACAAGTGTCAAATGAAAATAATTTTTTCAAAAACAAAATTTGTTTAATTCACTCAAGTCCCAATTTGGTTGACACAGCCTGTGGCAATTCTTTATTTTTTTTCTCGGTATTCATTTATTTTCTCGTCGTCTCATATTCAAATTGATGTCAAATATTTGTAAAAATACAAAAAGAGAGAAAAAGAGACGACTTTCATGTTGTCAAATGGATTTGTAAACAGAGGCCAGCGGGCAAAAATGTTGGTCAAAACGTTCGTGTCATCGTTATGGCGATGACGATGAAGATGATGATGATGATGACGATGAACCGCAAATAAACCGCAATTTATTTGTTTAATCTACGTTGAATGGCTATGCAAGGAAGTGGGTGGCCATATACAATGTATCAACACATAACAGAAAAATAGTTTTACTTTTTATTTTATAGGGAAAAAAAGTTTGTAGTTTTTTGTATACTACCTCTGCTACTGGAGGAAAAACAAATAATGCGACTGATTTGAAAATTGGCTCAAATAAATTTATATTTTTAAACTGTCACTGCAACAAATGACGTAAGGATCCAAAAAGATAAAATGCTATAAGATGATGATTTTACCACCAAACTAGGGAATTACAAGCTAACTTAAGTAAGAATATACAAATGCCTGAGCTAAAGTCTATACGAGACCAATAACTGCACACAATATGTAAAAATAGACCATTTTGGGGTAGTAGTGAGAAAAGCATTTGCATTACATTAAGTCATAAAAGAGGGAAAATACTTTTAAAAGCTTTTTGACGACTATAAAAAGTCCTCGTGAGCGCGGGTGGAGCTTATTAGCCGCTCGGCTAGTTGTTTTTATAATATAATTGGTCTATATTTGAAACTAAAATTCATAAAGGCTATCTTATATATAAAAATGCATGTGTGTTTGTATAATCGTTGTACTACTGAACTGATTTCAAGTGGACCTGATGGCTAGGCAGATGGTGATCATGTCTGCGATAAGGTTGAAGATGGTAGGGCTATGGTCTGACAGGGATTGCGGGCATGCGGCCATCGTTAGTTATTTGGTTACGATCCCTTATGGGATAGATTACTGAACACCCAAACCCTTCCTGGATAGAATTCCCTCCGTGTACCTCTTACCAGAGCCGATAATTGGACCTGGTTCTGTTGAGGTTTACACAGATGGATTGAAATCTTCGGAGGGGGCTTGGGGCGGTATATTTATTCCTGCTTACGGGGTAAGAGTATTCTTTAAACCGCCGAACCACTGCAGTATCTTACAGGCGAAGGTCTCGACGATAAAGAGGGTAGCGGACTGGTTGATGTACTATAGGGTATATGATTGTAATATCCGGATCTGTACGGATAGTCAGGCTGCGATCACGGTTCTGTCCGGTGTCTATTCGACATCGCGAATGGTGTATGTATGCGTGGCATCTCTGAACGAGATGGAGAGGCATTCATATCTAGAGATTATCTGCGTAATGGGTCACTCTGACATCCGGGGGAACTGTGTGGCAGACGAACTGGCGGAGGGTAGGCTCTCTTCCCGGTATTGAGGAGATTGATGGGTTGGTATGCCATTTTCCTCTTGCAGACTTCTGGTTCTACGATACATGTTGGGCATGGCACAGTTACGGTGGGATGATGAACCCACATGCTCTGTATCAAGGAAAATCTGGCCCTGTACGGTTGGGCTCGCTCGGAGTCTATTATGGGAATGCTACGACATAGACTACGAATCCTAGGTGGCTGGTGCGCACGCTATTATAGGGGTTGTCAGAATGAGGAAGAGGAGAATACTGTTGAACATTTCTTGTGCCAATGTTTAGATCTTTTGGATATCAGGACTGCTTTCCTTGCTTTTCCGTATCTGCATACCATGTCGGACCTGACTGAATTCAGTATCAGTAGGATCTCTTCTTGTGCATGCGTCTGGTTGGTTCGGATCGGGATGCAGACATGTAGGTATGTTTGTATTATTGATATGGGCATCACAGTGGGATCAATGTTGGACACAAGTGGGCTGGATGGGTGGCTGGCTACCTGTGGTAGCTAACTTACTAACTTGTATGTTTGCTTGTTGATTTGTTTGTGCTAAAGTTTATTGAAACTTTTACGGCATCTCTCTAAATGTCTGGAAGGATCTATAGGCCGTATAAAATTTAAAAATCCCATCTGGTCGGTACCACACCCAAAATCTTCAAAATGGTAACAGAAGAATTCTCTAAATTTAGCCCAAATAGATTCATTCACAAGCAGGTGTGACATCTCCCATACGAACTAAACGGTTAAACGGTTAAGCGGTTAAAGCTAAAGTTTCAGTATTTGGTCTGAATGACCTCATAGGCAATGCAAATTATCAGTCAAAAATTAAGCGGAATTGGACAAGTGGGTGTGGTACCTCTTATAAAAACCAAATGTTGATTTCAGTATATTTTAAGAACGTTTAGAGGTAAAGTTTCAGTATTTGGTCTGAATAACTTCATACTTAATTCAAATAATAAGGAAACAAGTGGGCGGAGTTGGAAAAGTGAGCGTGGTACCTCCAATACAAACTAAATGTTGATTTCTGTATATCATGGAAACGGGTAAAGTAAAAGCACCTAAATTTCGTCTGAATGACTTCATAGTCAATATAAATAATCAGTTAAAAAGTGGATTGAAGTGGACAAGTAGGCGTGGTACCTCCCATATAAAGTAAATATTATTTTTTGTTTATCTTGAGAACGGCAATAGTAGAAATGTGAAAAATACACATTATAAGTCAGTAACTGGGCGAGGTTGGATAAATGGGCGTGATACTAAATATTGGATTTTGTATATATGGAGAACGACAACTATTAAAGCATCGTTATGTATGCACACATCTCACGAGATAAAGTCTGTCTATATACGTATAATATTGGGTTGGTCATCAATCGGTTTGAACCAGCGGTTATTTCGAATCTAGCAATACTTCAGTCATTCTATTCTGTCACAAAATTCAGTATATTATCTTCATGTTTGCACAAATATATCGTACAAAATTTGGTCGTAGAGGTATACGCAAGTTTATTGCTTAACTTCGTGAAACTGGTTTCATTGGTGATAAGTCAAGACGTAAGCGTTCCCGTTCAATGCGTGTACCCGAAAATAACGAAGCTATGGGTGAGAGTGTGCGTGAGAATACATCAATACAAACTCGTCATCGTTCTCAAGAATTAAACATTTCACGCACCAGTTTACGTCAAATTTTGCGAAAGTCCAATTGATTCAAGAGTTGAAACCACATGACCATCCGCTTCACTAGATGGGCCAAGAAATCATCTTTTCGGATGAAGCACATTTTCATCTCGGTAGGTACGTTAATAACCAAAATTGCCGTATTTGTGGCTCAGAAAACTCAAACGTGGTCTTACAGAAGCCATGCCACGATCGATTTATTGCGTCAAACGTTTGATGGCCGTTTAAATGGACGAAATGGTGACGTCAGTTGACCGCCAAGAAGCTGCGATTTGATACCGTTGTACTATTTTCTGTAGGGCGTCGTTAAAGACAAGTGTTATGCCGACAAACCAGAGACAATTGAGCATTTGAAGGCCAACATTCGTGATGCTATTGTCGAGATACCACCACATACACTCGAAAAACTGTCTCGAAAATTGGTCTGATCGATTGAGGTACTGTGGGTGGCCGCCCTATGAATGAAATAATATTTAATTTGTAACCGGAACAATTGTACTTCACAGCAAAAATATCAATTTGAAAAATTTCAAACCGTTTTTGTTTTATAGCATTTTTAAATTTAAACTTTTAAACGACCCAACCGATATATAAAATGAATGTGTGTTTGTTTGAAGGCTATACACAGCTCAAAAGCAGTAACTACAGTGTCTTTCTGGAAGGAAAAAATGATTAAATTTTGGCCTGAAGGGGACAAAATTAGGAAAAATAGCAAAAAATGTAATTAAGATAGTATTTAAAATACTTTACGTTTTAACCGTTTTAAAACAATTGAGTTCGTTTAAATTGCGTTAAAATAAAATAAATACCGCATTTATTTTGTTGTTTTACAGTTTTTATTTATTCCACTATAACTTTTATACTATTTGTCTTAATACAACACTAAATATTCGTTTATACGTCACTTTTATTTCCGCTTTAACACAACTTTATTTATTGACAGCCAAACGATAACTAACTGACGTGTACGTAAAGCAGCTCTTTATATACCTGATTGCCTACAGTTTGGAAGTTTCAGGAAATATCAACCATCTTTTATTTTCACATCCACTAATTCAAATGTAACGTAAAGATGATCGACTTGGCAGTGCTGCCAAATTGACAGGATGACACAAAATATACCAAAATCCCACAATACAACTTTAAAGCGCAGATGTGTTTTTTTATTTTCGTAACAATACTATACAATACCGGGTTTTAACTTGTAGTAAATAATTTTATAATCAAGTCACAAAACTAAAAGTACCTTACGGCTTGTGAAGAAAGTCTTTATAGTTGACTTTTATTAACTTTTAATTTTTTAGTTTTTGATTTAAAAACCCTTTTAAATTTGATTATTTTTAAAAAGATTTAAAGAAAATAGGGGAAAATATTAAAAATATGCTTCTATTTTCAATAAAATTAATTCTTAAAAATCTCTTTAAGCTTAAAATCCATTTAAAAATGCGCCTTTCTTTACATGTTAAAAAAATCGCTAAACACTTAAGCCAATTAAAACATAATTAAAATAAAATAAAGAATAGAACCAGAGTTCATAAGAAGAATTTCATAAAAATATTTTAAAAAAAAAGATTAAACTTTGTCAGTGGGTTGTTGATAATGATGATGTGCACGTGGATTACAAAGTGTATGATGTGGCAGCAGTAAAACTTTAACCTGATTTTACTTAAAAAAAAAAAAAACTTTTTTCTTTTTATAACTGCGTGTGTGTGTGTGTGTGTACAGTAAAACTCTAACAATCATTATGTCGATCTTTAAAGAAAAAAATATAATATTTGTTAGCTGTTCCATATATTATCACTGTAAATAAATAGATAAATGAAGTAGAATGAAAAAAAACTACACACATGCTTTTATTTACACGCACACATACACACACATATATATATATACACTAATGCGTATATGTATATAAGCAACTGTGTAGTTGTATTTTGTTGCAAAAGTTTTTGCCAAAGAAGTTTTCATTTAATTGAAATCTGCGGCAAACGTGAAATCAACTGAAACTAAAAGCGATTTGCTAGAGAAAGAACAAAATGTTACCTTTTCTGCATACAAATGAAGGCAACACTCTATACTCTACTCTACTGTGCTCTACGCCACGTATGCTTAGCACAGTGCTCTAAACTGCTTACAACACGTACTCATGCCCGTTGAAACGTAGCATTAGCAGCAGCAGACAAAGCAGCAACAGCCTTATGCAACTATGTTATGGTGCGAAGAAACAGTACTCTTTAGTGAGTAAAACACATACAAAGTCACTTAATGATGGTTGGGTTTTAAGTTTTTTCTTGGAATATTAAGGATCATGACGATGATGTTGATAATGATGTTGGCGACGACTTAGAGTAGATTTTTAGTTTTTTTTCTTTTTTCTTGTAAATATTTGCTATAAAAAACCACAAGCGCATACACTTTGATATTTTCTACAACACACATGAAACTTCAAAAGTAATATTAGATTTTCTAATACGAAGATAGTGTGAGAAGTTCAATTTTATAGAAATTTAATAAAAATTGAAGCAATTGCTAATATCGATTATAGCTGATTTCTGGCTTTAAGCTGGAATCACACGATTGTCCAAATGCATCAATTATTGGTACGGTAACCGTGTGAGCGCCCAATAGGTAATAATGAGGCAACAAAAATATCAAAAATGCGCCAATATTTATTGTATTCTTGTGTGACAATTTTAAATTTTTTTCACAGAATAAATTGGGAGAAATCTGATATTTTACGTTAATAAAGCACAATTGAAATTGTACATTTGCGACAATCGTGTGATGCTAACTTTAGTTTTTGTTACAAAATTGCATTCATCTGGAACATATTATGTAATATATGACATGTCAAGGCTTGAACTTATCACTCAACCTTCGTTTAGCTCTAACCATACAATGTTAGACCACACATACTAATAATAGCATCACTGATATCAAGAAATATTGTAAAAGAAACTGCTTTCAGCGAACAACATGCAGCAAAATATTGGCAAATAAAAGCGAAATTATTAAGGGTTACGAAGTTGGGCAGGTAAAGAATTTGCAATGCCCTAAGCATTTCGGACTCTAAATGATAGCCTAAGGAAAAGGAAAACAAATAAATTGTTTGCCTGAAAATTATACCAAAAAAAAATTCCAAATTTATTCGTTGGTGAATTTGAAAACCAAAGAAAGGGGTTGATTTAGAAAAATTACTAAAATACCATTAAAAATTGTTTATGTTCGCCAAAATACTCCTTAAAGCGTATTTTACAACCCAAAGAGGTGTAGAACAGTAAAATAGCCGGCTAATAAGACCTCGTAAAGCAGCAAAAAAACTTACGTACAGCTAAAGGAAAGCCACACGGTGCTTTACCTTACTTAGCAAATCACATTATTGTCTTTCTCTCTCTCTCTCTCTCTCTCTATGACTATCTCATCATCATCATGTATGCTGATGTTATAAAAAATATAATATTATTAAATATTCATTAGTGGTTGTACATATAATCTACAACCCTGGTACATGTTGTCTAACATATGCTTTCAGAATGAATTTGGCGATAACGAGGAATAACCAGCAGTCAGCCATTCAGCCCATTACTAATATCACAGCCATAAAAATATATTTAAAACGAAATATGGCCTGAAAACCTCTTCCCTTGTTATCAGATGGTTAGACAATATCAAAAAGGAAAAACAAAAACCATACGTTTCAATTTCAATATAATTTTCAATGGGTTTTTAGGTCTTTTGCTCTTTATTCCATATATGACGACGTCTTTCGGCTTTTATTGTCTATTTTCTTGCGATGTTTTTGCATATTGAGTTTAAAGTTTAATGTTTTGTTTTTTTTAGTGCCTACAAAGTATTTAACAATCTTTAAATGTAAATACGAATGAGAAAATAAATGAGTGGCAGCATAGGCACAAAGGCAACAGCTGGTGCTTATTAAATAGCACTATAAAAAGGTTATTTAAATATTAAAGCTCTAATTCAATATATTTCTGCGCAATATCAGTGAGTGTAATTCATAGCACATAGCGTAGTTCTCTTCTTTTATTATTAAAATTTTGGCAAAACTCGATGGAGGGAACTCTACTATAGCAGAACTAATATGCCCGTAAAAATTTTTTTTTATTTATGTGGTATCTGGTCTTTTACGGATCTATTACCGAAGAAAAAGTTTTGATTTTCTGATTTTAACCCCTGAAAGAGATTTTTAATCATTTAGTTCAATGCCGTGTTTTTGTTTCCTTTCGAAGCAAGCTTGGAATATCTATCATGACTCCATAGCAGAATGATTTCCCACTACTTTGAAGGTGTCATGCAGTAGAAAAAAGATTATTAGAAAACAGAAAAGCCAAAATTTCATTAAATATCACAAAATACTGCAAAATATTGGGTGTTCGGTTAAGTTCGGCTATAAGCAACACTATAGCTTGTATGAAAGGTGAAAATTTATTGAAAGAATTTATAAAAATCCGTAAATACAATAAAAGAGATTAAGCCTTCACGAATTCCGTTAGTTTTATACTCTCTTTCAATGAAGTTGTGCGTCACATAAGCATTTTGTAAAATGCTATCTACGTTTGAAAATGAGTAAAAATTCTGTTTGTTATCGTAATATTTTGCTTCTCTATTATAGCAAAAGTGTAAACGCGTCACAGGCTTTATATTTACAGAGACTACACTGTAATTGGAAAAAGAGTAGAGAAGTGGTTTGTTCATTTTCGATCCAATAATTTCGATGTTAACCACCAATCACTAAAAACCAGTCGATAAAATTATGAAAACAAATAGAAAAACAGGCACATAAGCAGTGTTAATGTTGCTAGGGAACTAAGCATTCATCACCAAATAGTTATCAACCAATTGAAGAAAAGAGGATACAGAAAATAGCTCCCTACTTGGGTGCCACATGAATTAACAGAATCAAATTCAACGAATTTCCCTTTGCGATTCACTGTTAAAATGAAACGAAATTGAACTATTTCTAGAGCGAATGACTAGGGACGATGAAAAGTGAATCTGGAGAAAGCAAGGTAGAACTTCGCAAACGGTGGCAAAGACAGAATTGATACGAAGAATGGAATTGGGTCAGAAGTTATACACTTCATAGAAAAATGGCTTAAACACCAAAATGACAAAATGTTCTTGACCAAAACAGCACATATTTGGTTTAGCAAAGCAAAGTTTCAAGCATAAGAAGAATAGCACCCATTACCATGAATTTGTCGCTCTTGCAATGCAAGAAATATGTCCTCTTTATCACGCTACTTTGGTCAAATAGTCTAAAATCTAATATTTTTCTAAACCAACCAGGGAAATAATCATAATCATTATCACTTCTGAAAGTGTTTATATAGGTCATAGCAATTCTATTTAAATAAATCGGCTCAAAAATGAAGCATAAGTCAGTACTGAATACGTAACTATTTACACAAAGCTGTGATATCTCACCTACTTACAGCTCTCAATTATAGGAGCATATTTAGTACAATTTGCTTACTAGTAGGTTTACAGGCCGTCAAGCTATCTAATTTGAAATCTTTATGAAAGCAGCGATGACGTTTTAACATAATCTACACCCACGCTTAAAGTGTCGACTACTTCCCCAAAAAGTCGCCACCAAAAAGTCATTAGCAAACATCGTAGTCATATGTAAATGGTGACAATGGTTGGCACAGCTATACTTTATAGCCACTGATAATTTGTGTATTGTGTGTGCGTCCTCATCGACGTAGGCTCTGTTGATTCCATTCCAGCATTGCTCACTATATTTCAACATAAAAACGTCGTATCTGTCATACGCTACAGCTACGCATAAGATAGTCATTCTGTAACCCAGATAGCTCAAGGATTCCACATCTTCAGCAGTAATATTGTAGATCAGAAGAGGAGTTTATGAGTTTATCGATGAGCCATTAGACATACATATGTATTTCTTACGCGTAGTACTCAGAAATGTTCCATCTGTTACCACAAGGGGCTTCGTGGTTCATAACCTCAATTATGTGATCAAAAAGTAAAAGAAATAAAATAGTGCTCTTACTGAATGGATTGCTCACCTTACTATTTAAAAAGACTCTATACTTAACGCCGCTATTAAGTTCTCTAATCAAATCAGCAAACCATTTTTCAATAGGTAAGTCACCTACTTCACATAGCCAAAGGCACGAGTGAGCGCAATGCATCCAGCAACGCCATCGCACATGATAAGAATCTGATGTGAGCACTCAAATTCGAAGGCATGTTACATGACATGACACCTTGGTAAAGTGTCGGAGACTATCCAAGCGCCCACCGATTTATGGGTCTCGGCAAAAGGTTAAAAATACCACACCGAGCTGACGCTTTTGCCGCGATTTGGGTATTAACCACAGCCATCACGTATTTCCTACAAGGTGGCCCCACCGTAACCGGACAAATGAGCGGACTCATGGCTATTAAACCCTTTTTCAGTAGTAGACATTACATAGATGAGATATTAACTCTATCAAAATCTCGTTGAAAATCCATAAAGAGAAGGTAGAAATGTGTATTGTATTCGACCGATTTCTATAATGATATTCGGCAATGTACTCAAGTGGTCTCATTCACTGTAGGATTAAGTTAACCATGATATTACCAATAGCATTTGTTACTCTAATACTCCTCCAATACCTTGTCTATAAATTAGTCCGGAATTTTCTGTTAAAAACTCTACTTCATCTATCCAGAAATATCTGAGGACTGGAATTTAATTTTTTTTTAATAAGCAAACAAAATTACAGTTTAAAACTATACTGTGTCTGAATAGTTCCTACTCTTTGCCTAAAAGTTAAAGATTATTCAAACTGTCACTACACAATGAAGAGCCTGGTTTTCGATGCAGCTCCATATGAAATCAGTATGCGTTCTATATCATTAAATATCTAACAACAGCCGCCATCTATGTATTTCCGTAATCAAATATCGAAAAGAAACCAAAGTTCCTGTAATCGGATATTAAAATTCTTCTTATTCTTCACATTCCCGACATAGTACCATATGTAACCCTAAATTCAGAATCTTATCTTCTGTAATATATAATCTACAGAATTTTATTTTTGAGAGTATGCCAGAATTACCCTACAGATCTTCACATTAGTGTAAGAGCTTTTAGAAGAAGCATTACTAAACTCAAATCGTTTAAATTACTTTTTACAAAAAACAGATTTCTAATTAACTGAACATGACTGTCTCAGCTTGTACTATTATCATACTGGTCGTACACACTCATACTCGTATCTGCTGTTAATATAAAATGCATAGAAATGACTGAACATTTTACACACACAACACATACGAGCAAAAGCATTAAAATGTATTTATAGCATATAGATGTGTGTGTGAATGAGTATTCCAAAATGAGTATAATGAGAAAGAAATTTAAATTTACTCTTGGGAAACTAAAGTTCGTCTAAAGGAGGTGATACATTGGCAAACATTTGCTTGCAAACATCGTAAATAGCCAATCGCATTCAAGGAAAAGTAAGTTACCCCCTTAAGGGGGTAATACATTGGCAAACATCGCAAATAGCCAATCGCATACATGGATAACTTACTTTTCCTTGAATGCGATTGGCTATTTGCAATGTTTGCAAGCAAATGTTTGCCAATGTATCACCCCCTTTACGCTCTGTAATATTCCATTTTATTTTCGACTTTTTTCTTCTCCTCTCTTGCTCATCTTATTTCACGCTAAACGTGATTTGGGTTCCTAAAGATTTTCTAACAAATAACTCTTTACAACTTTCGGCTGTTTTTTAAATTTTCTTCTTTGTTAATACATTTTTAAAAAGTGAAAACATATGCTTGTAATTGTGTATGTACTCCTATGTGCGTGTGCGTGTGCGTGTGAGTAAGCATAAGTTTTAAAAGTATTTATTTGCCTTTAACAAACAATCATTATTATTTCTCTTAAAAGAGAGAGCAAAGAAAAAGAAAAATATTTTCTTAATATCTTTATGCATACATCTTTGTGTGTGTATGTGTGTGTGCTTTTAATAGGCAAATATAATGTGTGCGTGCCATTGTGTGTGTGTGCTCTTAAAATTTAATGATAGCGAATGTATTTTGTTTTAACATTTTTTTTTTTTTTTTATTTCATTAAAAATTAATTTATTTTTGTTTTTATTATTTCGTTTGCAATTAAATCCAAATTCTTATTCTCCATTTGATGTTAATATTAGAATATACATATGTATGCGTGAGTGTGTGAAAGAGAGAGTGAATGCATGTGTATTAATAGCAGATATAGTGACGGACTAAATTGTTACCACAGTAAGCTCTCAACTTCATGGGTGATTTAATGGACTTGCAAAAGAGATTTTTAATAAACTAATATATTGTAACGTTTTTAGCTTTTTAAAAACGTGTTTTTATGAGTTCGTAGATTGTAGTTAAAATAAAATAAATTTTTAAATTTCAACACAGTTTTGTGCACCACTGCTTGTAATCTTTTTACAGGCCACAACAATTTTTATTCTTAATTACTCTCTCTGTTTACAATCTTGTAAATAACAACAACTACTCGACAGATCTTTCTACTTAAAGATCTTCCAACCCGATCGTAGTTATAACTTAGGTTCGATCACAACCTTTTCAACCAGAGGTTATCCACACTTAACTCTCTTTGCTGAGTTAGCTCCAACTAAACTGGTTTTTTACTTCACTACTAGCTTCACGAGTTTACTCCTTATAAACTCTCTTCACACCAATAACACTTTCACTGAGTTGACTTTACTTAAAAACTGCACTCGCTGAGTTTACGACACATCAACTCGCTCACTGAGTTTACACCAAATAAACTGATTGCTGTTCGCATCGATGTGCTTTTTATATGGCTGAGTAAACAACACATCGAAAGCTCTCGAACCCCTCGATATTTCAGGTAAATTCCATTTCTTTGTTTTAATTTCTTTTTAGTTCTTTTGTAGCCATGCGTATGTAAACATCTACCACTTTCAGCTCTTAGTGTTTGTTGTTGCTTGTTTATTGTCTGTTACTTGTTTTCTTTGCTGCTTAATTATTGTTGTTGCCGTGTTATTTCCATTTTCTTTGTCTCTGCTAATAGTTGTTTTTGTAGATTTGGTTATTTATAAACAGCACATATAGTTGTTCTTGCAGTTTTTGTTTATTTATTTTAGCGATGTAATAAACGCTGTGGTGCGCAACCTTATTGTCGTTGCTGGGAGCCTGCCTGTACTTCCTTTTTGACTGATATGGGTAGATAACGAAGTTTTAACTGTTAGCGTTCTCCACACACGCAAAATTCCATATTTTCTTAAAACTGATGGTTTGAATTGACCACCAAGCTATTTAGAAACTTCAACTATAAATACTCTTAAGATATGCAAATATCAATATCGACTTTATATGGAGGTACCATGCCCACTTATTTGATTCCGCCCACTTTATAACTGATGGTTTTTATTATCTAAGAAGTCATTTAAAACAAATTCAGTATCTTCCATTCTAACAGTTCTCAATATATATACATATATATTAATTCCCGTAACATTCCATGAAGGAACAATGAGCTGCACCCGATTCTATTTTTAAATTCATTGAGAGGGACCTACAGGTTAACGCCGGCTCCGAGCGGCAAATGCATCTAGAGAAGTTTTTAATAGTAGTAATACTCATAACCAGTTACTATCTAATGTTATGAGGTGATACCGCTGTCGAAAAACTTATTTCTTTTTTTTTAAGATGGTCTGGCCTGGTATTGAACCGACGACCTTCTGGGTGGTAGGCGAGTGTCTTACCTACCATACCACAGCGGCACACAAGATATACAAAAATCAGTATTACCGAATGTCATTGTACACATAAGACATTACGTTACATCTAAAAAATCTTAATGCCATATCTCCAGAATCACAGCGACGATTTCGTGTAAACTTCACATAAACCATCTACAGACCATCCTTAACATACGCTGAAAGTTTGGTTGAAATTTATATAGTATATATAGATTTACCAAATTTCACTGAACAAAATTATTGGCACACTTTATTTAAGACTATAAGATATAGAATATAGCCCGAAAATTAGTATAGTTACGTTACGTTTTACTCTTTAAAAAACGCTTCAGTTCTTTTAAATTGGGTAGAATAAAATGAATAAAGCGAATTTGTTGTTTTGCCTTATACAGTCTTTATTTTCACAATGTCCAACTTATTTAACTTCCGCTTAATACACTCTATCACTTTATCCGCTTAGTACACTCTATCACTGCTATATTATAACTGACTGGCTGAAGCAAGGATTACACGATTGTCGCAAATGTATCAATATGACACAATTTCAATTGTGCTTTATTGTCGTAAAATATGAAAATTATCCCAATTTATTCTGTGGAAATAAATTTTAAAATTTAAATAATGGTACGCATTGCTAACTTGTGGTGTCATACAACAACACTTTAAATATTGGCAATATTGCCGTACCAATAACTGATGCACTTCGATAATCGTGTGATCCCAGCTTAAGCAGAATGCGACGCCTTTTATAGTAAGTTAACATTAGTTTCGAATGTTCTACTATTCAGCTCTGCTAAGATTTGAATTACATATCCGACTTATAGTGGTATTGGCAGCAATGTTCAAATACGAGGGCGGATTGATATTGAAGCTACCTAAGTAGGAAAAAACATTTTTTTTCAAAAACCATTCATTTCTTAATACACTCAGTAAGACGATTTTCCAACTTTTTTATACCATCTGAATAATACGATTTTGGGAACTCCTCAAAATACGCATTAGTTTCGGTAACCACTTCTTCGTTTGGGATTAATCTTTTTCCTGCGAGCCATTTTTTCAAGTTTGGAAACAGGAAAAAGTCACTAGGGGCTAGATCTGGACTATAAGGTGGATGATCAACCAATTCGAAGTGGATTTCTAGTAGTTTTAGCATCGTATCTAATGCTGTGTGAACCGATGCGTTGTCTTGAAGAAAGGGCACTTTTTTCTTGTTTAAATGTGATCGTTTTTTCTTGATTGCTTCAACCAATTGATCCAATATCTACGCCAAAAATCAGCAGGATTATGCTTTATCATGTCCAAACACCGCTGTGAAGTGATCTGTCGAACTCGTTTTTGCTTAACACTGAGCAAACGCGGCACCCATCTTGCCGATAGCATTTTCATATGCAAATATTCATACAAAATGTTGAACACACGTTCATATGATATGTTTACCATTTCAGCAATCTCACGTATTTTGACACGGCGATCATTCATAACGATATCGAGGATTTTCTTGATATTTTCTTCAGTAACCACCTCTTTTGGCCTTCCTGTTGATGGTATTGTTGCAGTGCTTGTTCGGCCCCGTTTAAATTCAGGAACCCAATATTTTACCATATAATCGGACGGAGCAGATTCGCTGTAATGTTTATCAAGCTTTTCTTTTGTCTCCTTCGCCGTTTTGCCTTCAAATAATAGTGTTTAATCACTACACGAAATTCACTTTTTTCCATTTTCGAAGAAACACAAAAGTTGCTTTTTTCAAACGACTACAACAAGTAAACTAAACTCTGAATTTGGCTAAAATTTTAACGGCTGACGTTTGACAGATCGTAATTTCTAAGAAAGAAAAAGTTTTTGTGTTTGTGCTGCCATCTACTGCTAGGTAGCTTCAATGTCAATTCGCCCTTCTAGTGGTATTGGCAGCAATGTTCAAATAAATACAGTCTTAGAAGGGTGATCGTAGCCTTGACATAAACCAATATATTAACTTCCATAATAAAGTTTATAGATTTATATGTTGAAGTATCTTTTTAAGTGTTTTCATTTTCATAACAATATTAGGTTATTAATAACTGTATCCAGTAATTTTGGGTTAGAATTAATGAATTTTTTGGTGACCGCTTTCTCAATATTTTACACTTTTTAGACGAATACCTGTTTTATTGCATAATTTTGATTAATGCCCGCTTTCTTACTCGTCTATACAAATCTTCCTACAACTTCCTTATCGGATTTAGAGCTGGCGATTGTGGAAAATGTTCTATGCAGCCAATTACGCCTAACATGAGCCAAATGCTTTAGGTTATTATTGTGTTAGAAAGGGAACGGGGCTGGTAAATTTCACTTTTTGAGGTTTTCTTCTAGTAGAGTCAAATATTTGATTTTGTCCATAATTTCGTTAATGAACACCAACTCGCTCAAAAATGCAAGGGGCATATATCCCCCACAGCTTCAGCATGGTTTCGTTTTTCTAGTTAAGTATTTGAGTTTTTCTACACTGTTTCATGATCCTCAGAGTGGAAAGCATTGAACTAGCTTTCATCAAAAAATATCACTTGGCCTCAAAATCATTTGGAAAACGCTAAACGCTTCTTTTGTTTATCTAATGAAATAAAAGGTTTTCGTCTATCTACGTCTACAGTATCCTTCAGATCGTAATGGCTAAATAAATCGTGTCCAAACTATTGTGGCGTGCTGCAATGGTCAGAACGCACGCATAACAACACTAGCGAGCTAGGTTCGAGCCCCAGTAGAGGACATGAAATAATTTAATTATAGTTTCGTTTCGATTGCTTAATAAAGACGCTTCAACTTTCCCTCCATTTGAAAAAATAAAGAAGAAACCCCCTGACTTTCCAGCTTTCCTCTGGCGATGACAAACATAGGACGAATGATCAGTAAAGAACGCCACCTACTGGGAAAAAGCAATATAACGCTGAAGTAAAGATCACCACCAATTAGCAAAGATATTCTCCATCGATATGGAGGGGGCTACAGTGGATTAACCATCTACTTAGCTTGAAATATCAACTTGTTTAATGAAACTGAAACAAAGCAATGAATGCTTTGCGGAAAGCGAATATGCTTCCTTCCTAGAGGAGTGATGGAAAAAAAATATTGTCTAATCTCAATAGAGATTTGTATTTAGATTTGTTTCAGAATCACTTTGACTATTTTGATTATTTAGCTGCAATCATAGCTGCTTAAAGACTTACACCGGCTTATCAAAAATCTCTTTAGTAAGACCATTAAATCACCCATGAAGTTGAAAGAAGTTACTGTGCCAACAATTTACTTCGTCACTGTATATTTATTTGCAATATACATCAGATTTTTAAGGAAGTTGTGTGTAAAGTAAAGTTGTAAACGTTTAATCAAACTGAAAGGCGATGCAGTTGTTAAGCAATCTGAGAAACCGAATTAGTCAGTGTAAATCCCCAAGCCCATGCCCAATTCTATCTTCTAACGGGCAGTGTAGAATGAGTTCGCATAATCTCAATGAATAGAGACGCTGTCGTCTCTTGTTGATATTCTAATTGTAAAAGTTAATTCGACATTCGTTGTAGATATTGCATCATAGTTCGTCCATTGCCCACAGATCGGCCTGCGTCTGGCCGCCTATATAATTAAGTTTTAGATCAGACTAAGCAGAGATATGCTTGATATAAATATCAAAGGGAGGTACGACTAGCATGACGTACATAAACTTATCCTGTACAATTAACAGTTAAAAGTATGTTAGTTTTGCCATAAATAAACAAACAAAAAACAATTTGAAATGCTTTCATACGAATATTATTCTAAAACACACTCTCACACCTATTTTGGCAACAGAAAATAGGAAAAACGAGAAAATTACAGAAAAACTACTTGTAAAACTGTTTCATTATGTTATTTGCTCTGACAGACTCATTTGAAAAAGATGTCCATGTCCCGGCAATCTAGTATCTCTATAGAGACTTTATATTATAGCCACACACACACACACATACAGACAAAGTTTTCATATAAAAGAGATTTAAAGGGAAACCATTAAAATAACATTCACAACATGGTTTACTGTTATTGATGAGACTCCCAGCTGGATATTCAATGTTGGAAGAGAAAGCCACAGAGCATATTAAAAATGTAATGACAATCATACACTTCCTTACAAATAGTATACATACTCACACCCTTACAAAGACCATTTTAGTTGCACTAGCAATTAGTTTATTGAGATATAAGCTATAAGGTCTTTCTTTTCTCTCTCGCTCTCTTCTTCATACTTTCTATTTTGGGGCAAAGAATAAATAAAATAAAATTTATATTTTGCTTGAGCCTAAATTGTGTCACACAGTATGAAAAATACAACTCTTTATGAGAGAGCGAGAAAGATAGAGAGAGAAAGAGAGCATAGGTTTAATAATAGTTAGATATATACGAGAACATATTTTTTTTTCTTTTTCAAATACGAGTACATAATGAAATTATTTTTAGAAATTCTATTTTAATGACATTTTAAAGCAACTGACAAGTATTTACTGGCACAATCAGCTACACACACGTACATATTCAAATTCAATATAAAAAAAATTCATCTTAAAAAGCAATGTTACGTTAGTACTTGAAAGCAGTATGCAATTTAAATGACATTAAGCATTAGGTAAGAGAACGTGTAAGTTTCTTAAGGTAGGATCACATGATACTCCTAATGCACCAATAATTGGTCTATTTTATATGCCGTATTTGCACATACGGCAACTCACAACATTATTGTGCGTACTTATTTATCCCAGACCAATGTAACCATGGTGCGACAATCGTGTGAAAGCTTTAAAGGCAATCATGCACCAGTATAAATGGCAAAAAATACACCAATATTTATCGTATTCTTGTGCGGCACTTGAAGAAGACAATACTTCAATACCAATTTATATTTGTAATTGGTTTCTTTCTGGAAAAACACGTGATTGTGCGGTATTTAAATTGTCATCCCTTACAATATGATTTTTTTTAATTATTTATATGTGAATTGTACCACAAGCTTCTACCATTACTTTTTTTATTTTTTTACTTTAAATGATTAAATATAATATATAAGAATATTCCAATTTAGATAAATATTTTAGTGATTTTTTTTTTTATTTATTTAAATGTAAACAAAATAAAATTTGATATCTAGTACCTATACTCGAACAATCGTGTGACTGAAATGCGGCAATTTTTACCATTTAATCTTTTGCGCTAATTTTCGGCAATGAAATTTATATAAACGGGGGCAATCAGGTGACTGCAGAGAATTTAATTTATTGTGCCTCAATTCTGCACAATAAAAATTGTTGAAAATTTGTGCATTGCGACAATCGTGTGATCCTACCTTTACTAGATATAATACAACAATTTTTTTGAATAAAAATATTTCAACGCATTTTGTGTTTGCTCTTAACCAATATTATTTTATTGAAAGATTTATGGCCAGATTATGCCATGTCATACAAATTTTTTTCAAATATCTTTTTGATTTTATTTTCTATTGTATTTTTCTTCTATATTTCTTCTAATGTCTCCATAACACTCGATTTCCGTTTCTTTTGTTATAATTTTTGATACATTTTCGCTTATTTCGTTACTCTTCTTATATTCTTTCCTAAACAATATTTAGCACAAATGTAGGAGCAAGTTATTAATACCTTAAGGTATAAATTATTATAAAAGGAAACCAAAAAATAGGTTTCATTTCAAATATTTCATATTGAATTCCATTTTAGCAAAATTTTACAAGCAACAATGAAATTTAGATGATGGTTTTGATAATAGCGTGACTGTTTGTAGTTTCGGTGCAATACTTCCATCATTTAAAACTACATTTTAAGTTGCATTTGTTAGTTTATTTTCTTCGTAAGCCATTGAAAGCAGACTATATCGTAAAATTAACCAAATATAGAGGAAGAAATAATTAAATTGAATAGATTGACTTAAAAATAAATTTTCATTTTGAACAAAGTGCGTCAGCGAATTCTCTCCACTTAACTAGATCGTTTATCAAGATTTTTTCTTGATTCCATGTCATGTTACGAGATGAGCATTCATTTTTAACCATCCGCACCAAGCATTACGAGGCCTAACAGGATTTCTATGGCCATGCGGATTCCAGTTAAGCGCTTATCTTGCAATATCACTAAATGGCTTTCTCAATACATGGCCAATTCATGTCCATTTACGCTTGTGCATTTCGTATTAAATTGGCCTATGGTTCAACGAGAGCAATTGGTCACTTGTAACCCAATTTGGAAAAGATGCATAAAATTTGCTTCAAGCACTTATTCGGAAATTTTGAGTAGAGCGCCAAGTGGTACAACCATACAGAAGTTTGCATATGACGCTGTTATCAAATATGTTCAGTTTTGTATCAGTCGACACGTTGTTTGCACGTCATACTATATTCTGTGCAGAGATTGAAATGCCTTTCGGTCTGTGTTTATTTAGACCGCAAAATCCTCATTAGAACCACCGTCTTTACTTATGGCACTGCTCATATATGAGAAATCGTATACATCCTGGATTTGATTTCTCCCAAGTGTGAGTAGTGAGGTGTTCCTAGTGGCAATACGTATTAATTTGGTTTTCCCTGCGTTAATTTTCAGCCCGTTTTCGAATAGGTTGTGGAGTTTCCTCTGAATACCCTCAAAACAATAAGCAAACCAACAAATACCATCTGCTTAGTCTATATCATTCAGGAGTTCTCTCTCCGGTGGATGCCATATACTACCTCGGCGTTTGTCTTCTGGACAACACAGTTCAAAATCAATAAAAGTAGTGTGGAAGCCAAAACACATTCTCGTTTCACTCTTGTGCTCGTCTCGAAGGGGTTACATTCATCTCTTTTGTATCTTACTTTGCTTTTTACATCTGTTACAGTTCACGGATTAGTTTTAAAATTTTCGGCAGCACGCTCTTGCTGCTTAGCGCATCCCACAGTGTTGGTCTGGCGTGTTGGTATAAAGGTATAATCTGCCATTGTATTCAATGGATTGCTCAATGATGATTCGTGCCATATTTATGTGATCTGCATAACACTCTCCCGGCCTGAAGCCTGCTTAGTCTTTTCGGATGATCGGATACACGGTTGGGGATATGCGATTAGTATCAGGGTTGATAACGCCTTATTAAATACTTCCTTTTCTTCCTTTTTCGGAATTGTAACTATCACACTCTCCTCTGAGCACTCCAGAATCAATTCTTCTTTCCATACTTTTCTGATTATGCGTGTTATAGCCTCAGCAATAAGCTCCCCACCATATTTTAATAATTCTGTCGAGATGTTATTGGAACCGGGAGCCATCAAGTTCATAACATTGGACAGTATACATAGTATTTCGGAGAATGTTAAGCGTGCGGTCGAAATTTTCTTTCTTGGACTGCGGCTACTCTCCGACAAAGCTCAGTTCAGTATTTGAGGTATACTCAGTAGCTGTATCTGGGAATGAAAGAAGTCACGCCAATGTGTTAATTGTTTCCTGGTGGAAGATATATTAAGTAAAAAAAAACAAAACCAAACCGTGATGAAGTAATATGGGTTCTGGGTCATGGATGTAACCGAGGTGTCACTGCTAAGGGAGAGCGAAATGAGACATTCACGCATCTTATTTTTCTCCTTCACTCCTTAGAAGCATTCATTGCTTTGTTTCAGTTTGTTTAATCAATTTTTGATCTTTCAAGCGAAATAGATGATTAATCCACTGTAGTTTACTCCATATGATTTTGCGTAGTGGTGGTGATCTTTACTTTAGTATTGTAATTTTTTGCCAGTAGGTGGCGTGTTTTCCTGATCATTCGTCCGTTGTTTGTCATCATCGCTAGAGATATGCGAGAAGGTCAGGGGGGCTTCTTTCTTATTTTTTAAATGGAGTTATCTGGAGGGATGTTGAAATAATTACATTTTTCTTCGTCAAGTCCTCTGCTGGGTGTCGAGCCTGGGTCGTTAGTGTTATTATGCGTGTGCTCTAACAACTACACCTCGCGACCCCAACCCCATATCTTTCTTTATGACATAGAATATGAGAGATGAGTAGACAGAAGTCAAATGGTATAATTTTATATCTCGTAGAATGCTCTGACCTACTCTAATAAAAAAAGCTCTGGGCGATTCTGATAAAAAAAAAACCAGCCACTTCTTGGTTGGACTGTTTGCGGATATAATTACTGGGCAATGTATATGTCCAAACATATAAATACTTTCGCACATTCTGTCTATTGTGGAAGTTGTTTAAAAGAAAGAATCGGTATTATGTGACTATTCCGCTCTGCATGAGCGAAGGCATCTTGGTGCACAGAATCTTTCATAATCTGGACCGTTTCAGATAAGTATTAGTGGTAGATTTAATAAATATTTATCAGAAGCAGCAGTTGCTTCTTATAGAGACCACACAAATTCCTCATTCGTTTAGACAAGGAAGGACGATTAGTTTAGTCATATGTCATGGTCCATAGGACCTCCAACTTACAAATTTCCATATAAACTTACCTATCGAAAGTCGTTCAAGATATATCTTTATGAGAAATAGTCCATAAAATCCAATAATTGATACTGGACGAACGGAGAATGAGATCGTTTAAGATGGCTAAGCCTGTAGGTATCTGAAACGAATGCATGAGCATTTCTATACTAAAAGGCTATCCGCGAGATGGGTACCACCATTGCCTTCGAACATAATAGCAACCATGTGATGACTTGTGATCACCACAAAAGTTAATAACTATTTTAGAAAATAGCAGCAAGTAGTAGGCAATACTTTAAAGACTCAATTAGACGAATCTTAATATAAAGTCATAACCAACCTTATGGGCAACAATATGCTCGATTAGTGGTGACATTCCGTAACGGCACAACCGACCAATCTGATTTTATTTGTTTCGACTATGGTTACGGTTATGTATTTATGTTAAGTCACGTCTAGTTAAACCTAAAGAGTTGAAATCATATATTTGTTTAAATAATAATTCATCTTTAAATTGCGCTGGAAAAGTGTTTGCGACATTTCTTGTGGAGTCATTGTATTGCTTAAATAAATATGTATGTAAGTATTTGTAGTATTAACATATTAAGACATGTTAAGTCCAGTAAGTATTTATTATTTTACATTTTTTTTTTTAATTTTGACACCTTAAAGGGTTAAGTGTCATAAACATGAACAAGAACAACAACAAAGTAATTTTAACAACATTATTTTATTATGATTATTATTGTCATATTGTTATTGCTGTTGCTCTTGTTGTTGTCTTTGTTGACATAAAAAATTTTGTGTCAAAACATTTTATTATATTACCGTTATTCAATACAAAAAGATGTTGTCATTTATGCCCCATAAATGACATAAACAACATACATATTTACACTGACTGACTTGTCAATCTCCGAAAATCAACAACTCCAAAACACTGATGCTTAAAAAAATTCCCTCCCTCTCTCTCTCCCTCTCTCTGTCCCTACTTCTTTTGAAAAATTTCTCATTTCATTTTAAATGCCACACAATAATAAAAAAAATAACAAACAAAATCACAGTGACAGTGTTTCATAAAGGAAGCCAAGAAAAGTGTTTGTATGCGTGTGTTGGTATTGTAAAGAACAGCATGTGTTGCTAGAGCAGCTTGAATAAAATTATAGAAAAGAGAAAAAAGAGAAGAGAAGAGAAAAAAATGAAGATAGAGATGAATGTTCAAAGATTTCCTAGAGTGTTTTTAAGAAAAGCTTAAACAATGAAAATTATAAAAATATACTCACACATACATACATGCGAGTATGTCATACACAAACAATAACACTCTCTGCTTTGCATAAAAACTTATTAGAGGGGAAGAGACTGCAAAACAAAATGAAAATAAAATTATGGATGACAGCCAAGCCATTAAAGGCTGCTGTGGTAATGGCAGCTACACTATATGCATACATACACATTTGTAAGGAGTATAAATAAGCAAGCAAATATGCTGATGATGATACGTTGCCAACCATTAAAAACGTTGACTATCGACTTTGTTGTTGTTGATATTATAATGCTGATGCTTTAAGTTAAACAATACACGTGTCAACATCTACATGCCCATCATATATTATATTAACGTATTTAAGTGTCTCTCTCTGTGTGTGTGTGTGTAGGTGTATGTATGTATCATCATCTGTACATGTGTTTGCATTTTTTATTTGATTTTATAATTTCCGTTGTTGTTTTAAATTAAAAATAATGCCAATCATTCAAGTGTTGCACTTAAATTTGAATATTTTTTTAATAACAAATACTTACACACCCATGCACGTGCATAAAACAAATATACAATTGCAAGCATAACAAAAAATTAATCATTTATAAAATAGATTTGCGTGCATTATTCATAATGATGTCATTTAAAAATACATAAAAAATACAAAATAATTTCAAATAATCTTTTTTATTTAACAACAGAGTAATCAAATGATTTTTATTGGAAAAATTTTATTAAAATATGTACGTACGTTTTGCATATTTGAAGGAGATTTCTTTTTTATAAATGCGTAACCCAGAATTTTTGTAACAAAAATATATTTTCATTGCAGTAATTTTTTTTTTTTTTTAATTTATAAACTATATGATCAATAAATTGACTAAGTGATAGTCACAGCAAATATTTTTATAAAAAAAATAAGAAAAAATATTTCTTGTTAAGAGGTTTTTGGTTTTGAATTAAAAAAGTGAATATATTTAGTCGGTTGTAACCTAATATATATATAGTAAGTAAGCAGAGTAAAATATCTGTTGATTTTTAATAGACTATAGGGTCCGCCATCTAACGTTTTTTTCAACTAGTGCTTATTTCGTGAATGGTAACACTTAGCTCAAGTCTGATTTGACAGATAATTAGTTTTATCCTTCCGCTGAACAAATATGGTTGTGTATACGCTTGAACAACGCTGGGAATCTGTGTCTGCGATCGACTTACAGAAGATGCCGAGTGCGCCAAAAAAAAAATCATCTTTTCAGATGAAGCTCATTTTGGTCTTGGCGGGTATGTAAACATGCAAAATTGTCGCATTTGGGGCACAGAAAACCCGCACGCATACATTGAAAAGCCGATACACCCAAGACGAGTTACTGTTTGGTGCGGATTTTGGTCCAGAGGCATAATTGGGCCATTTTTCCTCGAAAATGAGCAAGGAGTGGCCGTTACAGTCAATGGCGATCGTTATCGGGCCATGTTGAACGAATTATTGTTCACAAAAATTGAAGAGGAGGATATTAGCAACATTTGGTTTCAACAGGACGGCCCTACGTGACACACAGCTGAAGCTACACTCGATGTTATGCGCCCTGTTTTTGCAGATCGCATTATCAGCCGCAGAGCTGATGTCGTTTGGCCACCTCAGAGCTGCGATTTGACACCGTTGGACTATTATTTGTGGGGTGCCGTCAGAGATAAGTGTTACGCCAACAAACCAGAGACAATTGACGCTTTAAAGGACAATATTCGTGAAGCCATTGGTGAAATACAGCTGCCATTGGACAGATCGTGTAGGCTACTGCATGGCCAGCCGAGGCAGCCATTTGAATGAAATTATTTTCCATTATTAACCGGAAGGATTGTACTTTCAAATAAAAAAAGAAATTTAAGAAAATAGTCAGTAGTTTTTTTTATAGCATTTTCAAAAAAAAAATATATATATTTGGCGGACCCTTTATATGATCTATAAATTGACTAAGTGGTAGTCACAGCAAATATTTTTATAAAAAAAAATATTTTTTTTAAGGAGTTTTTGGAAAAATTAAAATGTGGAAATATTTAAGCGGTTGTAACCTAATACATGTATAGTAAGTAAGCAGAGATAAGTATCTGTTGATTTTTAATAGATATTAAATATATATTCTAAGTTTTAAAAAATACATAATCATTCAAGATTTTTTTATTGATTTACCTATTAAAACTCATATTTGTCTTTTATTTCATAGCAATCCCAATTATCTCGAATAATTTCTCTTTATAATTTGTTCCTATGGCCTTAAATCTTTTCTACCAAGCACTCTTTATTTCATCAATCTTTTAAATTTTTTTTTTTTTTTTTTGATATCAAGTTCAATATTTGTGACCAAAAAATTAATATTAAGCAATAGAGAGTCAGTCCAGTCCTACTTCATCATTAAGTAAAAGTTATTTTTGTATTGTTTTCAGTAAACGGTGGTCCATGGTCCAAAATGTTATGCAATATAATGTTATGTTCGTTAGGTCAAACCATAAAGTTCACCATATTAGATTTGGAGAGAGAAAATATCTTTTTCGCAATCAGCAGTCCATCCTCTGGGCCATGATAGCTGAAGACTCACACAGTACATTTTCAAATATTTCAGCACAGGTCGTGCAGAACCTACATTTATCATCCTAAACGTTTCCCAGAATACACTGATGGCATCTAAGACCACAGTGCCTGATAAATACACCCCTTAGTAGCTTGAGCGAGCTCTTATTAAGCAGCAAATATACTTTTGGATCTACCATGATAAAATGAAATTAACCTGCTCTCTGATCTTATTCTGGAGACACTCCTCCAGCACAGAGTGAATAATGGCTCAGACCAAATAAACACCCGTCGGGCTCACAATCAGACATTTCATTCCTAGATGGTCCTCAGGACCAGGCACCAAAGTACATCAAGAGAACGCAAGTGAAGGTGGCATAAACTTTCATCTGGAATATCAAACGATATTTTCCCATAGGCAAAGCCTTTTGGAAATTGGTATCAACCACACCGACTCCAGTCTCACCGTCAGTCTGTTTTATTTTCATTGGTGAACCAAACCTGGTCCGCAATGTTACGCCACCATTTGTCCATCCATATAATTTGTTTCATTTGAGTATAAGAGCCTAGAATTCCTGGTCATCATCAAAGTGGGCCACATATAATCAACAAGAGGATTGTCGCCAAATAGGCGTAATATTCTCATGTGACCCACCAAGTCGCCAGCTTTCAAACCGAAGGCATCAGGAAGTGCAATGGTGGTATGTATGTGCAAGATGGAACCATTGGTAAATATAGAGCAGGTCCTCATCGCACTCGTGATTGCAAGACAAGTAAGGCAATATACCCTACCGAGCAGAGCACTCCTATTGTCCTACTCCGTTCTAGGCTACCACGCTAAGATAGCATAGGTCAGTATTGTTCATATTATCGTTACGAAAGACCAGTAGATCATACTCATATTTTACCATAAAGATCCTGACAGGCATAATGTGCCATGCTCGCCTTGTTGATAACATACGCTGACGCCCAGATATTTCACTTCATTCGAGAATTCAATTGTCGAGTCTCTTATTATGTGTCTTTATTCTTCACTAGTTGTTAATATTTTAAGTAAATTAGTATTATTATTAAAGTTATTAAAAAGTTTTTGACTGATACTCATATTATGGTTCTACTGATCAAAATTATGCAGTATCTCATGTTAAACATATCGCACACTAAGTCAGGAACAGTCACAACTCAAAATTTATCAAAATCGCTTTTTTTCACAAATCAATTCACAGACCAAACCTCTATCGAACACAAATATTTCGTTTGAGTATCTGTCTTCATTAACTAATAAAATATTATGTTACTTGTGTCGCTTAAACATAATCAACTAAAGTTCCATTAGACGTGACTTATTATAAAGCCATAGTTACACATAACAAACCAACTGTATGGGCAACACTGTGATCGATTAGTGGTGACATATCATAACTTAAAAGTCGATCAATTTAATTTTATACAATGTTTTAAAACAGTCTTTTGCAGCACTAAAAAATACTTGACTATTTTCTATGCATTTGTAATTGCTTAACTAGTAAAATAGTAAATAGAATGCTTAGTCAGCAAAGCAACTATTTTATCAAAAATTGCTTTTGCTGTAAGCAATAAGTTATTACTTAAATATTTACTATGATGTGGGCGTAGAAATCAGAGAGTCAAAATTGAAATAAGTGAAAAACAATATGAGCATTTTCCTCCATGAAACGACAAACGATCATGAAATTCAAGCAACAGCAACATAGTCAATGAATAAATAGTAAACAGTTAAGCAAAAGCAAACATAAAGTAAACAACAACTTATTGCTTAAAGCAAGAGCAATTCTTCATAAAATGCTTGCTTTGCTGACTGCTTAAGCAGAGAACATACACATAGTAAAGCTAAGCAAGTTATTCATTGATTTAATTTTTTGCTTTTGTTTTTGCTTATTATTTTTTAAAGTTTTCAGCAATCATTCAGCAACACAGTTATTTATTTTGAAGCTAAAAACAAAAGCAAAGTTAAAATTTTCTCTGCTATTGCTAATCTAAAGCAAGCAATTTAAGAACTGGGTTTTTGCCTCTGCTGAACATTAGAAAATTTTTAGATGTGACTGTTTATGGTTTAGTGTGCGATATTCAATAAACTTGCTTGGTAGAAACCAGCCAACAACTTTTCCAATGATGATTCGATAATGACTTTTTATGACGTTAAAAATTAAAATCCTGGTGTTCTTGGAACATCTTATGCTACTTTAATCATTAAGCTATTAAGGGATCTTTTTTTATAAACTTAATGGAAATTATACAATATTACAGATTGCTATTAATGCATTATTTTTTCCTCAAAAAGAAAGGTTATGTTTTCATAGAAAAATATATTTTAAAGCAGTTAAAAAAAACCGGGTTTATTTTTTCATTAATTTATTTATTATATTATTTTAATAGCTTTTGACCTTTTGTTCTTCTATACATTCGCATGTTGTTTTTCTTTTTTTGCTTTTTAAATAAAACATTCAATACAAAAAGTAGTTTTTTTTCCAGATAAAACTATAAAAGTTTATTTAAAAAATTGTTCATTTTATTTATTATATTTTATTACTGTAAATACTTGCATTATTCCATTTAATTGTTTTGATAAAATAAATTTACAAAAGACAAATAGAAAAACAAATAAAATTAATGTTTTAAATGCTATCACTAAATTAATACAATTATAGCAAAAACAACAACAACAACAAATACAACTAATAACTACTTGTTTAGCCTTCAGTAAAAACAAACAAAATAATAATAATTTTTATTATAATGTTTTCTATTGTTGTAGTTGCTGTTAAATTAGCCTAAATTTTGTTGCTTTTTTAATAATTATTCGAAAACATAAACATTGTAGTTGTTGTTGTTGTTTTAATTTATTTCTAAAATAAATATTAAATATATTTTATGTACTTTGTCTCCACCCCTCACAACATTAACATTTGATATATAATTTATTTTTATTTTTTTTTTACCAAATTTACTAAAATTTCAAGAGGGGAAGGGACACTTTATTCCACCAAACAGATTTTTGTAATTGTATGTATATCTTCCAAAATATAGTCCCTTTTACAACAGAGACAGACAAACAATAAAGCTGAGCACAAAGGCAGCCTAAACATATGGACATGATAACATAATACCCTGTTTTTTGGCATGGTGTTCGTCTCTTACAGTCGACAACAGTTATAACGAACTCATAGGGGGTACACAATTTAGCTTACTATAGACGTAGTACGTTATAGCCGTAATAAAAAAAAATGTTCGAAAAATCATTGAGAAAATCACTGTTATCTTATAGTAAGATAATTCGTTGTAACCTATCCGACTATATATGAAGTCCAGTGACAACAATAACTCAGCCAGATTTAAGTTTCACCTTCTTAAAGTCTTTCATCTGTAATGTTTTTGACAGATGAACAAAAATTTTTACCAATTTTCACATACTACAGCAGTATGGAGAGAATTTTTCATAAACTTATCTGCTCCTTACAAATAATTGACTTTCATAGATATTTACTTTGAAATATGTATCTGGCTGTCATACGAGTCAATCAAATATGGAGCGATCTACACCTAGGAAAGGAATTATTCCTGAATCAGACAAAAACAAGACTCATTTTCATCTTGGTGGATACGTCAATAAGCAATATTGCTATATTTGGGGCTCAGCAAACCCAAACGTAATCTTATAGAAGCCCATGCACCCATTACGAGTGACTGTTTGGTGCGGCTTTTGAAGCAGAGATATCATTGGCCCATAGAGACACCTATCGCACCATGACAATCGATTTTTTTGTGCTTCATGGTATTGATGTGAATGATATTTGGTTTCAACAGGATGGTGCAACAATTATGCCACACATCTCATGCCACAATCAATTTATTGCATTAAACGTTTGATGGCCGCTTAATAAACCGCCAAGAAGCTGCGATTTGACACCGTTGGACTATTTTTTGTGAGGGGCGCCTTTAAAGACAAGTGTTATGCCGACAAACCAGTAAAAATTAAGTATTTGAAGATATACGTGATGCTATTGCCGAGATACGAAAAAGTTCTCGAAAATTGGTCCGATCGACTGGGGTACTGTGAGACCAGGCGCGGCAGCCATATGAATGAAATAATACTTCATTTCTAACCGTAACAATTGTACTTCACAGTAAAAAAATTTGCCAAAATTTCATTTCACTTTTGTTTTATTGCAGTTTTAAATTTAAACTTTCAAATGGCCCATCCTATACATTAACTCATATTACATACTGCTTTTAAAATACTTAAAAATATCAATACAAGGACAACTTGCCCGCCTCATCCCAACAAAGCTTATTTTTAAGCCCCATTTCGATAAAATTCAATAAATTAAACCTCAAAACTACTTCTACTTTTACAAACACTGTCTCAGAATAACTCCTGATAAGGCCATTACCTTCAGATATTTCGACTTGTGACCTTATACTCCTCGGTAGCCTTATAAAAAATGATGCACTCAGCCTTATTACGATTCCCGAAATCGTAGTCGAAATCGAGAGTTTTGTAGCAGATGAAAGATAACAGACAAGTTTTTTCTTTAATCTCTTACATAATAATAAGGCTGATTATCTCCCCTTCTCCTTATTTTAACACGATGACGTAAATAGACGTCCTTTAAGTGTGTGCTTGTATATGTACTGTTCTTTTGGTAATAAAGTTCAGTGATTTAGATGCCAGCATAATACCAACGAAGATATCTACTTTAGTGGCATGTGCAGATCAATAATTTCGTAGCTCTACCTATGGAAACATAAAAAACTAATAGATTTAAATTTACTCAAATACCAATATACGTGTCATTTTTAAATACATTCATAAATACAGTGACAGCCCTTTCCATCCCAGCTCAGCTATGTTTCAATTTGCTAAACTCAACCGGCCTTAATAATGAATTAGCCGTATTGTTCAAAGGGAAAAACGTCCATAGAGACTGTTAGTTCTAGTTCCTTCCAATGCATTGTGCTGGTACTAGGAAAATAGGTTATTGGAAGGAGGACAGAGGGAGTAGTATTTATGGACGTTAGATTTAAATTTACTCATGTCGTAAGTGGCAGGAAATACTTTCGCTGGAAGATTATTCCACAACCGAACAGTGCCACCAAAGAACGAGTTCTCCCTATAATGCGTTGTGCGATTTACTGGACAATCAACTACAAAGGGATGCGCTCTACGAGTAATACGAGTACTACTTAAAAATATATGATTTTTGGGAATTAATTCCTTAATTTCGTTAGAACACATTGCGTTATAGTACCGATAGAACAATGAAATACACGCCACATTGCGACGGTGCTCCAATGAATCGATAGAGTTGGCTACCCTACCGTCATTGATGAGCATCTTCGCCCTCTCCTGTACACGGTCGAGAAGCTCCAAAATAGACTTTGAAGCACCGGCTCATACATGAGAGTTGTATTCCATTTTGGGACGGATATAGGTCTTGTTAATATTAAGGAGATCAGCTGGGGTGAAGTATTTCTTGCACCGTCTCAAAAATCCAAGGCACTTGAATGCTTCTTTCGACACTTGAATTATGTGATCATTCCAACGAACGTCACAGTGAATTCTCATGCCCAGAACATCAAGAGCATCTGATTCCTCAATATCCACATTACCCATTGACACAGATGACAGCACACCACCACGCCTGTGTGTTAAAAAACAACATTGAGTCTTATGTGCATTAAAATGGACCCTGTTTGCACGACCCCACTTGTTGTTCTGTAGTTTTTTTTTTCTAAAAATCCTTTTAAAAACCATTAAATTTCATTTTTTGTAATACGAACTGCAGAGTTTTGCGTTTGTAGTCGTATTAACTAAGAAAAATCGACGATATAAGTTTTGAATAATCTGTGAGGGGTTTCATTAGGAGTCCCTTCAATTCAACTTATACCACCTACACTTGCAAGTTTTTTCAACACATTTAGCAATAAATGTTTGTTAAAGACAAATACGAGTACAAATACATACATGAAGCAATTAAAAAAACATTTATTAGCAATGTATACGTATGTATGTGTGTATATTTTGTTAATATATTACTCGTATATTTGCATGTAAATTGTTTACAAGGGTATTACTGTACATAGTATTATGTTGAGTCATGTGTGTGTTTATTAATAATGTGTGTGTGTATGTGTATTGACAAATAGTTTTTAACAAAATTTAAACAAAAAATGTTTTTTTTTTATATTTTAACAGTAATGTTATTATTTTCAAAATAAATATTTATTTTTACTTCAGCTAAATTTAGTTAAACCTTAATCACAACAACAACAATGTTACAATAGCAACGGGTATAAATAAATCAGCTTAACAAAGTTGTAAAACAACACAAACAATACTCATACGCACACATATTCACAGACACAGACACAGACACAGTGGGAAAAATATGAATAACAAATAAATTTCCATTTAACATATCTATTGATCTTAATCATTGACCCAATGAACCTTTCATAGCACTACTACCAAAACATTTATTTAAATAAGACACTCACTCCTACACATACATTTATGATTTAGGAGCATACCTATGAGTACATACATACATATGTATAATGAATTATTGTGTCACTGTATACACAGAGTGAAATGGCCTGTGCAATTTGTCATCATTGTTGGGTATAAATAAATAAGTTGATTTGTTGGATTATTTTGAGTTATTTTCAACGAATGAATCGATGAGAATGTATTGTTAAGTGTCACAATATGAAGAAAACTCCCTTAATATTTAGTTTTTTCTAGGTGTGCGCATTGTTCTCAGATCTTTTTTAAACTTCTTCATCAAATTCAATTTCAAACTTCGCCATATCATATTTTCTTACATTTTGACAATAAAATTTGTATTTTTTTTTTTTAATAATAAAAAGAGATTGAAAATAAATGTAAAATAATTTGTTCCGAAGTGTTAAATTTCGCCAAAAGTGAAAATAATTCGCCTTAATATACATATATTTTGTTAATTTTATTAGGCACTATCCGATTTTAAGCTTTTCAGTGAATTTGGAAGGAAGAGAAACAGACCTTTTCAATAATGTTATACTTCATAGTCTTGAGGAATATGTGAGAAATTCTTAAGCGAACACATTCATTTTATCCATATTTTTTCAAGACTAAAGTTTTTTCGCACCATTTATGCACCTATTTCGCTGCCATTTACCGAAAACTTTATTACATATCCATAACTGGAACCTAAAAATCTATTAGTTTTGGTTACATACAGGCAACTACAAATTTCTCCTTGCCAAGAACGTCAGTTGTAAATGGGTCGCCAAATATAATTTTTTTTTCTTTTGAAAATGCTATAAAAAAACTACTGAATATTTTCTCAAATTTCTTTTTGTATTTGCAAGTACAATCCTTCTGGTTAATAATGGAAAATAATTTCATTCAAATGGCTGCCTTGGCTGGCCATGCAGTAGCCTACACAATCGGTCCAATTTCTAAGCACATTATCGATTGTGTGCAGCTGTATTTCACCAATGACTTCACGAATATTGTCCTTTATAGCGTCAATTGTCTCTGGCTTGTTGGCGTAATACTTAAATTTGACGGCACCCCACAAATAATAGTCCAACGGTGTCAAATCGCAGCTCCCAGGTGGCCAAACGACATCAGCTTTGCGGCTGATAATGCGGTCTACAAAAACAGAGCGCAAAATATCGAGTGTAGCTTCGGCTGTGTGGCTCGTAGCGCCGTCCGGTTGAAACCAAATGTTGCTAATATCCTCTTCTTCAATTTTTGTGAACAAAAATTCATTCGACATGGCCCGATAACGATCGCCATTGACTGTAACGGCCACTCCTTGCTCATTTTCGAAGAAAAATTGTCCAATTATGCCTCTGGACCAAAGTCCGCACCAAACAGTGCTTCGTCTTGGGTGTATCGGCTTTTCAATGTATGCTTGCGGGTTTTCTGTGCCCCAAATGCGACAAATTTGCTTGTTTACATACCCGCCAAGATCAAAATGAGCTGGAAGGATAAAACTAATTATCTGTCAAAGCAGACATGAGCTAAGTGTTACCATTCACGATATAAGCACTAGTTGAAAAAAAACGTTAGATGGCGGACCCTTTATTTACTACATTGAAGTAGTAGTTAGTAGTGGTGCACACAGTAAGATTACGGACCAATATAAGGTGTCATGGAACCTTTCCTGGCCAATAAAACGACTGGTCTATATAAAACGAGCTGACAAAACAGATTTTGTTGAGAAAATAATTTGTGGAAAAAAAATTTTTCTTCAAACAAAGTTTTCATACATTTACAGATATGTCTTCATTTGGTGGTTATTGTGTAGTTTTTGAATTTTAAAACCAGAAACGTGTGTATGCGTGTGTGTGTAAATTTACATACCTATTTAAGCTGTTTTGTTTATTTTTGTCTTTTCTTACCGAAAAAAAGAAAGAGAGAAAAAAGTGAAAAAATCCTTTGAAAAGAATTAAATATTTTAAGGATTACAGATATGGGCTATTATTATACATACACAGAGACATGCATACGTGTATATATAAACACATACATTTATCTGGAATATATGTAAATATTATTACGTTTTTACCTTTTTAAAAACGTGTTTTTATGAGTTCGTAGATTGTAGTTAAAATAAAATAAATTTTGTGTTTGGTTTTAATTAAAAATCCTTTATTTAACACAGTTTTGTGCACCACTGCTTGTAACCTTTTTACAGGCAATAACATTTTTTTTATGCTTAATTACTCTGTCTGTTTACAACTTTGTAAACAACAACAATTACTCAACAGATCTTTCTTCCTAAATATCTTCTAACCCGATCGTATTTATAACTTAGGTTCGATCACAACCTTTTCAACCAAAAGTTATCCACACTTAACTCTCTTTACTGAGTTAAACTCTTTATTGAAACTAAACTAGTTTCCTACTTCACTACCAGCTTCACGAGTTTACTCCTTATAAACTCTTTTCACACCAATAACACTTTCACTGAGTTTACACCAAATAAACTGATTGCTGTTCGCCTCGATGTGCTTTTTATATGGCTGAGTAAACAACACATCGAAAGCTCTCGAACCTCTCGATATTTCAGGTAGATTCCATTTCTTTGTTTTAATTTCTTTTTAGTTCTTTTGTAGCCATGCGTATGTAAACACCTACCTCTTTCAGCTCTTAGTGTTTGTTGTTGCTTGTTTATTGTCTGTTACTTGTTTTCTTTGCTGCTTAATTATTGTTGTTGCCGTGTTATTTTCATTTACTTTGTCTCTGTTAATAGTTGTGATTTATAAACAGCACGTATAGTTGTTCCTGCAGCTTTTGTTTATTTATTTTAGCGATGTAATAAACGCTGTGGTGCCCAACCTTATTGTCGTAATAATATTGACAAAAGTGCTTGTGTTTTGCTGTTTAACTTATAAAATCTCAAATTTTATTTCACTTAAAAATAATATTTATTTTGTTCTTATTTTCTATTGTGCTTTCTCATATTTCACCTAAAATTTTATTTTTTTTTTATTTCCACGAATTTTTTTTTTTTTTTTTTTTTGTTTTAATATTTAATAGCTTTCTTTAATTATATTTTAAATACTTTTTAAATTATGTTAAAAATAATTTTTTCTGCAGAATATTTTTCTTTTTTTTTTTTCTTTTTTTGCTGCCAAACTTTAAATCGTGTTTGCTTTTAATACTTCTTAACAAAATTAATACTTTAAGATAGAAAAAAAAGTATTAGAGGGGGAATACGAGTATAAAGCACCAAAAAAAATGGCAAAACTGTTACACAAAGAACACGAAAAACATGGGAGAAAGAAAGAAAAAAATGGAATTTAATTTGTTCATTATTCTTTAAGCATAAATAATATCTTCATATTTTTTCAAACCCAACCACTCATCCAGCCAGGGGTGCCAGATGATTTTGATAAAAAAATCGGCTTATTTGAAATAAAAAATCGTTATTATCGCCACTGCAAGATAAAAAATCGGCAAATTAAAATCGTCCCATTTTAAGGACGCTAATCATCCTTTAACAAAAACTAACACAACAGAACATTAATTAACTAATGTTGATAACATGTAAGCCAATATAAAAATAAAAAAATAACATAAAATAAACGTTATGCAAACAAACTGCGTTTTATTGTTAATACAATGGTTTTTTATTTATAAAGAATTTTGCACTCTTGACATAACATAGAGGGCGCTATGTAGTACGAGCTGCTAAGACCACAATACACACTGCAATTACTTCGTTAAAGTTCGGGTAAAGTTATTATCTTGCGTGACAACAATGGGCATCACGTCGCAAAAGCGATATCTTGTAATTTTGCACTCTTGACATAACATAGAGGGCGCTATGTACTACGAGCTGCTAAGACCACAATACACACTGCAATTACTTCGTTAAAGCTCGGGTAAAGTTATTATCTTGCGTGACAACAATGGGCATCACGTCGCAAAAGCGATATCTTGTCGCATTCGTACATTGCTTCTTCTTCCACTTGCTGTTTCGACGTATACAACAGGATTTGGTAGGCCACCGCTTTACTTTTTTCGAAGAAATTGAAAATTGGCTTGAAAATTGGATCGTTTCAAAAGACGTGTAGTTTTTTTTTTGAGACGAGATTCGAAAATTAGCTGAGAGGTGGGGAGAAGTTGTTAGTTATAATAGAAAATATTTTGATTTACTTGTTAATTCGTTATTCTTTAAAAAAAATAATTAATAAATAATTTTTTTTTAGATAAATTACACGATGCGACAAAACAAAAAGTCAAAAAAGGATCTATTTTTGAGACTTTTGAGTCCGTTTTCTCGGACCTTCAGGCACTGATAAGCTCATGTATTAGCATATATGCTAGCATATGTTAGCTGAATATCACCCGATTTTAAGTTACTTTTCGGGTTTGGAAAGAAAAGACCTTTTAAATGATATATATGTCGTTTAAGTAGCCTTCAAGAATCTTGGTATATTCCTCAAACAAGCAGGTTTGTCATCAAATTTGTTCCACATTTTTCCAGTTTATATGCGTTTTTGCGAAAATTATATTAAATTATGAATAAAACGAGACATACGGTTAAAAAATCCGTTGGAAATTAACGGTGTTATTAGGCTTTAGCTGTAAATGTTACTAAAAAAAACCAAGTTGCCTTGTATTTAGATTTTCTTGAAAAATCGGCAAATCGGCATTTTGATAATTTTAAGGCGAAAAAATCGGCAAAATACCGATAAATCGACAAATATGGCAGGCCCGTATCCACCTTTCCTCTAATCTCCTTCTCTCTTGAGTATTGCTTTCATTCTCCTTCTCATTTGTGCTCTAAAAACATTTTGTTTTAATGTTTCCCAAATTTAATTAAAGCGAAAATAAAGCACTTGTTAGAAAGCAACGTATACAAAAAGCAAGAAGAAACATAACGAATAAGAAGCAGCAAAAAAATAATTTATGAATTGCTGGCATTTAATATGATTTCTCTATTTCCTCTCTCTAATTCTCTAATACAATATGTACTTGTATACAAATTCACACATACACACATACATACATGCAAAGCCACACACTCATTTGTTACTTCCTCCGTTTTTGCTGCCTCTGTAAAATATGATTAACAAATTAAGACAGTGAAAAACAGAATTGTGTTGCTTTTTTTAACAGCTTTCTCTTTGTATTAACAAAACATGTCTTTTATCACTAAAATGCTGTTGAAATCATATAAAACAGAAAAGATAATATGTAACTTAAAGTCGAGCACAGGCGACTATTTGTTACCGTAAAATGAAATATATTTCATAGAAGACTACAAGTACAAATTATTTATACATTTCTAAAATGACAACTTTAACTTCAACACATACTCATGCACATCAAGCCTGCTATTCAGCAGTGAATATTTATTCTCCTATAAAACTCAATTTGTATTAAGAAAAAAGTAAGTTACTCATTGCCTTTATTGCACAAGCATACTTATACGCATTGTAAAATCATAACAGTTTGCTTTAATACAAATTGCTTTTAAATAAATACTCTCCCCGCGCACATAAACCAGCAACTTCTTAAAATGCATAAATGGCTGGCTAAATTCTTTATCCATTATTTCGATGGTTTAAAAAGAGAAATGCAATAAAAAACAATTTTATAGAGATGACGATGTGTTTGTATTGGCAGCACACATTTGAACGTGTATGTATGCCATATCAAAAAGACCGAATAAGTCTTAAAAGTGAGCAGTAAAAAGAAAATGAAAACCGTAACATGTTCATCTTAAAATATAAAAATTTCAAAGAAAAAAATATAGAGGAATGATAACGTGAATATATATTTTTTGTGTGCATTTACTCCCTTATACTCGTATAAAGACACACACACACATACTCGTACTCATTTGTGTGTGGCAGTATGCATACATTATAAATAAACTCAATTAAACATACACAAACATGCCAGCTCAACTGTATATGTATGTATGTATGTATGTAAGTATAATACCATACAGATAAGCCTTATGCTCTTACTCTCTTTCTATTTGAAATGTTGATCCAAGAAAAAACAAAACTACAACAATATCAACAGCAACAAAACTGGTAAATAAAGAAAATGGCAAAGTGATGGAAATGAAATGCAAACAAACAAACGTACAGATAAAATAAATACATACTTACACTTTCATTCACACATGCATATGGCGAAAAGACTATATTGGCAAAATGCAGCAAAAAAATACATACAGAGAAGGAGAGAAAGTGAAAGAAAAACACAAGTTGCTGGTATTTTCATAGCAAACAGTCAATGAATTTTATTTCGATTTTATTTTTGACACACACACACATACACATACACTCACAAATCCTGACAAATGGCTGCGTGCACTAAAAAGTGCAACACTGTGGGTTAAATATTAAATAAAGATGCACTAAGTCAAGAAAAAAATCAAATCAAATAAATGTGTTTTTTTAATTTCTCAACCTACAGTGCTTTTAATTCATAAAAATCATATAAAATTTCCAATGCATTCAACATAACTAACATTGCTTAATAAGTCCAGCAGACTGAGGCACAGTCATAGTAGTTACAATACTATACTACGTTCAACGAACGGCCTGTACAATGCTTAAGTACACCAAAATGTATGTAGGGAGTGACAAAAGACATACATAAATAACATACAAAACAGAACGGACAACAGAATGATGATAGAAGGGAGAGAAACAGAGGAAGAGTAAATTGAAAAACTCTGTGACCGTTTGACGAAGTCTGGACCAAGGCAGATGTACAATGGTTAAGTACATCAAAATGTATGTAGGGAGTGACAAAAGACATACATTAATAACATAAAAGACAGAACGGACAACAGAATGATGATAGAAGAGAGAGAAACAGAGGAAGAGTAAATTGAGAAGGAGTAAATTGACCATTTGACGGAGTCTGAACCAAGGCAGACCAAATTGTAATTATCTTTGTTAAAACCACAACTATTATAAGTTTTCTTACTTTCTTTAAAAAGCCTGAATTAAATAAATAATCGAAACAAACAAAGTAAACCTTTCGCCATAACTTTTAATAGAGCGATATACATAAGAAGCAATGCTGACCGTGATTAAACTTAAAACTTATATTTCACTAATTTATTTAATTTCCTTAAGAGTGTTGACATTTCCTATCTTTCAACCCATAGTGTTTTTTTACATTCGTATATAAATGTTTCACAGACACAGTCAATGAATTTCAACAAAATTACTGTTGTACTTGCATGCGAGCATATTTACTTTATTTTACTACACACACACTCAGAACAGTAGTAGAACGAAACAGAGAGAGAGAGACTAAGCAAACCTCTTTCATATACGATATTGGCTAAAAGAAATGAAAACAAATAAAATTGAAGAATAATAAATTACCGTTACATATAAAAGTAGGCAATTGGAGCAACTTGAATAAATGAATAAGAAAATGTAGTGATAAAATAAAACACGCACACATACACACTCACACACACATTTCGATTCATTCATTTGCTCATAGCATTCACTTAATGCCAAAATTTATTACACAATTATCCGAAAAATAGGAACTGAAAGAGAGTGGACTTCTTACGCACACAGAGACAGTTTGAAAAGGTATGAGACTCGTCCCTTGCTCAATGTCTTTAATACTCCTCCACATAAGAAAATGTAACTTAAAGAAAAAATTGATAGAGACGAAAAAGAAATAAAAAAGTAAGGTTATAATTAATGTATGTTACTTACTTACGCAGTCTTAAAAAAGACATAACAACTTCATAATCATTAATTTATCGCTGTTGTTGCTGCCGTAAGTAAGCGAGCGATTGGCATAATTATTACTTTTTCCGAAGGTCATATTAAACGCCCACACCACAAAACAAAAAATGAGAGAAGAATAAAAACGAAATAACGCATCAGCTATAATAAATATAGCAATGACTTATATACTGTAAATCTATAAAGAGAGATTAAGCAATCGAGAGAGAGAGAGAGAGAGAAAAGTAAACAATAAAAAGTAATGTTTGCCTCTATTATTTACAAACACAATTGCATACATGTAGTTGATACAGCAATAATCAACTTTATAATCCTGTTTTCCATGAAAACAACTATCAAAACAACAACAATAACATCAATAACAACACATCAGCATTAACAATGCAAACAACCTGTACATTGCTGTGTGCTTACTTGTTGTCTTTATCAAGGTTGTCAGATCCGGCGATTTGAAAAGTTATTTGGCGTCCTAATTTTTGGTTTGGCGACATGGCGACTTTTTGGCGATTTATAAATTAATTGGCGATTTCGTTGACTATTTTTGATACGAAATATTAAATACGAAAAATTAAAATTATTATTTTGGTATTTTAATGTATGAAATTTGTGAACATGGTCATTTTAATGTGTCGATTATAAATGGCAGCTGAACTTCAATTGTGTTCTCGCCAACGAAAAATTTGTAGTTGCCTATATGGAACTGAAACTAGTAGATTTTTAGGTTCCAGTTTACTTATGTAAAGCAATTTTCGGCAATTGGCAACAAAATACTTAAGTCCACAAATGGTACGAAAAAAGCTCTAAACTTAACAAATGTGAAAAAAATTAACATGTTTGCTTGAAAAATTCACATATGCATACCTTAGGGCTATGAAGTATAACATCATTTAAAAGGTCTACATCTCCTCTCTCTAAATCCACTGAAAAGCTTAAAATCGGATGGTATTCCGCTAAATTATAAGTCTATAAGTGTATGAAGGTACGAAAAACCGTTTCTTAGCCGTAATTAATGATTTTGGAGGTTTTTAAAAAATTCCAAAAACTGAAGAAAAATAGTATAACTTCACAGGTATTTTATCCTCGTTCTTTTTTGTCGCATAGTGTAATTTAATTCCACAACAAGGCAATGTGCAATGTGTCGAAAAAAAGTGTATAACGTTTTAGATATAACGAGATTTTAATAATGAAAAAATATAAAAATTAGCTTTCAGTAAACTATAAACAGTTATAGCTAAACACTGTACACTTTTTGTTTTTGCTAATATTTTTGCTTAATAAAATTAACAAAATATGATTATGGCGAAATTTATGAATTCGGAAAAATTTATTTTTTATTTAATCTATGAATTAGACATCTAATTATCTAATCTTATTTAAACAATTTAATTAATTCGCGGGAAAGAGAACCCGGAATCACATCCCTCATTTAAAGGGTTATACAAAGATGCTATGCACTGGATTTCCCCTTTGGATCTATTTCTTTAACCAACAATGCTAACCCCCATGGATTTTAGATGTCAATATATTTGGAACGTCTATGACAGAGTTTACGAGATTATCGGGTCCGCCATCTAACGCTTTTGTTTCAACTAGCGCTTATTTCGTGAATGGTAACACTTAGCTCATGTCTGATTTGACAGATAATTAGTTTTATCCTTCCGCTGAACGAATATTGTTATGCATACGCTTGAACAACGCTGGAAAATATTGCGACATTACTTTGATCGATCGCCTTACAGAAGATGCCGATTTTGCCAAAAAAAAATCAAATTTTTAGATGAAGCTCATTTTGACCTTGGCGGGTATGTAAACAAGCAAAATTGCCGCATTTGGGGCACAGAAAACCTGCACGCATACATTGAAAAGCCGATACACCCAAGACGAGTCACTGTTTGGTGCGGATTTTGGTCCAGAGGCATAATTGCGCCATTTTTCTCCGAAAATGAGCAAGGAGTGTCCGCTACAGTCAATGGCGATCGTTATTGAGCCATGTTGAACGAATTTTTGTTCACAAAAATTGAAGAGGAGGATATTAGCAACATTTGGTTTCAACAGGACGGCGCTACGTGCCACACAGCCGAAGCTACACTCGATGTTTTTCGCCTTGTTTTTGAAGATCGCATTATCAGCCGCAGAGCTGATGTCGTTTGGCCACCTCGGAGCTGCGATTTGACACAGTTGGACTATTATTTGTGGGGTGCCGTCAAAGATAAGTGTTACGCCGACAAGAAATTTGAGAAAATATTCAGTAGTTTTTTTTATAGCATTTTCAAAAAAAAAAATTATTTGGCGCACTTTTTATTTACTGGTTCCATTCAATTTAGGCCCCTATTTGGCGATATTAGAGAAAAACTTTCAACTCATAAATTTTTGTTTACTGACGGTTCTAAGAATAACGATTTTATGTCAGTTACTATCACTACGGAAGATAAGATTATATGGGGGTTATTGTTGCCACCCTAAAGCTCGATATATACGGCGGAAATAGTCGCTCTATTCGAGACGGTCATATTTGCAAGATCTCAAGCGGTTAAGTTTGTTATATTTTAAATCTATTAGAAAAATTTTCAACAACAATATCTATGCTTCGCGCATCAGGGATACGTTGATAAATGAGTACCCGAATATCTCTCTTTTCTGGGCACTAGGTCACTGTGGAATCATAGTTAATTAGTTTGCTGATTGTGTTGCTAGGAGTGTACAGGAACATCCAACATATAATTTTGCAAATTATGATCGAAATGACTTTAATAAATTTATCTTTTCTCTTTATGCTAAAACTGACAAAACACAAATATCCGAGAATACATCTACTTGCTATCGGACTATTATCACAGACCGCACGCCAAATAAATTTTTTTTTTTTTTTTTAGAAAATGTTATAAAAAAAACTACTGAACTACTCAAATTTCTTTTTTTATTTGCAAGTACAATTCTTCCGGTTAATAATGGAAAATAATTTCATTCAAATGGCTGCCGTGGCTGGCCATGCAGTAGCCTACACGATCGGTCCAATTTGTAAGCACATTATCGATTGTGTACAGCTGTATTTCACCAATGACTTCACGAATATTGTCCTTTATAGCGTCAATTGTCTCTGGCTTGTTGGCGTAACACTTATCTTAGATGGCACCCCACAAATAATAGTCCAACGGTGTCAAATCGCAACTCCGAGGTGGCCAAACGACATCAGCTCTGCGGCTGATAATGCGATCTTCAATAACAGGACGCAAAACATCGAGTATAGCTTCGGCTGTGTGGCACGTAGCGCCGTCCTGTTAACACCAAATGTTGCTAATATCCTCTTCTTCAATTTTCGTGAACAAAAATTCGTTCAACATAGCCCGATAACGATCGCCATTGACTGTAGCGGACACTCCTTGCTCATTTTCGAAGACAAATGGCCCAATTATGCCTTTGGACCAAAATCCGCACCAAACAGTGACTCGTCTTCGGTGTATCGACTTTTCAATGTATGCGTGCGGGTTTTCTGTGCCCCAAATGCGGCAATTTTGCTTGTTTACATACCCGCCAAGATCAAAATGAGCTTAATCTGAAAAGATGTTTTTTGGAAAATCGGCATCTTCTGTAAGTCGATCGCAGGCCCACTTAGCGAAGCGAAAACGCAATGGACACAACCATATTCATTCAGCGGAAGGATAAAACTATTTATCTATCAAATCAGACATGAGCTAAGTATTACCATTCATGAAATAAGCACTAGTTGAAAAAAAAACGTTAGATGGCGGACCCGATATTATCATACTATTCTGAGCTGTAGGCCTATGTTGTTATTGCTCTTTAAAAATTAACCTTTAGTTTGTAATTCCTTGTTAATAATTTAATAAATAAATGAATAAATATTTTTATTTCTTTTAAAATTTTTTTTATATAAATTTTATTACCAAAAATGTAAAAGAAATGATTTGGCGATTTTGACGATGTTAAAAATTGAAGTTGGCGAAAAAGCTTAAATAAGATCTGACAACCCTGGCCTTTATGTAGAATTAGTTTATGTTAGTGTTGGACACATTATCTTATTGTTGTAGCTTGTAGGAGATTTCTCTGTAAATACAACAACAACAAAAACGAACATATAGAATCAAACGATTGCTCATTGACCATTAAGCGGTTTAGTCCGATTATATGTATGAAGAAAGTAGTTTAGCACAGCCATTAAACTTCCATTACAACAATAATAAATATTATAAAAAAAATGGCGCCATGAGACAATTAAATCACCTTAATAATAAGACTATATAAGGAAAAAGAAAGAGAAATAAATAAAAATAATGTTGCACAAAAGGAAAATGATTAATATTGTTGAGTAAGGATTGTTTAAAAATAGAAATGAATTTAATTAAAAAAAACCTTGTATTACTAACCTATTAAATATTTAAAAATTAAAATATTACACCTTGAAAAAAAACAAAAACAAAAATTTTGGCAAAAAAAAGAAGAGTTTACTTTGATTTCTTTTCTGCTTTTACCAACAACGTAAGGTAAATGAAAAAGTACAACAGGTTGTATTGAATATGAAATAAAAGCAGTAACACCCAATCGGCAAGAATACTAGTAAACACAAAAAACAGATTGCCGACAAGCATTATATTGGTTAAAGCAAATTGAGCCTTAAAGTAAAATTTTTTCTGGTGGATCAGGCGAAAAGTGAATAGATGCTGGATGGCACTTAACTTGGCGTTGTGTGTAAATGTAAGTAAGTAAGTCAGTAAGTTATGTGTAAATGTAAGTATGCCAGTTTGGCGTTATAAGTAAATAGCAAAATATTGCCGTTAAATTGTAAAGCAGTGATAGGCAAAGGGATTTTTGTTCGGCATCAAAAATGATTTTTTAATGTACTTTTTGGATAACAAGAGTAAGAGTAACAAATCTTAAAAAAGATACAGATTTTTAATGAATTGCTTTACTAAAAGACTTAGTAACTCTGTCAAACGGATTTTTAGATGCAAAGTGGCATTTTATTATTAACTAAACATAACTTAGATTAAATTAATTTGACAGCTACCACCAGCTCACTTGGGTCAAAATTTTAGGTCCCGTTATACTACCTTGATCAAAAAGGTTTCGGAATAACCCCCTTGTGGCAGTCCCATCGTTTCGATTTGAATTTTGTTGAGAGGATATTCCCGCTAAGTCTTAGTGTCATAGCTTGACGTATGCAAAAGCTACGTAGCCAAGAGTATGTTTTCTATGCGTGTTTTCGATTTTTTACAATTTTAAAAACGGCTGCTAAAACGCGTTCCCCGTTATGGTTTTTTAATTCGGTTGGACAGAAAGAAATCACAGAGAGCCGAATTAGGTGAATTCGGTGGCTGTTGGATGGTATTTGTTGCATTTTTCGTCCAAAAATTTCGCATAATGATGGCACTGTGCAACGCTGTGGAAAATCTACTAGTTTTCTGTCCACAATTCTGGTCTCTTTCGGCGAATTGCTTCACGCAAACGCCTCATGACGCCCAAATAATATTTTTTGTTTACTGTCTGGCCTTCTGGCAAATATTCATGATGTACCGTTGTAAGCCATGAAAACCGCCTTCTCTTTTGGCTGAAAACGACATGGTTTTTTTGATGTCTGGATTGCGTGTCGTACTCATAAGCCCTCGTCTCGTAATGATCCTTTTGATGGAGGTGGGATCGAATTGAGCCTCGCAAATCATGTCTCTTGTGACCTCAACACGTTCAAAATTTTAAAAAATCGTCAACGCACATAGAGATAGATGTACTCTTTGCTACGTAGTTTTTGCAAATGTCACTATGACGCTAAGGTTTAGCGGGATCTGATCTGATACTGATCCAACCATCAGTAATAACCCATAGGGTAGCTTCAACTGCAGCTCCATTCCTTGATAACCCAAATGGTCTCATAGCAGATGGGTTCATTTCTCCACGAGGTGAACGCCATTTGAAAAATTTCTGTGATACCAACCATCTATTCTGCCAAAAGGGAGCACCGATGTTTACAATTAATTCGATGGGATTTAAGTACATCCATCATACAGTTCTCTTCAATGTCTTCATGTCCATGAACTCAATTAGGAGTAATGGTCGAATGTCTCGCTATGTCATCCAGAGCCACCTGGGATTTATGAACAATACCCGACATGTTTTGCACACTCCCCAAAAATCTTATGTAAATACGGAGGTATCTCTTTTGAATATCCAGTAATATTCGACAAACCGCGTGGCTATGTTTCTGTTGCTCCTCTTTCAATATTAGAAACTTCAACTCAGTTAATATTCAGCTAAATTGTTAGCTTAAACGAGTAAGTGACTGAAGGCCAAAAAAACCGATTTATTACCCATAACTCATAATTTTGAGATACACGTATTTCAACTTCATATATTTTTGTCCCACAGTGTAAACGACTTGCCATTAGTACTAAAAATAAGTAAAAAACGGAAAATGCTGAAACAAAGGAATATAAAAAAAGAAAAAAATAAGGAAGTATGTGTAAGGGTATCAAATCTGTTATGGGATCACTACGGTATATTTTTAAGTTAAACAGTATCAAGAAAGTAGCGATCGTTCCAACTTTCCCATCACTGTTGTTGTGTAAAATATCAAATAATCAAGTCTGCTTATGAAATCCTTTCTAGATTTTTTATTTTTCTAAATTTTTCAATCTCCCATAATTTTTGCAATAGCCTCTCGTTAAATAAATAAATTTTGGGTTTATTGCTTGAACATTTTTGTCTTTTACGAAAAGAAATTTCTTTTAACAAACTTAACATTATGTACGAACTGTTAAAATTAAAAAGTTCGACATTTATTTTATACATCTCTTCACTTTCAGCTTTTAGCGTTCAATTGTATCCTTTAAACGCTATATGCAGCATCAGCATCATATACTAAAGCTCTGTTTCTTCTTCACTCCTAGTGAGCTAAGAAGAGTAAGTGCTTGCTAAGACTTGTACCATTAAGGTTAACTTAAATACAAAAAAAAAAAAAAACACACAACAACAATAAAACATGAATATGCAACATTTTGTAAATAACCGGTTCTGAGAGCCAAATTTACTTAAAGAATGAGATCTCTGCATATGGCCATCCAACAAAAGTTGCCACAAACGTAAAAGTATTGCAATTAAAAGGGAAGTGAGCATATAGGATAAGGTGCTGAATTTTATTTTTTTATTAAAAAATTTTTTATTTTTATACCTCTTCTGTATTTCGATTGTAATAAAAGGATATTAAAAATTAAAAAAAATTTAAGAACTGATTGGTGATTTGATTACAAAAATCTCCTTCGAAGCGAAATAAAAAGAACCATCTTTTTTGATTTTCGAATAAATTTTTTGAATTGAAAGTAGAGAAACATCAAAAACCCATTATTATTGAATTGCATAAAATATGGCAATACATATATAAAGTTTACTTTTTAGTTAATATTTCTCCTACAGGGTTTCTGCACACTCACATGTTAATGAGAGGATCTTTAAATATCTCTCTCCAGATATGGATAATAACAATAACTTATGGAATTTACATTATACCAGACATATATGAGTATTAGTCAGATCTTTACATAATTTCACTTTTAAAGACATAACATCCAGCAATCTGGCATTAGTTAATGCTACTTGCCCAGTCATTGTTCTTAAGATAGTTTATTCCAGATGAATTAGTTGTTTCTCTCTGTATTTTGTAGTTGTATCTCTTGTAGAAGTAATAGCATGTTTTATTTTTCATATTCTCTATTAGGCAGTAACCATTTAGAGATGAATTTTTTTCTCTATCACTGCTCTAGGGAGCATATTGGTTTTCCGCTAAGCTTTGTTTCAGTTTCATTAATCAAATTAATTTGTTCAAGTTAAGTGTTAGATTAATCCACTATAGCTCCCTTCCATATGACTGTTTAGTGGTGAAGATCTTTGCTAAGTGGTAGTGGTAATTTTTTTTTCCAGTAGGTGGCGTTTTCTCTGAATCATTTGTTTGATGTTTGCCATCATTGCCAGAGTTAAGCAGAAAGATCAGGATGGCTTCTTTATTTTTTAGATGGAGTTGTGTGGAGGGAAGAGGAAGTCTCTTTATTAAACTCGAATCCATGTTCCGCTGTGGTAATGGTAGGTAAGACACCCGCCTACCAATCAAGAGGTCCTCGGTTCAATACCAGGCCATACCGTCTGATAGTTTTCAACAGCGGTATCACCTCATAGCACCGCTAGCGACTGGTTCTGAGTATTTGCTCTATGAAAAACTTCTCTAAATTTTAGGTTCCTTTCGATGAGTCTAAAAATAGATTCGGGTGCAGTTTATTGGTTGAGAAAAGTCACCCTTATTCCACTTGGGATGTCGCGGGAATAATTTATGTATGTATGTATGTTTGTCCTCTGCTTGGACAGAACCTCCACCGCTTTTATTGTTATGCGTGCACTCTAGCCATTACACTACGCCATCACTATTTAAAGATAATGATCAACATTAAATATTTACGACTATCTACGAGGATACTGTACAAATCGACTTAAATAGTTAAAGACCAGAATCCGAAAATCTGTTGCTATGGAGGCTAATAGTAGCTTTTTTGATTTGATCGAAATTTTACAGTTTAACATTATAACATTTGTTATCGAACAATGCGCATTATACGTTATTGTTGTTGTTAGTTATTCGATACATTAACTTATTCGAACACATAAGCGGCAAACAATCGGTTTCTTATCAAGTCGTCGATTTCATACAGCAGCTTACAGCAGAGCCAATACCTAAGATATATTCTCTAGCATCTGAGTCTTGGTGAGGATGTTTTAAAGTTGTGTCTGCATTAATTTACAATCTTTCAACTAAAGTACGATAATCCGTGTTCCTCAACATGCAACCACGGAGAAGGCTGGAGTAGCTAATTGAGCTGAAATTGGCTAATTTCACGCACTATCAGTCTTAATCAACAGAAAGTTTGTTGAGGGTTATATTTTTGGATATCATGCTTCCATGGTAGAAATCTTATAGCAGAGCCAATACCTAAGACATTTCCTCAAGCCTCAACATCTACAAGCTTTTTTTTACAACTTTTCAATTAAAGTACAACTATCTGCACTAACTTCAATAAGGTTCTTGCAATTCTCAACGTTAACAAGTTATCAGGGTCGTATGCCATACCAGCACTGGTCTTGAAGCAGTGCTCTTCGACACTTAAGCGTTCATTAGCTCACCTTTTCAGTGCGATATGACGCATCCTGCTGTAGGTTGCTAATGTAACGCCAATCCCTAAATAGGGCAAGGCTAGTAACCCTGAGAACTGCCGATCAATAGCGGTATGTTCCACAATTTCTAAAGTTATAGATCCCACCTTGTAAGCTATCTGGAGTCCAACGATTTACTTAGAGATCTTCAGTACGATTTCCGCAAAGGCCGTTCTACTGGTGGTCTACTGGCGTTGCTGTCGGAGAAGTGGAACAGGTTCATTCATGGTTTTGGCGAGAGTAATGTTTGAGGCATTAAATAGAGTCTGATATGAGACTCTCATTTCGAAATTTTTTGCTTTTGGTGTCAATAGTCAATTTTCTCGAATTAAATCGAGTTTTTCAGAGATCGCTCTATAAGAGTGGTTATAGATGGCGTCTCATTATTTCAGGATAAACTCAGGAGTATCTCAAGGCTCTTTTTTCACCTACGCTATTTCTAATACTTCTTAATGACATTTATCTTCTTATTTCCAATTATATCTACTCTTTTGCAGCTGGCAGCTACATTTGTTTTGATCTTTGGTCGTACCTCTTGGAGTTTGGGGCAAAAGGCGGAATATGAACAACACACTCACAAGCAACCCGGGGAAAATCTCCATGTGGGGTCGACTTTAACGCGTGCAACTCCCAATGTTGTTTTTTGATACACAGATGTGTTGTCATCTGTGTCTATGCGTAATGTATATATTGAGGAATCAGATGCTCTTGATGTTCTGGGCATAAGAATTCACTGTGACGTTCCTTGGAATTTTCACATATTTCAAGAAACGATGTAAGAAATAATTCACTGCACCTGATCTCCTTAATATTTACAAGACATGAATATAATATATTTACAAGACTTGTGTCCAACTCAGAGGATGGCGTGGTGTTGTGGTTAGAGTGCATGAATAACAACACACACGACCCAGGTTAGAGCCCCAGCAGAGGACATGACGAAGAAAAATTAATTTGTGGTTTTGAATGTGTAATAAAAAATTAAGAAGAAGCCCCCCTAACGTTCTCGCATACCTCTGGCGATGATGACAAACATCAGATGAATGATCAGGAAAACACGCCACATACTGGGAAAAAATTACAATGCTAAAGTAAAGATCATCACCAATTAGCAAGGATTTTCACCACTATGTGGTGTGTATTTCATTGCTCTATCGGTACTATAACGGAATGTATTCGGACGAAATTGAGGAATTAATTCCTAATTATCATATATTCATACGGAGTAAGTACTCGTATTGCTCGTAGAGCGCATCCTTTTGTAGTTGATTGTCCAGCGAATCGCACAACGCATTATAGAGTATTCGTTTCTTGTAGAAAAACACTACTTCCTCTATCCTCCTTCCCACAACCTATTTTCCTAGCACCTGCACAATGCACTGCATAAGTAGGGGTCATTCTCTGAGCGATGGACTCAAACGAAAGAAAAACTTCAATTTTCAGTAGGCTAATGCAGTTTTGGCATTAGGCCTTGTTGTGTTGGAGATACGAGCTACGATTTAAAAAGTATTAAATCCCTACGTGGTTACTGGATTTCCAGATGTTTTAACTACAGACATTTGCTCTTAATACTCCTATTGTAGAAGTAAATTTTTACATTTATTGGTTGGACTAACATAGATCACGTCTGTATTAAGAAAGTGTATTTCTTATAACAGCCGAATTGATAAGATTTTTGAACACATACATACATATATTGATTATTTTACACATAAATTAAGTAAAAACTCTCGATTAAACGAACATGAATGGCTGTTAGATAACATTTTTCTCAGATGGATTATATGTAACTTCATATTATCATTTCTAGAATCATATTATCATTTCCAGCTCTGCTTCTCTCTTTTAACCCTTTATTGTATATAAAACACTCGAGCCCATTTTCAAAACAATGAAAGGTTTTTTTCAAAACAACAATAAAAATTACATAGTTTTTTGTGGCACTTAATACTTGATTTAAAAATTATCAAACATTTAGCTCAACGTCTCTGTAAGGGTTAAAACAAACTATTGATCTTCTGTAGATGCTCTCAAAAATTTAATTTAATTAAAACGAATTCGTTTTCTTTTTTTTTCAATATAAATAACAACAATAACAACAACAACTACTATTACTACTTTTATTGAAATATACAAATTGTATCTGAATATCTCAAAAGTATTGAAGAATCAGTTAAAATTGTACCGCGAAAGGGTGAACACAACAATTTGTTTTTGAAGAGAAAAGAACCCCGAAAAACCCTTTTTTTTAGAACAAAAAGTGAGACGTTTTAAGTGAATTCTTTTTTCTTAAAGAAAAATCTTTAATTAAACTTTTAAAAGAAATGCATTTTAATTGAAGAGAAAAGAAATTTAATATAAAAAAAAATAATTTCAAAAAAAAAATCAACTGCTCAAGTTTCATGTCTTTTAGTGTTTGGTTTTAAGGTCATGATTTCAATTAAATAATTAAAAATTTTGTTTTTGTTTTTCTACACACACAAAAACAAAAATAATAACAACAACAACGACAAAAATAAAGAAATAAAATAATAAAAAACAATAAGAACCACTTGCCTAGAGGTCAAATGTCAAGTGGAAAAGTGAGTGACTGACTGAATGTGAATAGCCCATGCCAGCCAGCCGCCATTCATCTCGTCGCACTAATGAATGAATGAGTGAATGCATGACGTAAAATAAAGTGCGTTTTGGTCTTGACTTTTGTCTTGTAGTTTTGTGATATTTTTTCCGATAAAAATTGATAAAAAAAAATATGGAAAACATTTAAAATGAAATTAACCTTGATGTACATCTATTGCCTTATAGTGGTGGTCATGGTGACCACTACTTGCGCCACAGCCAAACAAAAAAATAATCCTTTTAGCGATGAAATCGTTTGTAAATCGGTTACTATACGTTCCCTTAAAGACTTTAATGCTTTACAAAATTGCACTGTAGTGGCTGGTCATATAAAAATTGTTCAAATGGCATTTAACCCCTCACTCCTTGATCAAATTATTGCCTCGAATATAGAGGAAATCAGTGAATATCTTTTGGTCTATCGTGTAGAGGGTTTAGATAGTTTAGAACGTTTATTTCCTAAACTATTAATAATACGTGGCGTAGAATTGTTATACGATCAGTATGCTTTAATTGTGTTGGAAAATCGTGATCTACAGAATATTGGTTTGGTCTCATTGCTGCGGGTCTTAAAAGGTTCCATACGTGTGGAATCCAATCCATCATTATGTTTTACACACACCATAAATTGGGTCACAATATTGGGTAATAATACGAAACAGTATTATTATGTTATGAAGGTAAGTGGAAATGATTGAGGGTCAAAGGCCAAATGGTCATATATCCCACTTGATAATGTTTTTATACCAATTAATTTTATTTGTCAGTGAATGAGTTTTTTAAATATATTCTTATAAAAGGTCAAAGGTCAAACAGAATTAAACTCTGATAAAACTTAAAATTTCTTTAATTTTTCTTAACTTTACAGAACAACAAGTCCCCCAATCAGTGTCCCCTCTGCTATACCTATCAAGATGAACTGAACTCGGTGGAGGTGAATCGCCATAAGAAATGCTGGTCTTTGGGAAAATTTCAACATACCACCTTAGACTATATTGGTGGTAAAAAGTGTTATCGGCAAGGAGGAAGAAGCAATTGCTTGACTTCTTGTTTCGATAATAATTGCCGTCACTGTACAAATTATATATCGGATAGAGGTTGTGTCGATAACTGCTTGCCACCTAAATATCGATTGGTATGGCAGACGAAAATTTAAGTTTTAACTGCAAAATTTTTTAGAATTTTATGCGAAATTTCAGGCCTTTAAACGTCAATGTGTAACTGACTGCACCCAATGGGGTCTCATACAATTGGGCATGGAGTGTGTGGAGAAATGTCCGAAACATTATCATGAGGTTAAGAAGAATGGCAAAATCTCTTGTGCCTTAAATTGCAGAGGCAGTTTTGTGGTTAACGGCCTAGAAGATTTAGAAGGCTTAGCCGACTGTACCACCATAGAGGGCTCGTTGACCATAGAGTTAAATGAAGTGGATAGTAAGTAGAGAAGAGTGCTGTGTTTTTGCCTGCGGTTATATTGTATGTATATTGTATTTCTTTTACAGAACCTTTGGTGAAAAATTTGGAACAAGCTTTTCGCCACTTGAATGAAATCACCGGTTATTTGAAAATCTTAAGATCACCACAAATTGTTTCACTGCATTTCTTTAAAAATCTGCACACCATTGGAGGTCTAGAGCTTATCGATAATATGTGAGTTCTTTGTGAAGTAGAAGTTCATATAAAAATTATAATAATTTACGTTTCCAGGTACTCCTTATATGTGGTGGATAATCATTATTTGGAAGAGTTATGGCTACAAAATGTAGCTATTTTGCATGGTTGTGTCTATTTCCATTTAAATCCACGTCTTTGCTATGATAAGATTACTGACTTACAAAAGAATTTCAAGGAATGCAATCAAATTACCATTAAGGATGCCTCAAGGAATTCCAATGGCGAAAGGGTGGTGTGTAAGTAGAGGATTTTTTTTTAAGTTTTGCCTAAAGGCAAAATAGTACGTTTAATCAATGAAACCTGGTGTTCTTTCCTAAATGGAGGCCCATATGAATAGCATTTACAATTAGGCGCTCAAAGATATTTTGCATCTTTCGCATTACAGTCCTTAATAAGCTGATTGAACATGTTCACCTGTTTGTGCCTCAATTTATCTTCTCCACGTATGAGCCGGACGTTCTCTTCTTCGCTTATGCTGTAGGTTGCATTCTATAGTATTTCTTGTAATTTCGTTATGTAACATTCTAAAGGATGTGGCCAACCAATTTATGCTTTTTCAGCACAAATGCTAAAGGCTGTTGGTTCTCAAAGCTCCCCGATGAACTTCTACATGTTTCTGGATGCGTCGTTCCAGATCATGCAACCACGGAGGAGGTTGGAGTGGCTAATTTAGTTGAAGGTGGCTAACTTCACTTGCTAGCAATCTTAATCAATCGAAAATTTGCCGAGCGTGTTATTTTTGGATAAAAAGCTTCCATGGTAGAAAACTGTTTAACATCGGAGAGTTTTTGTATTGCCAGGTTTTGTTGATAGGCACGGAGTCACTGCTGCTTCTGCTATATTACTCAGATTTGATGCAAGATCTGAGAAACTATGCGCTAAGAGACAAATATCATCTGCTTAATCTAGATTATTTAGCTGACCTTGTAGTCTTAATGATATTCCCTCGCCATTGTAATGCTTAACATAACGTTCAGCAGGAGTTGTGGCATGATACAACCTTCCCGGAATTCAGTTTCCAACCTTATCAATCTGCTTAACGATTTAACGTGTTTAATTCGGGTTTTGTGATTTAAATGAGTGAAGGGGTACAGTCGGTGGTTGATTTATGTATTGGACATATCCAGCTTGCTAAGATCTTGGTATTCATAATACCTTTTGGAGTTATAGACTTTTCGAAAAAGAATATAACACGTTGGCCTATTTATTCTGTTTTTGGAAATTTATTGAGGAAAAATTTCTTTATATCTTTTGTGTGGCGACCTAGTAATGATATGTATTTTCCAATTTACAGGCGGTGACGATATACGAGCCCTAACCGCCCGTATTACCGATTTTAATTCAACTTCAGCTGTAGTTGAGGTCGATATTATGAATTATGATGACTTTATACTGCTGATTGGTTACATTTATTATTACAAGGAGGCCCCCGATAGAAATGTTACCAAATTTGATGGACGTCATGGTTGTGGTCAAGATAGGTGTGATGTACTTAATTAGTAACCAAAGCATATTAAAATTAAAAATAATTTTCAATTCCAGTTGGTTTACGGATGTCGTGATAACCCAAAAAAGGCGGCATATCATAAACAATCTAAAACCGGCTACACAATATGCCTATTTTGTGCAGAGTATGAATTCTATGGATTATCCCTATCAGGCTGAATATGTTTCGGAAATAAAATATTTTCAAACGGAACCAGCTAAACCGGGTGTCGTAGCGAAAATGTATACGCATTCTCTGTCAACGCAAGAGATTGTAAGTGCAACAAAAAAGCGGGATAACATTAAAATTCCGGTGTTAAATTTCAAATCTTTTTGAATTTCAGGAAATCCATTGGTGGCCTCCACTCCAGGCAAATGGCATTATAGAGAAATACATTTTACAATACGAATTAACCAGTAAATATCTGTTTCATTTAAAAACGCTTAGAAAATGAATTTTTTAATTTGATATACTTCGGTCCTTTTTTTGCTCTAGACGAAACCGTTGCTAAAGAGCCTGTTAATCGACTTAAAGAGGACCTATGCCAATGTCCTAAGCTTGATATCGAATCCCATATACCAACACCATATGCCGATGATTATTACAATAAAGAACAGTGGCTTTACAGAGATGCGCTAAGTAACTTCCTGTGGGTAGTTCTATCATTACGAAAATAGTTCCTTAATAATAAAAAAATTTCTTCCCCTTTTCCTCCTCCTTAATTTTTTAGATTCCAAAAAAGCAAAAACTCGGAAAAAAATTCTTCTAAAACATCTTCTAACGATAGTAGTGAAGCTCGAGCTGCTTTAGCAATTGGCCAGATGGAGGAAAAAGCAATACTTAAACAAGAAGAAGCCAAAGAGTCATATGTTTTAAGCCACCCCAAGCCGGTATGCAATCAAAGCCATCCCAATGCCCAAGATCAAGCAGAGAACAAATGCACGCCTTTGGAAAGATTTGAAAAAGCCATTGAAATACCCAGTCAACGACATTCTTACATTTTAACACACTTAGAACCGGGGAAAATATACCGCATAAGTTTAAGAGCCTGTATTAGAGATTTACCTAATGGTTGTGGTCAGGAGAAAGTGATTTTGGCGGAAACTGTTAGCAAAAGTTTGGAAACCATATTGGAAAATTTAACGTTTCATAAGTTATAAGAACAAATCATGTAAAGTGATTGATAAATAGGCCTTTGAATACGAAAATAATTGAATATTTGTTATAGATTGAAAACTATAACTTTATAAATGGGTCTTGATTATAGAAATTCCTTAAAATTCGTAATTCTTTCAAAAACTTAAGCAAAATGTTGGATTTTACCAAATAAATGTGCTTTTAATAAAGTGTTTAATATTATAAAATGCTTATAACTCTCTACATAGGCCTTCAACCAAGAAAATAACTAAATCTATATGAAATATTTAATCATAGACAATGCTTTAAAAAATTACATTTTTTTAATGTTTAACGTTTTTTGTTTTAATTTGCCTTTTTATTTAATTTAAATCGTCCATAGAATAGCGTTACTATCACACGGTTCAAGTCTTTACTAAAATAGTATTCGTTTTTCTCTCCAACACACAAAGCACATTCACAATTACTATTAAATTTACGGAATCATTGTGATTGAATTGCCATTTCACTACCAGGATTGTCAGGTAATGCGATTTCGTTGGCTATTTTTGATGAAAAATATTAAAAAATAAAATTATAATTATTTTGTTTTTTTTTATCGATCAGCAACATGGAGTATTTTGAAAAAATCTTGGTTTTATCATATCTTCTTGTGTAGGTGTTATAATCTGGCAGACTTTCACTTTTATTGTCATGTTAAAAGCACATGTTGCATGTCTTTTTCACCTCAAGAAATGTTAAATACGTGTAATCTCGTCGATAAGGTGTAAAACGTTTCAGATATATAACAGTACCAAGCTACACCTCTATATTCAAGGTATATTTTATATTAATCATCACATTTATAGGTTTTTAGCTTTCAGTAGACTATATACCATGTTATTTGTCGAAATCCCGAAACCTTTAACATTGCATCCAGCGTTTCACTGCACTGAAATATAAAAGTAATACGCTTGTCGTTGGAAATTTTCCTATACCCTCGTATAATATTTTTTATGTGTTTTTACAAAGTTGTATTGGTTTTCGTGCTATTAATGTGATGTGAATGCCAAATACTGGGAAGAAAGCTAAAAACACAAACAGCCTTTTTATTGTCAGAGGCAAATTTGTTTAAAGAAAATATATGTGTACATTGTACGTATTTAAATAAAATATACTCTTTATTGGTATATTTATCATTTTATATATGAAAATTAACTTATGAAAACTGATTCAGAGATATTCTGGGTGTTCACAAGCAAGCTAAAAAAGCGTACTCTATAGGAGGTACAACGATACAAAATCTTATAAATTCGGCAATACTAAACGCTATACAATGTACACTTTTGTTATTCACTAAAATTTGTAGCTTATAAATAAATTAAATTTTAAATAAAAATTAACAAAATATATATTATGGCGGCTTTAACAATACGGAGCAAAAAAAAATTTTTTTTTATTTTCAAAAATATTTTCATTATTTTAAAATACATACATCTTATCTTAAAATACATCTCACTATTAACATCTAGGAAATAAGATGTTTTGGCGATTATTCAACAATCTGATCTGACAGCCTTTTTTACTACGTAAACAAATTTCTATTGTGATTGAAAATTGTTCTCTTCTATCTTTTACCTTTTGTTGCAGCAAGTTTCCATTCACATTCGCACTTTGAGAAAAGTAAGTTGAAGCATAAGGAAAAAAATAAAATTCTTATATATCCCAAAAAGAAATTAAAATGAAAAACAATAAATAAAATTGTGGCGTAGTTGTAATGAAAAAATGTAATAAATTAATAGATATAAAAAACGTTAAACTGCTAAATTTTTATTAAAAAAGAAATTAATCTAAAACAAGTGTGTGTGTGTAACAGTGTAGCTGTCTAGCTAGAGGCTATATAAAAAGCTTTTACGTCAGCATTAGCAGCTAGAAAGAGGTTTTTTTTTTTTGTTATGTGATTAAAACGAATGAAGAAAAAAAGATAATTCATAAATGGAAAGCGTTTATTTATCAAAGTCTATCAATATTTTATGTAGCCTTGTGGGATTTTTTAACTAAACAAAATTTTTCTTATAAGTACAATTAAAACAATAACAACAGCAATACACGTAAATGACCACAACGGCAAGAAGAAAAAAGTAACGGGGTATTGTACATATTCTGAAAAGTAAATTGTTCAATGGTATTTTGTTTTTGCAATATTGTTTTTTCTACATTTTAGTTTTTTCTTTCAATCTATGACCAGTAATATCTGCTGCGTCTCTGCAAACGTCATATATTTTAACACAGTAAAGGGAAAAGCACATTGCCTTTGCAAGAATAGTGTAAATAAATGGAAAATGGTGTTTCGAGCAAATGTTAAGCAGTGTTTTCATATTGTAAGATTTATCATATTTTAAAGGTTTTGGTGGCGCAGAAAAGATGTTGTTTTCGTTTTTACAAATATTATGTACATAGCTTATATACATAAATGTATTTATTCGTTTAAAATAAAAACAACTTAGAAATCTACAGAATTTTATTTTATTAATAACACAACAGTGGGACAAATAGAAAAGTAGAAGGAAGTTATACTATTTTTCTGATAGGCGTTATCAAGTATGTATAACAATACTGTTTTTTAAAATTTTCAGAACACTTCGAAATTTTGAGTTGCAGATAAAAAATTGCTTTTTCGTACCAAAAGGCTAATAACTTAGCTGAATATTACCCGAGATTATGTTTAGTATTTGGATAGAAGAGTATAAATATGTCTGTATTTCATTTAAGTAACTTTAGGGAATATGTGTGTATTTCTCATGCAACCACATTTTTTATCAATTTTTTTTTAATATTTTTCAAGTTTAGAAATTTCTTTTCACAATACTTTATATGGGCAATGTACTATTTATGAATTAAGGAAGTATGCTTACTTATTAAGCTTTTTACTGAAGTCATTCATGTTTTTACAGGATTTCTAAACAAACGTTTTTTCGCGTAGTGTTTTGTAAATTTCAAAATTTTTAAAAATAAAATACGACAACATTGTATGGTGCGTATGTGGGTGTAAGAACGACTAAAGTGTGAGGAAGAGAGAGAGAGAGCGAGTATGCAAGGCAATTGATGAATTTTATTATTAAATTTAATTGTTAAGATTTGTATATTATAAAATTAAATCGTTGTTAATACATATTAATTCAATATGTCTTACTGTCGTTGTTGTTGTTCATATTGTTATATATAATCACATTTTCAAACAATCGTTTCGTTATTTCGAAGGAAGGGGGAGGAGTTTCCTTTCAAGTCAATGTTCTCAATTTTTTTTGCTGTAATAAAATTCAGTCAAGCTTTGGTTACAACATTCACATGCACCCTACACATTAATTGATGATATATTTATTTTTATATCACTAATATTTTTTCTGACTGAAATTTTTAAAATCTTATGATTTTAGATTTACAAAGAACTAGTGGCGAAAATTGAAAAATATGTTAAATATGTTTTGTTTAAGGCATTTATAATTAATATTACTTGAAGAAACAAGAAATATGAAAAATAAATATATAACAGAAATTATTTGGGAAAAACATGCTAATTAGTCTACATAGAACAAGTATGTAATGAAAATAGAAAATTAAAAACAAAGAAAGGGAAATAGTCGTTAACTTTGTTGTTTTATTTAAATTAACAATTGTTTAAGTGGAAAAAATGTTAACCCATTAACGCACTTACTACAAAAATCCGACATGCGCAGCTAACGTTGCCGTTAATTAATGAAGATATTATTTCAGTTCGAAAGGAAAATAAATCTTTTGGAGTAATTGCTAAGACAACGAAATTAAGTTGTGCTACTGTAGAGATGATGATTCGAAAGTATAACCGAAAATAAGCCGTGATCTGGCACACCTGGCAGAAGTTTTCGAGTCGTAATGTTACCAGTATTGTGATATTAGTCAAAATATCGAAAAATATTCCCATAAAATTGTTACTCCACGAAAAATAATAAACGTTTTAAAAGGCAATGGTTTTAGAAGCCATTAATTTCAGTGAAGAACCGTAAACTTTAACTTGAGTTTGCTACACGCATATCGTCACCTAAAACGCAAACGGCCCTATCTAACATTTTGAAAATTTTACAGGAGAGGCAAAAAACTAATTAAAATAAAAAGTATAGTTTTAATCAGCGAGATTTTTACCAATATTTGAGATACAATTTTTTATATTTTGTTTCATTAGCTTATAAAGCAATATCGCGTTTTGACAATTGACAATGTTATGTATTATACAAACGTTTAGTTAGGTCTTTGCGTTTGCCATATAGTCGCTTTTGTAGATAGGGCCGTTTGTTTTTTGGTAGTAAAATCGCTAATTTCAGTCGGAAGAGTCCAAATTTATCTGTGGGCCTTTGTTTTGATGAAATACCTCAGAATTAATGAAAAAGTCGATTTTAAATATTTTGTTAGTTAGGGCCGTTTGCATTTTAGGCGACGATATAGATAAAGGTAAGGATTTATGGATCCTGTTACCATATATTTGCCGACGAAAAAAGGTAACTATAAATTTTTCTAATGTGATGACTTGTTCCAAAATTTGGAGAAAACAACGTTTGGTTTTTGTCTAGGGTTATATAAGCTACTATCTATATAAAACCATATTGGAACAAAACTTAAAGGCATCTGTTAGTAGCTTGAGCCTGGGATATCAATTGATTTACCAGCAATATAACAACCCTAAGCATACTGCGCACTATGCTTAACTATGCTCTAAGAGACGGCTGAATTCACTTCCCCAGCCAATAGACTTAAACCAATGCAAATTTTATAGAACTTGGATCGAATTAATGTTGCAATTTAAGAAAATTGCAGTTAAATACGTCCTAATTTCTGTGCAAAAATTTAGTTTAATCTATACAAAAAAGAATGCAGTGGATAAGACTGTGCAAAAAAAGTACCATCTTTCTGATAGGCGCTATGAGAAGAACAAGAATCTGTTTGTGGAATTTTAGGAACATTGCAAAAATCTCGATGTACGGGTAAAAATATCGGTTTTCGGCCCTTCATACACTAATAAGCTTATAACTAAGCAGAATATCACACGATTTAAAGTATCTTTTCAGATCTGGAAAAAAAATTAATAACTCCGTCAATTACTAACAAATTTGTAAACCATGTCTCATTTTGTTCACAACTCAATAAAATTCCTTAAATAACTCTTAAATAGTACGTGTCCAATATAATAGAGCTTGCAAAAATGTATATAAACTTGAAAAATGTGGAAAAAATTTGATGAAAAATGTGTTTGCTTGAGAAATACACCCAGATCGTTCAAGGTTAGTTAAACGACATATATGTATAGTATATCACTTAAAAGTCCTGTTTCTCTTCTTTCTTTAAAATAAGTTTTGAAACCGTGAAAAAGTTGGTAAATTCAACTAAAAGTTGTCTTACATAATCGAGGCTATCCAAAAAAGTCAAAATTTGGATGGTTTTGTACTTTTCAGAGTAGTCTTCTTACATTTGTGTCTTTACTTTTGCAGTGTAAATTTTCGAAGTTATATTATTATTTGTATGAATAAATTTCAGAAGAAATAAAATTTCTTATTTTTTGTTTAATTATATGTATTTGTGTTTTGAAATATTTCATAATGTAATTTTTACAAGATTTTTTCCCCTTGCCTTAACGGAGTTTTTCATGTTGTGCGTATTCAGGGCAAACACCAACTTTTTAACTCACTCTTTTCTAAAAATTGCGTATTTAAATTAATAATTTCTATAATATCAAAGTTCTGTGTCGTCATGCTTTACATGACAATCTCATTTTTCAATTATTGTTTGTTTAACCACCATAATACATCGTATTACAACAAGTACAATATTACAACAGTACATTTGTTTTTCCCTTTTCCATTCTCATCTACTTACTGTGATATAGTCGACACCAATTCATTATTAAATGCACTTCAATTACTTATTCATTTCAAATGCTTAAATTTTATATTCTTTATTACCATGACTAAGTAAGCTGTAAAGCGTTTACTGTCACAAAACCAAAAGTGACTGAGTATATTTGTAATTCACCTGTCTCATTATAGCAATATTTAGCATATCTTAAAATAATCTACGTGTAGTAAACTAACGTATTCGACTGTGCATTAAATTTTTATAAATTATCTTTATTCTGTTTATTAAAGAATATGTTTATTTAAAAAAAAAGTTGTTTTTCTTAACAAAACCATAAAATTTGGAACACAACTCGTTTTGTGTAATTTATCCGAAAAGGTATTACTTGTATAAGTAAATCCCCTCACTTTTATTTTTGAATTTATTCTATAAATTGCGCTTTAATGTTTTTGAAACACAAACGATTTCTAATAACCCTGACGAAGACAAAAACGAATTGTTTAGTTATTAAAAAAAATAAGAACGTAATTGTATAACAATACAGCAAGTAACATAACAAAATATTCATATATACAGTATGTCAAGAATGGGTTTACGTACATAAAATTTATAAGCTTTTTTAATTTCATTGGCAATAAAATGTCAGAGTTTGTTACTTCATACATGCCTTTAGAGGATTAAGACCAAAAACTTTCTTTTTTTTATTTTCAAATTATGAGAGAAAAACAAAAAAAAACAAATATTGTTTAATTATTTTAGTGTCAAATAATACTTTACACACCTATTATTTTTTATTTGGTATTGCATTATTTAAAGATCAAATGTTCTTTGCCGTTATGTTGGAGTTAGTTATTGTTTTCTACAATTTTATAAACAAGTCTCATTTAGTTCAATATTACACAATTTTAAAATGCCAGAAAGAGGTTATCTTACAACTCCCTTCAATTGATTTACTACAATGACCATTTGGAAAAGAGTGTGGTATGCATGGTCGAATTATCAGAAATGCTTCCAGTGGTAAGAAAAACAATTTACAATGGACCAAATCGAGCTAAAAAAAAGGAAGATTGGAGTTGAAGAAGAGAATTGGCCTTAAGCCAACTATAAGTAAACATGCAAAGCGTGTAACTATTGCAGAACACATGTAAAACCCTCCAAAGGACCATTTGTGGGAGAGCCTGAAGAGGAGTGTGGTGCTGCAGTTTTAAAATATTAATACTAAATAAATATTAAAACTAAGAGCAATACACAAGCAATTATTAATATCTGCAGCAAATATTGAAAAGCGTTTTCCCTCCATCATTATGAACGCTTAACAACCGTCTGACTATTGGGATAACGTCGTATTTTGTCTACCAACGAAAATAATGTCATTTACATCGACATCGCTAGAAAAAACGAAATCATCCCAGCTGTTAAATTTAAAAAATGTTTGTTTTGGTTTTGGGGTGTTTCTTTAGCAATGGTAGAAAACCTGGGTTTTATAGAATCAACAATGGATGCACAGCAATACAAAAACATTTTAAACAGCCATTTGATAAGTAGTGCTAAAAAATTCTGGTTCCTCGGGGACAATAACCCACAATTTAAATTTCATCAGGCCAACGATTCTATAGTGGGGGTGTAGCTTCTTTATAACTGCGGAAATGTTATCGAAACTTCTGCGCAAAGCACCGATTTGAATTATATTAAAAATTTGTGGGTTTTCTAAACTGCATTAATGAAAGAGTGGGAGTAAATATCTGCAGATTATGACCAAAAAAAAAAGTTGGTTAATTCCATGAAAAAGAGACTAATGTGTAAGATATGTAAGAGAAAGTCATACTAAATATTAAAAGTCTGAAAAATGTTTTTATTAGCCGTTAAATATAATATAAACTCATATTCTAATATTTGTGTAAAAAGTTATTTGACAATTCCAAATGCGAGTAAAATTAGTTTTCGGTAAATTTCTTATTTGTTTTGAGCTAAATTTGTTTTATTTCTTGCTTAAGATTTTACAAGATATCCATATTATTATTATAAATCAAAAAAATCCGTGTTAAGAACCAAAAAGTGCCTTTTTTTGTTAGTTGTAAGTACTTAATTATTTTCAATGTGTAAACTCATTCCTGACACACTGTATATTTTTTTAAATTCTTAAGTAAATACCGTAAATTGTATATTTTATAGAATTTAAAATCTACAAGAAATTAGTTTAGTTAGTCTCAAATATATTCGATAACTGGTGCTTTTTTTTAGTTACTCATAAATTAATTTATATAAACGAGATTATAAAAATAAATTTAAAATGATTTTAATGAGTATAACATTTTTATTATAATTTCTGAACTGTTGATATTACCAAATGAAAAAATTCTTGGCTAAGAGCATTTTATTTGCCTGTATAACATTTAACGTGTATATCTATATAAATATATATCTATTATCTCTCATATCTGCGTTGATTACAATATTTATTCCAAATTTAAAAAGAAAATTGTTTATTTTTAAACAGTTTTATCTATATACATACATACATACGTACATATATGTTTTAAATGCCTGTCATTGTGTTAAAAAATAACAAATAATTTTATTTTCAAATAAAATGAATGAAATTTTTTTATTACAAAACTACATATATTTCGATTTAAACAATTCTATTATGTGTAATAACGTTTAACAGTTTCAGGAAATTATTACTTATTGTTTTGACAAAACGGTTCAAATTAAAAATTAAAAACGATTAATGCACCTGTTCGTTCATTATAGTCTGTGACGTATTTAATGGCCAAAAACGATATAAAAATCAAACAATCTCAGCCATATTCATCGGATTTTGGTTTTTCATTCAATCAAAACTGAACTTTTGCAAACTTTTACTCACTTGAAATACATTGAGACTGACATCGAGAAATTTTTTAAGTGAACCGCGCAGTTATGCATTAGACGACAGTTTAAATTAAACGATTTACCTTGTTCATATGACACCTCTGTAATTCGTTTTTAGGGTTCTTCTTATTATTTTTATTTATTGTTTTGTTATTTGCCGATAAATTATGTTTTGAAATTAAATTAAAAAAATTTGCATGAACAAAAACCTGATAAAAATAAGATATCACATTGAGTTTTTACTAATCCATCGGGTACTTGTAGCTGAATTACAATTTTGATGATTCACTCTCAAATCTTTGTATAGGGATTTATGAAATTCAGCTTAGAATTGGTGATTTGCGTAATGAATAAGAGAGCGTATTACGAAAAAACGTTAATCCTCGCAAAGAGAATAAACTCCAATCCTACGGGCAACATGGACAGCCTGAACATCTGGTGTTTTATAAGTAAATATTTTAGAACAACAAGTCTGCAAACATCGAACTGAAACAACTATATGAAGAGAATTATATGGACAGAAATTAGTTAGCTTCCCGCTAATAAAGATGTAAGAAGTAAAACGCCGCATTACATTCCATACAAGTTTTTGTAAATAAATACCTACGCAAAATATTAGCCATACGCTGGTTCAGAGCTATATTCAACAATATTCTTTGAACAGAAACAACTAGTATCTCGTTGGTAAAGAAATTCAGTAGCTCAAAATAATATTGGATTGCGCACACATCAAGCAGAATATCGTGTATAGAGAACTTACAAACGCTGATTGAATATTTACTGTTAGTTAGACATCTTGCACCCATCAACCATTAATTTGCATCATAGTGTACGGTATCGAATAGTAACACTTTACTAACTATAACTGTCTTGTAATCGTTTTAAGAGCACGCGCTACACGCATGGTAATAGGCTGAAAAAAAGTTTAGATAAGAATCTTTTAATCAACTATTAATGAACGAAAATAAATACTCTATACTGGAATTATATAATTATACAATTAATGATAATAAAGTAATTTAAAATTAAAGTTTTTAAGTAAAATGTATACTTAAGCTAAGTGAAACTATAACAACACTCGAATAAGTTATAAACACTCTTACTTTGAATAGTTAGAACTCTGCAAAAAATTTTAGTTAAAATTTAATGTTACAAATCAGAGAGACAGTTAAAGTCATGCAAAATAATAATTTTAATTTATTATACAAATGCGCGAATAAATTATTCTGTTATTTGTTTATAAGCAAATAAATAATGAATGATTAATTAAGGTCGGCAGAAAAACGCTGCATTGAATAGAAATCCCCTTTCAATTTACCCAAATACATAGAAACATTTGCCTGCAATCAAACCTTACCATTTGGTCGTATAAAAAGTATTTGCGGTTTTTTTTTTGTGAACTTTTAACTAAAATTTATTTATTAAGAATCATACTTTACATTTGCCATAATTATCTATGACCTATTGGCATTATTCGGATAGGTTCTTCAATACTACAGCATTTCTGTAGTTTATTTAAAAAAATCTGTGGGGAAATGATTTTTAGCGTGAATTTTTGGTTGATAGGTACATAAAAATATTCCAGCCAAATAAGGTCAATCTTTGGCTAGTCATGCGTATTGCCTGCAATTAGGCTATTCTGTTTAATTCTGATTAATTCATTCTCAAGATCGAAATATGAGCAGTAGAACTCAGAACTAAACGATTCTCCAAATTGTAGCAGCTCATAATGGTTAATTATCTTCTCAATCCACCAAAAACTCATTGCTTTGTACGGTTTTATGGAATACCACTGGCTTTTGGTATTATCCGCTTCACAAATAGTTCGATTTCTTTGCGGCTTAACAGCCTTACACTGATGGAAATTGAATTAATCAAAAATTGCTTTCCGTTAATTCACCAACTTCTTTGAATAGTAAACATTCTTTAAATATAATTCCAAATTGTCATGTTGCTGATATAAATGCCTCCGATATCTGCTGACAGCTTGCATGCTAATTTTGCTCTATCAGCTGCAAAGTTATATCGACATTATAAATGACTGGCCTATCAGAGTGAAGCGCATCTTTTATACCGAAATTTCAGAAACGGATTTGAACAAAATTTTTCTAAATTCAACGGTATAAAATCACAGTTTTCTTACTGTACGCTTTACAATGTTTCAGCATGTTTTTATAGGCTCTTATCCATTTTCTTATTGTAAAAAGCGTATTTCTTCAGATAATTCATTTATTTTCTAATCGAATAACTTTTTACATGAGCAACGAATTGAATAAATCAAATCACCGTATAGTGGCAAAAAAAACCGCGAATACTTTTTATATGATTCAAAAACTAATTGAATGTTTGTTTCACTTCTACTCTATTAAAGTTTCAAAAGGCAATTAATAAATTATTTTTAATCACTAAACGCAAAGTTAACGAATTTATTATTTGATTTTTATTCGCAAAATCGTTGTTGTAGTAAAACATTTATAATATATGTTTAAATATGTATTCATATACATACATTTTGAAAATCATTCAGATAAAATGTTAATTGTTGCCATATGGACATACAAACATGAATCAGAATCCTTTATTTATTTACATTCTAAATTGTTTTTAACGACTGCTCTGCGTGGTCATTACCACTACTCTCTTGTAGTCACGTCCAATTTTTTGCTTTAATTAGTATTTGATAACATTTATTTGTTTATTTATAAATTAATAAAACAACAACAAAAGTATAAAATATGTATACAAAGTGATAGGCGTAGTTCTTTAACCAGCCACCAGTTTGTTAACTGACTAGGTATTTTATTGAAGTAAAAAAAATTCTAATAAAATATTCATACTTTCTTATCTACTGCATGTGTATGTATGTATATTCGTAAATTATAAAAAAAGTTGATTATCTTTTGTGTTTTTAAAATTTGCTATTCTTGTTGACATGATATAAGAAGATAATTGCGGAATTATGCACCCTACTAAAGCATACGGAATAGAGAATAATTTGAAAAAGATAAATAAGAGTTTAATGCTTCAAGTAAACCAGCGTTGGGCTAAAAATTGAAAAAGAAATAAAAAAAATATTTAAAATATGTATCGGGTGGGCCATCTATCGGCTTAAATTTGAACAAGCGGTTATTTCGGATCTGGCAATATTTATGTCATTCTATTCTATCACAAAATTCAGCATATTATCTCCACTGAACGAAACATCTCATGCCACAATCAATTTATTGCGTCAAACGTTTGATGGCCGTTTAATTAGTAGAAATGGTAATGTCAGTTTGCCGCTAAGAAGCTGCGATGTGACACCGTTGGACTATTTTCTGTGGGGTGCCGTTAAAGATAAATGTTATGCCGTCAAACCAGAGACAATTGAGCATTTGAAGACCAACATTCGTGATGCCATTGCCGAGATACGAACCCATACACTCGAAAAAGTTCTCGAAAATTGGACCGATCGAAAGGAGTACTGTGAGGCTAGCCGCGGCAGCCATATGAATGAAATAATATTTCATTTCTAACCGTAACAATTGTACTTCACAAAAAAAAATAAATAAATTTTGCTTAATTTCAAACCGCATACGGAAAGCCCGTAGAAAGACGCCTAAGGATTGAAGGAAGATTGAGCCATAGCAATAAATTCTCTCTCTCGATTCCTATAAAATTTGGTTAAGCCTTAAGGCTGTTCTGTTCCTATTATCATCGATGGAACTCTGCTCTCTACAAATCAGATGCTAATTATTAAAGCAAAGTTCTCTTGTTCACTTTTAAAAGTTATTCCGTAGGGTATTTATCTACCATTCATTATTGCCTTGGCCAATTTAACATTTAGTTTTAATTTCTACTTTCCTTAATAATTTCATTACAAATACATTAATGATAGGGACTCATTAGTGTTTTAAACTTGTATACACCCATACTAAAACTTTAAGGTATAAAATTTTTGTTTTACTTAATTAAATTAAACCAACTCTTATAAGTGTTCGTACGTATGAGAATCGTATTTTTTTTTTTTTTTTTTAGCTGAAGTGATGTTTTTTTATTTTTGTTGATGTTTCACTTATCTTGGCATTTAAATCAACCAGGAATTTCTGATAAATGTCGTCGTTGTTGTCTGAAAAGACTGTATGTAGCTAAAGTTAATATGAAATTAATGCAGTCACATTTTTAAATTCTTTCTTATTTCAGCATTCAAAGTGTAGGGAACATTTTACGGTCTCCCTCTTAACCAAGTTAATAAAATAACCTATTTATTCTGCTGTGATATATTCTCTCTCTCGTCACTCCCCACGAAAGTAAAAGAAGCAGTATAAAAAACAATTATTGAAAAAAGAAAATATTACTCATCATCACACAATAAAGCCAGAATATGTCACAGAATCAATCATATTTTTGGCAGACCACTAGACACAATGTCTATTTGAAACGTTCAGCCAAATTGCACATGCTGTTGGCTTTAATGGCCGTATTGACGTTCTCCACAATATGTTTGGCAGAGATAGAACCAAAATATAACGATGACACAGCAAAGGCTATTGGTTTTCAAACTGTAAGTATTGTTAATGAAAGATAAGAAAATATTATCGAAATTGATATTATTTTTGTATTCTTGTTTTTTAATTTCAAAACAGTTTGTATGTTTAAAAATTTGTTTTCTGTTTTTAATTTTCACTTCCAGAATGCCGTCGCTGAAGACGCATTTTTACCTAAAGAAGCACAAGTCGATATGGAAAATGCTATACCAAATGCTGATACAACTAAAGAAGCCACTGCTAATGCCGGTTTTTTGGACGCATTTACTGCGTCCATCTCTGTAATTTTATTTACAGAGTTAGGTGATAAGACATTTTTCATAGCAGCCATTATGGCCATGCGCCATCCACGTTTAGTTGTCTTTACCGGTGCCATTACGGCCTTGGCTTTAATGACCATACTCTCGGTGGTGTTTGGCATGGCTGCTACTATTATTCCTAAGGTCTATACATATTACATTTCAACGGCGTTGTTTGCCATATTCGGTTTAAAAATGATCTACGAAGGTTATTTCATGAAAGCCACCGATGCTCAAGAGGAATTGGAAGAAGTACAATCGGATTTGCGTAAACGTGAAGATGAGGTGAGTTCAACTGTATGATGTTGTTTATGGAAGTAGTAGTTTTTGGCTTTTTGTTCTAATTTTAATTATTTTCGGTATTTATTTTGCATGTTTTCTCAAACACTATCGCTAATTTTTCCTATAGTTTTTTTAAGTTCTTTATTTGCTTGCATACAACACACCGTAGTAATAATTGTAGTTATTTGGCTTTTCTTTCTGTAAAATTTTTAAGTTTTTTGGTTTTTAATTTATACATTTAAAAAAATCACTGCTGTAATTTTTTTTGATTTTTTTTTTTAATTTCTACAAATGGTGTAATATTTGATAATTTTACTAACATTGTATGAAGGCAAAGAGAAGAATGGGGTCAAATTTTATACAATTACATACCTTTTTATTAATATCATCCCCTTTTTTAATATTACTTCCTTGAACATTTCAAAATTTACTAATTTTCTTGTATCTCTCAATCTCAAAATTAATTTCCATCAACTCAGAGTAATGTCATTGCACTGATTTGCTGCATTTTATTGAATTGAGAGGTTTTCTTGAGATTATGTTAAAAAAAAACAATACAAATAAATTAAATTAAAAATTATTGTAATGGAAAGCGAGCGAGATGTTGAAGTAGTAGCTCAAAAGAAATTCAAAATACAAAATTTTTAGTTCAGATTTTTTTATCTAAATAATAATTTTATCCGGGCCGTATCTGAAGATGATTACCTCTTTTTTTGACCCAACGTTATACGAACCCAACATTTCAATGAAAATAGTCACAAGAATCTAAATCTAAGGAGTACACTTGATGGCATGACAGTATGTGGCCCAAAAAAAGTGAAGTGACATCACTTCTGTCTTCGCTAGATGAGATTGTTTTAGCCTCAAATATATTAATCTAATCGTGGTGAATAACACCGTATATATTAAAAAAAAATCTATGGTCTTGTTAGCTGATGGACCCATCCAAAAAACATTATTTTGGTTCTTGTCTTGTCTCCGGTGTATTGTGATTGATTTATGTTTCAACTATAGTTATAGAACGTTTTAATATCTCGTTTGGATTCCGCCTGAACATCGTCCAATACTGTACTGTTTCACTTCCAAACATTCATGCAAAATGTGATACATATCCATCCATACAGATGTCAACCGTCTCAGCGAACTTACGAATTCTTATTCTTCAAGCGTCTAATAACATTCCATGGATTTTATCGACTTTTTCTAGTGATACGATCTTTTTTCGGCGTGAGAAAAACCTCTTTTTAACCATAGCAGAGAAACCATTTCCATTTTCGTTAAAATGTAGTGACTGTTTAAAGCAAACTTATAGGTGCAGTTTGCTCAAAATACGGCAGTATTCCAGTTGATGGGAATAGTATTGCACGGAAAGTTATTGTGCTGAAAATACAAGAAATTGTAATATGTTTGCAAAGTAGGTCTCCACAATTCGTTTGTGGAATTTTGAAAAAAATTTGGTGAATTTCAACCCTTTGCTCTCACATAAAAACCTGACCCGATATGCCCAACTACACATTGTCAACAAATGCATGCCATTTAAGGATTGCGAAACAGACTGAAAACTCTATTGTGTGCGAATTATTCCACTCTCGGCGATGGACAGTTTCTGCTCGCAAATTATTTAGCCAAAAAAGGATAATAAATGCAATAAGTATATGGGGGCATCTTGGTACTACTGAAAACAGAGGTTGCTTCTCCAGTTTTGAATTGATTTATATAAAATAGGAAGCTTGAAAGTAGCTGAAAGGAATCTTTTTATGGAATGATCCATTAATGTTTACTAAAACCGTTTTTATATTTTGAATCACATTAGTAGAATTCATGACGTGTATTGTAATATGTCGTAAAATTTGTATATGTGTACATATCGTTACTGTAAATTATAAAGGACGTAACTAACATTTTAAAAAATTTGTTGTTTTTAGTTATGGGGTATTGTAGCATATTCTCAGAATGTGCCAAAAATCCAATTTTTAAACATTGTTACTTACGTCCTTTCTAAATTCATGTAAAGATATATTTGTTCTTATTTTAAAAACTTATTTGTATATATGTATGTACATATTTTGATTTTACAACATATAATAATACGATACAGGTTTTGAATCGGGCCATTATATACAAAATTTCTTTTACTATCGGTTCTGACATTTGTAACTAACAAACAATTCTTAATATTTTTTTACTTGTATTTTGTTTGTATTATCTCTTTAATTCAATGATTTATTTTCAAAATCCAAAGATTCTTCTTAATCCTTTTACCGTTGCTCCTACTACTCGGCCCTTCTAATACCTTCCTATTAATTTCTTAACTACTTAAGCTTTTGGCACCCACAAAACTTTGTTTAATTTTTAATTTTATAGTTTCCTGTTATCAATTCAAAATCAGAACAAATTTATTTAAACGCAATCATAAACTCTATTATTTATTGTACTTCAAACAAAATAATACCTAAACGAAATCATATATAAAAAGTTAAAACCCAACATAAAAAATTATTTATTTTAACTAATAAAGTTGATGAATAAGTGATTATGATAATGATGATGGTGATAATGATGATAATGATAATGTTTGCTTGTCCAATCGTATTAATGCGATTTCTTTTTATTTATTTATTTTTTTTTTTTGTATATTTTTTCTCCTTCTATATTGTATGTGTGGTTTCACAAAAAAAAAATGAAATGTTTTACAATTTACAACCACCCACACTCCTTCTACTACCAAAACCGCTATTGAAACCAACAACTCCTACTACTATTGCCCACACTACCACTTACAAATAAATGAATGAACGAATGTGTTTGTATTCCCGAAACCAAAAAACAAACCAAACATAACCGATTGGCTTAATAATTGTAAAATGCTATCGTGTGTATGTAGCTCTTTCGTTCGAAACGCGGTGGTGATAGTGAAACTAAACGTAAAAATAGTAATTCGGATAAGGAGGATGCAGATTTAGAATGTGGCGCTGGCGCCTCAACTGCTACTCCAACAGCTCTGACCACTGCCAAGAATCCCGAAATGCAACATCGCCAACGTAAACAACTTTCATCGCTTCATAACAATAATCTTAATAATAATAATGGCTGTGAATTGAACAAGGACAAAGATGAGTCTGAAATTGCTGTATTGGCTGACTCTGGCAACAATAGCGATAGCGATGATTACCTCACACGTGAGGAAACCAACAAGATGTCAACCTTCCATAGCAGCCCGGCTCTATCGGCGTCTGCCTTATCGAATCAAACGAATCAAACAAATTGTGATGATGATACTTCTCCTAATCCTAAGCTTAGATATAATATAACAACTACAAATAATAATGCTTCTATCAGCAACGGTAGTACACCCTCAAGAAAACTGAACAATAACAACAACAACAACAAGGACTCTACAGGACGAGTCTTGGTGCATTCAGCTTCGGCAACTGCTAATTTCAATAAGCAGCAAAGATCTATGAATAAGCAAACGAATGGCAATATCTTGACCACCGACAATGGCAGCATTAATAGTATCGATAGTATAACTAGTTTGGGCCTCAACTCTGTTACCAGTGGTGCTGCTGGTCAGTCCAATGGCGAGTTGAAACAAGTTGGCGGCAACAAAAAACGGGTTAGCGTCTTCTTTTTGTTCTCTCATATAGTTCTTAAGACGTTCATTAATTACTGTTATTATATACATACATACATACATATATGTATAATAATTTTGTTGTCAAACTTTTCTTTTTTGTTTTCTATTAATATCTTCTTCTTCACATGCATAAACATATTTTCTTTTCATATGGCTTACAAGTCATACATACACGCATTCGTGCATTTTCATTATTTTTATATACTCTATACATTGAATGAAAAATACAATGAAAAACACTATTGGTTTGTTGAGCATTCATTCATTTATTTGGTTTTTGTTAAATTTGAATTTTATTTGTATTACAAAAAATAACTTGTTTTCTAACATATAATTGGCAATTATCATAATTTATTCATTTATTCATACATTCATTCATATATTGACACTCTTTCCCTTTTTTCTTTTTTTAACAAAAACAATCATGATTTTATTTCCTATTTTCATATGTATTTAATATTTATCATCATTTTGTAATTTTATTTCGCTCTTTAACTATTTACTGATTTTTTATATATAATTTTAGTTTGGGTGAATGGTTAGTAAATATTTTTTATATAAAAGTGTAATTTAGACCTTATATTCGAAATATTTCCGAGAAATTATAATAGAATTAGATTTTAGATTTTATTAGATAGTGAAATTGGTAACATTATTACTCGATATACCAACTATACCTACATCTTTCCGCATACGCTAATAGTTATAGCTATTGCAACCCATTATGATAACCGGTTTATCTTTTAAAGACAACCTACCTGAATATCTAGATATCCCTGTGAATAGGTACGTGTAATACAGAGATAGGTTAATCGCCACCTCATATGACATCTTCATGTTAAATTCGCCACTCAGTAGCATTTACGGTAGGTTGTTGTAGGACTAGCGTTACAACTTAAAAAGTTAGCGAATATACATATAAAGAGCTAGGCTGTTACACTATCGACAAAGTGAATAGGCTATACACTGTTAAATTTAACACTCAGAAGAAGTAGTGGTAGGTAGTTTTTAAAGAACTGGCGAATAATAATACATATACAGAGCTAATACGTCATACGTCATGCGGTTTTTTATACCACTTGAATATCGACAAAGTAAAAAAAGTACTGCCTTGGTCTAAGCATAATGCAAACAATCCATTTAATTGCCTATATTTACATTTTTCTAAGTGTAATTTTTGCTGTTTAGTTTTGATCTCAAAACAGATAAGGAATGCAATAGAAATTCATTAAAAAATGATAGATTAACTAAAACTCGACACGTGATATTATAACAATCAAACTAATCCACGATCGGGCAATTTATAAAAATCTAGCTTTTAAAAATCAAATTCTTGATTCTAAATTGAGTTTCCGAAAATGTTAGTAAAACAAATCTGTACTTCTCATATACGCGCATGGTAACAGAGTTTCCTGTGAATTTAGTTTAAAGAAATACTTCCTAACATTCAGAAATGCATTAAGTTTAACTAGTTAGTAATAAAAACTCGAAACACGAGCGGTAAAATTTAAATTTCTTTTTCGTCTTTTATCATACCTATTTAAAAGGTGCTGTAGTATTAATAACCCAAATTTATGTTTTCTGGAATATATATCAACATCGACCAACTACGCAGTTATAATTTAGCACACTGCTTTAGGTCTGCCTAGGATTATTTTGATACTTTGTAAAACTTGAAAAGTTTTTTTGAAGTCAAAAGTCAAAACAATCATTTATTTATTTGCTGAAACCCTTACTTTTTTTTAATATTTTCGTAAATTTCAAATACACAACGCACGAACCCCCTTATCCACCCCAAATCAAAAGCTATTCCTTTGGAAGAAAAGATAAAAATTGATAGTTAAATAAACTTTACAGCTCTGATTTTTTTCTTTGAATTTTAACACCCTTATATAGAAGCGATTTTATTTATTATTTTAAGCTTTTTAATATAAATTTAATTTAATAACTGTCTGATGTTCAATCATTTGCTTTTTTTAAATCCACGTTAACTTCATCCCAATAGCGTAAGATTTTTAAAGTGAAATATTTGTTTAGCTATTACTAATAAAAGGCATTATTATTAAATTTAATTTTACAGCTGGAACGTGATGTTACCTCCACCTTGATCCAAGATCCAGAAAGCGGTGTTGTACGTAAAAATACGAAAAGGGGTGCAGCTTATTTAACGACTCGTGTTTTAATGCAAGCTTTTACAATGACCTTTTTGGCCGAATGGGGTGATCGTTCCCAATTAACTACCATTATTTTGGCAGCCAGCAAAGTAAGTTAATTCCTTGCGTCACGTATGCAAATATAAAAATATTAATTGTTTTTATGTATCCTTTAGAATGCTTATGGTGTTACCGCTGGCGGTATTATTGGTCATTCCATTTGTACCGGTTTGGCTGTGATTGGTGGCCGTATGGTGGCTGCCAAAATATCTGTACGTACTGTTACAATTGTTGGCGGTATAGTGTTCCTAGGTTTTGCTCTATATGCCTTAATAGTACGTCCAGATGATATTTAAATGTAATGTAATGTACATTTTTTGTCTTTCAATCTGACGTTATCCAAAGTGTCTATTTACCTGCAGCAGCATTGTAAACGATCCTTAAACATTAAGTTATAAAAACCCAACAAATACAACAACAACACTGTTTAAAACAATTAACGTATATATACATACATATATTTATATTATATATCAAGGCGAATTTAACAAGGTGGTCTCATTTGGAAAACGAATACAACACTGTAAACAGACTTTAACGTTGTGTCAAAATAATGCCTTGTTATTTTTGTTATTTTTGTTTTGGTTTTTTTTTTTTTTTTTTTTTTGTTTTACTGTGTAGTATTTTTCTGTATTGTAAGAAAAAAATTTGAAAAAAATATTAGAAAAAATAAATTATTTTAAACGCTAATGAAAAACGAAAAAAAAAACAATATATGTTTTATCTTTACGAAATATCGTACATTGTCTTATAAACTCAGATTTTTCAAGATTGGGCTAAAATCGCCCAATATTTACATGTAAAGCAAGCTTCCTATATAAAACCATCAGACTAACTTAGCACTAATTAAACTATATATTTTACCTATCTATACATAAACCCAACTGGGACTCAGTTACCATACAAACCATAAACAATATGCCACACCTGTTATCACATCAAGTTAAGATCAGACCTTATTTTAACAAAGCCTTATATTATTTAAGACATACTACTTAAATGGTAACATGTTTACATTGATATTTGAGTAAGTGGGATTCAGACCCTACAAATCTAATACCGACTATATTAATTGCCTGCTTGTAATCTTTGTGCAGTCTGTGGAATAGCATTCCTAGCTTTATCTCTACTTCATTGACATAGCGTCTGTGAATAAATTATGGGAAAAAGCTAAACAGATTAATAGGAGTGGAAACTGGACTCCAACAAGGCTGTTATTTGGAAAAAGCACTTATCATTTAAAATGATTAAGAAACAACAACATGCGAATTACAAGATCGACTAAGTGTCACAGCTTCGCAGATCAAACCTGAGTAATATATCAAAAGCAAGAGTGGCATATACATATATGTCCTTTATTTACCTTTATTCTGCATTTCGATTATAATCTGGAGATGAAAATTCCGGACTATATGATGGAGATGCCAAAACTTTCCAAGCTCTTTAAGATTCTGCTAGATCATCAAAGATGTGTGTGGTATGGCGTTGTCACGATGGGACACAATAATAATATAATTGCTTGCTTTCATCTTATTAATTATTGACAATTGAGATCATAATCAATTGTCTGACCAGATTGTAGAAGCTCATAATAAACAATTCCCTTCCAATCCCACCAGATATGTAGCATTACCTTTCTTGGTGTTAATTCTTGCTTTTCCACCGTCTGTGAATCTTCAACTTGCTTTGTCTATGACCATTTTAGAGCGTTATTATCGTACATGATCTACTTTTTATCATCCGCAATTATTTGAGAGTATCAAACAAGCCACAAAGTCGCCTGATGCAATTAAAAACATTACATTTTAGAGGCATCTACCAACCGAAGTTTTCCGAACGTCAGTACTTTTGTCTCTCAAGATTTTTTTTTAATATCAAGATTTTTTTCTATAATTGTCAAGAATTTTCTAATGCTGAATCTGGTAACTTTAACCTCTTATAAAGTGGCATTTCTAATGCACAACGTTCCGGATCCATACAGCTATAAGTTCTGACCATCACAACATCTAAAAACAGAGGTCCGGGAGAGTATACAGTCTTGCTTTACTCCAGCAGTAGTTGAAAATGTCAAACTTGTCACGTTTTAGTAAAACTGTGTCAAAAGCTTTTTCGAAATTGACTTCTTTAAAATTCCTAAACACAATGAGCAGTTGAGCTGTAACCCAAAAAATGTTACATTTAAAAAAAGTTATTTTATATCAGCAGGAAGAAAAGTTATTATTAATCTAAGGCCAAATAAATTTAAAAAAATATTTCCAATGTCACATACATACTTATAAAAATGACAAAATTGGAGAAAATTTTGAACTAATTTCAAATGCGTGCTGAATGTTACAACATGCAATGTAACCATTTTCAAATGCACTTCGATTGGTATTATTTTCTATAGAAATTGTTTAATTTCGAAATTTCCTCTTTCCTTGTTACTTTCAATGTTATCGTGCTCATTACAAAAACAATAAATCGTCATAGTCATTAGTTAATAATCATCATATTCTTTTTTTAATTTATTATCGCAAAAAAAATAAAATAAAAATAAAAACTTATTAATTATACATACGAATTAATTAAGTAAAAAAATACATAAAAAAATAAAACAAAAACAAATAAAAATAAAGAAAATTAAATTAAAAGAGAGTAAAGCAGTAAAACGCTTTTTAAATTAAAAAAAAATTTCGAAAAGGTCACAGAAAATATAGAGAGAGAATATTGGTTAAAAATAACAATAATTTATAAAGTACTTCCTATGCTATGCTCTCACATAAAATTCACTTTTGGGTTTTAGGATCCCGATAGATACCGGTAAAGAGTATAGCCTTAGAGGTATGATCATAAATAAGGAACAAAAATGGATGATTACATTCAAACTTGGTGGGTTCGAATGGACGAGCTGAACGGAAACTGAAAAGTACGGTAGCAGCAGCAGCAGTACTACCCTCTTCGTCCACCTTTATTTTGGCTACATGCTTAGCATCGTCCAATCTCAGTTGCGAACTAGCGGAAAAACCAGAGAAATCCGCAGAACTATTGAAAACGCTCTGTATACCCATTCTATTAAGGATCTGCAAGAAGAAAAAGTATTGAAATTAATACAAGAAATACATATTTTCATTTTAGTTTTAGCACTTACCGGCACCAGTTCCAAATGTTGTTCAAAGGTAAACTTAGGCAAGGATATGTCAATTTCTCTCGGCATACTTTCTTTTAAGGCATTTTCCAATGTATCGGGCTTAAGTTTAGTTAAAACCTGTTCCAAAGGTGTTTGGAAGGGTGGCAATACAATAACCATGGATATATCCGAATCTTTATTCTCATCATTTGATGTTTTGTAAGGCATTTGCAAAACATGAGCACCAATCTGCTCATCAATGGCCAAATTAAAAGTGCCCCGTTTGTGCATCATGGGCACAAACGATTGTTGACTGGGTGAGGTATAGAATATCTCCTGCTTAGTATACTTGGCATCGAATTTATCAGCCCACTGGCCTTTGAAATAGGCAGCGTTAGCCAAAACCATCATACTATTCTGGTTAATGTCATCGGGACTTAACATTTCGGGAATTTCATTACGTGTTACCTCAGCTATCCATTGATTTATTTGTTTTCTACAGGCCTCAGCTTCATGTTGAAAATCTAAGTTTTCCACTTCATCCATAAAGTTGTCTTCTATGCAGGACGAAAGATTAATACTCTTGTCAAAGTACATTTTATCGGCAGAGGCAAATTCTACGGATGAATTTTTCGAACGGCTGAAACGTGTTTGTTTTTCCAACCGATAGGCATTGCTGACATGTTTCTTATTTTTGGCCCATTGCAAACGTAAAGCCTGTACTAATTCCTTCTCTGCCTCACCATTAGCACCAAAATAGGCCAATAACAAAGCATGGAAAGTGGAGTAGGAAGAGAAGAAAACATTTTCATTGGGTGTAGCCTTTTGAACAGCCTCTAACATGGCTAAAGTGAATTCCTGTTGACCGCGATACAAATCGGCACGTATAGTTGTTGGTATGGGGCCCACCTCGTTCCCTGAAAAACAATCATTGTTTTGAGCTTTACCAAAAGCCAACAAAACCGTGCACAGGAAACTGATTAGAAATATTTTCATGGCTAAACACAGAGAAAAGAAAGAAAAAAACCAAAAATTTATTGATTTTTATTGATTGATTTGACTAACAACGATCATTGACTGACGACTGATGGTGAGTTATTGACTTTTAGCAAACGTAGTAGGCTTTTGAACTGTCAGTGTTAATAATGATAATGGTATTCGAAAAAGCAAATAAAATCCAAGAAATTCATCATACACTCCCTCTCTCTCTCTCTCCCTCACTCTATCTATTTCTGTACATAAATCTTTAAAAATCCAAACGAATATGATTACAATGAATTTTGAAAAAAAAGAAAAAATTCCAATTAGTAAGCTTATTAGAGACAACCAGACAAACTGAAGTGCATGACCTTGACTACATAAATTTGGAATACGAACGTGTTTCGGTAAACCTCTATATGTGGTTTATTGAACGCACGATTTTAATAACTTTTACAAAAAATAATAAACAAAAGAAAAATTTATGTATTATTCCCCACTTTATTAACAAACGTGATAAGATTTCTAATACGTGTGGGTGTTTGGTTGATTAATTTGTTTTAAGAAGTCAAAATCCCCTGAACTGATATTTGTAAGTGCAGCCTTGTGTTCAAGCTTTACTGGAAATCCCTTAACAAATAATTTAATATTTATTTTTAAATTGACATTTTAATTATGGCATTTAAACTGCAGCAGTTTTGCAATTTATAAAAAATGCAATGACGTAAATTGCAATGTAAAACCTCAAATATTTCGTATTTGCGCAAAAAAAGTGAAAGTGGGAATGCAACATTTGTAATATCGTAGCTTAACTTGTGTGCAAAAAGAGAGAAAAAGCTCTTTTTCCAATTGGCTGATTTTCGTTAAAAATTATGTACAAGAAAGCTTTAGGTGGTACACATATGATGGAATCTTTTTTTTATATTCAAATGCTACGCCAAAAAGATGTGCTAAAAACATGGATTTTATGCATGAAAAACAGAAAATATCTATTCAACGATAATTCGTTATAATAAAAATACATAAAAAAGCAATTGTTATTAAAACTATGCTTTTCGAACACGAGTTGAGTTCGAAATTTTTCCCTAAAATCAATAACTTTTACTTGGGGCAGAATAATACAGAATATCACCAACAATGTCGCCGATTAAATTATAAAAATAAATTATAAACCTATGAATCCTTTTTAAACAAACCGTTACCTAGCTTTCGTAGTTTTCGACAAGACTTGCCGAAATAGGGACTCTTATAGATGACATTATTAAAACGTTATACATAAATCTGTCGTAAAACTGGGATGAGATAAAAATGTGTCTTCTTCTCACTGTTGTTCAACGTTGTCCATAACTATGTGCTACATCGAGCCTTATCCACACCAAGGGGTATAAACTGGGGACTTAAAACGACTATGCTACTCTTTATAGGCAGAGACGATTTTTATTATGCGAAACAATGCAATCCTTCCATCATGTAACCGAAGTTTAAAGAAAGTTTCGTGTGTAAGCTGTCTCTTCAGCATTTTTACGGAATGAATTTAAACAGACTAACCGGTCCAGACAATCAACCAGAGGTTTCGCACAGAAGCACAAATCCCTAAATTAAGTCGGAAGCCAGTTCGAGCCCATTTTTAAAATTCTACTCTGAGCCAAAGATGGACACTGTTAAATGAAGTGGACCACGCTCTACTCCTCTTTGAGCAAACCACAGCCTCTTTGAGCAGATAAGCGCAGCCTCTCGCATGCCCAACCATAATATAATGGCATACGAGAATAGGTACAGTAGAGGAAATACTTCGATCGCCCAGTTTAAACAGTTAATTAAACAACAGAACACGCATGTAAAGTCTATGTTTTTCTACGGCTGCAAGTCTTGAAATGCAGCAGTTAAGGATGTCAACTCAATCCAGATAATCATCAATCTCTGCCTATGAAGCATTCACAAAAAATTATGATCGGGCACAGTACGAAGCTCGTTTGCGCAACTGTGTTTCGCTGACTAGGGCCAGATTGCATGTTTTCAATCGGGGTCAATTGGATCCGGGAGAGATTGGATCTATTCCTATAAGGAGGGCGAAGAAGTTGCTGTATGAACATGACTTTCGGTCTATCCCTTTCTATATAAAGGACAGTTAACTGGGATCTTTTCAGTGGAAGATTGTGGTTAGCTAGGCATCATTTGTAAGAGGATTCGCACTGATGATTGTGTTTAGGTGGGGGGGTGGTCATACGTATCATCTTTCGTTATTATAATAGGCACAAACGATCTTTTAGGTAGTTGTGTCTGCTGTCGGGCAAACTACTGATGTTAATAATGATAATGATAATGATAAAGCCTAAGTTTTAGGAAACAGAAACGAATCGCAAGGTAATATGGTGACGAAGCTAAGTATGTGATATTGTTTTTGGCCAAAAAAAAAACTATCACAGGCATTTGTGGAATGCAAAAGATATATGCCACGTTATCTGACTTGGATTTTTTACTATAGACTCTGTATATCAACTTATTTAGAATAAAATTGCATCGACCGCTTGCAACACTGCCTATGAAAGTGGTTATTTAAATTACAAGCTATTGAATAAAATAACTATTCCTACTGTTTTTATCTGACCACGCTATAGTATCAAATGAAACAGATAACTGAAACGACATTTAATTTTTAAAGCTGGGATCACATGATTTTCGCAAAAGCACATTTATTGGTAAGTATTGTTCACTTGGATTGTCGCACAAGAACACAATATATATTGGCGCATTTTTACCTTTTGTGTTGCCACATGATTGGCTATCGAGACGTCACACGATTGTAGTACCAATAATTGGTACATAGCGTCAATCATGTTATCCCACCTTAAGACACGAGAATTTTGAGAATAAACCATTATTTAATCTCTCTGTTTAAACAACAATGTTCTTGTGATTTAATGACATTTTTCTTCTTCGTTGAAGCTGACAAACAAATTGCTCAAGTACAAAAAGCAAATAATTTTAAACTTTAATTTACAAAACAATTAGTGCCACAGTTTATGGGTTTTATCTTCTAAGTTTAAGTGAGTGTTTTGGAAATTCCCATATTTATTTTAAAATGACAACATCAATAACAATAACAATAATAATACAATGAAATATTATTGCAGTAATAACTGAGACAAATTGTATGGCAAAATGACTTCACATGACTACGAGTGACTGACGGATTTGATGGATTGTAGATATACAATGAGCAAAGAAATATCATAAAAATTTCAAATTTAAAAAAAAAATCACTGATAAACCATTCAGAAGGTCAATTGATAATGAACAGAATAGAGTAATTAATATTAACAATAAAAAAAAACGAGCAATAAATCAACCTCCAAATGAAATGCATAAGAAACACAATTTGCTTATAATGGGGAAAAATTGATTTGAAAAATTAAAAATTTCTTAAACAAAAAGTACTCCTTTGTTATGGTAAAGAATGGTTTTCCCCTTAACGAAAATTAGCAAGAAATTTAATAAATTATGAGATAAATAATATGTAAGTATATTTTTAAAATTCTATAAATAAACAGCTAATTTTTTTTTAAAGAAAGTTTTGAATTCAGCAATGTGTTGAATTGAAATCAAGGTTCTATGTCGGGAATACAAGTTAAACTTGGTCGTTTTAAATGTTTCAGACAGATAGTTGGTAGTTGATAGTTTACTTTATTAGAGTAGATTAAGAACTAAATGTAGCCTCAAAAAAAAAAAAATAAATAAATAAATAAATAAATAAATAAAATAAATAAATAAATAATAAAATAGATATTGCATAATGGAAACGAGTAACTGATGAACCATTGTCGTGTGATGACCTAGCGACCAAAATTTTTTCCCACAATTATGAAATCGTATCTCTTGTATTGTTTTATTGAATGAAAAACTCGGATGTATCGTTATCGTCATTAAAAATATCCCCTTACGAGTACAATGTAAATCATTGACGTTAAAGGTGCATTTATTTTCTTGTTGTTTTCGAAAAAATAAGTTCCAATGAGGCAACTTATGATCTTATTGGATCAAATCTAAAGAGGCCTCTTTTTAAGTGGGTTATGAAGTAAAAACTAAACAGGAGCGAATAACATGAGGAAACTACAACAGACGATAGTCTGTCCCATAAATAGAAAGTGTAGCAGGAATCAAGCAGTTACTGATTGTAGTGGCACATTAATAACGAATAGTGAAGCACAGATGCAAAGATGGAGAGAGAGCATATCGAGGAAATCATCAACGCCACAGACAGCGCTGAAGACATCGAAATATACAATAACAGCCCTATAGAAAACATGTAGTCCTCCCAGTTTGAATGAAAAAAAGAGGTAATACTAAAATTAAAAAATAATAAAGCAGCAGGCGAAGATGACTTACTGGCGGAAACCTTATGAGTTGACATCACAACCGAGGCTGAATTACTAAGGACTCATATCACATCAGAATGGGTGATTATGCTGCCTTCAACTTGGAAGAAAGACAACATTATGAAGCTACCAAAAAGTGACGACTTGAACGACTGCAATAACTGGAAAGGAATCACTTTGCTTAACACCATATATAAGATACTAGCAGCCATAATAAAGGGAAAGCTTTAGATCAAAATAGAGAACATATTGCGAGACGAACAGGCAGGCTTCCAGCCAAATAGAAGATATGTAGATCAGGTCAACACTTTACACATCATAATAAAACAGTCGCTGGAATGTCGTACCCTCCTCCTGTACCTACTATTCGTCGACTTCAAGAAAGCGTTTGATATCATCAAACGAACTGCCAATATGAGCAATATACGAGTATGCAGTAGTCTGTTCTTCACAACGGGAGTATTGGTCAACAATTCCATACTAATGCTGGAGTAAAGCAGGGATGTATACTTTCCCTAAGAGGTATAACATGAAATTTGTCTACTCTCGCATAAGATGTTTAACAATTAAAATTAGAAAACCTGGAAAGACTGGCTCACAATGTTGGACTTGAGATAAATATTAAGAAAACCAAAGTAATGAGAATTGACAACAATAGCACAGAAAACATCATACTACAGGGCCAACCAATTGAGTATGTAGTTAGCTTCTGGCATCTGGGAAGCACAATGGCAGAGACAGACGTTAACAACAGGCTCAACTAAGCAAGAGCGGCATTCGGGCGACTGCAGTCAGTATGGAAAAGCTCATACATATCCAGTCAAACCAAGCTTAGAATAACAACTCATGTTTTAATTTAATTCTGTTGTACGGCAGTGAAACCTAACTGGTGTCTAACATCCTCACGCAAAAAAAAATTATATGCAAGATATTCTGGTCTAACACAATAAGCAACATAGAACCATGGAATCTGACGAATGAAGAGCCCATACTGAAGCAGATAAGGCAATGGGAGAGTAGATACCTTAAGAAAAGTATTATGATAGCACTTGTGTGGAATCCTCAAGAATCAAGAACCTCGGTCGACCATGAAACACCTGACGATGCAAAATTATCCATGAACTCAGGCAAAACAATCTTACAAGCGAAGAGGCAAAACCTACGGCAGCAAACCGTGTAAGATTGAACGGCTTTGTGGAACCCCTATGTTCCCAAGAGGAATAACGGAAAAAAATTAAGTTAAAAATTCTTCCAAACAGAAATAGGGGTATCCTCATGCCATAAAAAGTTATACTAAGAGATCAACCTAAATCAATGCGTCAGGCATAAATTGTCATAAATTCTCCGATTGTCATTGTTGGCAAAAGTAGTGAAATTTTACCCACACCTATCACAGCAATTTTTCCCTGTTTGTAGGTTTTATTAAACAATAATAAGAACATTACAATATTCATGATATAACGCTAATGCTTTTATTCACGTATCTCATTGTAACATTAAACCGAGGCGCTAGATTGATCTGTAACAAATCCCATAAAAAATTAAGATCTGTACTATGATTAAGAGGTTAACTTATGCAGGCGGACAAACAGATTCTATTCGACTCACTGAACGTTATTCTTTAATGGAGTTGTAAACACTTTAAATTTTTATTTATTTCATATCAAATATTATTCTAAACAATAAAACCTGACAATGGCATTATAAAATGAACAAAAATTTCTTTTCATTTTTTTCCAGGTGACCTCTTTTACGTCTTTTTTTAAATTTGTTTTGTTGTACAACTTTCGCATTTTTAAAAATTCCCCCCATTGTTTGTAATACTTCCGCTTGAAATTTCCTATAAAAAAATTACTGAAATTGAAACATTTCCCACTTTTTGTTAACAATGACGATGCTGACTACCTACCTGTCTGTCTGTCTGACTATTAAGCCAAGCCAAGCCAGCCAAGCCGGTCGGTTGTTCATGCGTTATAGTTTAATTTCATTTTACTCATACAGCGCATGCGCTAATGATTCATATTAAGTTTTAAACACTCGTTGAGAGTAATATGGATGAAACCAAACAATGAAAATACAACTGAAGAGTGAGTGGTGGGATGGTAGAAAGGAGAAAAAGCACAAAAATTTAAAATATAAATAAAGATTTCAGCAATTAGACCTCAAACAGACAAACATCTGTACAAGTATATACGTTTCACACTGGCATTTACGCAATAATTTTGAAACCATTTCACTAAATTCATGCCATTGCCATCATACAGTTACAGGTGACAAATACAGAGGAATTTATTACAGACACAGATTTAATAAAAGAAGTACTTTTTCGTAAAGCTCCAAACATACATAGTTGACTTTTTAGTGACTGTGTGTGATTCATCTTAAAAATTGAAAAAAAAAGTTTAAAAGTTATTTGATATTAAATAAAATAGAGAGATAATTATGGAATTTCACACTAGTGAGCCGTTTAACAGGTTATGAGGTTTATATGTATATGTATTTTGTTTTCATTTCTACATACATATTTGTTGTATTGAATTTTGAAAAATTTGTATTCAAAAGTACTACTTAGATTGTAGATCACAGTTAAGGTTTACTAGAATGAATCTTCTAAACCAATAAAAAAAAAACTTTTTTAAACGGCCTCATTATTGACGTACCGGGAAAGGCAAAACCTTGTTCTTTAGCTACAGTCGACTCTCGAGTGTATGCTTGTTATGCTGAGATTTCAAATTATTCAGTAACATTTTTCATTTCGTCTTATCTCCTCCAGTGACATTTTTAAACAATTTTCGGTGTGCTGTGTGCACTTTCTAGGGGTCTTATGCTAACACAAAAGCATATACTAGACGGCAATTTTTATGACCATAATTTCGGCCTACAGAACGCTGCTATTATCTGGTAGTCTTTAAGACAGTCTGATACTGTTTTCTCTCCACCATTGTATATAACAATTGCTTATTCAGAGGGAAACTTGATAAAAGTTCAAAAACACTACCTTTTAGAAAATGACTTCTTTTTTCCCAGTACCAGTTTTCGGAGCAAAATCAAAACACAGGTGTCTGACAAAGTATCCACAAGATTAAGCATTTGTTGTACTTACGCTTTTAACAAGAATAGCAAGGTGCACTCAGACAGTATAGCACTAAGTTGAATGACTCTTGCAGTATAGGGTGTTTTTTTAGCTGCATTAGAACTATCAATATTGAAAACTGTGATTTGACAGCTGAGAAAGTCAAACTTTCGTTTCCAGAACAACGCTTCCAAATTATGGAAATTTACTTTGAAAAAATAAATCTGTTCGCGAAGCTCATAGTAATAATCCGGTTAAATGTTAATTAGCAAAATTGTCGTAGTTAGGCGAGGACAATCACCATAGAATCTATTAAAATTGAAGTATTGGTTCAGATTTCTTTCGGAGCTACCGTTACTGGCCAGCACTATTGATCGCTCAACGATATTTGGTTCCAAAAAGTCGGCGCAACTTGTCATACAGCACGCTTAACAATCGATTTATTGCAAAATCAATTTGGTTATAACTTTATTTCCAGAAGTCGTACTGTTCAGTGGTCCCCTCTTTTGTGCAACTTAGCGCCGTTGGATTACTTTTCATGGGGCTATGTTAAATCATTGGTTTATGCCGACAAACCAGCAACTCTTGAAGCATTGGCCATACGGCTAGATTTATTGGAAAAATGAGTTAAAAATGAGACTGATAGAAGGCACCATGTAAGTCGAAGCCGCGACAAATATATACCGGTAATCATGTTTAAAAAATCAATGCCATGAAATTATCTACCGGATTATAATAAAAAATGTAGTCCAACAATATTTCTGTGAAAAACATTCTATAGAAGCTACAAAAGTGATGGCAAATATATTGCATTAATGCCCAGCCAACACGTGCCTTGTTGTACATTTCAGGAATAACATATAAGCTTATTTCTTCGGAATGAACTTTATGCGACCAGATTGTAAGGAGTCCATATTCGGCGTTAAATGTCACACAAATAAAAGCGAAAGAAACCATTCAATAATGATTGATTATATCAGGAGTTACGAAACATACACAATCACTTAAAGCTCGAAAATATTAGACATGCTATTTCTGAATAATGCCTTATAGATAAGATCGAGTCAATAAAAATTAAGCCTACCGCAATATGCTTTTCAATGATATTTAAGATAAGGAGCTTATTTAACAGAAGGCCTTAAAGTCTTATTTCTGAACGATCGACAAAATGTTTACGTAAGAAAAGTCAATAAAATCTATTTATAGAAATTCGTTTACAAGTTATAAACATAAAAGATAAGGAAAAACCAAGGCCTAAACAGCAAGTTAAAAAAACCTCTCTATATACATACAAACATACATACATACATAAGTACATACATACTGAGAATTCGTTTAACTTTGCAATTGAAGAACTATTACAAGCATTAAAGAAAATATTTTTGAGATAAGAGGTCTATTAACACGTTGACTACCAGCATACTGTATAAACAAAAATCAATATGAAAATTCGACTTGTTTGAACAAAGACTTAAAAACTGTTATCAGTAAAGAGAATGTACCTTTTCAAAGGCACCACTGCAGGAAATTTTATTATCTATCATCAAAAAATCGAAATATATTAATAATCAAAAAAATATATATGTATGATATATAACTTTAAAAAAATATAGCACATCAGATTTTTAGTATCTAAGGAAATATTTATGCAGACCAACCATTTAAATGATAAATTTCATTTTAATTAATTTAATTTTTCATACCATTAAAAATCATTAGCTTTTGCATAGGAAGGCCTATTTACTGAATAATAAGTATTTTAAAGAATATTTTGTGGGTAACAGAAATACATTTTTGTTAGAAAAAAAAACGTATTTTTGTTAACATTAGAACGCGAGTAAAACTTGAAATATATATGTATGTATGGCATACTCATGTTGATATTATTAATTAATACTTAATAATCACTTAAATTATAATGATAATGAAGATCAAATTACGTCATTTGATTTAATTATGGGGATTTTCCATAATTAAATACAAAACAAAATAGTGAACAAATATTTACTTCTTACTTCTAAAAACATACAAATATGTATGAATTGAATTTATATAACACTTTGAATTATAATTATTAAATTAAAAGAAAAAATACAAGAGAAAAACATGCTGCAGATATGATTGATCGATCGATAGTTGGAAATGGTGATGAATAAACATAGTTTGTCGTAAACGGGCTATTACAATTACAAAAACAGAACTATGAACCAACCAAATATGTAAATAATAGCCATTTGTAATTGAATTGCAAACAGTAAAACAATAACAATAAGAGACTTTTTCTCCGCTTGCATTAATGCACTATGATGTCTGCCTTCCTTTGCTCGCACAAACACATATCTACATATATACAAGTGAAATATTTGCAAAACAAACAACAATTGGTGTAATAAATGTATAATAAATTAAGTATTTGTTTGACTCACTCTCCTACTCTGTTTGTCAACCTATCATTATTAAGGAAAAAAAAATTATTTACATTAACAAAAAATACAACATGAAATAACAACTCAACGGTTTCAGCCTTGTTTGTTTTGTGTCTTGTTTGCTAATCATCTGTACAAATGTTGCAAAATTAATTTTTTTTTTATTTTTCATAGGCATTTACTTTTGTTTGTGTGTATGTGTATGTTTTATAATTAAAAGTGCGTTTTTGTTGTAGTTGCAATAATGATGATAATGATGATATAAGCACTTGTACCAGTTCGGTTAAACCGGTTGGTTCTCTCCAAAAAAAAAAAAAACACAAAAAAATTACTGTGTTATTTAATTGCACACAGAAAAAGTACTTGATTTTGTTGAAAAAAAAAAATGTTATCTTTTGTGTGATTTTTTTTTTATAAAATTATTTTTAAAACCAACAACAACACTTTTATTTTGAAAATGTAGCTTAAATTTCAGCCGCTTTAATTTTTTTGGAATTACTTGACGTTTTCACTACTCGCGCTGAACTGATTTGATAAGTTTTCAAGTTGAAACATTAAAAGCTGGTTTGAAGTCGTTTACGTTAAAGCTTTTAATGATAGTTTGTTGGGTTTTTACTGTATCAATGAGTTAAACGAAACCACAGAGAAAGCTTTAATTCCAAAACTTTTGAGCTCTTTTTGTCCAATGTTAAAAAAGGGAAATTATTATTATTAATCTTTGGGTATTGACCACTTTATTGCGATGCCAGAAAAATTGAAGTTGCTGTTTAAAGTTAGTTTTTAATATAAATTTCCATAATTTGATCAAAAGTAATTGATTCATTTTAAATCTTGATCAAAATTTCACTAAATCTAGATAATTTTTTTTTCGCAATATATCATAATCTGGCTACTTTTTTAAGAAATGATGGACTTTATAGCAGCTAAGCCCAATGGAAAATTTGCTACAGTGATATCGTATCTTTTTTTTGGCCATATACGACTATAAAAATATACCCATCTAAGAAACTACTGATTTTTTCAGTTTTTGTAAATTTTTTTTAATAAACGAAGATATAGGGTACCGTTTTTCTTTACTACAATTATAGCAACATATATACATCAATTTTAATAGCGCTATTTTAACGATAAAGCTCTTTTTAATTTTAAAACTGCAGATTAATAGTAGTTGTTGAGTTCTAGTTGCATTTTGTACAAAAATTCTTTCGTATTTTATCTACCATTAAGCTAAGTTTGGTTAAAAATTTTAATTTAATTTTAGTAAAAGTTATACTAACCCATATGTGATGTGTTGCAATTGTTTTTTTTTTTTTTTTTTTTTTTGATAAATTCTAAGGGAAACTAAAGTTTTTGTTTTTGCAGAAACAATGATTAACCGCTTATCAAAACTATATCTTCAACAAAACTTATCATTTCTTAAGGAAAGTAATATAAATATATTTTCTTCAACACAACATATTTATTAAAAATTAAACTCTTATAAATACGTTTTTAAGTCCATACGTACATTATTTTAAATAAATTTCAATTATTTATCGCGTCTAAGCTATATTTTACAATACATTTGCCTTTTTCTTTTTAGAAGACGCTATAAATTGTTATTTTTTTATTTCGCTTTTCATATTCAAATAATAATTACCGTTATTTTTCTTGCAAACAATTATTTTCTCTATTTAAGCGTATTTTCCACTCAACGCAGCTGATTTGAACTGTTCCATATGATGACCACACTTGCGCTGAAGAACTGCAGCCAACTTCGCTGCATTGAAAATTTTCTGTAGATATAGTTAATTTGGAGAATTGTTTATTGCTCTGTTAGATTTTTGTTAAAAAATGCTACAAAAAGTGTAAATTATTTATAAAAATTATTAACAAATGGCTACACAAAAACCAGGTGAATGGGCCAATTCATTATTGGCCCGTTTTGAAGATCAGGTAATTGGCAAAAATATAAAATTCATCAGTTGTTAGTGCCCAAAATGTTCAAGTGAAAAACGCAAAAGAAAATTTTTTTTGAGGCAATACAGATGTATCGATTGAAAAATCGTGTGAATGAGACAAAAGTTGTGTAAGACAAAGATGGAGAATTTGTTATTGTTTTGAAAAGTTATTTTTTTTTTTCTTGTATTTTGCAGTGTCGTTTGTTTACGTCTTATGTAGAGAAAAAAAGTGAGATTTATGAATGAAATGCCGATAGATGAATGAATGAATGAATTTGAATGTGACTGAGAGTGGATTTGCACGTGCAAGTTGGGAAGAAAAAAAAATTTGTAATAGTGTGTATAAGAATGTGTGCTTTATTGTTTGTAAATAAAAATGTGGGTAAATTGAAGGTTGTTGTTTTTGCGCTGTTTTTTTTTTTGTTGTGCTTTACTGCGAAATGAGGGAGTATACTTTTTATTGCTACTATTGTTATTGTTGTAGAGTTTAACACTTTGACACACTTTTTGAGTAGAGTTTTATTTAATGCTGTGAAGTAAGTTGAGTTGATTAATGAAATAATTATATAGGGCGGCGGGTTAATTGTTTTTATCGTGTGCGCGCGTGTGTGTGTGTATCTGAAATAGTAATTGATCGAGTGCACGTATTGAAGAAATTTGAACTAAATTATCGAGGTAATATAGTTTGAAAAATTATAAATAACATTTAAAAATGAACTCATTTTTAATAAAATATGTAGAAGGTTAATATTCTACAAAATTCGTTTTTTTTCCGGTATTAGACGAAATGAAGATAAACAAGATTATGTTCAGTTGGCGAAGCGATCAATTCTGAACTCTACTGCTTACAACTGGACCGTTTGAAACCCACAGTCATGTAAAAGTGATCAGAATTTAACCACAGAAAGTCCCATAATGTTTAGATGTCGACATCTAGTTATTAGATTTTATAGGTATACCAGTACACTAATTTTTAGCTTTATTATAAAAACTGAAAATTGTGTAGACTGAACTTTTGGCCCTTTAAATGAATCAGTGTAAACCTATATCGAGCCTTATGGCACACATACCTATGTATTTAGTAAATTTTTTTTCGTGTCATATTCAGTACAAATCTTTGTAAAACATTTGTCTTCTTAGAAATTTATAATTTTCATAAAAATATCTGTAAAGATCTAACTTTAGGTCGTCAAATTAAGCACCAAGAATTGAAAAATTGAAAATTTTTATATCCTAAAAAACTCTATTTCAGCTTCCTAATAAAACAACCGGTCCCCATGGCACCCAGGCTAGAATGAATCAAGACCAATTGGTGGGATGTCTTATACATATATCACGATATCGTTTTTCTCTAGTAATCTCTGGACTAACAAAAATGTTACAAAAAGTCAACGAAGCAGTAAGTTTTCTATTAAATATCAATAAGAACTATATGTAATTATATTATTCTATATCTTTGACTGATTTTAGGCTATACAAAACCGCCATGAAACCGATCGCTGCTATTTTGAATCACTGGTCATTATACTAACTACACTGGAACGTTGTCTTACGAATCAAACAAAGGATACGGCACGTTTTGAGGAAGCCATGAATGTTAAATTATTGTTGCGTGAAATAACCCGTTTTATCGATGAACAAAGTGATAATAATCCTCATGCCGCCCAATTAAAAATTTTAGCATCAAAAGTCTTATTTGCTCTATCGCAAAATCATTTCTCTGCCGTATTTAATCGTATTTCGGCTAGAATACAAGAATTAGCTGCATGTTCCGATGAAAATCCCGATTATTCGGATATAGAATTGATACAACATATTGATATGGATATGATCAAGTTAACGAAACTATTACAGGAGACTATAACGAAATTTCGTTCGAAAAGAGCACCACCTCTAATACTATTAAATTCAATTGAAAAAGCCATATGGAATTGGATAGAGTATCATCCGCAGGAATTTCAAGATTTGCAAAGAGGCATGAATCGTGACATATCAACGTAAGTTGAAAAATAAAAAAATTAATAATTTTTGTGCATCTATATTACCTATTGATCTTCAACAGCTGTTGGGAACCTCTGCTGGACTTTGTAGAGGCCTATAAGGCAGAGAATAAAAAGAGCAAAACTACAGTATGGCCTTTACAAATGTTATTGCTTATATTGAATCCAGTAAGTGCAGATAAAAATCAATTATTTTTTATAATTATGAAATTCTTTTCTTCATAAATCCGTAGGCCTGCTTGGAAGCCACCGTTAATGAATTACAACAGGGTGAGAAGGAAAAAGATAAAGCCACCTCAAAAACTCAACCACGTGATAAGGATTTTTCAGCTAAACAGTTTATAGAGAGCGTAAAGAGGGGTTTGGGCCCGCACTCACCTTCTAAATTAGTAACGGAATCGGCAGCTATAGCCTGTGTTAAGTTGTGCAAGGCAGCTACTTATGTGAATATCAACGATTCAAACAATGTGATTTTTAAACTGGTCCAATATATAATCAACGACATTAAAGCTTTACTTTTCAACCCGGTCAAACCATTTTCTCGTGGCCAGGGTTATAACTTTGCCGACATTGAACTTATGATCGACTGTTGGGTGTCATGTTTTCGCATCAATCCTCATAATATAGAGGCTCTGAAGGTGTGCCTGAATCTAAATTCACCACAAGCCTATCATTTTGTTATAGTATGCTCTCTGTTAAGGTAAATATTCACAGTATAGTTGTCCAGTTTGAAATAATATATTTCGTTTTGTGTATTTCAAAGATTGGCTCATATTTATGTGGACTTTCGTTTGCAAAGTAAAAATCCTTTTCGAATTGTTAATCAGCCTCGCTTGCCCTGGTGGCCTCAAACCGATGTGGTACATTATCGTTCGGCTGAATTAAGAGCTTTATTCACTGATACCCTTAATAAGGCTACCCAGGGCTATATAGCTCATACTCCTTTAAGAATGATAACATCGTTGACTTTAAAAACTAAAGATACCCAGAAGGGTTTAGCTCGTTCAGAAGAAGGTCCAGCCCATAAAATGTTGCTATTGCTTTTAGTACGCTTAATACATGCAGATCCCACTCTATTGTTAAATACCCAAGGCAAAGTTGCCCACGAGGTTCAAAGTTCTACATTGGAGTTAATCAATGGTCTTGTTAGTTTGGTACACCAACCGTCCATGCCAGACGTGGCTCAAGAGGCTATGGAGGCTCTACTGGCCTTACATGCTCCCGAAAAAATTGAAGTTTGGAATCCTGAGGCACCTATCAATACTTTTTGGGATGTTAGTTCCCAGGTCTTGTTTTCGATATCACAGAAACTGATACAACATCAGATTGCCAATTACACGGATGTTTTAAAGTGGCTGCGCGAGATACTGATATGCCGCAATACGTTTTTGCAGCGCCATAAAGATTATGCTCATGTGGGCAGCCAGATAGCGATATGCAAACAAGCCCATATTAAACTGGAAGTGGTGTTCTTTATGTACTTGTGGTCGGTTGATTTGGATGCAGTTCTAACTTCTCTATCGTGTTTTGGTTTGTTATGTGAAGAGGCTGAAATATGTTGTGGTTCAGATGAGTTGACCGTCTCAATGCTGGTGCCAAACTATATGATTTATCAGGAGTTGGCCCAACTATCAACGGGTGAGTTTCAAGGCAATTAAAAAAAAAATCCTTAATTAATTTGGTTTTTTACAGCTGCCACCGATTCTCGTATATGTTTTTATGATACCAGTCATGGCAACGTTTTGAATCGTTTGCATTTACAAAAACGCATTATGCAACTGTTAAGGAAAATTGAGCACTGCATACATGGTGTGCAACCAGCTTGGGAGGAAACTTTTAGGTAAATCTAAAATTTTCATTTGATAAATGCAAATTCTTCATAGATTCTTTTCAGAAATTGGGAAATCATGAGCAAAATGCTACAAACCTATCCCAAGTGTAAGACAGAAGATGGCCAAGCTGAACTATTTCATCGTGGCGTTGGTAAACGTCGAGCCAGCCATCAAAGTTCTGAACACGATATTGAAGAACAAATCACGGAATGGGCTAATATGACCTGGTTTCTGTTGGCCTTAGGAGGTGTTTGCCTAATAAAACGACGGCAACAAGTGGTGGCAGCTCAGGCTACCACAACTCATACACCACACAGTTTATCAAATCATGGCCCATTTCATCAATATTCTCAAAGCTTTGGTTCATTTCAACAGCCCTTGCCAGCTGCGCATATTCATCCGATAAATCAAGGTTCCATAAGTTCATTGGCACAAAACTCTTTACATTCGCTTTCAAGTTCTTCGAGTTCGGGTAGAGGTTCCCTCAATCCCAACTCAGTTTCATTGGCAGCTATACCACAGGGACCTCAACAGGAAGTACAATATTGTCCAGTTACACAGTATGTAGTGTTGATAAATTTACGATTTTTTAAGAAACTTCCATAACTTTTCCTTTTACCTAGATTTATAGGCCAACTTTTAAGGCTGCTAGTGTGCAGCAATGAGAAGATAGGCTTGAATATTCAAAAAAATGTGAAAGAATTGGTGGGCGAAGAAATGTCCACTTACTTGTATCCCATATTATTCGATCAGATACGTGCCATAGTAGAAAAATTCTTTGATCAGCATGGTCAAGTCAATGTCACCGATATTAATACCCAATTCATAGAGCACATTATCTATATAATGAAGTCGATTTTAGATCCCAAGCCGAATAAGGATCCCAATAATGAACAACCCTCAACAGCTGAGAATTTGGGAGTTACTAGCATAGAAGGCATGATGTTGGGTATAGTGCGTTATGTTAGGCATTTGGATATGACTTTCTATGCCATACGCATTAAAACAAAACTATGTCAGTTGGTAGAGGTAATGATGAAGCGTCGCGATGACTTGGCTTTTCGTCAAGAAATGAAATTTCGTAATAAATTGGTAGAATATCTATCGGATTGGGTAATGGGCACATCGCATCAAGTAGCCCAACAGAGTTCAACAGATCCCGCTGTTATAACCAAGTAAACGGAATTTTAAATAAATGTTAGAATTTATTTCATATTATTTTTTGTTACCTTTTTCAGCACTTTACTTATATTTAGAGATTTAGATCAGGCTTGCATGGAAGCTGTGGCAGCTTTACTAAGAGGTTTACCTTTACAACCCGAAGAATCCGATCGTGGTGATTTAATGGATGCCAAAAGTGCTCTATTTCTTAAGTAACATACTACTATTGAGAGTTCCATTCCATCTTTCTTTTTTAAACATTTGCTTTCTTTCCTAGATATTTCACTTTATTCATGAATTTGCTTAGCGATTGCATAGAAAGTTCGGAGCCCGAGAAGGATTTGAATAATCCACCTTTATTGCCTCCCAGACCACGTTTAGCCGCAGGCAAATTAACTGCTTTACGCAATGCCACCATACAAGCCATGTCAAATCTTTTGGGTGCCAATATTGATTCAGGTCTTATGCATTCCATTGATTTGGGTTATAATCCCGATTTACAGACGAGAGCCGCTTTTATGGAAGTCTTGACACAAATTTTACAGCAGGGTACTGAGTTTGATACTTTGGCCGAAACTGTATTAGCTGATCGTTTTGAACAGTTGGTGCAACTGGTGACCATGATAAGTGACAAGGGTGAATTACCCATAGCCATGGCATTGGCTAATGTTGTTACCACCTCACAAATGGATGAATTAGCCAGGGTTTTGGTTACTCTGTTCGATGCCAAACATTTATTGTCCCCATTATTGTGGAATATGTTTTATCGTGAAGTAGAAGTCTCTGACTGCATGCAGACCCTGTTTAGAGGCAATTCTTTGGGTAGTAAGATAATGGCTTTCTGTTTTAAAATATATGGTTCCGCTTATTTGCAACTACTGTTGGAACCCTTAATAAGACCTTTGTTGGATAATCCCAATACCTGTTTTGAAGTGGATCCAGCCCGGTAACAAACAGCAGTGGCCTTTGTAATTTTCATTTATTAACAACGGAATTTTTATTATAGATTAGAACCTGGCGATGATTTAGATGTTAATCGTCGTAATCTTATCGCCTTAACTAAGAAAGTATTCGATGCCATTATCAATTCCGCCGATCGTTTTCCTCCACAATTACGTTCCATGTGCCATTGTTTGTATCAGGTGTTGAGTAAACGCTTTCCCAATCTCTTACAAAACAATATAGGAGCTGTGGGTACTGTTATCTTTTTACGTTTTATTAATCCCGCCATAGGTATTTATAATTGAAAATATAAGAAAATTATTAAGAGATTATTTAAAATCCTGTTTTGTTGTAGTTTCGCCGCAAGAGCTGGGCATTGTAGGCAAACAGGTACCCAGTTCTGTTAAGCGTGGCCTCATGTTAATGTCAAAAATCTTACAAAATATTGCTAATCATGTTGAATTTTCAAAGGAACAGCATATGTTGTGCTTTAATGATTTTCTAAAAGAACATTTCGAGGCTGGCCGTCGTTTCTTTATACAAATAGCCTCGGATTGTGAGACAGTGGATCAAACTTCGCATAGCATGAGTTTTATATCGGATGCCAATGTCTTAGCTTTACATCGTTTATTGTGGACGCATCAGGAAAAAATAGGAGACTATTTGTCTAGCAGTCGCGATCACAAGGCTGTGGGTCGCAGACCTTTTGATAAAATGGCCACTTTGTTGGCTTATTTGGGACCACCAGAACATAAACCCGTAGATTCTCAGTAAGTATTCCCCAAGTAAACATATAAAACAGAAAGTAAGAAAAACTTTATAAATCGTCCCTATATTTCCAGTATGATGTTCTCTTCTTATCCCCGCTGGAGTTCTATTGATATGACTTCGACGAATTTCGAAGAGCTTATGGTCAAACTACAAATGCATGAAAAGGAGGAATTTAAAGCCTTGAAAGCAATGAATATATTCTATCAAGCTGGTACTAGTAAATCAGGACATCCGGTGTTTTACTATATAGCACGCAGATACAAGTGGGTTTTATCAACTTTTTTCTACAATTTGTTCTTAATAGCAATTGTTCGTTAATTTTCGTTAAACAGAATTGGTGATACGAACGGCGATATATTGATGTATCATGTGTTTCTAACTCTTAAACCGTTTTGTCATTCCACTTTTGAGGTTGTCATCGATTTTACTCATGTTAACTCGGACAATAGATTCCGCACAGAGTTCCTACAGAAATGGTTTTATGTTTTGCCTGCCGTGGCCTACGAAAATGTACATGCCGTTTATATCTACAACTGTAACTCTTGGGTTAGAGAATATACCAAGTTTCATGATCGCATATTGGCTCCTCTTAAGGTACATTCGAAAATCGTTTGGTTTCCTGTATTTCAATAACGATTTTTTTTTGTAGGGTAATCGTAAATTAGTATTTTTAGATTCACCCAACAAATTGAATGATTACATCGAACCTGATCAACAAAAATTACCTGGTGCAACATTATCTCTGGATGAAGATCTGAAAGTATTTAATAATGCTTTGAAGTTAAGCCATAAGGATACAAAAGTTGCCATAAAAGTTGGACCAACCGCTTTACAGATTACATCGGCCGAAAAAACCAAAGTCTTGGCTCATTCTGTTCTTCTAAATGATGTTTATTATGCTTCGGAAATCGAAGAAGTGTGTCTGGTCGACGATAATCAATTTATGTTGTCCATAGCCAATGAAAGTGGTCAATTAAGTTTCATACACAACGATTGCGATAACATTGTGCAAGCCATTATACATATCCGTAATCGCTGGGAGCTGAGTCAACCGGATTCGGTTACTGTACATCAAAAAATTAGACCCAAAGATGTACCCGGTACTTTATTGAATCAGGCTTTGCTTAACTTAGGTTCTGCCGATCCTAATCTGCGTACAGCAGCCTATAATCTTTTGTGTGCTTTGACTGCTACTTTCGATTTAAAAATTGAGGGCCAGCTATTGGAAACACAGGGTCTCTGTATACCCTCCAATAATACCATCTTTATAAAATCGGTCAGCGAAAAATTAGCTACCAATGAGCCTCATTTGACTTTGGAATTTTTAGAGGAATGCATACAGGGCTTCCAACGTAGTACCATCGAATTGAAACATTTGTGCTTAGAGTACATGACTCCCTGGCTTAAGAACTTGGTGAAATTTTGTAAATCGAATGATGATGCCAAGAAACTAAAAGTTTCGCAGATTATTGATAAACTCATATGTCTAACCATCGAACAAAAAGAAATGTATCCCTCCGTTCAGGCTAAGATTTGGGGTTCCATTGGTCAGATACCGGAGCTAATCGATATGGTATTGGATAATTTTCTGCACAAATCGATAATATATGGTTTGGGCTCACCGCAAGTGGAAATAATGGCTGATACGGCCGTAGCTTTGGCTTCGGCCAATGTCCAGTTGGTATCGAAAAAGGTTATAACACGTATGTGTCGTGTTATGGATAAGACATGCACCAATCCAACACCTTTTCTGGAACAACATGTTATGTGGGATGATATTGCCATTTTGGGACGCTATTTGCTTATGTTGTCCTTTAATAATTGCTTGGATGTGGCCACTCACTTGCCATATCTATTTCATACGATAACGTTTTTGGTATGCTCTGGCAGTTTGTCCATGCGAGCCTCCACCCATGGTCTAGTCATTAATATTATACATTCTTTATGTACCTGTACCAAACCCATATTCTCCGAAGAAGCCCAGCGTGTTTTAAGATTGTCACTGGATGAATTCTCCCTGCCCAAATTTTATCTGCTCTTTGGCATAAGCAAAGTAAAATCAGCTGCTGTTACTGCCTTCCGTTCCAGTTGTCGTCATCCGCCAGATAAATGGCTGGGCAATGAACGCGTATCACAGCCTTTGCCAGCTGATCGAGAGCGTTTATCTCTGCCGTCCTTGGAAGTTATAACAGATGCCCTTTTGGAAATAATGGAATCGTGCATGCGTGATGTACCCGATTGCCAATGGTTGCAGACGTGGAATTCATTGGCCCGCAGCTTTGCTTTTTGCTACAATCCCGCTCTACAGCCGAGAGCCTTAATAGTTTTTGGCTGCATAAGTAAATCGGTAACGGACCAAGAAGTCAAGCAACTATTGAGAATTTTAGTAAAAGCTGTCGAATCGTTCAATGATATTACACTCATCGAGGCCATAGTTATGTGCTTAACACGCATACAACCTTTGCTAAGACCGGTAAGAAGGGTAGCAAAATTTTAAAGAAAAATTTTAATTTTTTTGTTTTAAAGGAATCTCCTATACACCGTAATTTATTCTGGGTGGCCATTTCCGTTTTACAATTGGATGAAGGCAATTTATATGGCGCCGGTTTAGCTTTGTTGGAACAAAATCTACACACCTTGAAGTCACAGGGCTGTTTCGATAATGCCAATATTGCTGATGTTATGATGAGTACACGCGAAAAACTGGAATGGCATTTTAAACAATTGGATCATGCTGTTGGTCTTTCATTTCGCAGTAATTTTCATTTTGCTCTTGTAGGGCATTTAATCAAAGTAAAGGATTTATAATTTAAGAATTTCTTAAGGAAAAAACTAAAACCTAAAATTATTGCAGGGTTTTCGTCACTCTACTCCCACTACGGTCTCGCGTACATCTCGTATTTTAACTATGCTTTTGGGCATTATAGCCAAACCCTTAAGACGTGATAAGTTTGAAGTCACCCCCGATAGTGTAGCCTATTTGACAGCCCTGGTAGCTGTATCCGAAGAAGTAAGATCACGTTGTCACGTTAAACATGCACTACCCAAATGGCCCGTAGAATTGAGCACAACACAAGAAAATGGTGAAACAGCAGCAACAAATGGCACTCAGAATGTAAAAAGACAAAAAAATTGTTTTACTTAAAAAAAGTAATAGTAATAATGTTAATTGGTAACCTTTTTTATATTGTTGCTTATAGCAATTTGGCATGGCCTTATCCAGAAGACAAAAATCTTGGGATATTTTAGACCAATCGGCTCTTAATTTCGCGCGTCATCATAAAGTACCTGTACAACCGGTAAGTGTTCATTTCGAGGTATGCATTACAAAGCTTGACAAGTTGAAAATAAGTATTTAAACATAATCAAAAATATGTATCTTCTTAGCTTCTTTGAAGTTGGTATTTATTTACTATTTATTAAATGTAATTCGTAATTCAACTTGTTTTTTTGAGATTTTGAACAGACTAAACTAAAACCTGTTCTATATACTCTTATAATCAATATACTTATATATATATATATGTTTCTCTATATTTATATAAATTGATCAGTACTATGTACTTAATGAATATTTAAATATTTTCCATTTATTTCTTTTCTTTTTTAAATTAAAAAACTATTCATTTTCTCTCGTACATTACTATACTACATACATATAATATGCCTGCTCTGATTGGTGCCTGTGAACATTTTGTTTTTACTCTCCTCTTCTACAACAAAACATATTTTTCTCATTTTCATTCCTTTTTTCTTTCTTTTCTTTTATCATTCCCTATATAAATTTTGTTAATCAATAATAATACATTTGACTTTCTCGAATAATTGTTTTCGCCTGTATTTTATATATATTTTTTTATTTAATTGCATGCGAAATAATAAAAAAACCCAATAATTCTCTCATTGTTTTATGTTCGTTTCAAATCTACAAAAAATTGTTAAAATATTTATCGAAAAAACAAACGAAACACACACAATCAATTATTTTAACTACGAAAAATACGAAAACACAATTTTTTGTTGTCGAAGAATGCCCGAGTTTTATTTAAAACTCAGCGCTCCTTTTCGGTACCCACCACCAAAGATCCAAATAACGCTAGTGGAATCGAAGAACGTCAGGTATTGCTTAATTTTGTTTTGTTTTTTCTTTTATTATTTAACCCATTGCTTTTTTAAATCTTAATTTGCACTTAATTAACTCGAATTATGTTTAATGTTAATGGTCAAAGATGTTATATATTTTAAATTACACATACTCTCTATACACTTCTATACAATATTAACTTTTATTTAAACTAAAAGTCTGCAATACACAGAAAGTGAATGCAAAAGTTATTTTAAACTTAAAAATATCAATTAAAAGCACGCCTATATGCGATCAATAAGTGGATCTAATAAATCTTATAACATCATTAACTATCTTGTACGTTTATGCGTTTGCCCTTACAGTCTTAGATATTACACTTAGTAATTAACAATTTAAAACACTTTTAACCTCAAGTTATGTAGCGTATTAGTTACTACTATCGTTACTCGTACCACAATCTAGCAAACACGCTTTTGAGTGGTGAGTTTAAAATGGAGAGTTCCTACGTAGTGGCAATTGACCTATCCTTGTGTTAGCCTTAGTTACCTACAGGGTTATCTATAGGGGCGTATTTCGAAGATAAACAATAGAACACATCCGAATCAGCTATTTTAGATGAGTCATTTACTAACTGAATTGAATAAAAAGAATAAATTTCGGAAACATAGCAAACAATGCAAGTTGAAATATTGATATCAGTCAGAAAGTTCATTTGCTACCATCAAATATTCCTTGCGCCATTCAATTAGTTTTCACTTTTCGTATTCTAGCATAAGTTATGTGTTTAATATGCTGAACTATTATCTTAGGTACTCTTAACAATATCTGAGTGTAGTATGAGCTCCATCACGTGTACTTCCAATTAACGATAAGTCACCAAAATTTCTGTGTGCCGATGGTTAAAATTAAATATCTGGCTAGACCCAAAAATACTTTTCTTGTTATTCAACCATTAAATAACCCCATCTGGCACGGTGGTAGCTCAAACCAAAGGTGAGCCTTATAAATCGCTTTAAATATTTGCCGATTTAGGCTTTCAAGGTTCTGCTTTATACATGGCATTCAATTCCATTAAAAAGACACTGTCTTACGTGTTTTAATTTCATAAAATAGCATAGTAGCAAAACCGTTTGTTGCACGCTTTTTGTATTTATTATGGCCCAATTTTTTTTTTATTTTTTATTTTCCACATCCATTTTCTTCTTATCTGTGTATATATTAAAGTATCAGATGTCAACATAGCTTATAAAACCAAAAGTTTTCAGAGAATTATTTTAATATTTTTTATTATGATAGAAAGATCAATGACAATTATGTATGAAATAAAATATCGGCCAAATGATCGCCACGGGTTCGGTGGCATATCTCTATCCGTCGGTCCATATTATCTATGACTCTGAGACATAATTGAGGTTCAATGTCATTAATGTGCCGAATTATCTTATCCTTTATCTCTTGAATTATTGATGGCTTATTTACGTACACTTTTTGTTTTAAATATCTCTAAAGAAAGAATTTCAACGGTGTCAAACCACATGATAGTGGCGGTCAATTAACATCGCCACGACATGAGATAACACGGCAATTTATCGTGTAAAAGAGCCATTGTTCCGCTGGCTGTGTAGCAAGTGGCACCATACCGTTAGAACCACATATTGTCCAGGTCCATATTCTCAATTTCTGGCCAAAAGAAGTCCGTTATCATCTCGCGATAGCGAGTTGTCGAGCATGCACATGCACAGGTGTTTCCACATTTTCTACAGATCCACTTAGTGAAATTTGCGCACATTTCTCCCGATTGTGGACACATTTGATCGATTATGCTGACCAAAAAAACCACGAAGTGCACGAAATGCATTTTGATTTGAAAGCCCATTTTCGTAAAACGCTTCAACAGCCTTTTCGCACTGCTCAACTGTGTCCTTCTCCATGGTTGAATTTGTCAAACTTGACGTTAAGGTCTGACTCACAATTAACATGGTTAGACCACCTTTTATACTCTATGCTTTACCATGATTTTCAGTCCCTATTTTTTCCACGATTTTTAGACAATAATAAGTTTTTAGCTGCAATTTTATCTACAATTTTACTTCGGACATGAAATCGCTAATACACGCATCTGTAACACCAAAATAGCTCTTCTGTCGATTCCAATTGAATTTCCGGGGACAATTATATTTTGTAACAGCTCTGAGTAACCATTTACCTTCTGCGCCAGTTTCAGACATACCATAATGAACTAATATTCATAATTGAATGGATACTTAATTGTAAACTTCGTAGGCACAGTTATGCTCTTATTTAAATAAAACAACTACAATAAACTTTCTACAAATAGAAAAAAAGAAATCAAATTTCTTTAGTACTTGAAATATTTAAGGACACACACCCAATATGCACAAATGATTTAACACGTTCCCTGCCATACTGTTTATAAGTCTGTTTCACTTCTCGTACGCGGTAACAACAAGCTTAACAATTTTGTATAAAAAGCCATACCAGCTTAAGAATGAAATTTAAACGAACTAAATATGCTTTAAATATCAATACATCACATGATACAATGTTGCCAGCACTTACTTTTAGATGAATACTTATTTAATAAAAAAAATTTAGCTTAATGTTTAAATGCACTTTAGCGTGTACTGAAAACGGTACACGAGGCAGGGAACATGTGAAGAAAAATCTTACACAATTGCACTATAATTCACAAAAATGTATATAAAATGTAGCACAAAATATATACCAACATACACCAAAGTATTTAGAAATAGCGCACCACTTTTTGTAAAACACTATACCACGTGAACCGAATAAAGATTTTTTTCTTCTTATTTTTTAAATTAACAAATCAAATTTTAAATACATTTTGTAGAATATTATCCTCAAGTAGTGTGAACTAAATATTATTACAAAAGGGAAAATAATATAAATTATTAAACATTTTTATCCTTAGGAACGCGGTTCACGTACCTCTGTATCCAACGAATCAAATGTTCTTTTGGATCCTGAAGTTTTACCTGATTTGTCAATACAGGCTTTAGTTTTAACTGTATTGGCTACTTTAGTAAAATATACCTCCGATGAAAATGAAACACGTATATTGTATCAATATTTAGCTGAAGGATCTGTTGTATTTCCCAAAGTGTTTCCAGTAATGTAAGCAATCCTGTTATGTGCTTTACTTAAATAATATTTAATTTATTAAATTCTTTGTTTACTTTCAGCCATTCTTTATTGGATCAAAAAATCAATAATATATTATCCGTGTCTCATGATCAAGTTGTCTTGAATTCAGTACAAAATATTATACAAAATATGTTGGCCAGTGAAGATCCATCGCAACAGCAATTGCATTTCTTACAGAGTTGTGGCTTTGGCGGTTTGTGGCGTTTTGCCGGACCCTTTACCAAATACAATGTTATGGGCGAATCATCTGAATTGTTTGTCAACTGTTTGGAAGCCATGGTAGAGACCTGTTTGCCGGGCGATGAGCAACAAGCTCCCATTGTTCCTTTAGTACGACCATACAATTTAAGTTCCAGCCTTAGCAGTTTGACATTGGGCTCACCCACAGATAAAGGTTAATACCAAAGAGTTTTTGTTTTGGTTTACGCTTTTTATCATTTTTTTTCTTGTTTGGGTTTTGAAACAGTAGATTTTTATTGAATATACACTGAGAATCTGGAATTAATACGATAGTAAAATATTATTTTAACTAAAACATTACCCCTAGTTCCGCTCATAAGTTACACAAGCATTGTTAACATTATCATAAGCATCAGCATCAGTTCATACAACTACTAACCCCCCTCCTGTTTCCTTAATCATTGGCATTTTGTAGTGGACGTTCTTAGTTTATACCACATACATCCCTTGTGTAAATGGTGAACATTTTGTCTAAACTTATTGAGAATTATTTCATATTTTTATCTCTGATTATGAATTTTATTGTAAATTGTTTTTGTATCTCTTTTTTTCGTATACTCTTGTTTTGTTTTTTTTTTCGGTTTCTTTCTTTTTTTCGATAACTGTAGCTTTCTCATCGGAATCATTAGATCATGAATTCGGCGGCAGTGTAAGCTCTCTCCGTCGTGCATCACACAGTAAAGCACGCACCAAGCACCGTCTCACCGAAAGTCCATCACATAATAACTAAACTAAAAAGTTTTTTATAACAATAAAAATAACAATATGAGTCCAGCTACTAGACTTTATTAACTAACCAAAATATATCATTATTTTCAAATCATAAGCCAACATCATTATTATTACAATATAATTACTATTGATACTGTTATTTATAATTACCACTAACACCACCACCAGATGTCAGTAGTATTGTTATTAGTAATGTTGCTTAATAAACAAAAAAATGTCTAAATAATCCCCCCATTATAATGCTTATATGTAGTTAAAAAAATTTATATATTATATGTATGTGGTCTAAATGCTTTAACACTTTAATATACACATTCTTTAATTTTTGTCTTTGGTTTTTAAATATATGCAATCAAATTAAAGTGTTTCATAAGTTGAAGAATATTTTAAGTGTTAGAATTTGCAAATGTTGCATATATTGTTTATATTAAAGTTGGACAAACTTATGGAACTGGTAACAGAATTTACAATAAAAATGATCGAATTCAAACCAAATGACCACTATTCAAGGTAAACTTTTTATAGCCTATTATCACAAATCACCTTTATCTGAAGACGATTAATAGGCTGGGGTGCCTAATAATAATTGAATAATAATTGGACTAATACCTTAAAACGGTTTTACTTTCCAATTTTAGGTTAAAGGACAGAGCGTTTGGTTTACCTTTTTCTAATGTCTAAAGATAAAATTAGTTTCAGATCTTTGATTGAGAGATGTCGCTTTTGTCCCACTTGGGATGTCGCGAGAATTATGTATGTAAGGAAAAATATTGATTCTAAAACTTTAGGAGAAAAAATTTCTAAAGTACAAATATGTTGAACCTTTTGCCCTCAGAGATCAGCAAAAGAAGAAAACAATAATGTTTTCAAAACTAGTTGTTTCGCTATGGAGCTTACGAAGGAGAAACAGTAAAATAATGAAATTCGTAGACATTTCAATAAAAAGTCAAATTTAGTGCATATAAAAAAAATTGTTCAATAATTAAAACAAATAAGAATTACAATACACACAATTCTCTTGTTACACGGTCTTTTTTATACGGTTTTGTAATAATACGGTCTAGAAAAAAGTTATTCCGTTTTTACAAGATTATTTTTTTTAACAACACGGTCTACAAAAAAATCTGATGCCGATTCTTTTTGACACCATTTTATTTGATTTAGCACGTTTTTAGAAAGCTATATAATTGAATAAAAAAACAAATTTCTTTTTTTTATTAACCATAATTTTAGAACTATTCACCTTAGCTTTAAGCATTTGCTTATGTACCGTTTGTTTATTCATCATATTGTTTTCTTGCACAAAATTTCAGTTTCTGAACTTCGACAATTTTATATTTATATTACTTTGAGATTTGAATTGCTTTTTGTTTTAATAAAATACACCAAATGCACGTACAAGCTTCATTTGATTTTTTATAGAAACTGTCATAAAAGCTATTTTTTTAATGAATTATTTGCTTTTAAGTACACATATTATAAAGGGTTGAAGGATATAGAACCAATCCCTTTTCTATGCAATTCATGTCTTTTTTACACGGTTTTTTTGCACGGTTTTTTCTGGAACGTATCTACTGTGTAATAACAGAATTGGATGCGTTGTGTTAATTACGGAAATATAAAAGCATTAGTAAATATTATTTGTGGCCGAACTGATTATATTTACACTTTCACATTCTGTCGATCTGGATTTGAAGAAAATTTAGTTGAGTGAGTGAGTTTGAACGACATTGTTGCTATAATATGTTAAACGCTGGATGAAAAATTTCATTGATGAATACTCGTGACAATGACACAAACAAGAGGAGTTAAAAACTTATTGAATGTCACTTTACTAAAGAAAGCTGAAATTTAGCAACATTGTCTATTAATAGTCGACTCTATGCTGAAATTAAGTGGCATTATCTGTTATGAGTATGACATGCTGAACAATGCAGTATTTTTTCAGCTACACCTTCCCGTTAGCTAATACGACACTAATGATTCTTGATAATTTTGTCTGTTAGGACTAACTAATAAACAAATGCCTGTCAGACAAAATCAAATTCTGTCATCTATGGAAATTAAAACAATTACTTGAAAAAGTCATGAATGACACCAAAGAAAATTCATTGTCAGTCATCGATGTTCTACCATTGTCAGCGCTTGTCACGATGATTCACTATGACGTTCGTCATCGGGCACTTACCAAAAATATTGTGGAAAATTTTATTTTTGTGTTCCTTTCTGACTGGAAAAATACCAATATTCTGATAGGATAAGGCAACAGTTTTAAGATGCTAGGATTTTTTCCAGAAAAGAAAACGCTTTAAGCTCTTTTACTTAAAGATTGATTGCATTTATTTATTTTTTTTATGTTCATTAGAATTAAGCCATAGTAGTTGAAATAAATATATTTTTCAAACAATTATATTGACAATTTAAATGTCATACACACACACATATACACTATCACTCCCAACCCCCAAACACTATTAGAGCAGTCGAAAAATTTAAGACAAAACAAACGCTTTACTTAAAAGTTAAAAAAAAAATATTGAATTTTATGTAGAAAACCAAGAAAACACTATTTATTGAAAATTTATTAAATAAAATAATAATAAAATGCATGTCTATTTTAATTTATTTTTTAAATGCAAAAAAAAAAACAAGTAAATTTATTTTTAAATGTATGGCATTTGTGTAAGAAAAGAAATGATTCTAAATAAAATAAAACAAGTAGTTATTTAAATCATAAAATAATAGCAAAATAAATTTAATTTTTTTTACTTTTAAATTAAATAATTAACACCATAAGTATGTAGTTCCTAATTACAAAATATGTTTTTTATATTGTTTATTTTAATATCAAAGTTTATTAAATACTGATAAAAAATAATCGTTTATGGCGGCAATTTATTTTATTGAATTTATTTTTAAATTAAAACTGTAAATTTGTAATTTTCCTCTCTACATTATCCTACCATTTTTCTTTTTCTTTCTTTGTGTCTTTATCTCTCTCTCTCTTTTATGATTTCCATTTTACAGCTGCATGAATAACAACAAATCCACGCACTAGACGTACTACAATATTTTCAAATTTTTTAAAAATTTTTAATTTATTTAAAAAATGTTTTTAAATTTTTTGTTTTAACTTATTCGGTAACTAAAACTGCTCTATTCTATATTATTTGTTATTTTTTGTTTATAAATTTACGTCAAAATGCGTTGGTTAAAAGTAAAAAAATCAAATGGAATTGCGTCTTTTGATGGGAACAAAGGCTCTACATGACATTTTTAGTGAAAATAATTTTTTTTGTAACATTTTAGGTTTTTCGTAGTTCTAAGTAAATATATATATTATTTTAAAGTATTTATTTGTAAATGTATTTTGTTTGGTTATTTTTTATTAAGAGAATTAAGAAAAAGGGAATACCAATGGATTTGATTCACTGTGATTCTGAGGTAAATTTAGAAATTAAATTGCTAAAATTTAAAAATGCCCGATTTGAAAATACGAATATTTTTTGAAATTGTATGTATATAAATTTAAATTCTTTCTATTTCGATTTATTAACCCTCAAAGGCTTGAAGTTTCAAATTTATTTATTAATTATTATATTTTGTTAATCTTGTCAGCATGTGTGATAACGTTACCTGGTATTCTTACAATCTAAAGTTGTTAAATAAATATCAATTGGCAACATTGCTTAAATAGATCTTTCTAGGTACCATTGCAGTAGTCAATCGGGCCTCTCTGACCCAGGTAAAAAATTGCTTAAATTACATACAACACATTGATATAACTTTAATTATAATTTAAAAAAACAGGCTTTTAAGGGTTAAATGAAAAACAGCTAACGTTATGATACAACGTTTTTTATTTTCAAATATTCGTTATTTTAATGCTTATAGTTTTTAAGAATAAACAACTTAAACTTTCTTTTAAAACTTCCAGTGTTATTCAAATTAAAAAAAAAAAAAAAAAAAAAAAACGAAGACTGCTATTCATATTTTGGATTTAGTACATATTAAAAATAATCTTATTAACAGCTTGTGTACAAAAAAAACCTTTTAACTTTATTTGAACTATTAGAAAGATGCATATATCACGGAAAAATGCATATGAAAAGCTTTAAAAGCCTTCTATTTTAATATGCGAAAATACAAATATATATATTGGAAACAATAACTATATTTATAATGTTCGAATAATGTCAAACTGACAATTTCGAGTTACTTTTAATGCACAATTGCTGCCGTTACTTATTAAATTTCTGCGTTTGACAGTCATGAAAAAATGAATTTCGTGTGCTGATTTAAAGTCACTTTTTTACTCAAAAAACCATCACCGAAAAAAAAATTAAGGCTTTAATAGTTACTTCGAACCATCAATTTCAAAGGTTAGAAAGTACTTCACAAAGTTTCGTTGAGATTGCATTAGTACAAATAACGCCAAATAGGTCGTCAAGTAAAAAATATTCATATGTAAAAAATGCTGCTGAGTACCGCGTTACTCAAACACGACCATAAGAGTAAACATGTGGCCACTTCAAAGATATTTGGAAAAATATGTATGTATGTACCAAAATTCGATTTATCGATTAACTATGCTCATACTCGACTTCAAAAGTCAGAAGACAATCAAAAACAGATAAATTTGCATCAAACTGTTTTTATCGGTCAATAAGGTGATGTCCACAGTTTTTCTGGATGAGCTCGTTTTTATTTTAAATAAAAAATAGCAAAAAAATATGTTGTTCCATCAAGAGAATGCACAGATGTACATTCGTGTATTTTTGCCCACTTGTAATAATTTTCTGAGTCCAAAAGTGGCATAAAACCGAATACAAGTATAGACCTATATATTATAATATAGTTATAGCAGAATAAGTATTCTCGTCATGGCAACACCTAACATGTCCTTGACGAGTATACTTTTATTCGGCGGCGAAAGGTTAAGTATGCATGAAAGTTATGAGTAGCAAGTTATGATCTGTGTTCAAGAGCAGTTTTTTGAAACAACAGAAGTTGGTGTAATTTAATTTCTTGAGAAAATTGCTGGTAAGGTTTTCGAACTTAAAACCAATTCCGATATACCATTACTGTTACGCTCTCTTGTTTTGTACAGATACGCTCAGCTTGAAAACTCTTTTAACCGATTTTTTGGAGCATTTTCTTTGAAAAAATCTTAAAAATCCTATGTCCAAAGATGGCATTAAATTTGGTGTTAAGGTTTACTACTTCAATATCTGATTGGAGATACTGATATTCAAAATATATTTATATAACAGTCTTCGTATAGTGTATGTACCTACATATTAATGAATTACTAAATATTTTTTAATTTGCTTAGAAATCTCTCATAGGGAGACTGAGACTTAAAGTTGTTCTTAATACACTTAAATTCAGAACATAAAAACTGTTTATAAAACTTTAAAGACTTAATACGGAAAGTTCTCTAACAAAAAATACGTAACGTGATAATTATTTTTTTATATTTTATTTTTAACAAAAAAAAAAAGGCACAAATATAAAATTAAATTTCAGTTAATTTTAATGAAACAAGGCACAACCTTAAAAATAATATATATTTTATTTTTTAACAAAAAAGCACTCAGTTTGTAGAACTTGTTTCTTAGAAAACCTAGAATAATATATAAGTAGTCCACGAGGACTTTTTTATCTAGACCATTAAATAAAAAATAACAAAGCCTTACATGACATTTTTTAGGAAACAACGAAAGAAATTAATTGAAAATCTTTAAATAAAAGTTTAGTTTAACAAATAACGAAGAAAATAAAATGAATGACTCTTATTACGACGAAATAGCATTCAATGTTCCAATCGAAAAGCTTTATTGTCGGGTTATTTGGGTCCGTTTTATACATTTTAGCATAGATAGATCTGACCCGCCATAGCGCAGAATGGCAAATTACTTTCCGACAGAAAATTTTCATGAAAAGAAATAAGTTTAGATTTTTTAAATTAAAGAACTAAGAACTAAAATTCACGTTAAAACCGTTCGCAATAGCACGAATCAAAACAAATCTTGGGTTTCTCTTTCTCTTTTTTTTTTTAAATTAGCATAAGTATCTGCCTATAACGATCTACAATTAGCAATAAAATGTCGTTTTGAAATCAAGCCGGACCACAGGTAAAGAATCACCTAAAAGGATAACGGAAGGAAAAAGGGGATTGTAGCCACCTTGAACTGCTTATGAAGTGGAGAAGATTAAAATGATCCAGATCCCGCACTGCGCCAAACTATTGAAGAAATGTACGCCAAAGTATCGCAGTCGTCTGCTTGCCAGACCTGGACATTCACAGAGAAAGTGAACGATTGAATCCCTCTCAGAGGTGCTTTTGTAGCTTCTGCAGTGAAGGTTGAAGAACAAACCCAATTTCTCTAAGTGCGTTCCAATCAATCAATGATTTGTGTACACCGTAATGAGTTTGGAAATAGAGTGGAGGGGGTTTTCAGTAGTTTGAGAGTCCTGTCACTGACATACCGAGGACACAAGAGTGTCCCCTCACGAAAGAAACTATAGATTTCACCTTTGACTAGTCACAGGGCAGCAGATGTCGGAGTAGGAGGTGATAGATTTCACGTCCATTGGGTCTTTCCTAGCAAGTTTATCAGCTTACGCATTACCATCGATGTCGCAGTGTCATGCAGTCCTATTCATTTATGAGTAATTTCAGTTAAGGGCAAAGAAACATGGTTCATTCTGTGGTTGTCGCATGATTGTAGTGCTTTTTTAGCATAAACATCAACAGTTAAAATAGTTTCAAACAAAATGCCTTAAATACATCTGAAAGTTTACATGGCTCGAGCCAATTGAACTCTCGACAACATTGATAACTTTTTCAGCTTTAGGTCCGACGATATCCCATTACCCTTTGCTTTCCATTTTAAAAAATTTTGCCTAGATCAGGGTTAATCTCTAACGTATACGCTATATGTGCACTAAAAATTTCGACTATAGTCAGTCAGTTCATACTATAAATTTGCTGACAAACGGAAATCGAACTTTGAATGCAACTCTTAATAAGGGTCAGTAATAAAAAGAACAAGCTCTTTAGAGGACTTTGTTTTAGAAAAATAGGTACATTAGCCAAAATTGTAATTTTTTTATGCATTACATATATTCTTCCTTAATCTCTTTCTGAGTGCAAAAAACAAAAAAACAAAAAATAAGAAAAACACCACATTTATAAATTCTAAATATTTAATAGCGAAAGAAAATGCGTGTAATATTGTAACTTAAACTCACCTGTTGCTGTTTGAAATTTTCTTTTTTTCTCTTTATTTTCTCAAGAACTAAATTAAAAAAAAAAAAACATGATGAAATACCTGCAACAAAATAAAATAGATTTTTTTTAAATAGTTACTAATTCTATGTATTTTAAATCGAATCAATATACATATATTTACTATATATTATATGTTTGTATATTTTTTAGTAAAATGTGTGAATAAAAAAAAAGAAAAATACATAAAAAATATATTTTTTGATTATTAAATTAAATAAAAGAAAGAAACAACAACAACAAACAAACGAATTCATTATATAATGATGTACTATATTTATTAAAATTAATTAATGTTTTAAGTAAAAAAATTAAGAAAAACAGAATATATTTAAAAATAATAATTTAAATTCAAACTATTGTATCTGAGTGTTTATAAAAGCGCATGTATGTATGTATCGATAAAAATAAAACTAAAAAAAAAATTTGTTGAATGTTTTACAGCTGATTTATGTTAATTTTATGAACAAAATAAAAAGAAATATTAAAAATAATAAAAATTCAATTTTTACTTTAATAGGTATGTGTTCACCGTCGAAAATTGTACGCAATATTCTGTACCGAAAAGAGTTTTACCACCTCGTTTGCCCAAAATTCGTAAACCTACACGCGTATTCACACATGCATTGTCCTTACAACTCTTTCTTTCGTTAGATGAGGTCGTTTTTGCTTCAAATGATAAACCATTCACCTAAAGTTAAAAAGTACGTTGGATGGCGTAGCAAAACGTAATCTAATTCATATATTTTTGCCATCGTTACAGCGTACAAATGCATCTTTTCATTGTCTTGTCTTTCATGCCTATTCTACGCATTATTTCTTTCTTAAGCTAGGATCATACGATTGTCGCAACTGTACCAATATGATACAATTGCAATTGTGCTTTATTATCGCAAAAGATCAAAATTAACCCAATTTATTCTATGAAAAAAAAATTTTTAAATTTAAATATTGGTGCGTATTGTAACTTAGATTGTCGCATAAGAACACAAGAAATATTGGCGCATTTTTATATGTTTGTTGCCGCATTATTATCTATTGGGCGGTCACAAGATTGCCGTACTACAATCGATGCATTGCGACAATCGTGTGACCCCGGCATTACATAGGGTCGTTTTTACTTCAAAAACTCTGAATAGTATGTATCGATTTCGCGGGTATCCCAGAAAGCATTGCCATGAGATTTTTGGCCGATAGACCTACTCCTGAGGTGTACGTTTACCCGAAAAACAAACCTTTTTGATTGTTTTTTGTTCTCTATGGTATACTTAAGATGTACAAAACGGACAAAAAACTTAAAAATAAAAGTAAAATTATCACAAAGTAGCGCTTATGGTCGATTGAGTCCAATTGTTTCTTCTTACTACCTTAATTACACTCTTTTTTTTAAGGCCGAAAGGATGCCAAAGGCAACCATGCAAAATTCGTAGCGTTTGAAACGAATTCTGATATATTGTTATAAAATCAAGACTTTTATTATTATAAGAAAATCAAAGAAAGGGTAGTTAGCGTCTAAGTCAAAACTCATCATCCTCTATTTTCTATATAAGGGCTCAATTTAGTCACATTTGCCCATAGTTTTTTTGCTTGAAAAATGCTTTTATTATAATAACAAAACGAACTTATTTTATATTTATTATTCAAAGTATTGTCCATCGTTAGCCACTACTTTTTCCCATCATTCTAAATCCAGTAAGAGCGTTCTGCATCGACGAAACAAATGGTAGTCAGAAGGGGTAAGGTCTGTGCTATAAGGCGGGTGAGCTAAAACTTCCCATTTACTGTTTACCAAATAATTTTTGACCGGTCTTGCCACATGTAGCCGAAGGTTGACATGATGGAAGATTATGGCCTCGTGTCTAGTCGAATATTCTGGTCGTTTTTCGTTGATCGCTCTCTTCAAACGAATCAGTTGTGTTCAGTACAGCTCCCTGTGATCGTCTGACCCGATTTTAACAGCTCATAAAACATCATCAGCGTCATGGATATTCGGCTTTGGCGTTGATTTGGCTGGTTGGCCGGGCTTTACATATGACCTTTTGCGCTTGGGGTTATCGTAATGTATCAATTTTTTTCATCACAGTAACAATACGATAAAAAATGATTTCTTTTTATAGTGTTCATGTATCATTTCCGACATGCAAAATCGCCTTTCATAGTATCTCGACTTCAATTCATATGGGACCCAATTTCCATGCTTTTGAATGAATCTCATTGGTTTTAAACGTAGGGAAATAGCTTCTTGTGTGACTTTCAATGATAATGCAAGTTATTCTTGCGTGTGACAACAATCTTCGTCGAGTAATACATCCAATTTCTCATCCTTAAACTTTTTCCGCTTACCAGGCCTCTCCCTGTGTTCTGTGTCGAAAACACCACTTTTGAATCGCGCAAAATTGTTCACAATTTTTTTTTGAGTTGGTGCATTTTGATCGATAACTTTCAGAGGCCGTTTTTTTCAAATGAAAGAAGGTTATCAGACTTCCCCGCAAAACATCTTTTTTAGACATAAAATTCGACATCATTATAGCGATTGAAAAAAATGTGTGTTTACACTTTGACATCTATCGAATACTGAAGTATAATGACAGATGTTTACCCTCCAGAATACCATATTTGTTACTATTGATACAAACCATATGTAATAGTTATGCCCTATGTTGTCCAAATCGACATTATTAACTTTTGTACCTAAGAACTTTATCTACTAACTCTTTAGAATTTTGCAAAAGTTTATTTGCATTTGAGATGAATTTTGAACCAGCAGAGCATAAGTCTTTCATCTTTAAACTTGTTCGGTTGATCAGAATGCTCCTTATCCAGAGCATCGAAATAATCTAACCGACTTATAAAAAATTGTTGGAGTCAATGCATGAGCCTTTAGCTTTCCGAAAAGATTTTCTTCAAAGCAACTTTCTAAATTAAAAAGTTTCTAAAAACTGTGACAAAAATTGTTCATGGTTAAAGCAATTAATTGCCTGTTTAAATGATTTAAAAGCAAGCAGGATCAGCTCGACGCATTTTCTTCCTCTTTAAAAAAGCCTTTTATAGTTTGTACCAAAAATTTCATACCATATTTCAAACTTAAAATATTTAATTATTATTTAATATTTTCTTCTTTTCCTTTTATAAACTTAATTGCCGTTATTTTGAAACTTTAATATGAAATGTCAGCGAAAAGAAAAAAAAAACAAATTTTAAATCAATCATTTATTTAAGTTTGACTGACACCTTAAAATAATACCCCTGACAAGCCAAAAGCAAAATGGACTCTTCATTTAACACCCCTAAAAATCCATTTACGTCCCCTTCATCAAGAAAAGGATATGAGAAAACGACATGAATCCCATGCAAATATTTACAGAAACCTATAGGGAACGTATCTACGATTAAATGTCTCTCATATAAGATTAGGCAAAGAAATGAGAAGAAGAGTGTAGCAGGTGATTTTCTAGCATTCAAAATGAAATCTGTTTCGTAAAAATGAGTGTGGGAATTTAGGGTGAATACGTTCTCACGATGAACGACAAGTGATTTCTTTTTTTGATGAAAACATATACGAGCATACCATCATCTGATGATTCTCAGATCCCAACAAAACATTTCTCTTTCATATAATAATTCTTACGTTCATTCAGGGCTTAGTTTCATTCATTCTTTCACACATCCATTCATGTGTCTTCCTTTGAAAAGCTATACAAAAAAAAAAGAAGTGATCTTTTGGTAGTTTGTGTTATACGTACGTTTAACATGCGTGTTTTATACTCTACTCTTCTCTTTATACTATCCGTGTGGATTTGCAATTTAAGTTAAATGCTTTGGCTGTTGTGATTGGGGAGGAAGTTTGTCTGATGGTCCCACACGCACACACATGCACATGCTTCATACCGTATACTTTTAAAGAGCCAAAGAGTAAAAATTTTGACAGACGGGCCGACACACACAGAGCACACGTTATGTGAGTGTTCGTTGTGCATGCCTTCTAGTATGAATACGAACAGCATCGGAAGAAATACAAATACAGACATGCAACTAAACACGAGACTTTCTCGTACCAGTTCTTGTACTTGTTATCCCTCTTTCATTCCAATGAGTGAGCACGAGAATTAAGTCCAATTTTATAAGAGTGGTAATCACACGTAAAGAAATTTTGTGGATCTTTTGAAATTAAAGAAAACAAATAAAAAAACAAATCCTGTACGAGGATTGGTAATTAAATAAGTTAACTTTTTCTTTTTTTTCTTATATATTTGATTTTTCATCAATATCTACCATTTTCTTCACATCTTCTAAGCACTTCTGACGACCATTTTTGATAAACGTAATCCAGTCCTTTCATGGATACAGTTTTTGGAATTGAAAATGTCCTAGAAAGTTAAATATGGTGTATATTGTAGTTGGTTGGTTTACGTGGCCACCCGCAGTAAATACGAGCGTAATGTCAACTAGTGTCCTCGGATACCATTCACTCGAACCGTACGTAAATATCTCACATCTAATCTGTCAGGTTGAGATGCCTAAGGCGATTACCCCATCCAATACGCTACATCCCGGTGATGTCATATCTAGTGCGCCTCACGTCATATCCAGTGCAAGTCAGCCTAGTGATCCTGCAAGACTAGATATTTTAATATTTTCTCCGCCATTCGTGGACAGAGCGATATGTCTATTCATTACGGACAAACAAATCTGGTTAATATTGCTGCTGTCGCATGATTGTGGTGCTGATTTGGCTTAAATATCAAGCTTAAGCAAAAGTTCTTCTGGTCGAAATTAATCGGTTTCAAAATAAACTTTGCTAAAAAGCGCCTTATGCTCAAGAATACCCGAAAAGATTATATGGTTGAAGCCATTAAAAACGTCGATTTCTTTGGCTTTAGTATAATTTTCAAAAATTTCATCAGCTCTTGTCATACTCTTGTCGACATCTAGAACGAATTTCACTTTCACTTTGTCTTTCTTGTTGATTACTTTATAAACCATAGTAAAACACAAAAATATAAAACAGATTAGCGATAGATTTTCATCGAACTTTGACCTCATGGATTTAGAGAAGAGACTGAAGATAAAAAAAATGTAAAAATGCTCAATCCTAAAGCTATAATTTTTGGACTACGCGTTGTTGCTTTCAGATTTCGTGCTTACTAAGCTCATGCTATTTTGAACTTTCAAGGATAAGGTTAACACGTTTTTATGCTGAAATGATGTGGTTCCAACTACAATTATAGTTTGCGTAACATTCTAAGAGACGTCTTACCGAGTTTTCTATTGCGTCTTAAAAGTGACTTAGCATAGCCGAAGTAAAGATTTATAATATACACGGATCTTTTGTAATTTACCACAGAACTATGTTACAGGCTATTACCCGTATTTTTGTTTAAAGAGTATACATGTATGTAAATCAAAAGCAGTAACAATATATGCCGAGCGCCGTATCTGATCCTCTTTTTGCAATGATGCATTATTAATCTTCTCAATCATTTCTAGGCTTATAAATATTGTAGCTGAGGTATAATTATCGTGTTTCACTCTGCATCGCATACAACAGAAGCGGCCCAGGTTCGAATTTCCAGCAGATAACATGACAAAACAATTTAATTTCGAGTGTTTAATAAAGAGACAACAACCGTCTTCAAACAAATTCATCTAAAAGAAGCCCCATGACCTTCCAGCTTCTGGCGATTATGACATACAGTAGACGAACGATCAGGAGAAAAGGCCACTTAATTGGAAAAAATTACAATGCTAAGTAAGGATCACCATCACCATTTAGCAATAATTTACTCCACTAAACAATCATATGAAGACAAGCTGCAATAGACTAATCATCTGTTTAGCTTGAAAATCAACCTGATTAACTAAACTAAAAGAATGCAATAGTTGATCCCTACAGAAGTAACGGAGAAAAAATATCGACCTTCAATTACCGCTCCAAAACGCTTATCTTACTTGGAGCAGGCTCGCTATTTCACACTTTCAGTATATCAAGAGTTTTGGAGAAAAATCATCTGATTTCGTTTTCTCAGTGTATTTTGAATTCAATGCAGTCAAAGTTATAATCACCACTGATTACTTCCATACCCATCAGTAAGAGAGCTGGGAACCGACTAAATCACAGAGAGTGAGAGTTTTACGGGTTATTGGAGTTTATATCACTGTAATAAGGGTGAATTGTGCATACCTGCTGCTGCCAACAACAACAAATACTACATAAACAACTAATATTGTTCTTCACTAAAGCAAGCAACGCAAGCGCATGAATGTAATCAGAGGCACTGTGAGTAAATGATTTTTTTTTTGCCAACAAGAAATGCTCTGACGAACACGACAAGCCAAACACGAACATGAGCGTGGACAGCACTTGCTCTACAAAAAGGATCGTTTACCTTACGGGCATCAACATTTATAAACCAGCTACCGAATAGTGAGCAGCAACCACGCAGTAAAATAAAAATAATTTTTTTATGATTAAAAATAAATTGAAAACGAAAAGGTAAACAACAACATGGCTGTGGACGGACAAAAATTTATGACAAAAACCCAACACTATCGCAAAGTAACAAAACCATTATTGGAAAGAAAGCGACGAGCGCGCATGAATCTTTATTTGGAGGAGCTTAAGGAATTAATAGTGGATACCATGGAACAGCAGGGTGAGCATGTTAATAAATTGGAAAAAGCGGATATACTCGAGATGACCGTTAATTATTTGAAAAACCAAAAGAATACCGCAGAATTACAACACCCTCTTCCTGTTAATAAACGTCCTTTAAATGCGGAGAAATTTCGTGAAGGTTATACCCAAGCAGCCTACGAAGTCTCCAAAGTATTCTCCTCAGTACCCGGTTTGGATGTAGATTTTGGTACACATTTAATGAAACATTTGGGATATCAGTTAAAGGATTTAAAGCAACAGTTTTTAGGCGACAACAGTAACCAATTACATATGCAGCAGCAGCAACCTTCGGCGGCAAAAGATAAACACGATAAAGTACAAGCGTTAAATCTAAAAGGTGAAGATGTCTGGCGTCCCTGGTGAAGCTTTAAAAAGTGATTTTTTATATATTAAGCTTTAATTTATAGATCAGGAATTGTTTTGATTATTCGAATGCCTTTTAAGAGCTTTATTAGTATTTTTAAGAACGAACTTATTAACCGAATCCATACAAATATTGATGTACAATTTAGCTTTTAAGTATATTTTTATGTTTTTTTTTATATTTTTGTGATATTATGTGATAGTTTTAGGTTTTCATATGGACAACTATGAAATGATCTCTTTACAAGACAAAAGTATTCATTATCTACATAATTAGATTATATAGGCTTAGAGTTATTAAGTTTCACAATGATCTTCCATTTTTATAATTGATTTAAGAGTATTTACATAAAAATATAAAACAAATATCAGAAATAAAAAAATAAACAACAAAAATTAAAAAGATTTATTTTTTGAAACTGCTCTGTTAAAATGAAAACTTGTTTTAAGTGATACAAGCTCTTCCAAAAAGAATGGGATGTCAGAGACCGATTCGGTTAACTACCAAAGTTTTATTCACTATTATTTTAGTTATTGTGGCATATTGCAATGGGTGTCTTTTTTTCTAAATGGTCGTATGGTCATTAATAGGGTGTTTCTGCAAGTCAAGCAAATTGAATAGAGTGTTCTTTGTTTATGTTTTACATATAAAAGGACAAGCGTTTCAGCTTGCTTGCCATTCCGTGACAACACACGCAAAGTATTAGCTTTTGCATCAAGACCTTTTTTAGTTATCAATACTTCTGGTTGATTATTTGCTCAAAAATAACACTACAGTCAAGCCTTAGCCACTGTATTTGGTCCTCTGCTTTCTTTTTCTGTTTATAAATTTAAGAGTTTTATGATTGACATAATTAAGTTTCAACCTCTAAAACAGCTCAAGGCTATACCAGAAGTGCTTATCAGAAGTGCTTGTAGGAATGACAAATGTGTTGTATCTGACAACGTTGCTTTTAAGGACAGATACTGATTATTATATGAATATTTTTGGGAAGCTGTTGTTCTATTAAACACAATTTTGTAAGGCTTTACATATGAAATGCTTTGCACGCAAGAAACATCCACGGTCTACTTTACTATTATTTTTTGAGGGAAACTTTAGAAAGTCATATTATGTTAATAAAACTCTATGGGTATCTTACTCGAACTGAGGCTGTCTGGTTTGATATGGCTTGTTTCGCTATCCCTATCTTAATTATTATCTTCACTTTTTCATCTCAACTATTATCTTAGTTATCATTTTTTTTACCATTTTATCCCTTTTCAGTTCAAGTCCGAACATTTAATGTAGCCTATAGCATTCCAGAAAGACACTGTAGGTTCTGCTATTTAGCTGTACAGAGTCTTCAAACAAACACACATTAATTTGTATGGTATGTATGGTATGTATATATATAGCTTCCATCCGTTGTGTTTTGTGCAATACCTACTTTTTGGCTAATGTGAATAGATAAAGCTTTGTTGCCACTCTCCGCATATACAAAATTATATCTTTAGTATGAATGTAAGGTACCATACCCATTTATCCAATCTCGTCCAGTTACTGACTGATGTTGTGTATTGATCACGACGTTGTTTAAGCCTAATTTAGAAACTTCTACTGTTACCATTCCCAAGATATAAAAAAATTTATGTATACTATGTATTATACGATGCCACGCCTACTTGTACATTTCCGGGCACTTTTTGACTGATGATTTGTATTGACTACGAAGTCATTTATACCAAATTCCGATACTCTGGTTTTAATCGTTCTCAAGATATACAAAAATTAATATTTACTTTATATGGGAGGTACCATGCTCACTTATCCGATTCCGCCCACTTATTGACTAATGATTTTTATTGACTGCGAAGCCATTTTGGACAAATTTTTAGAATCTTGCTGTTACCATTTTGTAGATATAGACAAATATATATTTACTTTATATGGACGTGACAACGTACAGTTAGAATTTTTGAAATATTTATAGCCTATAGTTCTATCCAGACATGCAGAGAGAAACTGTAAAAATTTCGAGAAAATCGGTTCAGCCGCTTAGCTGTTTATAAGGCACATACACATAAACGTATATACATACATACACACATTCATTTTTATATATAATATTGGATGCTCGGTTCAGTTCTGTTAAAAATTTGATAAAAAATTAAACTCCTTTTTCTTATATTTGAAACGAGCTTTATTAAACCAAATATATGGCATTTTGATCGATAACTTTTTTCTAGTTTTGGGGCAAAACTATTATTCTACGAACTGTAGAACTTCTGTGTTTTCTGGGCAAAGAACTGATCCAATTGACGGATCATCAGAGCCGTGTATGGTGTCTGTAATTGTCATGATGGAACACAACACCTTTTCTGTTGATCAATTATGGCCGTTTTAATTGATGTTTCAATGTCGTTAATTTCTGCCAATATAGATCCAAGTCAATAGTTTGACCAGGTTGTAGAAAGTCCAAATGAACAATTTCCTTTCCACCAGACAAACAGCATTACTTTTCTTGGTGCCTATTCTGGCTATGCCACCGTCTGCAAAGCTTTACCTTGCTTCGTCCATGATCTTTATCGCACATTATTGTCGTAAGTGATAAACATTTTATCGCCCGTAGTCATTCGCTTTAGAAATGGTTTGATTTCGTCTTGTTTTAGCAGTGAATCGTAAATGGAAAATTGGGCCGTTAAATTTTTCACTGAGAGGTACATGTTTCATATAAAAATTATCGGATCGAAAACGACCACCCCATTTTGTTGCTGTTTTTCTAATTACAGCATTGTCTCCGTAAACAAATTTTTTCAGCAGCCTGCGACGCTTTTTTAACTTTTCCATAAGAGAAAATCAATATATTCTATGATAGTAATGTTCCGAATTTTCAATAATTTTTAAACGTAGATAACTTTTCACAGAATAATAGGATTTTAATAATATCTGCCCACAAAGTGCAACATAAAATGTCACCTTTTATACAAGCTATAGTGTTGTTACATTTTAGAGCCATTTACCGACAATTTGTAACCGAAGTTTTTCGAGCACCTAATATATGTATGTATACCATATGGTATATGAAGAAAGAATTAAACGAAACGTCATCATATTACATGACAACATAAAAGCTATCACCCATCGTACAGGCAAAACATAAGTAGTCTGTTCTGCAGTCGTAAAAAATTATTTAAATTCTTTTGGTAATAACATATTTCGAATTTGTGATCAAATAAAACAGAGAGCAAAAGCTTGATGTTTAATTAAATTTGTCTTGCATTCTTTGATCTTTGTTACATTCTGACGAATGTGGTTTGTGTTCCACGTCATAGAAATAAACTTATGATGACGAGACTGTCATACTAAATCATACATCAAACGAACCAGCTTAAAATTGTGGACATAAAATTATTTGTTTTAAACAAACCTCGTATGCCATCTTCAGATACATACGTTCCGCTTATTGAATATATTTCTCTTCTTCATTTGCTATCTTACGTTGAATATATAATTTTTTTTTTTTTTTTTGGAAAAATCAAAAAAAAAAATTGTCGGCTTTTAATTTTATTTCAATTTTTAATGACATTGTCTTTAGTCATCACTTAATAAAAAAATAAAAACTAAATCAATGCTACACCTCCTATTGATAAGCCATTCAATGATAAAACAAGGCATGTCATGTCATAAGCATTCATAAGTACTGCACAATAACATATTCTTATGCAAAACTAAAAAGGCTTTCAGTTGCAGCACACTTAAAGCACGAGTTGACCTTAAGGACCCAATGCACAAACAACGCATTACAACACAATGGCCCACTACAATAAACTTATTCAATTCAGTTACGACGCTGTGCAGCACCCAAGACTTACTTATACAGCCAACCCAACCAACAACGTTTTTGGGTAGACGCACGCAAAACACGAGTAGAGCCCAGTACTAAACGCAGGGACAAGTGATTCGTCTTTAAAATGCTGTGCCAATAAGGATTTAAGGTGTAAAAAGAGAAAAGAAAATGCCTGAGAAACGAAGGAACCGTTGTAATATTTTAAAAAACTTTTAAAGCAGGACAGGAAACAATTAGATTTCCAAGGAGCATGAATAACAACAACAGCTGTCTAGGTTGCAAGAACCGAGATTGTCTTTGAAAAAGTTCCCATGAACAAAACAATAGTTCCAACTACCACCACATATACGAGTACATACATACATACATATATTGTATGTATGTTGTTGACATACAATAAGAAAACAAAAATCGAACAGCCTCGTGGCCAGGTGAGCTGTAATTGTGGTAGAAAATAAGAAAAATATTAAACAGGAGACTCGCGTGAGAATCTACTAACGAAAGTGTTTCCCACGGTAAGTGGAGTTTTCAAAAACGTTCAACAAAAAGGTCCTGTGGCATGCATTGGCATTAATTTCCTTCCTTAAAGGTAACCAAACAAAAGAAGTCATACATACCCATACAAACGAAATATGCTTGCAACATAAGGGTGCATGTATCAAAATGTACAATAAGAAATTGTTGTACAGGACTTGCTTAAGAAACTAAGGGGTGGTTTCTTTGTTGTGTCTTTTCGTTATTAAACATCGACTCATGTTTGTAGTTCTTTTTTAGTTTTACGAGAAACTTAAGAGACACGCTGACATAGAGAGAGCGAGAGCTCCAGAAAATGAGAGCCACATACAACACATTCCTCCACATTTGAAAGAGGGTTGCTGTTGTATGTTGTAGAGAGTTAGTGTGGCAAGTATAAAAGTTATGGAGAGTACGTTGTCTAAGCACATTACGTCTTACGCCTTTAAAGCGAACAGAACTTATTACAATTGAAATTATAAATAAAAAAAAAAAATTATATTTTTTTAACTGATAAAACGTAAAATTACCAAAATGTCTGTACAACTATCGGAAATGTCGAAAACCTATCAATACCGTAAGGTAATGAAACCCATGTTGGAGCGCAAACGTCGTGCGCGCATTAATAAATGTTTGGATGAATTGAAAGATCTAATGGTGGCCACATTAGAGTCTGAGGGTGAACATGTTACACGTTTAGAAAAAGCCGACATATTAGAGCTGACAGTGTCACATTTGCAGAAGATGAAACAACAGCGCAAACTCAACAGCAACGGTAATAATACCATGAATCAGGCAGAAGGTTTTCGTTCTGGTTATATACATGCTGTCAATGAAGTTTCAAAATCTCTCTCAGAATTGCCCGGTGTCAATGTGTCGCTGGGTACTCAACTTATGACACATTTGGGACAAAGACTTAATCAACTACAGCCGCCTGTTAAGCCAGCTGTACCCCTTACCAGTCCCTTGACTGTGCAAATTGCTGCTGCTGCCCAATTTAAAGGACAATACACAGTGCCTATCTCACCAGTGTCCAGCTATACAACCAGTCCCAACTCTAGTGTTAGCAGTGATAAACATGCCACACAACTTTTAACCACCTGCCCAGCTACACCAAATATTGACGTCACCACTATCGATGTAGAGGCAGACGATGAGGAGAATGTTTGGCGTCCTTGGTAATGTGAATTACCAACGCTACACTACCAACAAGCACCCTTTAGTTCAAAATGTCTTCCAAACTGGCCATAACTACCTTAGACGGAGTCATGACCTTAAGTTAAAAAAAAGTATTTATATATGGATTATAAACGAAAGCTTTAACAATAATATTAAATTAAAAATAATTATTAAACTACAACATATGTGATAGTCTATAAGGAAACGAATTGTTAAATTAATTGTAAGTTTTTATTAAGAAAAAAAGAAAAAAATAATAATTTATAAAAATTGAAAAAAAAATACATAAGTACGTTTTTTTATTAAACTTTTTAAAAAAAATTCATAATTTTTAATAGTTGTAAAATATTGCCAAATTTTAAGATTTTTTTTTTAATTTTAAAAACATTTTTCAAAATCCTTAATTTTTTAAAATTTATTTATTTATTTTTTTTAATTTTATTTTAAAATAGTTTCGGTTATTTAATTTAATTTTCAAATTTATTTTTTTTTTTGCAAAATACTATATTATTTTTTTAACTAGAGATTTGAAATAAGATTTTGTTAAACGTTTGCATTAAATTTAATTTTTCAATTTTTTAAAATTATTAAACTTTTTTAGAAAACTTTTTTTTATTGAAAGTTCTTAAAAATTTAATTAAAAAAATTTTTTTTTCTCTTTTGAATTATTCACTTTTTCGAGCTTGTATCTAAATTGTTGGTCTCATGTAGGAAGGCCCTAACTCAAATATGTAATTCAAATTTAGAGGAGAAGGTGTGACAAGGTGTATTTGTGTAAAATGTATTGGAATCACCAAAAAACTCAATTTCGAAAAAATGCGAGTTAGGGCCTTTCTACATGGGAACAATGAATTGTGAGTATGACAATTCCGTGACTTATTTATTTTCAGCGCAGTAAATTTTAAAGCTGGTAGAGCGGTACTTACTCATTTATTTGTAATTGCATCACTAGCAAGCTGTGTCCAGTTTATCATTGAAAGCTATGATTATCCAGATATTATTTTCGACTCGTATGAGACGAAACCATTACAAAAAACTAACAGAGAAGCTTGATAAATACTGTGAGGATACCGCCTTTTCAATTTCGATGGGTAAAAATGATTACTAAGCTTCATTATGCCTATGTCAGACCCAGAATAGGCAATCACAGACAATCGAAAAATTAAAGTGAATAGGCGAGCAAGTGGGTACATTATATTTTTCTTGAATATTTTTATAGAATAAGGTATGAATAAGCTTGATGGGTGTAGCGCAAGCATGTAAAAACTCATAGAGATTGTTTGACGACGTCTAGGAGCAATCCAAATAAGTTTTTTTGCCGTTTTATAACTTTAGACGAAAAAGTATCCATTAAAACACACCAGGTGAAAAAGGTCAAAGGAGACAGATCTGTCGGCCCTTGCTCATACTCGACCTTGTGAGTTTTAAGCCATTTTGTAATTGACACTAAATAGCAAGTAAGAATAAAATGGATTTGGCGACCATTGCTTACACTTGACCGAGCGTTAATTTCAAAGCAGAGTTTAGCATTGCGAACAGCTTTTAAGCCGTTTTGTAACTGTAGACGGAGCAAAGAACCGTTATAATATAACACATGAGATGAAAAGGTCTGTTGTTCAAAATTAGCTTTATTCATCAACTTAATCTCCATCAAGAGCACTCTAACATTTCAATAACACTTTTGTAGAACGATTTATCCTCTCGCCTCAAAATAGGCCTCAGTTTCAGCGACAATATTTTCATTCGTGCGAAATTTCTCATCGGCGAGCATTTTTATGAGGATTGCGAATAGGGGGTAGTCACTGGGAGCCAAATCTGGCGTATACGGTGAATGTGGAAGCAATTCGAAGTTTAATTAATATAGTTTTGCCATTGTTTTGATTGACTTGTGACACGTCAAAAGTGATCAAACGCAGCAGCCACTTTGACCAGAGCCTTCTCATAGTCAAACGCTTATACAATATAAAGCCAACACGTTCTTTTAAAATCTTTACGATGTCAGCTAACTCACGCAACTTCACTTTTTGATCATTCAAAACGCTTTTGTAGATTTATGTGATGTTTTCTGGTGTTACCGCCTTATTTTGACGTCGACTGCATCATCGGTGTCTCTACGACCATGTTTGAAATCAGCAAACCAACGTTTTATTCTTGTTTCTGATGAAACGAAGTCCCCATTTCAAGCCATTGCTTCACTTGAACGGTATTTATTCCCATCAAGAAGCGGTGTAGAATTAAAGCACGAAATTGTTTTTGATCCATTGTTCTGAAATTAACAAAAGTAGCGTCACTCCTAGCACAATAACTCACAAACTAATTAATAGAATATTATGAAATGTTAACAGTTGTGAAGGTGAATGTAATAAAACTAGAGTCATCTATGAGCCAGAGTCTTTTCTGCCCATGTGTTACCGAAGGCTAAGAAACAAATGTTGAAGCAGAGGATTTATTCAAATTAACATACAGCGAAGAAGGCTTAAGTCTTAAGACTACAATTTCTTGACATACATATAGGCCATGTCATTTATATCGATTATCTTGAAAAGGTTAAAACGATTACAGACAAATTTTAGACATAAAAAAGTCTTTTTCCATCATGAATACACGTGAAAGTATGACGCGTATGACGCCACTATGCAAAAATCTATGAATTGTTTTAAGAACTGCATTCAGCATAATCCCGATCGCCTTTTGCGGCTATTTCCTGCATTTAAATTTGAAAAAATTGCTTGGGCTAAACGAAAGAGTCATCATAAAATCAAATGTCCATTCTGAGGTTCTTGGGAAATTTTATTGTTAGGGGACAATGTTAAAAAAGGTCTCATTCAATAAGTCACGGACATATCAAACTTGTGTTTTATTTAAATAAAATAAAATATTTTTCATTTATTTCTATTACAATTTTAAGTTCTTTTTATATACTTGTTGTTATTGGGTTTCTTGAATTTAAATAATTTAAATATTATTTTTTATGTTTAAATATTTACAAATTTAATATTTTTTATTTTTCTTTTATTTTAATAAGACTGACGACTTCCTGTTCTTTTCAAAAGCCATTTTTATCAAATAATTTTTTGTTTTTATTAAAATTAAATCAATTTTCATGCTGATTAATGAAAAAATAAAACAAAACCTGACTCTAATTTTGAATCATATTTTCTGTTTTATTTAAAAGAAAAACCAACAACAACAGCAATCTATATAAAAAGGCAAAAAAGAAGAAAAATCTATAAAATCCTGTTTGAACACGTGTTCAGACAATAGCCTAAAGAAGAAAAAGGGCCAGCCATCCAGCCCAGGAAAAAGGGATACACGCAAAATACAAGGGCAAACTGGGCATTTCATTACTCGTATTATTTTTTATTTTTATTCTCATTTTCCTTTATGTCATGTCATAATTACAGTCATGAGAAACTAAATAATGTTTACCTTTAAGGGAAAAAAAGCCAACAACTACAATAATAAGAGCAAAAATAAATAAAAACAGTTATTCTATAAGAATAGTTTCTTTTTTTTCAAATAAAAACCCAAAGAAATTTTTTAGTTTTCTGTTTCTTTTTTTAATGCGATCAGATAGATCAATACAGACAAATATAAACTAAAATGTTAAAAAAAGGGACAAATTTCGTAAGACTGCTAGAACACATACAAACGTACTTACATACATACATACGTCATAAAATTAAAACTATAAAGATAAAATCATAGCAGCGCATCTAATCTGTGCATTGTGCTTAGACTGAACTAACGTTCATCACCGGCATTCAATTAATTCTAATTCCTATAAGTGACAGCCAGCCAGACAACCAGCCAACGAACCAGTCAAATCAAGTGCGAACATTTCAACCACCGTCATCGCTAGAAAATATTAAGTGGCTTAGCCCAGTCGAGTTTTCTTTAAGATAGGCCACTCTTGGTGTTCATTAAACGTTGAAAATAGTATCATAGATGTGTCTCGTTCGTGACAAAAATATTTTCTTTAAAGATTTTATAGCTTCTTGTGCGATTTTTTCCATTTTGAAGAAGTTTTAATTTAAAAATGAACATTTTGTTACGATTTAAAATTAATCAATAATGGATTTGTAAGTGGAGATATTAACTAAAGATTAGGCAGATACATGATTGACATTTTGAATGGAATTGGATTTTGTTCGTTTAATTGATTTCAAAAATATTAAGAGAATACAATAGTACTACATACTTAGTACTCGACGTAAAACCATGTCTATGGTATTGTAGCTTTTAAATCGAAATTGTTAAATCAGAACTTAGAAGACATGTGTATAGATAACATCACAAAAATCTTTAATTATGGCACCAAAATCTGCTCAGGAAAAGCTCTAATGGACTGTAGTCATACTCTTAAATAGTTTATTAGGGCACCTGGTTAGTTTCTTATTAGATAGACTACAAAGCTTTATGGGAGTGGCGTGGTGTAGTGGTTAGAAGGCACTCTTAACAACACAAGCGAGCCAGGTTCGAGCAGAGGACATGACGAAATAATTTAATTATAAGGTGTGCATCAAAATGATAAGGTCACCTTAATATTTGCTCGATTCCTCCAAATATATAAAATGTTATATTTGGTCATCTTATTCAAAAAAATTCTACGTTCAAATAAGCGAATAATAAGCCGGTTTTGCTTTTAGAGATGTACCATTATATTATGTTTATTTAAATTTATGTAAATAAGTGCAAAATTCTATGCACCAAAATGATAAGGTCAGTGAGTCATTTATCCAAACTTTTATTTAAACTAAGCAGTAATCAATTATTTTTAATTTATGCAGTTCCCATTGCCTTCTATTGTCTTAAAAATACGAGATGGCAGCTTTATTCTATTTAGCCTACCATCCTACTAAACTAAAAATATTCTACCATTTTTAGTTGAATTTTACCAATAGCGGCAACATTGATAAAGATGCTTCAAATTTCCCTCCATACAACTCCATCTAAAAAATTGGAAAGAAGTCATCCTGACCTTTTAGGTTTCCTCTGGCGATGATGACAAAAGCATCAGGTGAATGATTAGGAAAAAACGCCACCTATTAGGAAAAAATTACAATGCTAAAGTAAAAATCACTACCAATTAGCAAGGATATTCACCACTACTACACAATCGATATGGAGTGGTCTACAGTGGATTAATTATCTACTTGGCTTGAAAAATCAACTTGATTAATGAAACTAAAACAAAGCAATTTGCGGAAAGCCAATAAACTCCCTAGAGTAGTGAGGGGGGAAAAAACATTATATTATTAGACAATTTGATAACATAACTATAAATCAAAAAACGAAACGGGTCAATTAGCGTCATTGTGTCGTTTTGATACCACAAACTCGCAACCTCAAAATAAGTTGCGTGACGAAATTGACACTTTACAAGTCGCTCATCCTCCCTGTTCTTCTTTATTGGGCAGAAACATGGACATTACGAACCGATGTAGCTGCCTTTGGAGTGTTCGAGAGAAAAGTTTTACGTAAGATCTTTAGACCTTTGCGGTTTGTGCGATGAATTCCGTATTCAAACTAACCATGAGCTGTACGAACTATATAACGACATGGAAGTTGCTCAGCGAATTAACATCCAGCGGCTACGCTGGCTAGGACATGCCGTTCGAATGGATGAAGATGCTCCAGGGCGAAGAGTGTTCGAAGTAGAAGTCAGTGGAGAGATCAGGTCGATGAAACCCTGTGTGACCAATTGGCAAAGGCACGCGCTAAGCAGAAGGAGGTGCTGCAGCAGGCCGAAATCCAGTAAACGGGTTGTAAAGGCCAATTATGTATGTACATATCAGCTTATAAGTGCATGAAGGTACGAAAAATCGGTTTTTTAACCGTAACTCAAGATTTTGAAGCTAATGCGAAAATTCCAAAATATGATTCTTGTTGTATCCGCCAGAATCTTTAAAAATATGGTATAACTTATCAGGCGTTTCTATTTCATTTTTGTTGTTGCAATTTTTTTGTTACACTTTATTTTGACGCGTGGAAAATAGAGTGAATTTCGTTTTTTTTTGTATAACTTTAGTTGTTGTAAAGATTTTGTTGTTGTTTTTTATGGATATTGTAAAGCCTTAAATACACTCATAAAAATACAAAATGTTTAAGTTCATTTTGTTTAAAAAGATTGAAATAAATAAAGACTAAATAAAGACTTAATTCTAGAGAATAGGGTTGTACACTTTATTTTGGCGCTCATAGTATTTTTTATGTTTTAGGTTTAATTTAAATGTTAAGAGGCAGGTGTAACGAAAAAAATATTAATTTTTAATTACATTTTAATTAATTGTTGTATAAACAATACGATTTTGAGTTAAAAATTGAACAAAATCATTTTAATATTTAAAACAAGTCCGTAAATTAAGTAGGCGTCTATATCTATATATTTTAATAACCTAAACTTTTTGTAATTTAATATTTTTTCATTTTACATTCTGGTCTTCTATGGACTCCAAAACTTGGTAATGGTGCAGAAAATATGTTTGTTGTCGTCGATGTTGTTGTTTTTAAGCATCCTTTACAAACGATTATAGTTAACAACAGAATATTGCGCTTACTTGCAGCAGCATCAGCACCAGCACACTTATACCCTTTTAAATCTAAAATTACACTTGTGCCACAAAACACTTAATCGACAACAATAGCAAAAAGAGATCTGTGTTCAAATGGCCAATTCAACCGGCCAGCAAATACAAAAACTACTACACGCCATACGTAAAATGATACAAAAAAATATATATATACTCGTATATAAATATATATATTCAGTAATAGTCAGGCATTTATGATATAAAAAAAGCTCTTGAATACCTTAGGGGACTCAATCAAGAATTTAAAAGTAAATTTACTACACGAGAACATATTTAAAATTTTCCTTAGGAAACAAAAAACCATAGTTATTAAGGACTCTAAATATATAGCCTAGAATATAGTTCTGCAACAGCTCTTAAATCATTCATACCGCGCTTGTCAGCCCTAAAACTATACTTTGCGCATGCGCTTAAGCTCATTCCTTTGTTTAATTTCTCGTTTCCATTCGTTCTTCATTCGTATATCACATATGATTTAATAACAAGATCTGTTGTAATCAAATCTATTCAACTATAATTCATATTGTTCATATTGTTGTTGTTGTTGTTATCGCTATAGTTGTTACCCCATTATTAAAATTAAAATCATAACGAAGAAAATTATATTTAAGGGTTAACCAATAAAAAACAACAAAATACCGAATCGAATACAAAGCTATACATACTGATGATGGGGGAACCTTTCATAACGTTACTATTATAGAAGATCATAAAAATCTTATAGAAGAGGGTAGGGTTGTGAAGTAAAAGGTATTGTAACTTACCTATCAATTTCTACTGATGAAATTCACACACAATCGAAGACAGTATTATAAAAAAACAACAACAATAACAAAGTCTTTTAATCTTAAGGTGTACTTATAAACTCGTACAACAAAAAATTAAATATATATGAGAAATGGATAAGGGAAGGACAGACAATATGCTCTGATACAAAAAAAGGCAAAAAAAGAATAAAATATAATCATAGCACCAACAACAACAATAAACAAAAAAGTTGTTTAAAGTTCGACTATGTGAAACCCTACATTAGACTCTTCTTTTTATGATACAGTGCATAATAGGTTAAGAAAACACTTTTTTTAAGTAGAGCTTCTAATAACGGAGTAATGCTCACACTCTTTTTTTTTCTAGTTAAGTTAGAAAGAAAAGAAGACCATGAATTCTACTACTGAAGTGTTCTGAAGCGAAAGAAATTTATTTGGAGTCGATCGGTATACGCTAAGCGGTTAAAATTCCCTTCTTTAAAAATAGTGCGCTAAATATCTGTGGTCTGGCTTTACCACAAATTATTTTACTACGTTTTATACGATTTTAGCACGCAAACATTCGTCCCAAAGCGCCAAGAATTAGTAAAGCAGTTGCCATAGACAATTAACGCTTGCTTCTAGTCTAGAGTTATCATATACTCCAGATCCAAATTTGATGGTTGTTGTCCAGATTAAATTAAGCCGGTATACTCAGTTAAAAACCAGTCAATATGTCAGAAAGTATGCGTTAAGAGATCAAATTTATACATGTAGGAGCTTTTAGGGTGTACGGGAGTTAAAATAAGAGAAAAGAGTTGTGATGAACTTGGCTCAAAAGTAATTTCATACGGGAAGCGGTATATACTGTACCAATTTTTTCCCTAGATTAACCTTATCAAAAAATCTGACGAAAGTTCCCCTGCTCTTTTTGGTATAGATCTTGCTAACAAAACAAATTAAGCTCACTTGATTTGTTAGGAAGCCTTCTTTTGGTTTTATGAAAATAGGTACTCTTTGTGCTCCTACATCCCAAAAAATACGGCTGCGTTATCCACATATCAGAAATGCTATTGCAAAGTTTGACGTATTTGTAAGTATCATACAATAGTATGTAAGAAGTAAAAAATTCAAAAACTTAATTTAAATACTCTTTTTTTGTAGTCTGGCCAGACCACGAACTGTAGTTTGAGTTACAAACAAGCGGACAAAAATATTCTACTCTACTTGGAAAGTGATTTAGCTTTTTTGTTAAATATAATATAAGCCCACTGCAAATAGTGATGTAGGGTACCACTGATTATGTACGTGTGTACGTATTATCCTATAAAGCATAGGCTTCTATTCCTATTGGATTATATTGACGTGGTCACATTGATAAGGTATTCAATGACTTTAGAAAATATAAAATTGTTGCATCTTTTTAAATAACATTTAAGCCGTTATAGCAATATGTTTACTACTACTGCGTCAGTTTTAAAAGTTTGTGGCAAAGTTTGAGCAACTGTTACTCTACTTATTTTATTATTATTAAACCGACGTATTAGCTACTGATTAAATCAAAACCGTGAAAAGCTTCTAAATATTGGATTGAATATTTTAAAATTATTTTTTAACTTGAGACCAGAATGATCCATATCCAATCAATGCATTGTGATGGTACTAGGAAAATAGGTTTTCAGAAGGAGGAAAGAGGGATTAGTGTTTATGGACGTTTGATTTAAATTAATATAATCGATTTAAATAAATGTCATAAATGGCAGGAAAGACTTTCGCGAGAAGATTGTTCTACGAATGAACAGTGCGACTAAAATACGAATTCTGTCTATAGTACGTTGTGCTCTACGAAAAATACCAGTAATACTTAAGAATATGTGATTATCGGAAATTAATCCCCTTATTTCGTCAGAACACATAACGTTATAGTAACGATAGAACAATGAAACGCCACATAGTGACGATGCTGGAATGAATTGATAGAGTTGAGAGAGAAGCCCCAAAATAGACCTTGCACCGGCCCATACATGAGAGTTGTATTCCATTTTAGGTCGGATATAGGTCTTGTAGATATTAAGGAGATCAGATGAGGTGAAGTATTTCTTACATGCTTCTTTTGACACTCGAAATATGTGATCGTTTTGTCGAACGTGTTCCCACTCCACCACGTCCGTGTTTTAAACAACAAAATTGGGCCTGCGTGCATTAAAATCGAACCTGTTCGCTCGTTCTCACTCGGAGATTATTGTAAGGTCGCTTGTGAGCGTGTTGTTCATATTCATCTTTTTCGCGCCAATCTGCAAGAGGCTTGACCTACGATCAAAAGAATATGAATGACAAATGCCGCTGTTATCTTCAAAAAAGTGAATAGGACTGGAAGTGAGGAGAAGAAAGTCGTTAAGAAATATTACAAATAAAGTGGGAGAAAGAACAAAGCCTTGCGGCACCCCAGAATTTATCCTGAACTCATCGCGTGAGATCCCATCTATAACCACCTTTATAGAGCGATCTCTGAATAATCGAGAAAGGTGACTACCGACACCGAAAGCAATAAGTGTCGATATGAGAACCTCGTGCCAAACTCTATTAAAACCGTTCCACTTTTCCGAGAGCTACGCCAGCAAATCACCAGTAAAACGTCTGTTGGGGAAACCATACCGACGATCGCTTAGAAAATTGCTGGACTCCAAATACCTAACAATGTTGTGATTTATCATACTCTCCATATCTTTGAAAAGTGCGGAACAAACTGCTATTGGGCGGTAGTTTTCAGGTTTGCTAGCCTCAAACTTTTTGGGGTTGGTTTTATATTAGCAATCTTCCAGCAAGAGGAATAAATAATGGCGCGATATGACGCACTGAAAAGGTTAGCTATGGACGCGCAAGCGTCGAAGAATACTGCTTCAAGACCAGTGCTGGTATGCCATCCGGCCCAGATGATTTGTTTCCATTGAGATTTGCGAGAATACTTTCTTTTCATAAATACCTTCCACTACTACTACTTCTTTTTGTTGCATTCTCTTATTAAAATTTTACAGACTTGGCAATTTATCCTCCTGCTTTCATCTTTCGATAATCATTAAAGTTCGTTTGTTCGTTATGAAGAAGTAAAATAAACGGAATTTTAGTCAAGGCAACAACAACAGCAACAACATGTCAGCCAGAGTCAATAAAACGAATCATATACTCTGGTGCTCTTCTACCTATTTACACACAGGCACACACACTCTTGGTTAACTCGATTTAAACTTTAAAATTTAAAGTAATCGGTGTCTAAGGTACGTGTTGTATTCATTCAAATTGTACTTGAATACTGAGCGAGTGAAAGAGAGAGAGAGAGAAAGAGAAAAACACAAAAACAATGCATTTTTATATTGCTATTGCTGCCATTACTGTTGTTGTTGTTAGTTAGTTGGCATAACACGGTAAGTATACTCTTGTAGAAAATGTATTTCTCAACAATAAAATTAAACAAAGAAAAAAAAGGAAGAAAAAAGTTTTATAAATATAATAAAGAAACAACAATAGCAACAATAGCAACAACATCAACAACAACAATAATAACAATGGTATATGATATCAAAGCGACGATCGTGAGAAAATGGTTTGGAACGTGGTTCTCACACGATCGACACACCTGCCCTTTTTTAATTTTAATTTCAAGATTCAAGACTGACTACTTACGGCAAGATCACGACCGTTGCCTGCTACGATCGATTGCTTGCTTCGTGTTGTTGCTGTTGTTTTATATTTTAAAGTCTTTGTTATATAGATGAATGGATAGATGGATGGATGGATGGATGGATGGATGTATGGGGGAATGGTTTTTGTATGGCACGGCACGTTATGGTTTTTGGTTTATTTCTGATTATTATTATTGTTGTAGTTGTTGCTGTTGTTGTTGTTATTGTCGGTATTATTATTATTGTTATTGCTGGGTTGCGGCATGAAAGTTACGAAAAAAAGTTTTTTTTTCTTTCAAAGACGTGCAGACGCAGGCTAAAACCAACAATAATAACAACAATCTATAAAATAATAACGTTGGCCAAGTATTGATCAAGTGAGGTTATGAAGAAGTCATCAGTTAAGTAAAATTTGTATATGCCCTACATGTTTTTCTTAGTAATGATACCAACAATTACTACAATTCTAGAATTAAATCTGAACCGATTATAAGACATTTCGTTAAAATCGGTGACCAAAGAGTAAAAATTATTTTTACAATACATGGCCAGTTAAGCACCCAAGTGCATAAGATTTATCTACTTCGTATTTTTGAACAACCGAACGAAAACAAAGTACTCAACAGAGAATAACAAATAAACAAATATTTTATTCAGTTATGTGATAGGTTTTGATGAAAGCAGATTCTTTATAATTTTTTTCGTCAACGTACACTTCAAAAATTTTTTCAAAAAATGCATTTTTCTCGATTTAAATAAGGTGCTCTCTTAAGGGAATTTGATAGGATTTAACGACGTTTAAGAGAATTCTTGCAAACCAGAAAAGATTAGAAAAAAATTTGGGGTAGAGTTGTCAAGATCTTAAAGGAAATCAAGCATAGGAATATTCCTAAATGGCCTTATCCAAGTCTTTTATGATTATGAACTTTTGAGGAACTTTTTTAGAACTTTAGAATTAAAATCAGATCGCAGCGTGTACGAAACGAAAAAAAAATTGTTCGTCTATAATCTGACGAAATTGCTGAGCAGTATAATATTTATATTGGAGATCTCATTGGGAACTTGTGAGCTTATGATTCACAATCAGGTCATAGACTCCGTTAACGCATGGTCAACTGCGGTGACGGGCAAGATGGCGTAGCAAATCTTACCAAAGCTGGATCTCAAGAGCACAAAAGATCTGCTTAATCTCAAGCACATTCAGTATAGTTGTCGGTATCATTACAGGGCATTGTATAATACACACTCATGCCAGGCGGCTTAGACCGGGTCACCTGGAGGAGGAGGAGGAGGAGGAAACAATTCCTCAGCTACTATGAACATGCCCTGCGTTATGTGGCAGAAGAGAGAGTCACCTGGGTTTCAATAATGCGACTGGGCGTACGGAGCTGTCGAGTATGGACATTAGGAAGCTTGGCGGTTTTATTATGAGTTGCGGGTGGATCCGGGTATAGAGCGATGATGATGCACAGTGGTATCACAACGGGTTATTTTTGGCCCACGCGTGTCCTTTTTGGGGCAGTCACTTCTACCTATCTACCTAACCTGACGTCTACTGAAGTACTAACCTCTTTTACGTTAAGTAAAGTATCTTCTCTGAATTGTAAAAAGTTAATAAGTCGTTATAAGACTCCGTACATTCAGGCATTGATGGGATAATTTGAATGTTGAACACATTAGCTTGTAGGATTCAACTTTATGGATTATAAGCCAAAAGAAGAAGAGAATAAGGGTGCCAAACCGTCACCTCCTGCAGGAACTCAGGTATTCATGAAAATAGATGGTTGATTAGTGTGCCTACATGCTTTTAAGATCTTTATGGCCTGTATACCGTAGTAGAAAGACTAAAGCCTTGTTTAAGCTTGACAAGAGTAATATGGTCATTACGGAGCACTGCTTTACTCGGCGCATAAGAAGAATTTTAATGCAACTGCTTTGATTTTGAAGGTTGCAGGATGAAGTATGTATCTGCTTAAATGCACATCTCACGACTTAGAGAGTATTGCCAACAATACTATGGAAAGTAATCCTTATCCAACCTTAACTGAAATCATATCATAATATACCACCAATCGCCCTAAATATAGAAGAAGAACTAAGAATTTACAAAAGTGTGAGGCTAATATGTACCGTATCATAAATGTCCTCGATTAAGTCAATATTTGTCTAAAATTATAGGAACATATATGTACTCGTACATATGTATGAATGACCATTCTGTCCAGCAAGTAATAAAATTTTTTATTTTAAAGTTACAAACGTCAGCACCTATTTAACATACCCAACTATTGTTGTGTTGTTCAATAACAATGTGATCAATTTTCGAAATACATATGAGAGGACCCCAATGGTGCTATACAATTGCCTACTAATAGCGCATATACACACACGCACACACACCCAAACACTCTCGCTTAGAAGCCCAAAAGATGGGGCTTTGATTACAAATGGTGAGAATGAGATGAAGACGGTAAAGAACGCTAAAGAAGACCTGAAATTGTGGTGGTGGTGGTGATGTGTTTGTACACTCACGGGATTAACATTATAGTGATTATGGACACACGATCTTTTGATGTGATGTTGTTATTGTGATTCAAATTCAAGTCAAATGAATGTTCCGCTCTGGTCTTAAAGGCAAAGGCAAAGCCAAAGCTAACATATGTCAGTCACAAAAGGCCCATAAACAGTGAGAAAGATAAATAAAACGACTGCAAGAGGCCAATAATATTTTTGTCTTATTTTTACTGTTGTTGTTGTTGCTATTAAATCCGGTTTATCTTAAATTAAAGCCATTACTGCAACTGCAACAGCCACAATCACAGCAATGCTGTTAACGTTTATATATTTTGAGGAGATGTTGTTGCTACATGACAATGAATGGCACACGCTCACTATGCCACTGGGATTGTTGGATCATTTTTCTTTTTGTCTCTATGGATATTCAAAGTTGTTGTAGTTGTTGCTGTTGTTGCCTACACTTTGTGTGTGTGTTGCTGTGCTTTTCTTGTTGTTGTTGTAAATTTTCAAATCAGAATTTCCATTAAAACTATAGTCATCGTATTGTATACGAGTATGTTCATATGGGACTTACAATTATTGCTGTTTGGCGGTGTATTATCAACTGGTCGATTATGTCTATCGATGAAATTGCCCCCCAATATGTGTTGAATTTTAAAAGGAAAAAAATTTCAAATTAAATTTTTAACACTTTCCATGTTGCCATAATTAAGAGATGATCTAAAAAATTTATGTATGAATATTATTAAAAAAGATACCACATCCGGTGGCCCTATTTTTATGTAAAAGATTGAAGGTAAACAAATTTTAAGCTTGCAAGGAGGGGTATTCGAAAACCGAAAGAAGTCATGAAGAAAAAGCGAGTACGTCAATTCTAGAATGCAGGACTAGTTATGAAAGACTTAAGGTAAAATATTCGGTATTAAAATTATTAATGTGGCTACCAGATAATAAGTTATGCCGGTTGCATTAACACGCTTATTTTAAAATAAAATTAAAATTTTTCTACAAAAGCGTCAGTTTTAGAGTTTTAGAGTTACATGCTAGCATACCTCTTAGAATCTTAATCATACGGTGCTCCTGACACTGAGCAAAAAACAAAAGCGCCTGTCAATGTTCTTGGAATCTCTACCACAAGACATATTTGTTTTGCACTGTGTGGCTAAACTGTTGAGTGTATTAACACTTTTTATTGAGGGCTTTCTAAGCCTCCATTGTCCATTTCCCCCTATTGGTTGTAATATAACTCCAAATCGTGTGCATGGTCTCCAGATCTAAGCCACAACCACCAAATAAGTGCATATACATATGTATACTCTTCGAAAGTCCACACCCAATCATCATGCAGGAGCATAAACTTTAAGGTCTTAAATCCTCGCCAGTACAAAAATTAGGACGTTGGTTAGAATTTGAAATCGAGCTTTCTCAGACGATATAAGTTCAGGGGTGCCGCAAGACTCTGTTCTTTCTCCCACTTTGTTTGTAATATTTCGTAATGACTTTCTTCTTCTCATTTCCAATCCTATCTACTCCTTCGTAGATGATAGCAACATTTGTCATTCATACTCTTTTTGATTGGGTGAAAAGGCGGAATTCCAACGACACGCTCACAACCGACCTGGCGAAAATCTCTGAGTGGGGTCGAGCGAACAGGATCGATTTTAATGCTCGCAAGACCTAATGTTGTTTTCTGACACACAGACGTGTTGGTGTGGTGTTAACTGTGACCATGGGTAATGTAGATATGGAGGAGTTAAATGCTTAAATTGTGATGTTCGTTGGAACGATCATGGTGTAAGAAATACTTCACTTCATCTGACCTCCTCAATAAGTATTTACAAAACCTATATCCGACCTATGATGGAATACAACTATCATGTATGATCCGGTGCTTTTAGGTTGATTTTGGAAATTCTCGACCATGTACAGGAGAGGACGACGGTGCTTATTAATGGCGGTCGGATAAGGGAATGTGTTCTGACGAAACTAAGGAATTAATATATTCTTACGTAGTACACGTATTTCTCGTAGAGCGCGTACCTTTGTAGTTGATGGTCCGAACTTTGGCCGCACCGTTCGTTCGTGGTATAGTCTTCCCGCGAAAGTTTTTCCTGCCGCTTATGACATAAGAAAATTCAAATCAAACTTTCATAAACACTACTTCCTCTATTTTCCTTCCCACAACCTATGCTCCTAGTACCTGCCCTAATGCACTGCATACTGCATAAGTTGGGGTCATCCCCTGAGTGCTGGACTCAAACGAACAAAAAAAAAATATTTATTCATGTGCAGGTGGTCGCAATCTATTTCAATACATCTTACTCTAGCGCCATCAAAGATTGCCAGATAAACAACATTAGTTTGCTTTTCGTGCCTTTGGAGTACTTGAAATGCAAGGGTCTTAATATCGGAAAGTATACAGTGTGTATGCCTGCTGCCATTAAGCTGTTACCACAAGAGGCGTTAGAGTTTGATACCGAGTGTAGTACCGTATCGAATAATATTGTTGAGAAAATAAACTATGCCTAAAGAAAGATACACTAAATTAGCACAGTGGTAATCTTAACTATGGAATTTATTGGTTTGTGTCAAGGCTCTTATGTATCTGTCACTGCCCTAATTGTCTGTGCTATTAAGAGCGCTACAACTTGCATGTTTAACGGTGTTGCCAGTTTGATTCCTTTTTGGTGAAAGTAAAGTCGTGTTTAGGCGTAAGTAAAAGTGTTGAGTAATTGTGTATTAAGTGCAAGTTAAATGAATTGCAATATAAAGTAAAAGTGTCGAAAAAAAGTGACTAAAGGATCCGCCAAATAAATTTTTTTTTTTTTGAAAATGATATAAAAAAACTACTGAATATTTTCCCAAATTTCTTTTTTTATTTGAAAGAACAATCCTTCCGGTTAATAATGGAAAATAATTTCATTCAAATGGCTGCCTCGGCTGGCCATGCAGTAGCCTACATGATCGGTCCAATTTTTAAGCACATTATCGATTGTGTGCAGCTGTATTTCACCAATTGCTTCACGAATATTGTCCTATAAAGCGTCAATTGTCTCTGGCTTGTTGGCGTAACACTTATCTTTGACGGCACCCCACAAATAATAGTCCAACGGTGTCAAATCGCACACATTCTGCAACATTACCATGTATTTCAAAGTAATGTTGCAATATTTCCCAGCGTTGTTCAAGCGTATACACAACCATATTCGTTCAGCGGAAGCATAAAACTAATTATCTGTCAGATTAAGTGTTACCATTCACGAAATAAGCACTAGTTGAAAAAAAAAACGTTATCTGGCCGACCCTTTATAAAGTAAAACAATAAATTCGCTGCATTTATTTTTACGCAATCTAAAAGAACTTAAACGTTTTAAAAAGGTTGAAACGTAACAATATTAAAACCAAAATAAATCTTTAGATGAAAATGAAGGAAAAGATTGAAAAAGCATTTTCTATTGGAAGCTCACATTTCTTTTTTCAATAAACTAATATATTAGACATATCACTTCTCTTTTAAAACCGTGTCAGTCAGTCAGTCAGTAATCTTCAATTAGGGTCAATACTTACATGTAAATGACTGTTTTTAATTAGCGATAATAAAAACGTACAGCAGCGTATTTAAATGACACAAATCACTCTCATTTCAAAATGAAATCATATTGTTGCACCCCCAAATCAAATAATAACTAATTAAGAGCAGAGATCAGTGCACTTGTCAAAGTAAAATCTTTAATTAAGTTGACAGTTTTTTTTCTTGGTTTTTGATGTATACGGGTCCATTTGATTAGATGATAGTGATGATGATGAATCCATCATCAAAACTATGACACTTCCTGTTGAGCTATTTCAATTATGAATCACATACTTTGTAAATGAGATTATTCGTTTGTATAATACATATGTACGTAACATACATACGAGTACGTATGTTAACTTGTAATAAATTTAATTATTTTAATAATTTTCTTTATGATTGAATTTGTTTTCTGTGAAGATTTTAATAACAAAAAATTTCTCAGAAAATATTATCAGGCCTACGCCAATTGTAATATCTTAAGATTTGCTTTGTCATTGCATACGTTCATTGATACTCTACTCAAACTACGCCATTGGCAGTGGCGATATATAGTCAATTGAAATAATAATAATAATTTACTAAGGACACTTATATCAAAAGAGGTTATATTCCCACTCTGTTTTAATATTAAAAAATGTATCAAAAAGATCTTAAACATTGTCTGCTTAAATTTCTACGACATAGAGAACCGTTATTTGACAAACAAATTTTGTACTGTTTCTCAGTTGTAGTACTTTTTTCTCTTAAGCTTTTAAGGAAAACCGCAATGTGACCCCATTATTTTTCGCATGACTATCGTATTCATTTTTGTAAAAGCTTACGATGCTCAGAACCACCTTTGAAATCAAATTAAGTACAGGTATAGGTCATTATTGGGTAAACAATAAAATATGAATAAGTTGCCTCTACATGGTTAAAGGACGAATTCTATTTTATTTCTTATTCCATAATTTCAGGTAATTCTCACATAAGCGAACAATATTTCACATATTGACAAATTGCCAATAAAGATTTCTTATGAGAGTTTTGATTTTGAATTTCAAGGAATATCTACCCAATATTGTGTTGTGTAGGCTCACAATTTTAACTTTGTTTTTATATAAGACCAGCACCCAGGGGATGGCCCCTACTCATGTAGTGCATTGTGCTGGTACTAGGAAAATAGGTTATTGGAAGGAGGACAGAGGGAGTAGTGTTTATGGACGTTAGATTTAAATTTACTCATGTCGTAAGTGGCAGGAAATACTTTCGCTGGAAGATTATTCCACAACCGAACAGTGCGACCAAAGAACGAATTCACACTATAATGCGTTGTGCGATTTACTGGACAATCAAGTACAAAGGGATGCGCTCTACGAGAAATACGAGTACTACGTAAAAATATATAATTTTTGGGAATTAATTCCTTAATTTCGTTAGAACACATTCCGTTATAGTACCGACAGAACAATGAAACACACGCCATATTGCGACGGTGCTCCAATGAATCGGTAGAGTTGGCTACCCTACCGTCATTGATGAGCATCTTCGCCCTCTCCTGTACGCGGTCGAGAAGCTCCAAAATAGATTCTGAAGCACCGGCCCATACATGAGAGTTGTATTCCATTTTGGGACGGATATAGGTCTTGTAAATATTAAGGAGATCAGATGGGGTGAAGTATTTTTTTCACCGTCTCAAAAAACCAAGGCACTTGAATGCTTCTTTCGACACTTGAAATATGTGATCATTCCAACGAACGTCACAAGCAATTCTCATGTCCAGAACATCAAGAGCATCTTATTCCTCAATATCCACATTACCCATTGACACAGATGACAGCACACCACCACGCCTGTGTGTTAAAAAACAACATTGAGTCTTACGTGCATTAAAATCGACCCTGTTCGCACGACCCCACTCGGAGATCTTCACCAGGTCACTTGTGAGTGTGACGTTCATATTCATCCTTCTTACCCCAACCTCCAAAAGGCTCGGTCTACGATCAAAAGAATATGAGTGACAAATGTTGCTGTCATCCGCAAAAGAGTAGATAGGATTAGAATTGAGAAGAAGAAAGTCGTTAAGAAATATTAGAAAAAGAGTAGGAGAAAGAACAGAGCCTTGCGGTACCCCTGAGTTTACCCTGAACTCGTCAGATGAGACCCCATCTATAACCACTCTTATAGAGCGATCTCTAAGAAAGCTCGATATAAATCGAGAGAAGTGACTACCGACACTAAAAGCATTAAATTTCGAAATGAGAGCCCCGTGCCAAACTTTATCAAATGCCTTTGAGATATCCAGAGCCACAACCTTACTCTCGCCAAAACCATGAATGGACTTGTTCCACTTTTCCGAGAGCAACGCCAGCAGGTCACCAGTAGTACGGCCCTTTCGGAAACCGTACTAACAATCGCTAAGTAAATCGTTGGACTCCAGATATTCCACAAGGTGGTGATTAATCATGCTCTCCATAACCTTGGAGAGGGTGGAACAAACTTCTATTGGACGGTAGTTCTCAGGGTTACTAGCCTCGCCATTTTTGGGGATTGGCGTTACATTAGCAACCTTCCAGCAAGATGGAAAAATACCGGCGCGATATGACGCACTGAAAAGGTGAGCTAATGCACGCGCAAGCGTCGAAGAGCACTGTTCCAGGACCAGTGCTGGTATGCCATCCGGCCCAGAAGACTTGTTAACGTTGAGATTTGCAAGGACCTTTTTTTACAGCACGGGCTCGAAAGACATAGGCTACTAGGCATAGTTACTGATACTCTTTGAAGTTCGGGCAGTGGTTGAACGCTTTCCGGCAAGTGAGAATTACTTGCAAACATTTCAGCCAAAAGGTTTGCCTTTTCAAACGGGTTCGTGAATGTGTGAATGTATTTGTAAAGGACCATTCATTAATTAGTGCCTAACTTTAAATTTAAATAAAACAAAATGTGAGAAATCGGTGTCAATATATCAGGTTTTTTTAAGAGGTTCATAACTGTGAGTTCGCAGCACTGCCTTATTTAACACCCGATTTAACAGCTGATAGTTGCTTTTTGTTTATTATTATCATTATCATCATATCGACCAGGTACTATTGCAGGACATTGCGACCAATGAGATCTATGGTGACCATTCTGATCTATAGTTTGTTCAGCAGTTCTGCTGCCTTCCTAATGAACTCCAGTAGAACTGAAACCGTAATGGTGGATAAGTCACCCAGTGAGACCATATGTCTACCTAAACATTTCCATCTAAACCTATCAAGAACGCCACATTCACACAATATGTGTTCAGCTGTCTCTGATGCCATCCATATCTGTGACCACCATCCTCTTCAGATGCGCGCTTTTTGTTTAGTTTGGTTTGACATTTCATTATGGATACACTTACAGCGCAGTCAGTTCGGCGACTTGGCTAAAGCACAAATTGATATTGATATTGAATTTCCATTCAAAATTTTGCATGATTTTGTGCAATTTTGCATGATTTTGGCACATAAATCATGCTGAATTTGATCGATGACTTGGGTAAAGCTGACTTTGCAGGCCGATGTTATATGTGGCTTATTAGCGACCCCAAAAGAAAAATTAAAACAGTTTCAAATTGCGCAAAAAGTCGTTTAAGCCAAATAAAATTAGTAACCATCGACTTATAGAGCTTATCTTTGACGGTAATTGCCTGGTCTATGTCGATTTTAAAGAAACATGGACTCATGACAATTTGGTGATATGGCAAAACAAATTGATTAAATTATAGACGAGGTGGTAGATGTAGTTTAAAATTTCCAATGAAAGACACTTTATGTGTGCCGGTAGCATATTTTGTTTAAAGTTCTGACGATTATTTATTGTCCCAAATACTAATCTAGGGCTCTAAAACTCTTAACTAATGTATGTTAATTTTTGAAAAACCGCAAAGGCTCGAGTCGTGGAATTGCTTTGGATTTTACTAACAGAAGCGTTGCCTTCAAGACGTCAACAAAGTTAAAAAATCAACTCTAGAATTGATCAATTAAGACGGTTTTGCTCACTACGCTCTTCGCTTCGGCCGTGCAGAAGGGCATCAGTTGCTTTTGCCGCAGGGTCTTCTGGTCAATAGGAAGTAGCTTCTTGTCGATTTCAAAACGAAATTATGAAAATGAAATGTAAAGTTGATTGTTTTGTGATTATAATATGACAAAACAGAGAATTGCAATAATTATGGGGAAAATGAATGCATTCCTGAGAAATAGTTATCAGAAGGATAATACTTCGAAGATTGGCGCAAAAGCATATTGGCCCTGTTCGTAAATGTATCACCACGCTGTATCACGACGGCACACTTTTACCACAGAAAATGAAATGATTCGCCATTAATGCATATACATTTGTGGCAGCACCACCTATTCTTTGCATGAAAAAGTTTTGGATAAAATAGTAAATTTAGGTTGTTTTAAATGTGATGATGCAGTGCTGTCATGCATTTACCAACATGCCCATTATTAAAGGCGATCAGTCAGCTTTCTTTTAAATTTTAAACATTATCCGTTTATGTTTGATCTCAATGAATCGAATGTGAGACAAGATAAATCAGATGCTGATCTTAAAATGAAAACAGAAATTTCTGATCAAAAAATAAACAAAGTCAACATTACTGCGAGTGCTGATCTTTAACGAATTAAAGTCTTTTGTGCCAATAAAGTTAAGAAAATCTTATCAGAGCAAATCAACTTTCGCTCTAAAGTTCCTCGATTCTAATATTTCACTTTAGGCTAACAATGCTGGTGTCTTCAAAAATTGCGAATTTCGCATTATTCTCATTTATCGCCTGACGTTTTCAAAATGGCCATGTAAAGAATGAAGATTCTTTAATTAAAAAAAAATTGAATGAAAATATTTTTTTTTTCAAATAAAATTTAATTTTTTTTATTTTTTTCTAAATTTTGTCTAATGTTTTTCTAATATTTCTTAAAAAATATTTCTCTTTTACATTTTGATTACAATAATATTGGGCGTGAAAATTCATTTTATTCCCCTTAAGAGCTCTCCTGAAGCAACAACTTCTGCAGTTGAGCGACCAGAGCGCCAGGTCTGAGCTGCTTATTTTCATTGTCAAAACATTTAGAGAGATGCCATCCCTCAGTATGCGGTATTCGGTCATTTGCGTGAATGACTCCAGTTACTTGGTTCAGTTACAAAGAAACACAGGTGTTACCTAAATAAAACACCATGATTTGTTTTTAAGTGTTAAGATTACTTTTACCAAGGTCGCCACATGGAAGATGCCTCACTGGGTGTGGGACTGCAACTGCCACTATCACTGCTGCCACATTCGGAGGGTGGTGGTGTAATAAGTTGCGGTTCTGGAGACCCACACATAGATGAAGGAGTGCTGCTCAAATGCGTTTGTTGCTGTGACAGATCGTTGCTGAAATGTTGACTACTGGGACTGGAGTTAGTGTTGTTGATAGCTGGTGTGGCTACTGTTAAAGGTGCTACAGCCGTGGGTACTATAACTTGCAGATAATTAAGTCTATGACCCAAATGGCTCATGAGTTGTGTGCCCAAGTCGACGCTAACGCCGGGCACAGAGGCTAGTGTCTTTGAAACCTCATTGGCCGCATGTATGTAACCGGCTCTAAAACTCTCAGCTATGGTAAGCTTAGAATCGGGACTGCCATTAAGACGCAGCTGTTTTTGGGCTCTCAATTTCTTCATGTGCTCCACGGTTAATTCTAAAATGTCAGCCTTTTCCAAGCGGGTAATATGCTCACCCTCTTGGGTTAAGCATTCAACCATAATGTCCTTCAATTCATCCAGGCACTTGTTAATACGTGCACGACGCTTACGCTCCAACATGGGTTTCATGACCTTACGGTATTGATAGGTTTTGGACATTTCCATTTCTAAGACCATTGCTTTCTCTCTTTTTCTTGACGAAATCAATTAATCCAAAATGTGAAACTAAATCCACTTAAGGCACTGGGATTACTGCTTATGAATGTTGAATTAATTATTGGTGTAGTTGCGGTGGTGGTGGTGGTTGTTATCCAAATTACGTTATTATCGACTTTACACTGTGTGTGCGTGCTGGCTTACTTTATTACCGACTATTGTTTACAGTTTGAGTAGTGAATTTAAAATGAATCAACGTTATACAGTGCTCTAGCCTTTTATAGATGTTGTCGTCGTCGCTTATAAACTTAAGACAGACCAGCAGAGTAACGATCACATTGACGTACGAGTGGAAACGAGATAACAACTGCGTTTACTGTTCACATTCATACTTATGGTCTGAACATGGACTGTGTGAATTTTTATTTTTTACGACGTCATCCCCCTTATGCCCGCACGCAGAGAATATTTTATCATCGTATTATTGCTTTTGTTGTTGTTGTTTTTGTCGTTTTTTTTTAGTTCAACACAACACTCCGCATAACAAAGTACACACACAGCTACAACAACAAGAATGGCATTAATATAATGAAAAAGAAAATCAACAATAACTGCCAGTACAACAACGACAACGACAACGGCAACAACAACAACAATGAATAAACAACAACGAGTCGACTTAAGTTGTGATTGTTATACCGTGGGAAACTATTCTGTAGTCGATTTCTCACGACTGGGCTTGTTGGATGGTTGAATGGTTAGATTGTCGGTAACGTGCTCGTTGTTGTTGTTTCTGTTGTTGATTTTAGCTGTATGACTGGCTGGCTTGCTGCCTGCCTGAATGCCTAACTGCCGTACTTGATTATTTCAGTTTTGTGTTGATTTCGTTTTCTTATTGTACGTGTGTGTGTGTTGTTGTAGTTGTTGTGTGGTTGAGTGCCTTAATGCCGCCAGCATGACTGTACGATTGGGGTCTTTTAAGTACTCGTCCGTCCTAACGTTCGTTGTTGTTTGAACGGGGCAGGCGGATTGTATCAGGAAAAAAAATGGAAAAAAAACTTAGAAGTGGCAGTGGCAGCAGAGGAGCTATCGACACAGCACATGCCTTCCATCTATAACAAGATGTTTGTTGTACAATCATAGCTGTCGTTGTAGTTGTTGTTTTTGGGACTGTTTTTTTATTATTATTATTGTTGCTCTGTTTAGTTATGTTGGAGGGGCTATTAACGTTGCCACAATATCAAGAAAAGCACACACACACACACACACACACACAGGTTTTTATCACACAAAGTATGGGGCCTCATGGTAAACAATCGATGTGAACCCCTTTTTGTTTATCGAATTGGTTCCTTGTGCCGGGCATGTGTGTATGTATAGCTGTGTGTGCAGTAGCAGCTTGTCTTGTGTGTGTGAGTGTGTTTGTGTGTATTTTATATACGGCACGATTACAAATGGGAAGAGAATCGTCGTCGTCATACCAATTTCGCTTCAGTTGTTTTTTCTTTTTGTGTCTTGATTGTAATGTTTTATGGATCATTGGATCGTGCCTAAATCGACAAATGTTATAACGATCATTTTATATATTCGTTAGTTAAAAAAAAGGAATTTGCTTTGTAAGCCGGCAAAAAAGAAATGAAAACAAAAATTGAAAAATTATTCGTATGTGTATAAGATGGATTTAGGGAAATGGGTTACTTATGTACTGATTTAAGTAAAAAGGATCAAGATCTTTTAATCAGAAGCAGTATATATGTATATAGTATATACACTACGCGACAAAATAAAGTATAAATTTTTAATGAATATGATTAATTTGCTAGGAATTAAAAACCATTTAAAATATTTTCAATATTCATTTTGAATATAATATAGTAACGTATCTGAAAAGTAAAAATCAATTAATTGGTGGCATCCTTTATCCGTCGTCTATCATTTTCAATGACTCTGAGACATGATCGAGGCGCAATGTCGTTAATGTGCCAAATTATCTCATTAGCTTTTGAATTGTTCTTGGCTTATTAACATACACTTTCTCTTTGAAATATCCCCAAAGAAAGAAACCCAACGGTGTTTAATCACATAATCGTGGCGGTCAATTAATATCGTCACGACTTGAGATAACACGAATTTGAATTTTTCACGCAAAAGAGTCATTGTTTTTTAGTTGTGTTGCAAGTGGCACTATCCTGTTGGAACCAGATATCATCCAAGTCCATATCCTCAATTTCTGATAACAAAAAGTCCGTTATCAATTCGCGATAGTGAACACTATTCACGGTAACTGCTTGGCCGATCTCATTTTCGAAGAAGTACGGTCCGTTCCAAAGTCACCATTCACTTCTGTCTGTTCAACTAACCATTCGGCGTATTGATGACGCTTGAAATGTTTAGTAGGTTTCAGCTCTTGAGTCAATTGAACTTTCTAAGCGTGCAAATTCAAATGTTTATTCAAAATTCGCATCAGAGATGTTCGTGAGATGTTCAGTTGTTGGGCACGACGACGAGTCGGCTCTTCTGCCACACTACCATGAACATCAGCAATGTTTTCCGCAGAAAAAAGTGGGCGAGAATGCAGAGGTGTTTCCACATTTCCTACAGACTCGGTTTTAAGAAATTTGCGCACAACTCTTCCGGTTGTGGACACATTTGACCGATTATGCTGACTAAAAAATCACGAAGTGCACGAAATGCATTTTTGTAAAAGGCTTGAACAATCTTAACGTGCTGCTCAATTGTGTACTTCTTCATGGTTGAATTTGTCAAACACTGAAACAAAGAAATGTCAAATTAAGTTGAGCAAAAAGCTTGATGTTAAGATGTGACTCACAATTCACATCATGCATTATGGTCTGACCACCCTTCACTATTGAGCCCAAATAAACGCATGGACGAAAAATATATTATACATAATACGAGTTGACTTAAAAACGCTTCCCAATTTTTTCTATGTTCTAATCATGTTCGATAAAAGTCTTGTCTCAAAGCCCTTCATCCGCCATTAAACTCTTACACTACCCATGCTTCTACAGTGGTGGAAAAAATAATAGGGTCACTTTGTATTTTTCAATAACTAGAACAACGTGAAATGGAGTGGAATGGAAGAAATGAAGATTAATTTATTTGGGTCAGATGGGAAATCTTATGTGCGAACTTCTTTCAATTACAATGCATTCTTTATTTGATTTTTATAATGATAAATAAAAATTTAAGAAAATGTTGATGTGTCCCTACTATTTCTTCCACCAATGTATATGACACTGAAGCGCAGGTACTTGCGAAAGCAGATAAAGCTATTTTTGGGATGTTGGGGGAAAAAATACATTGATGTAGAGATTAACAAAGTTAAACAACTTAATATACAACCGTTTTGCAGGCTGGGCATGTACCACGTAAGATGGTGCGCCATCGAAGAAAATATTCGAATTTGATTATGAAAGGGCACCAGAATAACGAGAGAAAATCAAGCTGAAGAATTCCTCTTAAAACATGTTGCTTTAAACTGGAGAACGAATGGTTTTAGATTGACAAGCATGTACAATTTTGCTCAATCAGACTTAACCTATACATTGTTTATTGCTGCATAAGGTAGAGGATGTTATCCAAATTTGATATCTTGGGAGTATAGTCCAGAAAAATTATAAATCGCGTCAGGGTCACATCAAGAAAACGCTGACTACTAGGCCTTTAGGAAACTCAACACCACTCTTACAGTGTGCTAAACTTGATATCTTTAAGACAAAATCCGCCCTATTCTATGCTTGCGAAACATAAAACGCTGCCGCCCATCACATCTAGAAAATGCAAGTTTTTGTGTATCAATGTTCCCGAAAAATTTTGTGAATCTTTTGGCCATCGGTCATTCCTATGAACGTAAACTAAGCAGCAACGTACTGTCACAGAAATTAATATACCGATTAATTGGCTACATAAGAAAATCGAAGAAGGGCACGTCTAGCACTAATTTGGAAAATACAAATTAAAGCGGAAACAATAACAATCAGCAAAAATAAAGTGTAAAGTAAAAAGAAAAGGTAAATGATTGGTACAGAACAGGGTCATTTTCAAGCGACTTATTGAGGTCTTGTGCTCCTTATAGAATTGATGAGCACTTCTAGATCTCTATTTAGGCATAGTATACAGTTTGTCCAATAAATGTTTTCAAAGTAGAAAAAATATTAAAATCTTATTTTTATTTGATAATTTCAACAATAAACACCTGACATTCCATTACTGTAACTATCAGACGTCATAACTTTTAAAATAGACCCACACATTTCAACGCCAATAACAAAAAAGGTCTTCAACTGACTTTTACGCTTTCAAATAAATGTTTTCCAAAATAAGAAATTATAGGATAAAAGATAAAATTTATATTTTGGAAACATTTATTTGACAAACTGTATGTATACATATTTGTTATTTATCGTTAGTATTAAAAAGATTAACTCTCCACTGAAAATTGTCTACCTCATATCAGATAATCAGTAAAATTGAAGTTTACTGAGGGTAAACGAAAACGAAAACTATGTATGTATGGTATGTACGTCTCATCCACTTATTCCAGTTGATTACTTTATTTCTGATTTCTTCTACTACAGGGACTTTCCAATGCCTTCCAACAGCGAATGTGGTATGAAATTAATTTAATTGATGTTTAAGCGATCACGTGTATAATGAAAGTGGCGTAGAGCTTACAATGCATCATAGCTGAAAAGTAAGTTTGTAACAAATGATCAGGAGAGTAGCAAATAACCAAATGAAGAGATTTCGACAAATCGTGGCTTAAAAACTGGCAAATTCTTTAAGTGTCTTAAGAATTAAGCCAAAGTTTTAACTCTAATTCGTGAACATACTATGGAACAAGAACTAAAGCTATCACAATGATTTAAGCTGACTATGATATAAGAATTACATTAGACAGGTATACGTAAGCCATAGACGTCTGATTATAAGAATAACCATCATCTATGATATTTATTCTTGTTTTAGAACTCTTCTTAGAAACTGTGAATTATCGAATTGTAAAATGTTTCCCCTCTAAAACATCTTCTGTTTGAATTCATTTACTTGGAACTCATCTGAAGACAAGTGATTTTAGTAATTTTCAAAACTTCCTGTGATTATCTTCAATTATAGCAATAGTCCTCTCCTCTTAAGATTCTCAGAAATTTTTAGCCTGTGAGTGGTGGCTTTGTTTAATTACTGCACTATTTAAAGGAATTTCGACTCTTCATTTATGTAACATTTTGCCAATGTTTATGTACATGTGGTGTTATTTCTAAAACTTTTATTCAAAATTCTTTCACAGCCTCTCTTCTTTTTATGTTCGCAAATCCTTCCTTCTTCCATTCGTGGAATTCAATTGCGTTTCCTTTCGATTCTAAGTGTAATATTCGTATTGTCCACTTACTGTTTTTGGGGGCTATATATGCTAGCTCATCTTCCTCTTGAATTTCACAACAAATGCATGTCTGCGCGTTCTCTACACACATATGTATACGAGAGGAGACATGCATGTTATGAATCATCTAAATTGAAACCAGTAAAATGACTCAGGATGAAGATGAAGAGAGGGGGCCATTATTTGTGTGTACATACGTACGTATATGGTTGAAAATACTTACTAGTCTATATAAAGAAATGAAATATAAAATAACAACGGCAACGGCAACAGCAACAGCAAGAGCAACAACTACAATAGCTTACAACTACAACTTATCATAACTGCCCATCAACGCCACTAGCACGCGCGGATGTCATTTCACTCTTTTCGCACGTTACTAAAACCCAAAAAAATATAACAACAACAACAACAACACACATACATATGTATATACGTATATCTCATAATCCAACAACATACAGTCATTTAACCGACCAACACATAAAAGTCAGTCGTCGTTGAAAATCCATTGTTGGTTTGGGTAGTTGATGGGATGGATGGTAGCGTTTGTTGGCTGGACCCTGTTTAGTTGGCTGGCAGCCTGCCTGGGTTGTTTAAATATTTAGTAATGTAGTTGGTGTACAACAACACCAACAACAACAACAATTATAAAAAGCAATAATAATACAGAATCAACATTATCTCTGCTTGTAGTTTTTTTGTTTTGTTTTTTATTTCACATTATTGTTGTCTGTCTTAATAATGTCCGTCTGTTTGAATGTTTCTTCTTTACTTCTTGTCTTGTCTCGTCTCGTATCGTCTCTTCTCTTTCTCTGTTTTAATGATCGTGTTATAAATGAAGTAGTTGTTGCTGCTGCTGCCGTTGTTGTTGTTGTTGTTGTTGTTGTTTTAGTTGTTGTCGGTTTAATTCCAAGTACGCGGGACCGAATGCTTTCATCATTCATGCAGCCCATGAAACCGTGGGAAACAAACTCGTGCCAGTCGCCAGTTTATTGCTGTCAAATATTATCTTGATGCCAAAGTAACCAAGTCAGCCAGTCAACCAGCCATACACACATACTACATACACACATACGGTATACACACTCGCATACACTACAATACTAAGCTGGCTGCCATCCATTCAGCAAACGATCCACTAGTGAATCAAGCGGTGGGGCTGAAATTAAAAAATTTACAACAACAATGAAGCAAACTACATCCAAGTGGTGGGGGTACAGTAGCAAAGTAATATTACGAATACATTCATCCATATTTCGTTCGCTTGTTCGTTGCATGAATACACATGTGTGAGAGTGTTTTAAGCAAAAAAAAAAAAAAAAAACCGAGCAAGGGAGCCTGAGTGTGAGACAAAATTGAAACGAATAAAACCGCAGAGAGGGTAAAACTTTTGTCGGTTACTTGTCGTTTATTCAAGTTTTTCTAAAGAATTTTTTGTTATTTTTTTATGATCGCAATTATGGTTCTTTTGAGTCGTGTGAATCGTCTTTCAAAACAAAAGCCCTAGAAATGTTTGTGGGGGATTGTAGAAAATTTCTAAGAATTAATGTCGAAGTATCATCAAAAAAAAAATAATTGTCAACAAAATAGAGTTAAAAAACCTCTGTGGGTCTCACGAAACAATGTTAAAAATGAGACATTTGTTTTTGAAGTTCAATACAAGGCGATATACTGGAATGTCAACTGGTTCTCCCAATTATTTAGATGACTTTTAGAGATTGTTTTGGTACAAAATGTAGACAAATTTGTCGCAGTGCTAAGAGGTTACGAACAACTTATTTAAAACCAATATCGTTCTGATTCGACTTAACCTGGTTCTTTACCCAAGTATATGATAGCTAAAGCTTAACACTGAAACTATTATTGAAAAGTATAGCACAATGATAAAAAGGTACAACAAACTTGTCTGGTGTAATTCGTAGCATTGATTACATTAGCTGGCATTGTTCTTTTTTAACATTTAAAGAGAGCCTTGGACTTTGGTAAAGAGTTAGTCAGAACTCGTCAAAAAACGTCTAACAGTGCAAGGCTAAAAATTATGAAGAAAGATTATAAGGACTGGACTGACCCACTGCGAAACTTGACTATTCTCAGTAATTTTCTTTACAACCACAGTATTTCCTTAGTTAGATTCAATTGGCAACTGTCTGTAGTAGATCTCATTTGGCAGTGTTCACTGTCGCAATATGGTCTTTGATCTTATTAAGGCATGGAATTTATCTAAATCTTCTGTTGCAATAAATCTTCTTGTAATATATTCTCCGGCCAAACAAGGATAGCCTTTTGTAAACATCTCCAAAAACTGGAAATCGCACATAAAGATTTCTGCAGAAGCTGCAATGATGACGGGGAAAAGGACCAACACTTGACTAATGCTATAAACACATTCAATGTGTCAAAAATGGAATACACAGTGTGCATATGACAATAATTATTTTAGCGACTATCGTAGTCAACTTACGCTAAATTCTTTTTTTCTTGGCGACAACAAACGGTTTAGTGCTGTCAATACAATAAAATGTATTAATAGGCGTTTTAAAAACCAAAACAGGAAATATATACATCAAAGACGTGAGAAAAATGTATATGGCACCACTGAAAAATAACCATCATATGTACATCTGTTTACATTTTTGTGTAGCTGTAGTCGTTAAAGCAATTAAGTAGCTGGTTACTTGGCTACTTTTGTAGCCAGCGTCATTCGTAGTCGTGTGGCCGATGGTCGGTAGCCTTGAATGTGTTTATAGCATTAGTCGTCAAGTGATGGGTTATTATAGGGTTCCTTATATGCAATCTTAACAGCTTAAAAACTCATCCTGTGCTGCGATCATTTATATACGGCCAAGTTTTAGAGACCTCAAGGCAGGTAGATTAATTTACCCAATGTTCATTAACATTGAGATCCAGTGCCTGCTTTATCAGCTATTAATCTTATCCAAAATATTTCAAATTACCATGCGGTTACCATTAATGTGCCCATATTAGTGGAAATACTTTCCGATTCACAATCTAATCTGCAGGAAATGATGGATTCTTTGTATTCCTATAGTTCGACTGGGTGCTTAAAAGCTAATCCGATTTAATCAAAAATTGCTTTTTTTCGTGCTGGCACAATAATATATTCTAACCTTGGTTGAAAATGGGGTAACGGCAATATAGAAATCGGCATCTGAGCGTTGACATTACATATAAGTTGTCCTTTAACGAACATCTCAATAATAAGTTGCTGCAAAACTCGTAATTAACTCGTCTTGGTCCAAATATTTAAATAATTCTAGAATATCTACAATATTGTTATTTATTTTAATAAAAAAAATATTATGAAGTCCACGTTGAAGTCCACCCGGTATTCATGAACAATTTTCGTTCTGTTATATGTTTTCTCAAAGGGATCTTATGGCAGCCTTGCTGTCAGTAAATATAAAAAATATCCCTAACAGTCGTTATATCACGCAGTAATATTTATGCTCAATTACTTTTTTCTCCGTCAGTCCTCTAGGGAGCATATTGGGTTTCTATTGCTTTGTTTCAGTTTCATTAATCAAGTTGATATTCAAGCTAAAGAGATGATTAATCTACTGTAGCTCCCCGCCATGTGATAGTATAGTGGTAAAGATCCTTACTAAGTCATGCTGGTGATATTTACCTTAGCATTGTAATTTTTTCCCAGTAGGTGGTGTTTTTCTTAATCATTCGACTGATTTTTGTTATCATCTGCAGAGGTAAGCTGGAATGTCAAGGAGGCTTCTTCTTTATTTTTTAGATAAAATTGTCTGGAAGGAAGTTGAAGCGACATTATTAAGCACTCGAAACCACAATTAATTTTTTTTCGTCATGTCTTCTGCTGGGGATTCGAACCTGTGACGCTTATGTTGTTATGCGAACGCTCTAAACACTACACCACGCCACCCGTGTTCCATTCCTCAATTCCTTTGTTTACGCTAAAAAGGTTAAGCTTAAATTAAGAAGAAAAACGCCGCATATGAAAAAAACGCATTATTATAACCTCAACTGAACTTTTTACGCACTTTTAGTGAAACAAAAGGCTAATTCAGTACATAATGGCATAAATAGGGATTTAAAATAAAGTCAGAATCGTTTGCTGGTCAAACAATAATGTTGTTTTAGTTTTTCAGTAAATAGGCCCGCAACAACGTTCAAGTTGAACTCTTTCTGAACCGTTTTCTCACTCGTATTTATGTTTTCTGTGAAATCATAAAAAAAAACTGAATGCCTAGAAATTAAAACAAATCGTTATAAACGTCACTTTGGCCGTCTACACGGCGGTCGACCGACTAGTCAATATTGTGTTTGAGAGCAGCAGTAACTTGAAGACAATATGCATTCTTCTTTCAGACAGGGGGCTTAAAGTAAAATTTGGAGCGAGCATTATAGAAGAGATTTCAATAGCTTAGAAAACTACAAAACGTTTTTTTGTATAAATCTGTAGTAATATAAGTGGAGTATTGCCACAGATCTGTGAGAATTTAAAATTTTTAAAGAATAGATATTAGGAACCAATATGGGAGAAAATGCATACGACTTAAGAAAGAGGACGAATGGAGTAGCATTAAAATTGGATGGAATGAATAAAACTATTTTTTTGATTTGAAAATTGTGACCTCTTTGGGCCCACTAACATTCTGTTGATTTAAAAATTGCGGATAATATTTTATGTTTTTCTTTTTCTTTTTTTTGTTTTTGTTCTTTTTATTTTTTGTTTGGCTTTTTGTCGTGCTGCTCTTGCCTTTAAAATCGCATAATGCGGCTTTTTATGTTCCCTGCGTTCCATTTATTATTATTATTTTTTTTATTGTGAAATTTCGATGAGTTAATTTTTATACACAAGTACAGTGTTTTCAATATATATCCGCTTTACTACCCTACACCAACATAGATGTTTGTGCTAAAGTTTACAACCCCTTAGAAAACAGTTCTACACCAGCTAGAATGACGAAATTATTCTATCCATGTTACAGTTCTAATCAAATTAAAAGTTAACTGAGCCCTTTGATTTGTTCTTTTTTTTAGTCGAAGACAGCTTATGAGGATATAGTTTAGTTTCCGTATAGTCGTAGAGTGGTGTAGTGGTTAGAGGACATGACGAAGAAAAATTTAATTGTGGTTTCGAATGTTTAACAAAGAGGCTTAAACTCTCCTCCAAACAACTCCATCTAAAAAATGAAGAAGGAGTATTCTGACCTTCCCCCATACCTCTGGCGATGATGACAAACATCAGACGAATGATCAGGAAAACACGCTACCTACTGGGAAAAAATTACAATGCTGAAGTAAAGGTCACCACCAATTAGCAAGGATCTTCACCACTACGCAAAATCATAAAGAGGAAGCTACAGTGAATTAATCATCTACTTAGCTTACAAGATTAAATTAATTAAAGAAACTGAGAGAAAACAATGGATGCTTTGTAAAAAGCCAATATATTTCCTGGAGGAGTGACGGAGAAAATAAAATACTATTTTATATTGTGCTTTCAAAACGAAGTCCTTTCGATTCGACTTGAGTGTTTGCGTTCAGTGAACAATCACCTTAATTCTATAAAACAGTACATTGTATTATAGGGTACCATATGCCATAGTACTTAGTAGTAGTCTTGACCAACTAAAATTTTATTTTCTGTACTTTTACTGCTGCTGTTCCTTTACTTTATTAAATGGATGGTAGCATGGAAGTATGACCAACTGTGTGGCAAACCGTATGCTGGCAGCTAATTTTTTATATTTATGTTGTAACATTAAATGCGATGACAAATTCTAGAGCAATAATTGTTTATCACTTTATCAATATGAGTTGTTTTTCCAAATATGACATAAATTAACTGATTCAACTCAAACAACATGAATTAAAAAATGACAACGAAAATATGATGCAACAAAATGTGAAATATGATTATTATTTTACGAATTACATGGAATTTACTTTTTTCAAAAAAGGAATTTTTAATCGATTTAATGATTCTATTTACATCAGAAATTTAAACGATAAGTTCTTTAGAGATAATGAATCAAATTTTAATGAATATTAACGAATTCCATAAAAAACGAAGATACCTGAAGATACCTGATGAATCCATGGAAGCTAAGTGGTTGAAATTTAAATGTTGCATCGTCTATTCTGACAAAAATTTTATCGGTTTTCGATCCAAGAACATGAAACTCTGGATAAGCGAAGACATCTGGAAGCTCATAGACGAATGGAGAAATGCCAAACACCAGTGCGACTTGGCAGTGACGAGAGGTCAAGGACAAGAGGCTATATTGCTGTAAGCAAACTTTCACAAGACCTGTAAGAATGATAAAAGCAGGAAACTCAGGGCTTCTGCTCATGAGGCAGAGTCAGCTGAGGAGGCAAAGTATATGTAAAGTTTGTACGAGATAACCGGTCACAAATTTTATCAAAACCATAAAATTAGAAACAGTGCCGGCGATTTTTCAATTTCAACTTAACAACAACTTATCAGGTGGAAGAAGCATTTTAAGGCCACATTTTCCTAACCACGGCCACCGATACTTCTATCAAGAAACTCAAGAGTCAACAGAATTATAGTCAAACTGCAAAAGTGGACCCCGGCGTATACAGCAAAGATGTTATATCCCCTGATTGTCCAAATATGAGAGAAAGAGAGAATCCCGAATAAATGGCTCATGGGTACGATCGTTAAGATTCCGAAGAAGGAATCATCAAAGGAATGGTCAAAGTTAAGTAACTGGATTTGCTCTAATTTTGCGCAAACTTTTTTTTCGCAGCTAAATTGTGAATACTCCGAAACTGTTGAAAATACAAAAAAATGATGTTCAGGTGATTTATAGAAAATTCTGTTCCTAAACGTTTGGATGTACCTGCATTAAAATCGGTCGAGTCGTGTTCAAATTATGATAAAATATATTGACATAACTACCACATTTTGGGCGAAAAATTTGCCATGCCCATAAAAAAAAATTTGAGCCCGATGGAAAAAAAGTGAAAACGGATGTAAATACAGCGCATCAAAATCATTATATGCCACATAGTTTTATTTGAAGGCGTTTTTTGCTGTATACCAATGTTATAAGCCTGCTTTCGATAGCGTGAATGCATTTAGATGGCTTTACGGCATGTCGCCTAAATATATTGATGTTATAATGGCATAATATTAGGTTTCAAAGGTATAGTTTTCCTCAACAACAAATATTCTGAAAGCTTCAGTTCAACATCTATTAATCGTTCTAGATGATGTTCTGGCTCAGGCATTAGCGGCACTTAATGGAACTTTAAGGAACATCTCAACAACCTCGACTAAGCCAACGACATCTGTTTGATATCATCTCGTTATACGGATATGCAGAATAAAATCGACTTCCTGAATGGTACATTTAAAGGAGTGGGTCTGACGATCAACCGTATTAAGACAAAAGCTATGTCTGTTCAGATTATATAACCAGTTCTATATCGAACAAAAGCATAGAATGCTCGAAAAGCTTCTGCCATATGGGCAGCCAAATCATACCCGAACGGGGAGCTGTTGAAGATGTTGAAAACCGTACGTATTAACAAGACTAAAGCGGCTTTTGATCAATTGATGACCACAAAATTTCTAATATTCAGATCATATGTTAAGTCCCTATTACTGTATGGCTGCGAAACCTTGCTGATGAATGAAAGATTGGTAAATAAACTGCAAGTGTTTGTAAGCTGCTGTCTGAGACATAAATATATTGAAAATATGGTGGCCTAGAATTATTTCGAACTCAGAGCCTTTGCGCGGGTGCAATGAGGAGTTAGTAACAGTTCAAATTAGACGTTGCAAATTAAAATGGATTGGTCACCTGCTACGCAGACCCGCAGGTGAATTCCTCAAAGAGGCATTGTACTGGAATCAGCAGGATATCAGACTGTGCGGGCGACCAATAACAATATGATGAAATTGAAGCTTCTGGCAAAAGCTTTAAGGAGATAAAAAGACGATTGCGGGAAACAGAATGAGGTGGAGAAAGTTTGTGAATGACTTTTGCTCGAACTAGGAGCCTAACCAAGATACAAAAAGATTACCATAAAATAGAATTTGTTAAAGATGATAATATGAATTTGAAAAAAATATACTCACTAGCTAACATTTTTCAAAACCTTAACGCTACCTCCTAGTGGAAATCACTGAGAAACAAGGTTTCCTAGCACTATACCAAGTACACGCATGGCGTTGTTTCTAAGCAGCGACAGATGGCAGCAGCTGGCAGTAGTTCCATCACCTGTTTAGCCAGCAAACGAAACCAGATTAAGAAGTTGAAACAAGGCAAAGTATTGACAAGATTTGTGGAAATCATGTACTTCCAATAAGGGGTTATATTAACAAAAAACTAAGATTAAGTTACGTACGTATAGCTCTCGAAAGGCTAATACATTTTTAAGTGTGCAATTCGTTTAGTGCAAAAAAGGCCTTTAAGCCTTTAAGTTTGAAATAGAACCTTAAATTCTAATTTCAAAATCTTTTAAAGCAATAAACTTTCTAGACTACATACATTGTATTAAAATTAGTTGCGGGTCAATGCACGCTCTTCAATCATTTGTACTCAGTTATTAACTAAATTACTATTAATTGCTAAAATAGTATTTATAGATTCACAACAATAAAACGGGGCACTTTGAACACAGTTCAACTATAGACATCACTATACAGCCATTCTGTACTTTCGAACCCGCCGTACGTTGGGCCATTAGCCCATACAACGATTACAGCCTCACAATAATGAACGTCTTTGATTTAAATTGTCCATAATTCCAAAGTGTGTTCTGTATATGAATATCAACAGCGTATGGTTTAAACGTCGTTTCGTTTGTTGGTAAGTTTTACCATTTGACACTCTCTCTTTCTCTCGTTCTATCCCTCTGTTATCTTGTTCGTCATTGTGGACTTAATTGAATGTGGTTGTATTGTAGTTTAGTATTGTGGACTGGAGTGCCTGTCTAAATAGCTGTGTTTGCGTTTACGTTTTGGGTTTTCGTTTCTTTTTTTTTTACCGATAATTGTAGTCGTAAAACCGGATTTGTTTTTTCTTTTCTGCCTTTGTTCACTAACGTCAATATTCCACAATAACAACAACAGCAAAAATATTTTGTTAAAAAAAAACAAATTTATTATTGGCACGTGCTGTCCAATAACTGAGATTAAAGACTGGAAATTCATATGAAAAGATGAAGAAAAAAAATATACACCAACAACAAAAACTTTTTAGTAAAAGACCAAAACGTTACAGCTATAATAATGACAACAACAGCAAGCAATAGTCCACAATAAAACATAATTTATTATTAGTGTTGTATTTTGTCATTGAATTTAGGAGGTGCTCAGATCAATTAACGGACTAATTTAATATGAATGTTTGACAAAAATTGCTGTTGAGAGCGGAGAGTTGAGGAGAGGAGAGCTGAAAGTTAAAATTAATATGTCAATGTAAGCGCTCTTGTTAAGCAAATAGTTTTGACTGAGAGAAGTATTTTTCGAATTTGATAGAAATTTCTGAATGTCTTATTCTGAAAATCTAAATAATTAGGCTTTGATTTAGCAGTATTAGGTTTGTATGTATGTTACATACACACGTACATTTGTGTTAATTCTCAACGTTGGATAGGTATTTTATTCAAATTATTGTTTACCGTCAAGACATTTTTGCTTCTTACCTGCCAAACATCTTCCTATTATTTGAAGGTCATAGACTAGAGTTAAGCTACTTTTGGATACCATTAGCATACTAAATCGCAAGAACTAAATATAAGTATGTATGTACGTCAGAGCAAAACTTAACATTCACCATTTCTTAATAGTTTTTAAACACGCTTTTCATTCAGTTATCTTTTAAAACAGTGGTATAATCACCGAAAACGATATCGAAAAAAATTAATCGAAATTGTATTGTTTTTAACGATACAATAGTATGCATACTCGACAACGTATAAGGTGCTCATAGAAGGTGGTCCAACTAACAAAAAGTTTTCACAGAATTATCTTAATATTTTTTATTGTGATAGAAGGATCTATGACAATTATGTGTGAAACGAAAAATCGGCCAAATGCTCGCATGGCTTCAGTGGCATATTTTTAATAACTCTGAGATATAATTCAGGTTCAATGTCGTTAATGTGCCAAATTATCTCATCATTTAACTTTTGAATTGTTCTTGGCTTATTGACGTACACTTTTTCTTTTAAATATCCCCAACGATACCTGTCCAACGGCTTCAAGTCACATGATCGTGGCAGCCAATTAACAAATTCACATCGCCACTGAATTTCCCGCGCCAAAGGTTCATTGTTTCGTTGGCTATGTGGCAAGTGCATGTCCACTGAACGAACTGGGCGAGCATGCATAGATGTTTCCACAATACCTACAGACCCAGTTTGCTGAAATTTGCTCACAATTCTCCCGATTGTGGACACATTTGGTCGATTATGATGATAAAAAAAATTACAGTGTGCACGAACTGCATTTAGATTTGAACGCCCATTTGCATAAAAGGCGTCAACAATCTTAACGCGCTGCTCAATTGTATACCCCTCCATGGTTAAATTTATCAAACACTGAAACAAAGAAGTGTCAAATTAAGTTGGGCAAAAAATTTGACATTAAGGTATTGTTCACAAATAACCTCGTGCGTTATGGTTGGACCACCCTTTATGATTGCAACATTATAAGTAGTAGCATTGATGAATGCATTGCAATGTGGCAACTACTTATATTTAGCGCATAAGGAAAAAATTAGATAAATTAGTTGTTTACACTACAAGTCTACTCTGATGATATTAGATGGCTTTATAAAATTTCATAAGTTGATTTTACTGGTAGATTGAGCGTCGCATACGTTTCTAACGCATTTTATCGTCTATAACATTTCACTTTCTCAACAGGTAAAATTGTTTTTGTACTTTTCTTCAGTCGTTGTTGCACTTTACATCCTTGCCTTCAATTAGAGTCAAGTATTAAAAAGTTGCTGGATATACTCTCAGTGATTTTATTAGTACCTTTTAAGTGAGAAACTTTTTAAATCAGAGTCCGGCAAAACCTGACTCTGAGCAAATTTCCTTTTTATTCTTACACGTACGTACTCACACGCATGGGCAAAAATGAACAGGGAGGTTGATGTTATACAAAATTTTTTTATATTTATTTTAAAGTTCTCCTTACTTTGAAGTTTTCTGAACTGTTTTTGTTTTTGTTTTGTTGTTTTCTGGTCTTTTTTTAATTTTTTCATTGTTTTGTTGTTGTTGTTTTACATACTTTTTTTGTTATTGCTTTCATCGTTGTTTTCCTTTAAAAATATCTGTTAAACTATGTAAACTTACAAAGTGTGAAAGCACTTTTGCCAGTTGTCACATGCATTTGAGTAAGAAAAAAGTTCAACTTTTTCTTGCAGTGTGATCTGACAGACAGACTCGCAAATTACTACCACAATTGTAAAATGTTGTGGTATTAGTTTGCCTGTTACTGATTTTAATTATCGTCAATTTTAAAACAATTCACATTATAAGGATTTAAGAGCTCAAAATTCAGAATCTTCTAGAAATAAATAGAAAGTATTCCTTGAGTCGATTGCAAAAGCAACTTCTTTGTCTGGCATTGAAGCAACATTTTACACATGCAAAATGGCCATCGACATATGTTGAGGTAGGATCACACGATTGTCGTAATGCACCAATAATTAGTGTATTTTATATGCCAATCGTGTGATTATACAATTTATTGGCTCATACGACAACTCACAATATTATTGTGCTTATTTATCTCAATAAAATGCAACCCTGGTATAACAATCGTTTGAAAGTTTTATCGGCAATCATGCACCAATGTAAATTTCAAAAATACCCCAATATTTATTGCATTCTGATGTGGCTATTGAAGAAGGCAATAATAATCTTTACTATAGAGAATTAAATATAGTTTGCAATTATATTCCAATTTAAATAAATAAATATTTTAGTGAATTAATTAATATTTTTTAATTTATTGAAATGATTTCTCATATGCACCATCAATGGCCCTTCTTGTAAGCCAATTTCTGACCAACACACTCCTTCTTTTCTTTTTTCTTTCATATAAATAAGGAGGACGCTATTTTCTGCTTTTTAAAGAACGAACGATAATTAAACACCAAATATATATATATTTAATATATATGTGTATACTCATATATATTTAATGTACCACAACAGCTGATTCACAGAGTTGTCGTAAACTAAAACAATTGTCTGACAGCATTGGGACAATTATTGTCAATACATCGTTTCGCGCCATCTTGAGACAATAAATTTTGTATAAAATAAGACAACCGTTTGAATACAGAATTTTTAATTGCGACAATTTTATTATTGTGCGCTAGTTTGTCACAAAAAATTTGTATCAGCTTAGCGTACTTGAGTCAATCGTGTGATTCCAGCTTTAGTTTAAATTTCAATTGCCTAATTTCGACTGATTTCAAGTGCTTTAAAAAATCTAGTAATAGCGTTCTTCTTGGGCTTGACAAATAATGACCTCCACTTTTCGTGCTTCTTATCGTATATGTGCTTTAAAATCGACACAAATTGTCTTGGTTAACCAACCAAAATTCACAAATAGTGTAATTTGTTTTTGCCGTGTTTTTGTCTGCAAAATCAACTCCTAACCTCAAGTAAATTACTTTTCTTGACCTTGAACTCTAGCATCAAACACAAGTAGGTCTCAAATATTAAATATTTTCTTTTAATTCTTTTAAACCATCTCTTACCTACTTTCTCTTTTATCTCACCAACACCAATCGTTCATAGCATTAAAGAAAATATTTGTCTAACACTCATTAGAAAGTCGTTAACACTCTCTTTAGCACGTGTGGGTTTTTTTTGTAGTTTAATTCTTTCTTTTCCCTATAAGCGCTTGGCCTACCCAGAACACACCCTTAAGCAACATTCTGTAAAAACCATTAAAGTTCTTGAATTTGAAATGGTATCTACACTCCTTAAATCGTTTGCTTAGAATACAACTGCAGATGCGTGTATGAGTATTGTTTTGCATAGCGGTTGGTGGTTGCAACTTCTTTGTGGCATTAACAGTTGTTTTTGAACTTGACTCTTGTGTGTACAAGCCTAAGGCTGGCGATTACTGCAGAATGCATGCGGAAGATATTTTCTCTTACGAAATGTACAAAATGTTTACTTTAAGAAGTCACTGTTCTTATTCGTTTGCACCCTTAAATATGAAAATAAAATAGGAAGTAACCTTGAACTTCGACTCAATGTGACTAAAAACCTTTGCACTTTGTAAAATAATGAATAACGGTTGGAATTTTGTGATACAAAATTAGTTTTTTCGGAATTATTTAGATTTGAATTGTTACTTTATGTAAGTAAATAAACATGAACTTTGACCTCACATAAGTTTTGAAAAACCACATTTCATTTTAAGAATCTTCTGTTCATTTCTATAAATAATTTCTTATCTGTTATCCTGGAGTGCTGCATGACTCGAGCATATGTGCATACTAGGATTCTGGATTAAATCCTGGCCGTCCTGCATTGTACTTTTGACTATGGTAGTGGAGCTCAACTTCGTCAGGAGATTCAGAGTGAGAATCCCTTCCCGTTCTGATTGGAATCGGGGCAATCCGTGGCATCAACATTTGGATGGAATCCTGAGTCTTCTAGGTGGAGGTTAATCTGAATAACGACTAAAGTCTTCATAATGGCTTAAATGGCTCAGTAATATTTCGATTTGGTACGCGAAGACAGCTTTGTAGTTGCGTGGGCAGTTAAGTGACCATCCTTGCCATTGTACCACACTACCAACGTGAGATGCACTCGATTGCTCATTGGTCATGTTAGAAGGGATATGTCCAGATTCGTGGCTTGTCCAGATTCATGGCTTCGTGGATGAAATTGCGGTACATAGACCACTGTTGTGAGGTGGAGTGTTGGAGTGGATGTGAAGTATTTCTGATATTGTGTGGTTTTTTGAGGTTTTGTAGCAATTCTCAAGACAATGTTCGATGTTCAAGAGACTGGATCCGTTGAAGATGCCAAACACAATGGTTGTTTAAAAACAAGCTGTTCAAATGTCAATATCGAACCTTAATTCGGCATCGTGGATAAGAATTGCAAATTTCAAGAATTTCTCTGCAGCGTATACTCACTAAAGATCTGTGTGTCCATGCTTACAAAATACAATTAACCAACAACTGAGGCCTAACGACCATGTAGAGCAAAAAAAGTTCGTTGAATGGTTTATTGAACATCAACAAATGGGTGCTGGTTATTCGAACAAAATCATCCTAAACGATGAAGCACATTTTCACCTTGATGGCTTTGTTAATCGCCAAAATTGCCGCTTTTGAGGTTCTGAGAACCCACATGGGATTGTCGTATTACTGTTTGGTGTTGATTTTTTGAAAATAAGGCTTGTCAAACAATGACTGTTACTGGTACTCGGTATCGCGACATGATAACACAGTTTTTTCTGCCGAAATTAGGTGATATTGATGTGGCCAATATGTGGTTTCCACGTGCCATACAGCCCTTGAAGCAATTCAATTACATTTCCAGGTCGTGTACTCTCTCGTTTCTGTGATCAGAATTGGCTCTCTAGTGCGTGTGATTTAACACCATTAGATATCTTTTTATGGGGTTATTTGAAATCATAGGTCTAGGAGATTCAACGAAATTCATGTATGTGCTTACAAAGCCGTGGAGATTATTTTCCCGATGTGTTATTCTATAAATAACCCTATCCTATGTACTTTATGATTCAATAAAAAAAATAACAATCATAAGACTAAGAACTGTGCTTTCTATCTAATTAAAATCTTACGTTCGTTCTGGGACACCCTTTACAAGCTAAGAAAAGAACTTCTATGCCACGTAAGAACTTTTCTGTGCAGTGAGAAGGGCTGTTTGTAAAGGCTTCTTTAGGGATAGGAAGGATAACGAAAGGTGTATACTACTGTTAGGCTTAAAGCAGCCAATACTTTTACTGGGCAACTATGTATGATAAGAAGAGATTTGTGTCGTCGTGTATCAGAACATCTCAGAATAGCCTGAGAATGATAGCCAGTCTTTTGACCGGTGATTGTAGACTCAATGAACATTTTAATAGGGTGGGAATAGTTTCAAATCCAATGTGCAGATCCTATGTAGAGGAAACTGAATGACCAGATATTTTTGAGGCATTAATGCATTTTAGAAAAGGTGGCATAGTGCAGTTGTTAGCGTATAAATAACAACACAAGCGGCCTAGGTTCGAGCACCAGCAGAGGACATGATGGAAAAAAAATGTTCAGGAAAAAATGCTACCTACTGGAAAAAAAATTACAATGCTAAGAAAAGATAACTACCATCACTTAGCAAGGATTTTCACCGGTTGTATAGTGAATTAGTCAGCTACTAAGCTTTAAAAATCAATTTCATTAATGAAACTGAAATAGAGCAAGTTTCTTTAATCAATTTGATATTTCAAACTAAGTAGATGATTAATCCGCTCTAGCTTCCTCCATATGATTTTTTTGTGTACTGGTGAAGATCCTTGCTAATTAGTGGTGATCTTTACTTTAGCACTGTAATTTTCTCGCAGTAGGTGGCGTATTTTCCCTGATCATTCGTCTGATGTTTGCCATCATCGCCAGAGGTATGCGAGAAGAGTCAGAGTATTACTACTATTGATGCATTACTACTATTACTACTATTCTCTAAATGCATTTGCCGTTCGGGATCATTGACTGAAAGAAGTCCCCATGTTCCTTCATGAAATGTTTTGGGAATTAATATATAAATATTTATCAAATAGTTACTTTAGTAGAACCCTGTATAAGTAATTATTGCTTTAACGTAAGACATTTAAAGTAAAGTTATGTTTAAGAAAAGAATATTTTTTAGGGCTTGGCTCTGTTATACTAAACGTTCGTTTAAAAATTTGTGTAAGAAAACCCCCCTGTCTTTCATTGCTATTTAAACAAATTCACTCACTAAAGGTTCAATGTTCGATATACACAGTCTTTTAATTATTTTCCAAGTGTTAGACATACTATTAAACACCTAAGCTGAACATTTATACTTATTTACAAAGTAATTCATTGTTGCAATAACAAGTGTAAAATAGTGCAACAATTAAATAATTACAAAATAAATGAAATTGTTATTTTTGTTGTTCTTTTTTCTTTTTTTTTTTCTTTTCTTTTGAAAACCCTGGGAAAATTTTCCCCTACATAAACTAATAATGAATTATCCCCTCTTGTTTATAAAAGAAAAATTTGTTCTCTACTAATATGCTGTACAAGCCATACTCGCTTTTAATGCATTAAAGCAAATAAAAAGTAATTAATTGCTTGATCTTTTATTATATTCAACTGACTCGAAAAGCAGTTTTGTTGATGATCATAACGTTGTGGCAGTAAGTAGTTCGTTGGTTGTTTAGGTCGCTTAAGCATGGAGCCCTAAGTACTGCCATACATGCACTTAAACACAGTTGGCAATAATAATATTGATGATGATGATGAGAACATAACGATGACTCGTTGCCAACATGTTGCTTCATTATTGCCATGTCTTTATAGTTAATAATATAGAATGTGATAAAATTTAAGTAATATCTCTTATGCATCTACAAAAAAAGGTAAATAAATAAATAAAAATAAGGCCATACAGGATAACGATGCATATCCTGATATTTATTTTGCTCCCCTCTTTTTATTTTATGCGTGGGAATGTAACCAAAAAATTGTTTAGTTCCCACGGAAATGTATGAAAATGCAATCCCTTTTCTGCTTCATTTTGAATCCTCGATACAGGAATACAATAAGAAACAAAAAAAACCTGTATTACACATAAAATATAAAATCTTCCTTAAATCCTTCAGTAAAAGACATACACACTGTATGAAGAACAACAACAATAATAAAGTAAAAGGCATACACACTGTATGAAGAACAACAACAATAATAAACATAAAAAAGAAGATCAAAAACAAGATCCCTTTTTAATGTTTCAACAAAAATATCATGAGAAAATTTTGTTACAAACACCTGCCAATTTTTTTCATATGAACTTATTTTTGTTGTTTTTTTTGTTCAGTCTTCCCCCTCTTAAATGAACCAACACATCGAGAAATCGAAGTAAAAGTAAACACTTAATGTACATTTGGGACGGACTTAGGGACGGACAATTTATGCATTTATCAATAAGACTCATTGTATTGCAGGAACCCCGAATTAAAAATTGAAAAAATTTGAAATTATTTTCCCACACTTTCGTTGTAGCTTGATTGCCACAGTAGTACCCAATTCTTAATATTTTTTCAAAAACAGGGGTTCTCGTTCAATCGATCCCTTTCCTTTTTAACGAACAAATCCTGTGTGTATTAAACAATTCCTGAAATATTACACCACCATCACTAACACCACATACTGTTCGCACTACGCCAACAACAAACCTGCAGAACAAATATAAACAGAGAGCTCTCTCTCTATCTCTCTCCATATGTCTTGAGAAGAGAAATGTAAACATAAACATTAAACAGCAGTACACAAACAAGCACGTTCTTGCTTAAGGTCTTTTAAATATTAGGGTGAGGCCAGCACACTTGTTTGTGATAATGTTGCTTTTCGTTGTTGCTGTTGTTGTTGTTTTCTTATTGTTTATTTCCTTAACTCATGTCGCTCCCTTTCCGTTAAGTGTTTAAAATTTTAATGTGCTCTTATACTCAATGTTCTCACTCTCTGTTTTGTTTTTGCTTTGGTTTTTGTTGTTTCTGTAAAAGGAAATGCAATCGTCATGAGTATAAAAAGGGCTGAGCATTTAGAAAACGACATCATTTACAACTCGTGTTCCACACAAGCAACAGCAACATTAAGTCTTCGAAAAATTTTTGAAAAATTTCCATTTTTTTCCAACACGAAATCTATCATCAAGAAATGCAACAAATGGCTTATAATAACAACTCCAACACAAATAAAATGAAAAATACCACCACCTACAGCATTAAGAAAGTCTTAAAGACTTTCTTCAAAAAGCAACAAAACAAACAACATTCGAATCATCAACAACAAGTACAACATACACCCTCTACAAGCACTGAAACTTTTGAGGATTTGGACAATCTCCGTAATATGCAAGCCGAACAGCAACAATTCTATAATGAAATCATAGAAAACTCAGCGAATGAGAAACTCTCGAACATGGTGTACGAGTATTGTGGTGAAATTCCCGAAGATGAAAATCAGGAAGATATTTATGTACCAGTACGTTTTGCTCGCACTGAAGCCGGTACTTTCTTTTGGACCACCAACTTACAACCTGTTACTTGCACTATTGTGCCAGCAGTTGATGAAGACCTATTGCAACCAGCCTATTGCTATAGTAATAATCAATATCCTCTTATGCAATTTCAAGATCGTTGGGCTCAAGCTTAAATAACAACAGCAGCAGCAGCAACAAAAAGCTTTAATTTTGATTTTGTATGTGATATTGTATGGCGGCAGGCAAACCATGAATTAGCGGCTTCCTCTCTAATGGTTCAAATTAGTTTTTAAGATTTTTTTTTTTTTTATAGAGAAAAAAAAAACAATGTCTTCCTGTAGTTTTTAAGTTAAAGAAAATAATTGGTATTAAAAAATATATATTTACATACATATTTATATTTATTAATTTAAATTAAAAAATAAAATTGTGATAAAAAATCAGCTTTATAAATATAAAAAAAAATTATCAAAAAAATAATTCAATCTTTTATTTTAAGACTTATATCTGTGCTTATAACACATATATCTGTGCTTATAGACACATTAGAAAAATTAAAAAGAAAACTACAACTAAAATTTGAATATTGGTAAAGTATGCAACTCGTGGCCCAATTTTTAATGGAAAAAAAAACACTACTGCAACATTCTGTCCCCAAGGGCATAGAAATATGAATGCTTTATGCTGTAATTACAGCATAAGTGTTCCTTGTAATACTTGAAATTATACTGGCCTTACTTATACCCATCGACTTCATGATTTTATTTTGTACTAACTAAAACCCGGCGTGCTTCGCTACCCCCCATCTCAATTATTATCCTAAATGTTATCTTTTCTTTTCCATTGCCTTATAGGCAACTACAGATTTCTAGTTGCCGTTCGTCAACGCAACTAAATTTAGGTTACCCATCCATAATCGACCCATTAGTTAAATTTTTTACTCTTTTCCCACATTTTATCCCCTTTCGGTCTAAATCTAAACATCTGAGATAACCTATAGTTACTTTCAGAAAGATAGGTAGGTTTGTTTGAACCTAATTTAGAAACTTCTACTATTGCCGTTCTTAGGATATACAAAAATTAATATTTACTTTGTATGGGAGGTATCACGCTCACTTGCCAATTACTCCCAGTTTTTGACTGATGATTTGTATTGGCCATGAAGTCACTTAGACCAAATACTGAAACTTTAGCTGTAACCATTCTCAAGATATACAAAAATCAATATTTACCAAGCCAACTTGCCACATTTGGCCTACTTCTTGACTACTAATTTGTATTGACTATTAATCTATTTGGTCCAAATTTAGAGACTTTTTGTGTTACCATTTTAAAGATACAGAAAAATAAGTATATACTTTGTACGTGCGTGGCACCGCCAAGTTGGAATTTTTTAAATTTTTTAGCCTATAGTTCCGTCCAGACATATGAGACACAGTAAAAATTTCAATAAATGGATTCAGCCGTTTAGCCGTCCATAAAGCACAAACCAACAAATAAACATACAAACACACATTAATTTTTATATATAAAATGGAGGGCGAACAATGGTAGGATTGTGGGTTTTCTTTGATTTCTACTATCTAAAGTATCATCTTAATAGGTTACGTCTCTTGTATGAGATGGAGTGCTGGCTTGCCTTGTAGAAGGATGAAACCACAGGGTATATTTTGTGCAACTATATTGCTAGGACCTGATTGCATATGGTTCAACATTCGTGACTAAAGTAGGGCACAAAAGATCTCTTTGGGCAGTGGTGTCTGCTGTTGGGTAGCCTACTGGCTTGTGATAGTAATAATAAAAATAATTCTTAGATAGGCGACCGAGCCCAAGGAAATTAAATCGTACCAATTTGCCTAAATAGAATTATGTTCCGTACACAATTGAGCAGATTTTTATTCGAAAATCAATATAAATAAATAACTTCTTAGGTAGGCTACTAGTTTAGCCGATTTAAGACGAATTTTTTTTCTCCGTCACTCATCTAGGACCATATTGGCTTTCCATAAAGCATCCATTACTTTGTTTGAGTTTGAGTAATAAAGTTGATTTTCAAGCTAAGTAGATGATTAATCTATTGTAGCTCGCCTCCATATTTTTGTGTGTAGTGGTGAAGATCCTTGCTAAATGGTGGTGGTGATGTTCCTTACTTAGCATTGTAATTTTCAAAATTACAAAACTATCGGAGATTGACTACGATAGTTTAGCCTTCACTTTGACTCAGTGTTGAATTAATCCTCATGCAATTGACAAAAAAAACTATATATTTTGTACTGCAGTTACCCGGGTACAATTTACAATATTACAGATTAAAAACAAATAGCCGCCAAAAACAATATTTTTAAGCCTCTCAGAACAGATGAACTAAATTCATTTAACAATTTCTACAGCAGATAAAAAAAAAACATTTTCAAAAGGCAATAGATAATACTCGGGTACCTTGTCAGTTATCCTATGTTGCTAATAGCGCAGCGGAGATTTAAATAGTTCTTAACCCCTAAGCAAGAAAAAGGTACTACAGCCAGACAATGTAGTTCTGAATTGTAACTCGAATGGCTCTTAGAAGAGGTAGTCCATCCATAATGCACGATGTTAGTTGTGCGGCACACCATAACCTCAAGCTTTTTGCCCAACTTAATTTGACATTTCTTTGTTTCAGTGTTTGACAAATTCAACCATGGAGAGGTACACAACTAAGCAGCGCGTTAAGATTGTTGCAATCTTTTACGAAAATGTGTGTTCAAATCAAAATGCATTTTGTGCACTTCGTTTTTGTTCAGCATAATCGACCAAATGTGTCCAAATGTGTGATTGGTGACTTTACAAAGAAAAACATCATCAGCGACGAGGCATACATTCACCTCAGTGGATTCGTTAACAAGCAGAATTACTGCATTTGGGCAAATGAGAATCCACAAGTAATTGAAGTGAAAAGCGAAGAGTCCACAGAAAGTGAGTGTTTGCTGCGGTTTTTGCGCTGGCGACGTAATCGGGCTGTACTTCTTCGAAAATGAGGTCGACCAAGCAGTTACCGTAAATGGTGTTAGCTATCGCCGGATGATAACAGACTTTTTGTGGTTAAAACTTGAGGATATGGACCTGAACGATATATGGTGCTACTTGTCACACAGCCAACGAAACAATGGCTCTTTTGTTCGAGAAATTCAATGGCCTTGTTATCTCATGTCGTGGCGATATTAATTGGCCACTATGATCATGTGGATTTACACCGTTGGACGTCTTTCTTTAAGAATATTTAAAAGAAAAAGTGTACTTTATTAGGCCAAGAACAGTTCAAGAGCTAAATGATGGGATAATTCAGCATATTAACGACATTGAACCTCAATCATGTCGTGACGAGCATTTGGCCGATATTTTGTTTTATACATAATTGTCATAGATCCTTCTATCAAAATAGCAAATATTAAGATAAGTCTATGAAAATTCTCTATTTTATTTACAATTAACATCGTGCGTTTGTATTGGGTCACCTTTTAGCAGAGACTACGGCTGTTTTGGCAAATGCCCGGTGTTAAAAACAATGTGATTTTAAGTCTCTAGAAGACAGGTAAAGAAAAACTTACAAATCTTAAGTATAAGACCATTTTAGTACCTATTGTTTTTTTAAACAATAACAGACTAAATTGTGTTTTTCATTTTTTTATACTATATTTCTGTAATTTTCCTAATCTATTTAACATTATCACTTGTATTCTGTAATTTCGATGTTACAATTTGTAGGGCTTTGGATGAAAATAGAGTTGAAAATATGAAATCAATGCAACAAATTACTTTAGAAAATGAAGAAAATGATGCATCAATCAGTCATGCATGGCGTAAAAAATAGAATTATCTCTTTTAAACCGTGTCGTAAGATCTTCAGCTGAGAGTATCATGTCCCCACAACTGTGGCCAATTCAATTTGCCGTTTCCAGTTGCCATGACGAATTGCGTTATTTTTTGTTATTTTTCCCTCAACACTAGAAATAAAATAAAATAATTAAAAATGCTAACAAATATGGGTTAGTATACCATATATGCGCTTATATAATACTACACTAACTTTTGCAGATGTTTATTGCGGAAAAAATTGAAATTTGCATTGCTTATTTGATGCACCTTTTAGTCGCCCTATTTTCCGAGCAAGAGTGATCGAATCTTTATATGATTTCTAATACTCTTCGCTTCGACGATACTATGGCCCGAAGGCTGAGACAAAGCAATAATAAGTTCGCTCTTATTCGAGCTTTAAAGTTAATCTCTCCAATCTTGTCAATTCGAAACTAGGTCATGTGTAGAAAGTTCAACCATGCCATTAAGTCCACGCTTTCTGATCTCACCGAAGGCTTGAATGAACAAAATATCACTGCTAATTACTTTAGGTAAATTGAATTAGAAAAAAAAGCTTGTGGAATAGAAGTTAACATACATGGTTATTTTCCAAAAAGTTCCTTTGTGCACATATCAAGTGGTATTTTAGCAACTTTCTTTTTGACAACACTGTTTTTGGCAGCTCAGCTGTTTTCGTGTAATATGTTTCTGTCCAACATATTCAGTTTGCTCTATAATTTAACCATGAATCAATCGACTTACAAACGAACAACGCTTGCAGATTATTGAATTCTATTTACAAAATTCATCAATTTCTTTATAGGAAAATTGTGTTCAGTGACGAAGCTCATTTAGTGTAAAGACCGAGCGCGACGGTGCGATGATTACAAATTTTTTTGCGCAAAATGAACGAACTGGACTTGTCTGACATGTGGTTTCAACAAGACTCAGCACATGCTACACAGAACGCGAAACAATGACTCAGTTGAGGGACAAGTTTGGTGATCAGTTTATTTCACGTTTGAGGCCGGTCAATTAGCCGCCTAGATTCATTGGGCAGCATCTGCTAGTTGTGACGTGCAGTCGCTCATAAGCAGCAAGTTTATATGCAACTAACACTTATTTGCTCTTCATTTATTGAGAAAACTTGATTTTAGTTCTGTAAGCCCAATTCATAAAAATAAATCGACCAAAGTGGTCGTTGACCTAAGATTTGTAACTTTTTATTTTATTATCTTCCTTTACGCCATAGATAACTACAAATTTCATAGAAGTCATAAAATGAAAAAATACCACCTGAGCTAACGTCTTAAGATGATGTGTTGAACAGTTCGTAGTTACAACCTTGGGAAGGGTAGTCATCTAAATGAGTGCTGGCGGCTCTTAGACTCACGGAGTCAGGTGGACTGAGGCATGTTTGCATTAGACAGGGTACCATTCTACAGAAAGCGGGCGGACAGATTGTGCAATACTTACTTTAGACCTTTTTTCGGTAGAGCTTACTAGAGCAGGATACCTTCTGGAGATAAGTGGGCACCTGGATCTGGATGATCCAAGGCTCGAAGACGACAACGGATAGAGGGTCGGGTTTCTACTCCGAAGAGATGGTCTCAGGGTCTCTCTTAGACTACTCGATGATTGCACTGTTTTTCAGGCGGAGGTCTACGCTATAAATATGGCGGCTAGGCGTATCCAGGAACTAAATACCGAGACCTCGAAGCTTATTAGGATCTATGTAGACAGTTTTGCCGCAATTAGCGCTCTCGACTCCTATGTGATTAAGTCGAAAAGTCTGCTCAGCTGCATTCACTCACTGGCCTAGCGATATCATATCGAACTGATATGTATTCCAGGTCATGTGAGCATCCGAGGAAACGAAATTGCTGATGTGTGCACTACTATAGAGTCCTCTCTGTCTCTCGTACAGAGTGACGTGCAGGCCCCTCTATGTGCGCCGTCGACTTTGTTAGAAAATGGGCACTGAGCAGGGTGGACCAATATCATGACTTGTAGAATATACAGAAAGCTTTGGCCCTTCTATGGAAAGGACTAGGTCTCTTCTTAGGTCTGGAAGGAGTCGTTTGGGCTTCTTTCCGGTATAATTATCGGTGGCATATCGGAGCGCATGGGATGCCTTGGTCATGGCTATTGTAGAAGCTGTCAGAATGAGGAGGAGGAGAAATCGGTACAACACCTTCTCTGCGGCTGTCCTGCTCTATGGGAGCTTAGACTAAAGCACTTGGGTGCATGTTACTTCCATAATCTGAACTGTCTTAAGGATGTGTCACTGTCGAAGTTGATTGTCTTCGTCAAAGACACCAGTTGGTTCGAATGAGAAAACTAATATTTTTGGATTTTTAGGTGGAAATCTTTTCTGGGACTCTTCCGTGCTACCTTATAACCTAACCTTCCGCAAAAAAGAAACAAAATTGGTCCAAACCTAACAGCAGGGTTAACTCTAAATTTCGAAAATCATATTGTGTTGCAGGGTATCATAAAGTCAGATTGTATTAACCAGATCTGACTTTCATTCTTTTAAATGTGCATGCGTAATAACCCCATTAAACTAAGAACACATGCCACCGCGTGTATTACTCATCAATATTCTTTGAAGAAGAAGCAAAATACAAACAACAATAACAAAATACTATATGAATATAAAAACAACAAATTTGTGACGCATGAAAGAATGTCACTGACTGTAAGGCGTTGAAGAAGACTTTTTGCTTTTACAATATAAACAAACAGTGATTGTGTGTTAAATGTACGAGAGTATGTGCAACATTAACGAACAATAATTTAAAAATTTATTGCCACAGGTTACAAGGAACTTACAACCAACAGCAACAACAATAACAACAACAACACAATACTGCTTACTACTCATAATCATATTTTATGATTGTTGTTAAAATTTGCTGTTGTTGTTGTTTTTTAAGTCTTTTGCATATAAATACTAGTATGAAGTATGAACTCAGACGTTCATTCTTATGAATAAAAATGCATAAATAATGGAAAAAAACTTAAACGCAACCAATAAAATATGATTATCAGCAGAGTAAATAACAATAAAAAAAACTTTTATGGGGAAAGACACAAAAAATAAATAAAATAAAATAACTTTCATATGTAATGACAAAAAAATTATTCGCATAAAGAAATTATTATTTTAATATAAATACAGGGTGTTAACCTGGATATTGTCTGTCAGAAATGTAATGTAAAAGTCCCATTCAAGTGTATCTTTACACGCTTTTTTTAATTACAGTATAATCTCGAAAGAGTTAACCGAAGTGTTCCTATGGCAATCAACTTTTTCGAACTCTTGACTTTTCTAAGCATTTTTAAAAATTGAATAAAAAAAGAAAAAAAAAAAACAATAATAAGCTTTCATTTTTTGATAAAAAATAATATAATTTAAACTGGCTGCTTTAAAGTTCAAAGTGACCGTATTCAATATTTTCGTGCATAAGAAGTATAATTTATATGAAGTGGCTCAAGGTAGCAGTCGAGACTTGTTTGCTTTTTTCGTTTACGTAATTTATTAATTCCCATAACATTCCATGAAGGAACATGGGGACTTCTCTCAGTCAATGAGCTGCACCTTATTCTATTTTTAAGCTCATTGAAAGGGACCTACACAGTTTAACGCCGTCTCCGAACGGCAAACGCATTTAGAGAAGTTTTCAATAGTAGTAATACTCATAACCAGTTACTATCTAATGTTATGAGGTGATCCGCTGTCGAAAAACTTTTTTCTTTTTTTTAAGATGGTCTGGTATGGTATTGAACCGACGACCTTCTGGTTAGTAAGCGGGTGTCTTACCTACCATACCACAGCGGCACGTAATACGTCTTGATCATGTTCACACGGATATTGACAAGATCTGCTACTTGTTGAGCATCGTTATTGTTTTTAAACGATTTAATCAACGTATAGATGCTTTTAACTGCATTCGAGTAGCTAACTTTAGATTGTTGAGTATCTTGCTCAATAATTTAACTATTTTTGTCATTATCACATACTTCGGAATCATCGTTATCTTCTTAAATTTGATCATTGTTCCAATTTTGAATGCCATCAATGCTGATGTCATTTTTATCACCAACCTGTAACATCAACAATTGAACTTCTCGAAGTGTATCGTTGTATGCACTATTTGATTCACTCAATTTAGAGAGCGGAATATCGTTTTCACTATCGTGCTGAATGCTATCGTCATACTACTTTTTATCTTATTCCATGCTTTCATTAGATCTGCTTGAGGCAGTAGCAAAATAGCGTCACGGATTGTATGTGTCTTTAAAATATATTCATTTGAAATGTTGTAACATTTACTTCGATATCCCAACTTGTCTAATCTTATTGAATTTTGTCCATAGGCTGCGAAACCTCTGTTACATAAAGTGGTAAAAGTATTGCTGCAATATTTTCGTCATGAGACTGTAGCAAGTCAATTAGCTTATGGGCAGTATAATTCTCAAATAGCAACAATGCCTTTGGTGGTAAATTATTTTCAGCAAAAAATTGGCGAACCTGAAAAATTTCCATGCAATAACCTGAACAAATGTTTATGAAACTATGTTTTATAAATGAATTATGGAACCAGTTGAAAAATATTTTTTAATTCATCCACGACTTCTTCATATTTACATAGTCTAATGGGTTTCTAAATTTCATAAAACAACGTGGGTTTGCAGATTTACCAACGACCAACGGCATTAACTGCTACGAACCATCTGCATTAGAACACAACAAAAATTTGATGGTAGATAGGTAGGTATGAATAGCGGTATCGAAGTACCCCACCCAGAGACCACAGTGGCCTATTGTGGAGAGACCTTTCCCCGAAAAAGGAGTAAAGAGAAAGAGTAAAAGGAAAAGAGAGAGGAAGGACAGAGAAAGAAGAAAGAAATAGAGGAAGAAAAAGGGTCAGAAAGAGTGCACAGAAAGGGACACGGATGCCCAAAACGGACCAGGCATTACCTAAGGAGCCAGCTGAGAACTGACAGAAAGCCCTCCGGATCGCGTATCCTAGCCGACGCAATATCACCCAGGCCAACGAAAGAGCGCCGGCTAAGCAACCTGAGGCAGGCCCATAAAAAGCCGAGCAGTAACAGAGGATGTGTTCCACAGTCTTCGGCTCACTTGTATCGACGCAAACTCGGCAGAAAATAGGGGAGACTGCTTCGCAAATCCTAGTCCTCGCCCTCAGAGCGCAGTACCCATTCACAAAGCCTATCAGAGTCCTAAAAGATTCTCTCCTTAGATTAAGGACCCGTTCCGTCCTAGAGCGGTCAGGTTGCGATCACAACAGCCTAGAGATCCTACAGTCTCCTTTGCCCCTCCACGAATCCTCGCCAAGCGATGGTTTCACAGACGCATCCACCTGTTACAAAACTGTTATTCTTTCCTTTAAAATTTTTCAATTATTTAGTCGGGTAAAAAATTATAAAATAGTCCAAATTCATCTGCGTTATAAAGTTGGGAGTCGAAGATGTTAATTTCTTTAATTTTTACTCGTAAATTATGAATGAAGAGTGTAACACACTACGTTTCATTTATAAGGATTTACTCCACAAATTTTAAGATGGCGAATACCATGTTTTCTCTTAAAATTATGAGCAATATGACGAATTCGTGCCTAGCTCTGGTGAAGTGTTTTCTTGTGTGCATTTTCATATGTGCTCGACACAGACTCTAAGATTTCATGATGTTTTTTCTTTATTTTTCAGATGGCTGCCATACCATAATCTAACGCTAATCGCTTTCCTTGAATACCTTGATCAATCCGTTTCTGCTGCAAATCTAATCTGATTTGCATTAATGTTTTCTGCTTTGACATTTTTGAATAAGCAATACACAGCTCACAAACTGAACGCTAACGTCTAAACTAATATTATTTGTTGAAGATGATCATTCAGCTGATTATTCAGCTCAAATAAAAATGAAGTTTGGGGAATTCCATAATTCGGCAAACATAATTAAAACTCAGCGTTGCCAGAGAGAATATTTTAAAAGTATCATAATTGTCACTTTTATATAACCGCAGTTGATACTAAAATACTGTTAACTTATCAAAGAGTTTAACTTTTATGAGAGTTAACTTTTTCGAGATTCTACTGTATTTCCTTTTAAAATAGTTATGTTTTTCAAATCTCATTTAACAGAAATAAAATTCAAGTCAAAAATCTTTATCAATTTTAGTTGTGGAACTTTACTGATCAACATTAAGATCACGTTTCAATGGTATAAAAATAGTTTTTAATTTCTTTCTCTTGAAATAAATATTCTAGAAATGATTATCATTTCATCACTACTATTCTTACGCAATTAAAAACGAACAGATAAATAAAAAACTCATAGTACTTCCCATCGTTTTCATTGGGCCACCCTGTAATTGGTTAACCATGTTAAAAAAAATATCAAAAATCGAAAAAAAAGGTCTTTTATTAATAGAGTGATTAAAAATTCTTTAAATGCCCTCTCTGGCAACATTAAGTGGCATGACATATTAATAAAATTTGCTGCAGTGGAAATAATTATGAAACAACACCACCACCACCACCACCACCACCACGGCCACTAACAACGAAAGTCAGTCATTACTCAGACGACATTGGTTGCTTATCAAATACACACAACCAAAGAACGGATCGTTTCAAAACAACATTCCAATGCGCACCATTTACCAAAAACCCATTACGGACGCATGCGTTCTTTGAGTTTTGTTTTTTATTTACAAACAACACCAACAACCACACTGACCCAAAGATTTATTGTTAAAAGATAATAACAACAACAATAACGATATTTTATTTTTTATTTTTATCATTATTATTATTAGTCTTACGAGTTTTTTTTTCAAACTTGTGTTACAGCCAACAACTATGGCGGCCAGCCTAGCCAACAAAATATCGCCTGATAACAGTGGTTGTTGCATTTCTTACAACTGCGTAGCTTTAAAAGAAAAATTATTATTAATTTTTATTACTAAAAAAATATTCTTTTTTTAATTTCAATTTATTTTTATTAATTTCTGTAATTATTTAATATGCACAAAGCGCCACCATTTCACCTACACTTTGTTGTTATCGTTGATAGCTTCGTGCGAGCAGTGGTCATTGTCATTGATAGTTTTGAATTCTATTTATAGAAGAAGAATTTCAACTGTTAATACGTAAATACCAATTAGAAGGAATTGCTTCTTAACCAAATCGGAGATGGCAAAGTGATATTCAAAAGAGTCACGTAGTGACTCTAAGTTGAAGAGTGCTTTTTAAAAAAATAATGAAACATTTTTATTTCAGTCTCCACATTTTTTTGTCGTTGTTGTACTGCAAGTTAAAATTTCTGGATAGGTCGCCAAAATGATAAATTGTTCAAAATTTTTTGTCAGATTAGCCAACTTAAGGTTCAATTGGACCTGACTTAACATAACGCCATAATCGTAACCGCAGTCGAAATAAACAAAATTCAATTGGTCGGTTACGGTGTTGTTCCTCATAATATTGGTTGGTTGGGTCGCAACTGAGCCGTTTCAATAAGTCACTTCTAATTCTAAAGTGTGTGCCGCTGGGGTATGGTAGACAAGACACCCACCTACCAACCAGAAGGTCTTCGGTTCAATACCAGGCCAGGCCGTCTGAAAAAAAAGAAAAAAGCTTATTCAGGGTTAGCAAACCACTGGGTCGTATTGGGTATTATATTTAAAAAAACCGAGTGGGTTTTTTTTATTTATTTATTTATTTTATTTATTTTTTTATTTTAAAAGATAAGCTCATACCTCTTTATACGGCCTAGGTAGTTTCTGAAAATGTAGGCCGTAAATCGAAATGCCTTTAAAGGAGATGAATATGTGTTGCGTTTGCTTTCCTTACACTTTTAGTTAAAAAACGAGCAATCCATGGTTTTTTAACTGTAGAACGAGGTAATTTGCGCTTAAATCGAATGTGTTTCAAATTTCAAACAGACCGTTTTAGCGAAATGCCATGTAAAGAAAGCCTGTATAAAGAGGTGTGAGTATATTGTATCCGTCGCAACAACCAACGAAGCAATGTTCGGAGAATAATATTCGTTTCTAGTAATTGTTAAAAAACCTTTGCAACATGTTGTTATGCAAAAGAATAATTTAATCATGTCTGTCTCTGTTTCTCATAATGCATGATTCAAGCGAAGTAATTGCAGTCTGCTTCGCTCACTGAGCTTTAACAGCTCATATTACACAATGCTGCCTTAATCCCACTAAGAGTGCAAAACTGCACTATAAATACTAAATCAAGGTGATTGTATAAACAAACCAAAAATATTGTCGACTTGAATGAAATTTGGAAGCAGTTATAAAACCCAATAAAACCCTCTTGGCTGGGTTTTTTTTTAGAAAAACCCTGGCTTTTGCCAACCCTGGTACTACTACTACTAAAAACTTCACTAATGCATTTGCCGTTCGAAGCCGCCGTAAAACTGTAGGTCTCTTTTACTGAGTATAAAAATCGAATTGGGTGCAGCTCATCGACTGAGATAAGTCTTCGTGTTCCTTCATGGAATGTTATGGGAATTAATATATCTGTTTTCCTGCTTTAATTTTCTGTAAACAAGACACTTCTGAATTAAACATTTCATAGTAGTCTTGAGTACTTTCGGCAATTTCAACCGACTCAATCTTTTGCAATCTCCATCCTTCACTTGTATGACGGTGGAGTTGTATTTCTTATGTTATATCAAGACAGAACATATCGCCAGAAAAATTGTAAAAAGTGTAAGTGCTTAGCAGACTACTGGCAAGTCTGGGAGGACCAAACAGCTTAAGTGGAAATTATAAATGGCAACCACAAACCACGCACCGGATTGAGTGTTACATACTATCAGTGCCAAAACTAACGGCGTTTTCTTTTCTCAATAAATGTTGCTTTTGCTTTTTACTTCGCCATAAAACGTAGTCAAAGTTTAGTAAATATCGAAATTTTTTTAAGGCAACATTTTTAGTGATAAACACAGCACCCTTTCTTTGGATTAAAGTTTTTTTAAAAGGAGCACAAGAAAAAAACAGGGCAACAAAGTGCAACATTTTTTTTTGAGACGGTATTTAGGAAAAGGCTCAGTGGCGGGAAAAAGATGTGAGCAGCGATTTGATAAATCTGTTATTTCATTATTTTTTTGAGCTCAAAGGCGGAACCAATAAATTTGTAATCCCCATACGTAAATTACTCTTATTTTTGTTGTAAACTACGAAAACCTTTAAATAAAAAAACCCACTCGGTTTTTTAAATGTAATACCCAATACGACCCAGTGTTTTGCCAACCCTGAATAAGCTTTTTTCTTTTTTTTTCAGACGGCCTGGCCTGGTATTCAACCGAAGACCTTCTGGTTGGTAGGTGGGTGTCTTACGTACCATACCACAGCGGTACAAAGTGCAACATTTTTTTTCCAGAAAACAAGTCGCCATAATTAGACAATATAGTTTATATTCCAGTCTTTTGAATACGATGAATTTAAACATTTTATACTTTTTAAGACTGTATTTACGGTTTTACAAAATTCATAAAAAACAACAACAAATTTTACAACTAAAGTTTTACAACAAAAATGAAAAAACTTCATATTTTATGCGTCAAAAATAAGTAAATATATAAGATAAAAACTTATGCGATAAGAAAGAATAACGAAGAAATATCCGTCAACTGAAACCATTTTTCTGATAGGCGCTATCGAGTGCAACAAGAATCTAATTTAGAAGTTTTCGTAACACCTTCAAAATCCTATATTAAGGGTAAAAAATTATTTTTTAGTGCATTCAAGCAATAATAAGTTACTAATTAAGCTAAATATAGAATTTTTTATATAAAAATGTGTATTTGTATGTTAGTTTGTTTGTTTAAAGTCTATAGACAGCGAAACAGTATCTTTCTATATGTCTGAAAGGAACTATAGGCTATATAACTTTCAAAAATTCCAACTGGGCTATGCCAAGTCCATACAAGGTATATATGTTGTTACAAAAATAAGGTTGGACACCACAGCGTTTATTACATCGCTAAAATAAACAAACAAAAGCTGCAAGAACAACTATACGTGCTGTTTACAAATAACCAAATCTACAACAGCAACCATTAGCAGAGACAAAGTAAATAAAAATAACACGGCAACAACAATAATTAAGCAGCAAAGAAAACAAGTAACAGACGATGACCAAGCAACAACAAATACTAGGACCTGAAAGAGGTAGATGCTTACATACGCATGGCTACAAAAGAACTAAAAAGAAATTAAAAGAAAGAAATGGAATCTACCTGAAATATCGAGAGGTTCGAGAGCTTTCGATGTTTGTTTATTCTGACATATAAAAAACATATCGATGCGAACAGCAAGCAGTTTATTTGACTGTTGGTGTAAACTCAGCGAATATGTTATTGATTTGAACTCAGTGTAAGTGAACTTAGTGTGGTTAAACTCTGGCTAAAGAGGTTGTGATCAAACCTAAGTTGTAACTACGATCGGCTCGGAAGGTCTTTTGTTGCTTACAAAATTGTAAACAGACGTAGTAATTAAGAATAGAAAATTGTTATTACTTGTTAAAGGTTACAAGCAGTGGTGCACAAAATTGTGTTGAATAAAGGATTTTAATTAAAAACTAAACACAAGATTTATTTTATTTTAACTACAATCTACTAACTCATAAATACACGTTTTTAAAAAGGTAAAAACGTAACAATATATTTTGCGACATCTTAAAAACGGTAGCAGAAAAAGTCTCTTAATTTGCTCTAAATGGTTTCATAGTCAAAAAGTGGGCGGAATTGGACAAGTAGGCGTGGTACTTTCCATACAAAGAAATATTGATTTTCATATATGTACTTTGAGAACGGTTACGGCTAAAGTTTCAGAATTTAGTCTGATTAAAATCATAGTCAATAGAAATCATCAGTCAAAAACTACAATTGAACAACTGCGCGTGGTAGCTCTCATTCAAACTAAATATTGATTTGAGTATATCTTGAGAATGTGGGGTTCTTGATAGGTTTAGGTGGAGATGTTTAGGTGGATATAGGGTCTCACTGGCTGACATATCTATCATTAAGGTCTTGAATATGTTGATGTAAAGATCATCAAAAGCATCAGATCTGCTGGACAGACTATAGACCGGAATGGGCACAATTGATCATAGTGGTCGCAGTGTCCGCAATAGTGCCTGGGCGTGGATAATAATATCTTGAACACGTTTAAAGCAAAATCTCAGTATTTTGATTTCTTAAGAGCATATTTCCGGTTTCTCTGTAAATTAATCTATACTCTTAATAATTAGTTGCCACAATTTTCAAATCGTTATGAAATTTTATAAATATCTCAAAAGAAAATTTAAAAAAAAAATTAAAGTATTATATCACCTTACCATCACTATGACCATTAATGTTGATAAGAAAATCCCAATAAGAATTTTATCAAAAGCAAAACACAAGAAGACAAGCAATCAACTCTAACTAGTCAGCAATAAAATAGCTAATCATTCAGCCAAACAATTTTTAATTTTTGTTGTTGTTGGTTTTTTTTAATACTTATATTCGATACTTACAGTCAACACGTACCACAAGCAAAGCAAGCTAGGCAATAAGGCAAACATTTAAACAGCCATGCCATTCCCCATGCCATGTCGTAAACAAGAATTTCCAATTTAATCATTAAAAAAAAAAATGGTAGTGAGTGTTACGGCCTTCGTTGATGTGTGAAGCATATCAAATGAGTGACTCTGTGACCAAACAAGTAAAGTTGGTCAGTTACCGCATTAAACAGCAATTGGTTTCATTGTAAACGTAAACCGAGTAGAATATTTGACTGAACTGACGGGCTGCTTACAAAATGTATGCTTTAATGTTTCTTAATGACAATTTAAGATAATTTCTTTCTAGTAAATAGTAAAATTCTTGTTTAGTTTTTATGATTTTTCGAGGTCTGACAACGATCATATTACGACACGGCCAACACAAAGGAATTTATGGCCTTGCCATGTGTTATACACGAACTTCAAAGTCAGGTTCTTACTTTCCCACACTTTTTTTTGTATATTTTTCTTGAAGTATGTCTTGGTAATAAATAAATAAGTACAAAAACAATTTAACTCGTAATAATAACACACCCTGCCTGGGCAGTCAAGCGATAAGCTTTTTTAAAGTCTTTTACCACTAAGCGTAAGGAGAACAGAAGGGGGAAAAGCTGTTAAGATTTTACTGAAATTATTATTTTTTGGTATTCTGTTAGCGTTTAACTCGTTTATCTACATGTTTATTATTATTTTAACGGATTTCACTTTATGTTCCATTAAAAAAAATAAATAAAAAATATTAAATGAAAAAAATAATTAAAACATGCATGTGACACCAACAAATAAAACGCAGATATCACTGACTTGTTATCTTTAAAATAATAATTAATTTTCCCCTTTCTTTTTTAGATTAAAAAATCTTCAAAGAATTGTTAACTTTAAAAAATTGAGTCTGTGGGTTTTTAGCAAAATTTTTTTAAGTTCTTTTCTGGTGTTGTTCTCCGCCTTTCAAATCAAACAAGAATAATTATGTGTTTTTTTTAATTTACAAACCGAAAATTTGCTAAGTTCCATGTCTTCATGCCAAACATGCAGGCGTCTTTGGATAAATTGGGTTTGGCGCATACAAATTATAATCCAACATCCATATACATACCATCTTGATCAAAAAGTTTCCGATATGAGCCCAGTGTGACGGTAACATCGTTTCAATTTAAGTTTTTTTTTTTGCTAAGTTGGAACATCTGTTGTTGATATTCCTGCCAAATTTTAGCGTCTTAGCTTGACATTTGCAAAAGCTACATAGCCAAGAGTTCATCTATCTCTAGACGATTTTTTAAAAATTCAGAAATGGATTTAAGTTTGCGACAACGAACTTGTATTAAACTTTGAGTACGAAAAGGATTTAATGGTGCACGAACGTTGGAAATGAAATCTGAAGAAAACGGCAATTACCAGTGGCAGTGAGTCAATCGAAGATGACAGATCATCGAAATCGGGAACTGACGAAAACATTGATAAAGTAAAAGAAATATTGGTCAATAACCACCAATTAACCATTAAAGAGATAGCAGAGGACTTGAACATTGTCTATGGATCCGTCAGCATATATGGTGCCAAAAGACCTCTATTTCATGTAAAAAAGAAATCATCTAAGTCCGCTCTCACATTCATCAAAAGGATCATTACTGGAGACGAGACGTGGGTTTATCAGTACGACAAGCTATCCAGATATCAGGCAAGAGAATGGCGTTAAACGGTTGTCAAGGATTACAATTTTTGCCAGAAGGCCAGACAGTAAATAAAAAATATTTTTTGGGCGTTATGAGACGTTTGCGAGCATCACTTCGGCAAAAGAAACCAGATTATGGGCATACAAATCGTGGATTTTGCATCATAATAACGCACTGTCGCACAGTGCCATAATTTTTTGACGAAAAATTCAACAAATACCATCCAACAGCCACCGAATTCACTTAATTTGGCTCCGTGTGATTTCTTTCTGTTAAATCGAGTAAAAACCATTACGGGGAACTCGTTTCAGCAGCTGAGAGAAATAATGGAAAAATTGAAGGAAGCACTGAATATAAAAACTGCTTGGAGGATTGGATCAAACGCTGATATAAGTGTAATGCAGTCGATGGGGATTACTTTGAAGGGTACAATATAAATTTAGATCAGTAAACTTGTATTTTTTAATTTTCTGACTAAATTCCGATAACTTTTCAATCAAGGTGGTATGTATTTAAATATACTAATTACTAACAGGCAATTCCTTTTTTTAATTGATTCGAAAATGAATCAAATCCAGACGGCTTTGGTAAGTAAGGTAATCTTGTTATCTTGTTATAAAACTGAGACAGACTAATTTATGTATCCTATGCTACCAATGAGCAATTAAAATGCCTCGAACTTCTGCAAAAGACGAATCAGGACATCTTATTTCATCAAAAGTAATTTGGAGGAAACATTTCGGCAAAATTTCGATTATTGACCACAATTTGCAGGGTCAATTACACATGTCCATAATACACCCAGCAGAAGTCTGAGCGGCAATTAACAGTTTAAAACCGGCAGATTGTTTCAGGACTTGCAGCGACATAATATCTGATAAGCTAAGTATATCCATTGTTTGAATTGATATGGTGTGAGCTAGGACTGGAAAGGATCACTAATAGTTAAACTATTAAAAAAGGCTTTAATTCGAAATGTGGTAAATAGAGAGTCATATCAATACTTCTGTCAGCTTCCATAAAATTTTCAACAAGATTAGAGAATTGCTGAAACACTACACAAGGGTATGCGGAGAAATAAAGCTGGTCGATAGAACATTAAGCAAGTCCTCATCTAGGATTTGACGCTGTAAATTATAGACAAGCAAAAAGCTGCTCTTCTCATTTGTTTTCACACGTAATTTCTCACACGCATAGGCAAAAAATAAACAAAGTGCAAACAGTGCAAAGTGGCCTGAGTGAGAGACTCCCAAATTACTACCGCAATTGTAAAATACATTAATTTTAGTTTGCCTGACGCTGCCATAACTAGGAAGAATATATGGAGTATCTCTTTTCTAAGGGAATATCCTATAGAATTGTATCGATATTGAATTACAGCTATAATGGAATGACTTTCACAGTTTCACACTGTGACAAGCTCAGCGAACCATTTATTACCAGTAGTGTAGCTTGTCAAAGCTGTACTTTGTTACCTCGCATTATACCATTCTTGATACGGTATTTAAAAGTCTGGTCATTATACCAATTAGCCTAACTAGGTGATATGGAGTATGCCGAAGTTGCGGCATACTGAATAGATTATCGAAGATGTCTCTCAAAAATTGGCTTAAAAAATTAATAGTGCGATCAATGACTGTCTTTGTAGAATCTATGGTAACGAAATAGACAACAGAAACCATTTTGAATATTTATTTCCAATGATATTCGTATCTTATACTTACTGTACCAAAATGATACAATTCTGCTCCGTAGTGCACTGTAAGAAAAATTTGTATTTGTTTTTTACACAAATATTTGTGTACACTATGCTTTCACACTAAGTTGACATATTTTAAGGGAAAATTTTAAAGAAAAAAGGAAAACAACGATAAAAGCAAAAACAAAACTAAGAATATAATCAAAAATAACAAGGAAAAATATATCAATTTAAAATAAATAAAACATGTTAAATAAAATGTCTGATTGATGACTTTCAATTAATAATTTTTTCTCTCACTGTATTTTTCTATCAATTTTCTTTGTTTATTTCTTGCCTATGCGTGTGAGTACTTACGTGTGCGAATAAAAGAGAAAATATGCTCAAAGCAATATTATGCCTCTCGATGCTTTGCAACTGGGCTCGTCAAAAACATACATTGTCATTTTGTTTGTGTGTGAGTTTTCTCTTACTAAATGCACTTAAAGATATTTATAGTAAAAAATAAGTAAAAACAGAAATATGTATCTTATTAAAGTATTGAAATATATTTGTTATAAATTTAAGCATATTTTTTAACAAATCAAAATGAGATCAATTTTTATATAAATTATAAATGAATAAAAATGTGTCGCTACGTGGGTCTATGCTATGTGGGTCTGTCAAAAAACATTTAATTAAATATTTCGCTCAGTGTTTTTGGAGAGATTGATAGTTTGTTGTTATTTTTGTTTAATGTGTGAGCCAGTGTTGCATTACTTTTTTTTAGGAAAATTGAAAATTTAAAAGAAGAAAACTGATTTTCAGGTATAAAAACTGCATATACGTTCTGTAAACCGAAAACGAGTGAAATTGAAATCGTGTATATTTTCATAGACAAATAAAACTTAGGTGCGCCAATTATTTTATACTTTTGAAAATTAAAAAGAGTTGTTTGAAAGGAAATTAGCTGAATTATTAAGAAAAAATATCAAAAAGTTATCTGATTTGAAAATTCCAACAAATTGAATTTGAAGTTTCATTCGTTTAAAATTTTTCTCGATTTCGGCTTACAGATTATAACCAATAATTTATTTCACAGTGTAGTTTATATTCAAGTATAATACAATAAATTAAATAAATTATATGATAACTGGCACGCCGGATTCGAGTTCGATGAATCGAGTGGTGCTAACCGTTTTTTTAGGTTAACTCTTGCTTTAAATATATACCGTTATTTCGAAAATGGAGAAGGTTTTACAACACATATTCGCCTAACTCAAAAACAGTTTAGTTTATTAAATAAACTAAGAAAAAACGTAAGTCCGCAATAAAATTATTTTCAAATAAGACTTAAACTTTTTTTAATCTTCGCAGTCATTTCAAAAAAATATTAATCTTTGCGAATAATATTACTACGGAAACACGTACGTATGAGTATCATTTTGTTAGTGAAGCAGATATATCACTCATACGTACGTTCTTATATAGTAGGTAATGTTATCCCACCATTCCTTTGCCAAAAAAAAAGTATATTTTTAAACAACTGGGCATAAAAAAGCAACTTTCTTAGACCTAAATGTGAGTATCACACACTGTGTGTACTTTCGCTTTCTTTGTGCCACAGGATCTACACGTAACATAATATCTAATACTTTTCTGTTAGCAAACGTCAAATTTAATCGCTGAAAAGAATTATCTCACATGTAGACTTTAAATTAGTGTTACCGCAGTTGTTTTGAGAAATCTCATAAGAACATAGTTCACTCAAATATTACACAAATATGTCAAAGTTAATCTAATCTTAAGGTGTAAACGCTGTATGATCAGTGGCCAAAAGAAAGGATAATTACATTGTTGCATTGAAGAAGGTACGAGTAAGCGTCACCACAATAATATTATGCAAATGGGGTGAAATTCTTACTTCATAAATTGTTATTAAAATAACAAAATGAAAATCTGCGCAATTTACAGAAAAATTTGTTTTCTTTAACACCTGCAAAATGCAGATAAATCTGCTCATTTGGCAACTCTGGCGGTAAAAGAGCGATATATTAATACAACTTTAAAAAAATAATAATAATGACTCATCATATGATTGGTCACTAAGACGAGATTGTATACTTATGCAGAATTGTCTACTACTGAAAATGTTCTTTCGCATTCTGTTGAAGATGGCTTTACCATATCAAAATCTTCTATTGGAAGAGGCTCTGTGAGAGCTTTATAAATTTCTACCTGTAACTCAGTTTCTATATAAGTGTTTAAGTGAATTAAATAAATCTTTGTTTAATGGTATTGTTTATAATCGTTTTGTTTTGTCTTTTAACTACTCTAGTCTTAATAGCTAAAGACTAAAGCTATAACTGTTTTTTGTTGTGGTTCTAATAAAAGGTGAGTCATTGAAATAGTCAGAAAAATATAAATAAAAAATTGCACAACTGGACTTGTGTTATTCGACCACCTGAAAGAATTTAGGTAAAGATTGCGGTGTGAAACCGTAAAAAATAAAGCTGCTGAAAGAACTGAAGCGAGGTGACGTATCACAACGTCATTTGTTTGGTGAATGGGCCTTAGGAAAGTCTTTAACATAAATAAATTTTTAAATTTTCCTAAATAAATTTCTTCTTTTATCTTTAAAATCTATATCTATCAAACCAAATTGTTTAAGCCTTAGCAAATTGATTTTTGAATAATTACTGTTCGCCATTTTTATTATTTTGTTATTTGTGTATCACTTTCTCTAGTTTTAAAAATAGCCAAAATAACGAAGTAAAATTTTAAAGATATCGATAGTAGTAGTAGTAAAATTTTAAAGATATCGATATTGTTGTACTTTGTAAGGCAATTTAAGAATTCAAATTCACAGTCGCTAGCAAGGTTACCACGATTTTTACCATTGTCAACGCAAAATGGGAAGTATATACGGGGACTGTATCTAAAGCAATCTTTATCATAATAATCCAAATTACCCAATACTCTTAATAAATGAATGAGATTACAAGCCACATACGAGCACTCAGGCTTCTCTTGGTTGGCATTGGCACCAGTGATTATGGCACAAGCCACCAGAATATAGACATTTGATTTCACAAACATTTTTGTTAATTTTTTTTTCAATAAATGTTTGAAATTCATTTAACTTTTTTTTCAATTTGCGCTGTAAAATATTTTTTTTGTCTGTTTGTTTTATGATGCCAAGCTGTTGTGGTAAAATCTTCATATAGTAAAATTCATATTAATTTCAATTCGTTTTGCTGAAACCGAAACTAAACATAGAATTTTATCAAAAATTTATATCGCTTCTGTGTTTGGTTTCGGTTTTTTTTTTTTTTTTTTTTGTTGCTTTATCTGTGGACTAAGGTTTGATTTAAAATATTGTTTAATTATTAGGTATTTCTAAAAACATGACCTAACAACAGACTATAAACTTGAAATTAAGTGATAAAATGCTTATTTTACATGCAAATTAATAATCAATAATAATCATCTTCCTCTTCCTTATCTAGACGACTTTTACAAAAGTCATTAAAAGGCATACCAAGTATCCTAGCATTCGCAAAAGCTATCCATTGACCAGTGTTAATAACCGTATAATAGACTTCAATTAAGCACGATCGTATAGGTGCCAGATTTGCTTTGAGACAGTGTAAGTGAATTCAAACTCCACGGTCGTCGCTATGTTCTGCACGCAGAATCAGTAGCCAGTGTTATCCTGACCAGAATGCCACTCTCCCTTTCGCTCAGAAGAGAACCTTTCTAGCCAGTTCATCCGCCACAGGGTACCATCTCACTCCGACATTCTCCAGGTTTGAATGTCTTTGAAATTTTGATGTCGATTACCCGTGCAGATCCGCTTGCTCACTTCGAATACCCTGTAATACATTTATCAGTTCAGTGCCATCTATATTGTCGAGACCTCCGTCTGTAGAACACTGCAGTGGTCCATAAGTCTAAACAAAATTCTCTTCTCATATGTGGGAATAAATCCACATCTAATATTTTACAGAATTTAGATTGGATTGGTAACTTTATTAAAAATGTCACTCTAGTACCACTGATGAACTGAAGAAGTTCACACATCATCGTATATGTTTAAATTTTTAATCAACAACCATATTGAATTTTGTTCAGAGCACTCATGGGAACATACAGTTCTTAGCCTCAACACATATAACCAATTTATAAAATTTTGACGAAATTTTTGTTACTGAAATTCAGAGCAAATAACTTTAATGTCGACACAAATAAGTTTTTGATTGCATTTTCATAAGGCTTGTCCTCATATATTGTGTAGCTTAAATAGAATTAGAAATTTATCGTAAAGAAATTCTCCTTTACGCTTTTCATTATCGAATCGAAAGTGTTTTTGAAAGACATTTTACGACTAAATGAAGATTTTGGTTTAGTTTGCACTGTACCGAATTTATCATATTAAAGTACTTTTATTTTATCTAACATCGAATTAAGTTTGGTTGAGATCGGTTCACATTCCGATTTTCCTATTTGTAAAAATTTGATGCTTTCAGTTAATGGCAATATGTATATTGAATGGTGTTTAAATGCCTATATAGCCTTCAAATCACTGCAGTGTAATTGTGATATGCCAAAAAATAATAATTTGAACCTGATTCTGTATCAGCGTAAAAAAGTGTACACACTTATCCTCTAGAATTAACTCCTTATTTCAATGAATTTAAACATTTTGTGTTTTTTAAAAACTATATTTAATTTGTAACGATCTTAATCGTTAAAAACAACAACAAAATTCTTACAACAACTTTAGTTGTACTACAAAACCGATAGATACTCTATTTTGCATATTTGTGAAGTGATACCATATTTCTGATAGGCGCTGTAAAGTACAACAATAATTCGTTTTTGAAGTTTGCAAAATACCTTCAAAATCTTGGGTTACTGTTAAAAAACCGAGTTTTTGTAGCTTCAGGCTCTTATAAGTTAATTTATAACCAATTTTAAGAATTTTAGTAGATATTGAAGGAAAAAGATCAGAACTTTTAAAAAGTTTATATCTACTTTACTTAAGTGAACTTGTGGAATCTGTGTGCATTGCTTCAACAAAAACGTTTTTTATCCAATTGATTAAGACCGTAATGTTTATGAATTTATTAGAATAATACTTGGTTTTTTAAGATCCATTGGATCCATTTGATTGAGTTAAAATGAAAAAAATAAGCGACTTTTAGAAAATTTTAATAAAAAAAAAAAAATTGCTACAACAACTAAAGCTATGTAACAAAAAGTTATGTAAAAAATACACTGCAAAATATGTAAAGCAGCGCATAAAAAGTCATGCGATTCTTAGCAAATTTAAATATTTCTTTCAGTTTCAAAGTTACATAGAAAGCCATTTGAAGGATCATCCCTTTGGTATTTTCCGAAGTAGATGCTTTAACTTAGTCAATTTTCAACGTATCTTACAAAACGAAAGTATCATTTTATTTGTAACTAAATTTATTTCCGCAATGAATTCATAAATAGTGCGGTCCCTGTAGTCATTTGCCCTTTGGACTTCGAGCACGGCATATTCCATGTAGGGGTAAATCTCTATATGTAGGTTTTTTGCTACTAAAATATATAGACGAGTGGGGAATTGGACAATTTTTTCATATTCGCCAAAATGTAATTTTGCATTATTCTAGAATTTAAAGCAATAAAATTTATTTTCCATATTTTATTGTTCAAAATGCTTAAAAAACTGTGTTTTTTCCAAAAATCAAAAAAAAAACAACAAAAATTTATGTATCATTTTATAAAATTTAGTTCAAAAAACTACACACAGAAGAAGCATACTCGATATTATCAGTTGATTATATTTTTTAGTTTGATCACAATATTTTATTAATTATAAAAAGTAAACATTTTGTGCGAGCAAAGATATGCAACGTGATGTTAAAGTAAGCAAATCATATCATTTATTTAAAAAAATACGTTCATTGTGAAAGTTGTTTGCATTTTTCAAGATGTAGTTATCAAATGATAGCAAAGTTGCAATAATAAAAGCTTTGGAGGAAAAAATGGCGATGAGCGAAGTTGGAGTCCTATTCGGAGTACACAAATCAACTGTAAGTCGAATTTTCACTCTTCACCAGAAAGTCGTCGCCAACGAATTAATACTGCTCGTCAGGACCAAGAGATGTTAAGGCCAATCAATAGAAATTTATCTACGAAAGACGGCAGTAGATATTGCTAATTATGCAAAAACGCAAATGGGCGTCCCATTTAGCGTATGTATCGCTAGACGCAGATTAAATGAAGTCAACTTATTTGCCGGACCTCCCTGTAAAAAGCTACTAACAATAGAGGATTTGGCTAAGGTGCTTTGTAGTGATGAACGCAAATTTAATTTATTCGGTTCCGATGACATAAATTATATTCACCGGCTACTAAATAAGATTTTTTTGCCAAGGTATCAGCTACCCATTATTATCAAATTTTAGAATAATGCAAAATTAGAAAATATCCTTACGTTTTGGCGAATATGAAGGGTCCGCCAAATAAATATTTTTTTTTTTTTGAAAATGCTATAAAGAGAAAACTACTGAATATTTTCTCAAATTTCCTTTTTTATTTGAAAGTACAATCCTTCCGGTTAATAATGGAAAACAATTTCGTTTAAATGGCTACCTCGGCTGGCCGTACAGTAGCTTACGCCATCGGTCGAATTTTTTAGCACATTATCGATTGTGTGCAGCTGTATTTCACCAATGGCTTCACGAGTATTTTCCTTTTAGCGTCAATTGTCTGTGGTTTGTTGGCGTAACACTTATCTTTGACGGCACCCCACAAATAATAGTCCAACGGTGTCAAATCGCAGCTCCGAGGTAGCCAAACGACATCAGCTTGGCGGCTGATAATGCAATCTTCAAATACAGGGCGCAAAACATCGAGTGTAGCTTCGGCTGTGTAGCACGTAGCGCCGTCCTATTGAAACCAAATGTTGCTAATATCCTCCTCTTCAATTTTCGTGAACAAAAATTCGTTCAACATGGCCCGATAACGATCGCCATTGACTGTAACGGCCACTCCTTGCTCATTTTCATTTTTATCGGCTTTTAAATGTATTCGTACGGGTTTTCTGTGCCCCAAATGCGACAATTTTGCTTGTTTACATACCCGCCAAGATCAAAATGAGCTTCATCTGAAAAAGTGATTTTTTTTTTTTTTTGGCAAAATCGGCATCTTCTGTAAGCCGATCGATCAAAGTAATGTCGCAATATTTCCCAGCGTTGTTCAAGCGTATACACAACCATATTCGTTCAGCGAAGGGATAAAAATAATTGTCTGTCAAATCAGACATGAGCTAAGTGTTACCATTCACGAAATAAGCACTAGTTGAAAAAAAAAACGTTAGATGGCGGACCCGTTATTATACATAACAATCATGAGGTTTTATTCCCACATATGGAAAGAGAATTTTGTTTAGGCTATGGAGCAGTATGCAGTGTTCTACAGACGAAGGTCGCGACAATAAAGTGAGCAACCGGATCTGCACGGACAATCGACATCAAAATTTCGGTATCGTTGTTAGTAGACGAATTTAAAGCCATTCACACCTGGAGAATGTCAGAGTGAGATGACAGCCTGTGGCGAATGAACTGGTTAGAATGGCTCTCTTCCGAGCGAAGGGAAGAGTGGCATCCTGTTCAGGATAATACAGGCTACTGATTCTGCGTGCAGAACATAGCGACGACCGTGGAGATTGAACCCACTTACACTGTCTCAAAGCAAATCTGGCACCTATACGATCGTGCTTAATTGAAGTCTATTATACGGTTATTATCACTGGTCAATGGATAGCTTTTGCGAATGCTAGGATACTTGGTATGCCTTTTAATGACTTTTGTAAAAGTCGTCTAGATAAGGAAGAGGAAGATCATTATTATTGATTATTAATTTGCGTGTAAAATAAACATTTATCACTTAATTTCAAGTTTATTGTCTGTTTGTTAGGTCATGTTTTTAGAAATACCTGATAATTAATCGATTTCAACAAATATCTTTAGGATTTACTATAAATAATATTTTAAATCAAACCTTAGTCCACAGATAAAGCAACAAAAAAAACCGAAACCAAACCCAGAAGCGATATCAACTTTTGATAAAATTCCATGTTTAGTTTCGGTTTCAGCAAAACGAATTGAAATCAATATGAATTTTTCTATATAAAGATTTTACCACAACAGCTTGGTATCATAAAACAAACAGACAAAAAGAAATATTTTATAGCGCAAATTGAAAAAAAAGTTAAATAAATTTCAAACATTTATTGAAAAAAAATTAACAAAAATGTTTATGAAATCAAGTGTCTATATTCTGGTGGCTTGTGCCATAATCACTTGTGCCAATGCCAACCAAGAGAAGCCTGAATATCCGGACGTGGCTGGTAGTCTCACTGATGTATTAAAAGTATTGGGTAATTTGGACTTTAATGATAAAGAGTGCTTAAGACCCTGTCCCCGTATTTACCTCCCAATTTGCGTTGGCAATGGTAAAAATCGTGCTACCCTTGGTAACGAATGTGAATTGGAAATGCTAAATTGCCATGCGAAGAAAAATAATATCGATGTCTTTAAAATTTTACAACAAGGAAAGTGTACATTTTAATTATATTGCTAATGAAGAAATTGTATATGAATAAAGAGAACTGATAAAAAACAATTAATTAAAATAAAAAGAGATGATTTGTTATTACTTTGATCAGACTTGGAATTAAAACTCGCAGTTTTTTTTTAGCAGTTTAATTATTAAATTCAATTTGCTTATAACAAATTAAATTTTTTAAGGCGATAAACTAATGGTTTAGCTTCACAAAATGGTGTGTCTGCATAGAATTCCTACAGGCGATTAAAAGTGAAGTCTTTTATGAACTATGAAATACAAACATAGCTGCCAGATTTGACAATTTATCATCATTTTGACGATTTTTAGATCCACACATAGCCTATTGACGATTTTCATCCTTATTTTGGCTATTTTTAGGAATTAAAAAATTTGCAACATTTTTTTTATTCTTCAAAACTATTACTAAAATAAGAAAATACTAACCCTTAAATACCTGAATTTGAAATATTGTTCGTATTAAATTGCTTCAATAATTTTTGTTTTAGTATAGTTTTCGGGCCAAGATGCTGAATTTCAGTTCCAATTTCTAAAAAAATGCTTCTGAAAAATTCCAGAACCAACTAAAATACGACCGTCTGTAGACGGTCTTAGTAACTTAAGCAAACTTTTTTTCAGAAGTCTTTATATATAAAAAAGGGTGTAATGAAATGCGCCAACCGATTTTTATGTATAATCAGTTTTTGTAGGTCCATTGGTTCGCGAGTTATTGTCATTGGAGTGGATCCCTTTGTATTGCGTAAGTTAGAAACTATTTTTAAGACTGTGGACATAAAAAGCATATGTAGAAAGCTTTCATTTAGTGTGTGGCTTCACTATTGTTCAACTGGGCGGTGCCATGTCCACATTTAAAAAACAAAAATTATTTATATGTCTATACCTTTCAAACGGTAATAGTAAGAGAGTCTAAATTTGACCCAAATAACTTTATGGTCAATACAAATTATCAGTCAAAAATTGTGCCGAATAGGATAAGTGGGATTAGCAGCTCTCATACAAAGTAAATTGGGGTTGGACCACCCTTTATAATGCTGAATAAGAAATTATATAAGGATTGCTTTTATACATCTGCGTGTCATTTAAGCATTTTTGATAAATATTTTTGACATACAAACTTATTTTAAAAGTCAAACGCTTTTTGTTTTTATATTTTATAGTTTTTATATTTCTCCAAAAATTGTTTTAGATCCTGGTTTTGTAACAAACTTACTTAAGATGTATACCATTTTAACCAACGAATAATACTCCCTTATTATGTTTTCCACAATGGTGTACTTCGGTACCGCTTTTCATACCTACTTAAGAAATGCTATGGCTTGGTCAGAATTTAAAACAAAAATTTTGTTTTCGCTATTTCGCTATATTTTAGAGCACAAAAATCCAAAATTGGCACTAAAATCGTTTTAAATGCTCTTTAAATCCAAAAAATGTCGAAAACATGCTCTTAAAACTGAAATATTCATAAAATTGCTGTTATGAGCAAAATATGCAATAACAATTCGGCGCCATAATTCATAAAAATTCATGAAACGGATATATATGTTAATTGGTTGCATGACCAGGTTTCTCTGGTTATTACTTTGATCAGATTCGGACCGCAGTTTTTTAGCAGTTTAATTACTAAATTTAATTTCATTATAATAATTTATTTTACTTCAGTTCCTGGTCCAAAGAAAAAAAAATACCGAAACTAAACATTAAACAAAACGAAACTAAACACTTAACTAAACTAATCGTTTTTAATTCGATATTTAGTTTCGGTTTCAGCAAAACGAATTGAAATCAATATGAATTTTTCTATATAAAGATTTTACCACAACAGTTTGGCATCATAAAACAAACAGACAACAATACAATACTTGTCGTAACATTAGCAAAATTAGTTTAAAAAAAAATATTTATTTTAAAAAGCAAATTGAAATAAAAAATTAAACGAATTTAAAATATTTATTAAGAAAAAGTAACATAAATGTTTTCAAGTGTTTATCTTCTGGTGGCTTGTGCTATAATCACTTGTGCCAATGCCAATGCCAATGCCAATGCCAATGCGAATGCGAATGCCAATGCCAACCCTGGGTGGCTCGACAAGCCTGGGCGGTCAGTGTGGTCAAGCGAGTCTAGGTGGCCATACGAGTCAGACAGGCGTGGGTGGGCAGTCGACTCAGGCAGGCGTGGATTGCTAGGCGAGCCAGGCATGCGTGTGTGGATAGACACACCGCGCTGGTAGAGTGTACATGTTAATTATATTGCTATTGAAGGAAATGTATGTTAATAAAGAGAACTGTTGTTAACGAAAAAATTTTATGTGAATAAAGAGAACTGGTAAAAAAAAAAAACAATTAAAATAAAAAAATGTGATTTGTTATTACTTTGATCAGACTTGGAATTAAAACTCGAAGTTTTTTTTAGCAGCTTAAATACTAAATTCAATTTGCTTCTAATAAATTAAATTTTTTAAAGCGATATACTAATGGTTTAGCTTGACAAAACGGTGTTTGTATAGAATTCTTACAGGCGAATTCTTAGCGAAATCATTATAAACTATGAAACACAAACATAGCTGCCAGATTTGACGATTTTTAGCTCTAAAAATAACATATTTACGACTTTCACTATATTTAGGAATGAAAAACTTACAATTTATTTTTTATTTTGGTACCTTTAAACTTTAAAAATTAAAACAAAAATAATAAAATATTAAAAGTGGCGATGAGTAATTACAGTTTGTCAAAAAAATCTGAAAGTGTTTTCTTTTAACACTTCTCATTAAAAAACGGATTTTTTGATTTAGTTTTTTGAACGTTCTTTCATTAATACAAAATGATCTGATTATTAACTAACAAATAACAGCAAAAGAACACAAAAATTAAAAATTGGGATAAGGAATATGATAAAAAAAAAAAACAAAAGAAAGTGTACAATTTTGCGCTCAAAAAAATGTTTTACATTTTATGTTTTTTTAATCTGGTAGATTTTTCTGTCCATACATTTTCTTATTGTCTTATTTCATTAGTCCAGTAACTACTGAATTAAATTAAAGTTTTTGTTTTAATTATCAAATAAATGCTGACTTTAAAATGACACACAATAGAGCAGTTTCAGATGTAAATTAGTGGGTTTGCTATAGTCACCCGGTCGGGAAAACAGTTGTAACATTATCTGAAAGAAAAGCGGAAAAGAAAGAAAAGAAAAAGAAAAGTGGACAAAAACTCAATGCTATCCACAAAAACACTTTCTAGTGATTACAGAGAAAAATATTGAGTGACAGTTTCCCACGAAACGGTAAGGCAAAACCGATCGTTTTATATCGAGTAGCGCTAAAAAATTGTTGCTTACAATTCAACACAAAGCAAGGCGAGTGTCTTTTGCTCTACCGCTTAATTCCAAACTTGACGACTATTGGGATCAAATTACATTCTGTGACGAGGCCATAAAAGCGTCTCTTTGTAATGACGGCCCTAAAGAAGTGTGAAAGAAACAAAATTCAAACTGTAAAATATAAAGAACATTTGGTGATGGTTTGGGGGTGCATATTTAGTTAAGGAGTAGGAGAAATTTGTTTCATTGAGAACAATATTGATACGAATTAATATCTAGACATATTAAAGTGTCATTTAATTAACAGAGCTAAATAAATGGGGCTTTATACTAATAGAAAGCCGATGTTATAATTCTATCAGGATAATAACCCAAAACAATATGCTCGTTTATTAAGAACTTGGTTTCTTAATAACTGTTGCAAAGCACTGGATTCCTATGTTCAGAGTCCAAATTTAAACCCAAAAATTAAGAATTGTAAAAGAATGGAATAAAATTCCAGCTAAATGTGCAATTAATTATTTCTTGTTTGAAAAGGCGTCTCTAAGCTGTAATTGATGACAATGTTGGCCATACAAAATATAGATTATCTTGCAACTCAATATTTTCATAATATTAACTATAAAATTCTAGAGGTTTTTTTGTTTTTTTATCTTATTTTTGAATTAAAATTTATTGTATTTTTCTATTTTGCTGTTATTTGTTAGCTAAAATCTAGATGAAATTGAATTAACAATGAACAATTAATGATCAAAGTCAAACCCAATTCTTTTTTCACATGTACAAAGATTTTCTTGACAAACTGTATTTAAAAATCAATTTGCTAAGGCCTAAACATTTTGATTTGATAGATTTTAAAAATGAAAGAAGACAAATATTTAGGAAATTCTAGAAATTTTTTTATGTTAAAGATATTTTAAAATAAATGTAATATTATTAACAACTGTAGTAATTCTTATTGTGTATAGAACTTTGAGTCGTGATCAAATATTAGCAAGATTCGACTTTGAAAACAACTTTAAAGGTTTAAGCGTCGTAATTAATCCTTAAAATACAATAAATTAAAAAAAGATTTTTTTTTTCTGATATAAATGAATGGTTAAATTCAATTTTGTTGAATAATGTGAAAGAAATCAGATTTAATCTGAATTGAGACAATGCAAATTGTTTAACTTTGAATAATTGAAAAAAGTTATACTGAAAATGATGTAAAACAAAAATTAAAGATTCTACTCTGATATCGGCAACTTTGATTTTCTACGAGTGTTGCCAATTTAGCGCGTTTCGCGCTATATTTAGTGCGTTTGAACTACCGAAAAGTCGCATATTTTCTCATTGAAAAAAAGCGCTAGCTTAACGCTTTTCTATTTGCAATTTTTGTAAGAAATAGAAGGTCGCTAAATTTAATAAGGTCATTAATTCATTTAAACTATAGACTTAAAGCGCTTCAAGCTGTGAAAATTACATTATTTAAAAAATTAATAAAAAAAATAGTGTTTTTAAAACGTATCTCAAATTTAAGGTCCCGTTTTTCCAAGACTTATAAGTTACTTTAAGAAAAATAGAAAAAACAAAGTATTTTAAAGAAGAATGCTAGAAATTTTACTTTTTTTAATTAGAATACTAAACTTGTAAGTTTAGATTCCTTAAAGATCGCTGGGGGATCATAGGGTCATAAGGCACTATTTTCCTCGACGCCTATATGAAGTCAATGATCTAATCTGGTTGCAAGTCATTATTCTTTTTCAATTTGTCTTCTCTAGGAATGAGCTTGCCTTCCGATTTTTCTGCTTTACTGCGACTTACATTCAATGGCCAGTTTCGCTAAGTCGTAGTTTGGTTACCTCAGAGTTTCCTAATCCACTTCCATTTGCTTTTCACAATTTCCTTCGTTATAGGAACTTGGTGTAATCTTGTTTCTAGCCAAAATATTTTCAAAATCCGCCGTAGACCCCGGTTGATAAATGCCTGTATGGAACTAACATCATGCACAGCCCTCTAGCGTTCAGTAGGCCAAGAGATTGGTTGCCTAGGTTCAGTCTGTTCCGAATATCAGCACTGGATTCGTCGTCGTGAGGATACTGCTGAGATAACAAAAAGACGGGACAAATTTCTATTTCCAATTCGAAAGAAAGTGTTGTTAGCGTAATTCGCATAATTTTGGCTTTGGAGATGTATTAGCAAGTAAGTTCGCTCTGTATGGATCTGCCTGTATAGAATTCAGCTTTGCTTATATTTTTCAATGTCTATGGGCCAGAAGATAAGTTTCATCTACGTAATCGAGATCTTCCAACTTTATGTTAAGACCCAGGCTATATCACGTTGCAACACACAATCGAGAGCAACACAAGCAGCTGTGGAGGAAGAATACAACCTTGTCTAATATCAGCTTTGAAAGATATTTTGTTTTGAGAAAAAATTGTTAAGTTGTTTGTTGTCTTGTCCTAAATCGGTTTAATTTTATTTTATAAGCAATTATTTAAACTATTAAAGAATCATTGTAAAAATTAAAATTTGAATACGATTTTTTTACAATTTCAGTATATTTGTTTACAGCGCGCTTTGGTTACAAATAATAACGTACATTATAATTGGGCGCTTTTTAGCGTCTTTTAAGTATAACAAGTTGACAACACTGCCAAGTTAGTCCAAACTAACAAAAAAGACAGAAATTTCTTAAGAATATCATCTTTAAAAGCAATATTCTACACAAAAATATTCGACATTAACCTGATTTAATTAAACTGTTAAAATATGTATATTTTTAAACTTTGTACCTATATTTCTTTAACTAAAGGGTGGTCCAACCATAATGCACAATGTTAATTGTGAGTTACACCTTAAAGTCAAGTTTTTTGCCCAAATTTTTTTGACGTTTCTTTGTTTTAGTTTTTGACAATTTCAGCCATGGGGAGATACACAATTGAGCAGCGCCTTAAGATTTTTGAAGACTTTACGAATATGGGCGTTCAAATCTGACGAAAATATGAAGAAAATCATCATCAGTGACGAGGACCACTTTCACTTTCGAATTATCGTAAATGAGAATCTACGAGTGATTGTTGAAACCGATGTATCAACAAATTGTGACTGTTTGGTGCAGTTTATGGGCTGGTGACGACATCGGGCCATACTTCTTCGAAAATGAGGTCGGCCAAGCAGTTACTGTGAATGGTGTTCGCTATCGCGAGATAATACCGAATTGCTTGTGGCCAGAAATTGAAAATATGGTGAAAATATGAAATATAATATGTTATTTCAACAGGTTGGTGCTACTTGCCACACAGCCAACGAAACAATGGTTCTCTTGCGCGAGAAATTCAATGACCGTGTTATCTCATGTCCTGGCGATGTTAACTGGCCGCCAAGATCATGTGATTTGACACCGATGGACTTCGTTTTTTGGAAATATTGAAAAGAAGTGTAATTCTATAAGCTAAGAACAATTAAGAGTTAAAAGTTGAGATAATTCGGCATATTAGCGACATTGAACCTCAATTATGTCTCAGAGTCAGTGAAAATATGGACCGACAGAAAAATAAATCATAATTCAACTTTTCTAAGGCCGACTCACTAAACAAACGACGTCGCAATACTTCACCTCGCTTCAGTTCTTTCAGTAGCTCTATTTTCTACGGTTTCATACCGCTATTCTTCCAGATGGTCGACAAATACAAGTCTAATTTATCTTCTTGTGATGATTTTAATAAACCGCTTTGACGTTTTCGGCGATTTTATGCTTTATTTATCCGCCAGCCATGAGTACAAACAACCTTATGAAAGACCTCTCTCTCTCTCTTTCTCTCTCTCTCTCTCTTACTTTCGTTCTCTCTCTCTCTCTGATCAAAAATCAATTTGACACCATTGTCGGATAAACATACATGGTAATAAGGTACTATTGAAAACCGAAAACTATATGGGTGACTTATTTAATTAGCATATAACTTAGAGAAACCTTTTTACGGTTTCCATGTGAATTCCAATTCGTTTTTGACAATATAATATTACGATTGACGAAAAGAGTACGTCATCCATAGCATTCCATTCTTATTTTTTTCTTTTCGAGCGATTTGTAAAGCCGTGTTTGAAGCTTTTTTCCAAGTAACGGAATGACAGTTGCGTATTTTATTTCTTCTATTTTTTTCAGAAATGGAATATTCTCGCTCAAAGACAATCTTAACAAGCAAAGTAACGTCACGATTATAATAAATGAATATAAAAGTTAAGTGCGTTTTAAGGACTTCTTAAAACTGCTTTTTTCCAAAATACGATAAAGACACTGTTACAAATCATTCATTGCGTTCCGATTACGCCTCCGCATTCAGTCACGTTTCGATCGAAAATTGGTATTCGGAAAAAAAATGCTAAATTGAAAGAAAACAAAGTAAACAAATATATTCTCAAAACACTTAATTATTGTATGTCTTTTTCAATGCAAGTGGATAAACGTAAATTTATATTTTAAATTAAATTTTTAAACATTTTTTATTTTTTTTTTTTTATATTTATTAATAATAAATAATCACCCTTATTAATTTCTAACCGTTGTCAAATTTGGCCGACAGCGTCGTTAACCAAATCGATATTAATTTGTGACATCGCTTTTTGTCGATAATTTCAAAGAAATAAATATCATCTCTACATATTTTGACAATTAGTTAATTTTTTGTAAATTTTTGTTTAGAAATGTTATTTATGCACTGCTTAAGTGAAAATAGTGATGAAGAAAATAAGGAAATGCTAGTACTTAAGAGGAACTTAATAAGGCAAAGATTAACTATTTTCAGTTTGTGCAAAATAAATATCGAAAAATTTAAAATGTTTTATTTTTATTTATTCTTAAGGCTTACATTTTGCCAATCCTCACAATCTCTAACTAAGTAACTAACTAAACTAACTAAATTTTAATGTTACTTTCTCCCACTCCTGTTTGAAACCATGAGTATTTAAACTTCTATGCAACCCTTTTGATAAACTGACTTTATTTTCAAGGTCATCAATAAAGATCTTAAATTGCTGAAAAGTGATTAATTTTATGTTTTCTCACGTTTTTTTTTTTAATTTTTCAATTCGTATAAAAGTTTTAGCTGTAAAACACAGAAAAGATTAGTCATCGACGCCCTAAAGTAGTCTTTGTAAATAAAAATTCTACGTCAAAAGTAATCGATTTTCGACAATATTGCCTGCGGCAATGTCATTAGAATATCGTCTACTTCACATGCGTTGCCGTTGACATTCTCAACAGGGATGAACAAAAAACAAAAATCGAAAGTATCCGTCACACAATTAATAACTTAGAAAAACGTAGCTACTATCATAATGCAGAATGCATACATACATACAATCGAAAGTAACTGAACAGAATCGAAACTCAGAATACCAAATTTGGCAAACGGAGAAAATTTCGCTTCGAATCAAAACGCAAAATAGGGTTCTTGATATCAATGTTTCCTGATATGGATCTACTTAACTTAGTGTTTTCAACAAACCCAGCCATGAAACGAGAAGCTATTGGAGCAACGCAAAGCTCTAAGGATATATTGAATCGCTTGTCCATTGTAAAACACACACTCCTATCATAAATAACATGGGAAATTTCTATTTCCATGATATTTTCATTCCCCTCGAAGGTAAAATTGCTATCATGAATCCCCCATGAAATTTTTGTTCCCTTTTTACAAGCCATCACTTTACGTTGAATGTTAGTAAAAATAAATAGAGAAAAAATGTGTGAATTTTTATTAACAAATAAAATGTTTACAAAAAAATGATCATTATTAAAAAAAATTGAATAAAAATTAATTAAAATTAAAACAAACTCCTGCAAAGCAATTATTGTACAAAGAATTGCACAAACAAAAGCTGAAAGAGAAGAAACAAAACAAACTTTTCTTCAGCAAGATGGATGACCAAATAGTAACAATTTAAAAATGGCTTAAACGCCGATGACAAACCCATCGATGAACTTCTATCAAATACAATTGTCGATTCCGTAGTTGTCGATTTTTTTTATTTATTTATTTTTTTTTTCTGAGCGAATTTTAAAATTCAGCCAACACGTCTCTTAAACTACAGGAAATAAATCTTCTACTCTGGATTTTATAGTGAATTATATTCACTCTTATTCCATTTAGGCTCGTCGTCATCGTCATCAATTTAATATCAATCTCAAATTTTATCGACATCGTCATCAATTCAATACAAAACTAGTATGCCATAAGAGCAGTGTAACGATGTCGATGGTTTATCGATTTTTAAAACACATCTCTAACAACTTAGACAGCTGGTTTTTTATTTCCAGTTTTTATAAAGTTTTTTTTTTTTTTGAAGGGTAGCGAAATATTCACAAAAATATACAAAATAAAAAGGACCTACAATATAATATAAACTATGAAACTTGTCTAGCTTTTGTTCAGTCCCTCCAACTCTTTTTCCTTCATTAATAATTTAATTTTTTTAATTTTCATTTCGGATTCATGCTGTTATTTTTTTCTTTCATTTTCCTCCAATAATAACTAATATTTTTTCTTTTCTATTTCTACTAAATCTTTTTGGTATCTACTTAAGTCTTTTAGGGTTCTTTTCATTGATGATATTGAATTATTAATTTCTTTTAACATATGCGCCTGTTCATCACTATGCTTTTGGAACAGTTCATAGTGATCATTTGATGATCCTGGTTTCTTCGAGGTAGATTTTTTCTTTCTTCTTAAAGAGGTGCAATTTTCGCCGCTCTGTATAGAAGTTGAAGCTGGCAGTATTTCACTTTCATTTTGAGGAACTAATTCGTTGCTTTCCACAACTTCTACGAGTATTTCCACATCCTCATGTTCAATAAGTTCCACTCCCTGAACAGATCATTTTGGGTTCAGCTGCTTCTGAAATTGAAGCAGGTTAGCCACGGCTTCTTCCGCCCCCAGTCGACTTACACTCTGCTTTATTTGCCACTAATTTTTTCTTCACTTTGAATTTTAAATCCCGCCAAACTTTTAAAATCAATTTTATTATTCAATAATCTTTTTATAACCATTTATCTCACCTTTTGCCAACCATTACCTGCTCTTTTCGCTAGACCAAGAGCATTTAATATCGTTGCAATCCTTTCCCACTGCTCTTTGAAGTCACTGGGAAGGCTGGCTTTTGGAAACCCTTGGCAAGCGGTTGATTTTTTTTCATCTCCTCCACTAATTTATTAAACTGTATACTGTTTGTATTTTTTTTTTCTTTTGCCATTTTTTTTTTTAACTAAAACTTGTGCTATTGCAAAAAAAAAAAAATTCAAAAACACTTAAACTGTTTCGACACAAGCCAGACCGACGATAAAATCAGAGCCAATTTAAATCGATGTCGCCGTTAACGTTGCGTACGACATACGAAAAATGCATCGACGCTTATCGATAAAATTTGATATTGATGATGGGCATACCGATTTACAACACCGACGCAAAACGACATCGTTTCGTATTGATGACGCTAAATGGGTAATAAGGGTGAAAGAATTTGATAGCTCGGAGGAGGTTGTCGATTCCGTAATTGTTGACTTTTTTTTTGTGAGCAAATTTTAAAATTCAGCCAACACGTCTTTTAAACTACAGGAAATAAATCTTTTGCTCTGCATTTTATAGTGAATTATATTGTTTTGCACTTTATTAATACTTCTAGTCCTAAAATAAGTTAATAAAAACTTTTATTATCCAATAAAATAAATAAATACTTAAATGACAAATGCAACTCCCCAGTAAAAATGATGTGAACAAATCAATGGGAAAAGGTAATAAATTTCGAGGGAAAATACTATTCACGATCAGGGGAATTATTACAGGGCTATCATTCCTCACTGAAGAATCAGAAAATATTTCATGGGAAAATTTTTCATTAATGCAATTATGGGAAATGAGATAACATTTCGAGGGAAAAATTATTCATGATATGGGTGGCTATGTATGTAGCTCATCTTACGGTTGGTTATACTGAAAGCCAATCGTTTTGAATTTACTCAAAGCCAATATTTGAAATGTTGTGGCACAGAATATATTCGAACAACCGAATGACATCGATTTGAATGAGGGATGTACTTTCCAGCACATTATTTAGTATTTTATCTGATTAATTTTTAGTTATCAGCCACAAATTAGTAAATAAGAACACCATTATTTTGTTAAATTTTTTTTTTCAATTATTCTTTTTTCTTTATATATTTTTTTTAATATCATTCTTTTGCTTCTTTTGCACTCTCATTAATTAATTCTTATTATTATTTTCTCTTTCTTTTTTCATAAAATATTATCTAACTAAATAACATTATCACAATTAAATATTATTCTTATTATTGCAAACAAACAACAGTTAAAAATTAAATTAAAAAAAATAAAAATAAAAATAAAAATAAAAAAAATTATTAACTAAAATTAAAGCTAAGAAAAATATATTCTATAAGGCTTAATGAGTGAGGGAAAGGGGGTGTGAATAAGAGGGAGCGAGGTAATGAGATCCTTAATGATTATTTGTTTGGATTTGAACTATTCAAACAGCAGACAAACATCAAAAGCAACTCTATGTGTTGTCGTTGTCGTTGTTGTAGTTGTTGGTGTTATTTTTGAAACTGGGTTGTATTTTACTGCACTAACTTTACTTGCGATTTATGAACTTTCTTCAACACATGGTTGCATTTTCTGCAAACTGCCAAGAATTTTGCCATAACCATTCACGCAAAGCATTCTCATCGATATCACCACCATTACCATCGGACCAAACAAAACAACCTTCTTCGGCATCAAAATAATGGAGGGGTTGCAGCACGCTAACATCCAAAGTCGGATGGAATTGTGTGTGCTGACAGTTACGGCCGTAAACACAATTCGTACAGGTATCCAATGGGGTTTTATCAATGCTGGCTTTGCTTATGAACTCCAAGGCATTTTCTGATGCTTTTGGAGGTATTTGTGAGTGTTCGGAGATTTGCTGTTGGGTTTGCCAAAATTCCGCCAAAGGTAGTTTATGTGTCATCGTATAACTTTCATCCTCCTGGTAGGCGGGATTGAGTAAATCCTTATTTGTGTTTGCAGTGTGTTGTTGTGTGGCATTATTGAGATGAACATTGTTTGGTATAGAGCTGTTATGATCACGTTTAGCACCATTTCGTGTTAGAGATGATTTTCGCGACATTAAACGTAAAATAGGTTTCCACATTTTCTTCAATTTGAATTTGTCTTCTGAACTGTTGAGGGTGTTGTTATGTTGTTGTCTAACTGCTGCATTTGAGGTGTTGGCTGTTAGATTTGCCAAATTCTTCGTATCCGTAAACATTTTCAAATGAATTTCTAATATTTATTTATTTCCAAAAGAAAACTCTTAAATTGGATTTTTTATTTTAGAATAACCTTTTTGATGGAAAGGAAAAAGTGTGTGTTGACTCTGTGAAAGTTTATTATGAACTGATGCTGGTCTGCTGAGCAGCACTTAATTTTATATGAACGTCCGACTTCAGTCGATCAAAACATTGAAGAGATCATTTCGAACAAAAACTCTCACATTCACGCACCACTAGTAGTTGTAGTCTGGAAAACAGAAAAAACAAAATACACACACACACACACACAAAGTCAGAGACAGACAGAGACGTATAAAGGGACAGACATTTAGACAGACACTGCGCACATTGTGAGAAACAAACTGCACTTCCCATGCACATTCTAACAGGAATCGTTAAGTTGTTTTTGTTGCCGTTTCTTGTGTACATTTCCCATGATTTGTTTTAACCACCACCAGCACCAGCAGCAGCACCGCCGCCACCACTACAACTCTGCTTCTGTTATGGCATGCATAGGTAGAATCCAAGCCAGCCACTATGATTATAAGCCACTCATCAGTATGTGTATGTTTGAGTGTGTTTATGTTTTTGGGCCGACTCAAATAACCTGTAAGGGAAAACCAACAAACAACAGCAAGAAAACGGTATTCAATCTCAAGTAATAATGACAACAGCAACAACTACAACAACTAAATGAATGCAGGTAGCAGCACACACATCGATTGCTTGTCATCATCGTTCACAAACAGATTAACCAAACGACTACAATGCAACAACAACAATAACAGCAACAACTATTCATACCCATAACATTGTCCATGTAGTTATGGGCCAAGAGTCCCAAAAAAAGTGTGGGAAACAGTTTTTATTTTTTCGTAGTTTGTTTCTGCTTTAAATTTTCTTATTGCATTTGCTTTTGTTGTTGTTATAATTGGTGTTGTTGCTTCTTTTACCTTCGTTCTGACAATGTTCAAATTATAAATTTAACAACATCGTCATCAGTAGCGTAGTATTAGTATGTTATTTGGCGAGGTGCAAAAGAATTTCATCATTTGATTAAGTAAAGGAATTATAAAACATTTCTATGGTTATGGGAGCCTTAATGGAATGGCCTTTACTAACGCAGTTGATAGTGTTAGAACTAATACAATATGTTGTTGTTGTGTTTCAGAATATTTACATTAAAAATGATGGGAAAGGTCTCTACAGAAAGATTGTTCCAAACACGAATATGGCGGCTAAAAAGCTAATTTTATCTACTGGAAAGCCGACGGCCTGGATCCTTACATCTACGGGATCAGCCAATAATAATGAAAAATTCTCTTTATGTCCAGGGACAGACCTAGATATTTCATCTAAAGCTTGATAACTTTAGAGGTTATACCTCGTGTTTCTCTTATTATTATCATCATACCGATCTATTGTGTTCCTTTCGCTAGCTCTTATGCCTCTGAGCACAATCTATAAGCAGCCATATCTGTGAACGCCATTCTGTTTAGATGCGCTCTAGTCCACAGTGACCCGTAAGAAACTTCGTTAAAAGTTTCTCGTCCAGCCAACCAGACTTGAGAACTTCAGAGCAACGCCAAAATTTCGGACTGATCTCCGCGCTAAAGTGTCGAAGTCCCCTTTGAGTATTCCAGTGTTCCAAATTTTTAGCTATTAATCAATCCTAGATTAGATTGAGGATGGTAGTAAGTGGAGCTGAACAGCAAGGTTCCTGACAAATATAGGTTCTCATGTAACCTTTTCTAGCCAATGCATTGGTTCTTACATTACCATCTACCCCACAGGCTTCAGGTAGTCAAAACACCGAAAGACTTTAAACCTATCGTAGCAATTTTTGACCACCTTTGATCCGCCCACTGTCTAGATTAATTTCCGCACTTATGGCATTAGCCATGATCTCAGCTTGAAAAACATTCCGCGATCTTCCCAGTGGCATTTCTGGAGCCATCGGTATACCAGTTTAGATCAAACTTACTCCGAACTAAGGCTCCATTAGACCGTCAATTCCGAGGAATTTAACCCTGAATCTCCGGCCAAAGCACAGACTCAAAGGCATAGCATCCAGGACCGAAGATGTTTCTCCAGCAACCCTGTGTAGAATTGACAGACTTTCCGACACATTTTGGAAGCCCTTGGCGAAAAATTTTCCCGCTGAATATGCCACCACCCTCACACAGATGTGAAGTTAACCAATCAAGGTCTCCAAGGCCGCTTTCGGACATGTTCTCATTGCCCTAGTTGTACCGAATCAGACGAGTGTCTGTACCTTGCCTAATTTATTCATGGTGGTAGCTTTCTCAGCCTTTCTCCACCAAGTAACACCAGTATATGTATATCCCTAGCGTCATTCTCGGCGAAAGATCTAATGTCTTACTATAGTAGGAGCGACTTGCCCTAAGGCCCCTTATCGTCTTATTCTGGGCGGCACAAATGTGCGAATTCCAACTAAGCCCCCAATCCATAATGAAACTTCTTAGAAAAGTAATATGATAACTTGTGTCTTTTTTTTAAAGGTACAAAAGCCGTTTTTGAGGGATTTACCGAGAGTGTTTGCTGAGATTATAAACCTAACCGAAAAGGAAATATAATATTTCAAATAATACACTGATGTTTTCTTCAAGACAAACTTGACTTCTATACTATGCCTATAATAAATTCATTATAGCCCCCTTCAATGCCACGACCCTGTTAAATAAAGATTAAATGACGTCACATTAAAGTAATACGTTTCAATAACTTGCAGGAAATGTATCGTATCCATGTGTATATGAACAATTTTTTCTCTTTTTTTCATCGTTCGTTTAATTATGATAATACAGGGGGCCCCGTAAAAGAAAACATAAAATTTTAACAAGTAAATCAAAACGTAGAAAAAAAAATATTCTCACACTGATTAAACAAACACAGGCAGTAAGCCAAGACAATACACATGGAATAGCCAATTGGATTTAAAAGGATGATTTGGAACAATAACACAAATTGTAAATAATAAAAGAACACAGGCTGGATCAAATCACCCTGTATAATAAAAGGATATTTTATATGTAGCTTGGAAATAACAGGTGGGTGCACTCAGGCTAAAATTTGTAGAATTTTTTTTTCTCCCCGTAACGATATTCGATATACAACGACGATTCTTTCTTTCCGCACAAAATTTTTTTTTTTTTTTTTTGTTTTTGCTACAAACTTTGTCGTTAATATCTTCCCTAGTTGGGGCCAGCATCAGTATCAGCCGCAGCAGCAGCAGCAGAAAATTTCTTTAATATTTTAGTTTGAGAAACTGGCAAAAAGGAAGTTTATAACTGTGGGAACCAATCGACTATTATAATTCACTCAGAGTGTACATGTATGGATAAGTGAATGAATGAATGACTGACTAGCTGCTAAACTTTCAAGAATAATCTCAGACTCATATGCGTTTTACTTCTACCAGCTATTGATAGCAAATTTGCTTTTCGACTCGTTAACCAAGTTTTACTTGTTTTTTGTTTCTCCCCAAAACAAGAAAAACAAATTTGTGATTTTTAAAATGATTTTTGTTTTGATTTTTCTGTTCATAAAAATACGGCGTTAAATATCCGGACGAGGCAAATTAATGGATGGACAGATCAGACCGTTGGACAAACAAACATAGGAATGCATACAGACGATTGACTACTTACTCACACTTGAAATTGAAAATTACAAAAATAATAATAATAAGGCAACAAAAAGGGCTCATCATATACAACAACAACAACAGTGACAGCAACAAATACAATGTATGAGAATGCATTCGTAAAACATCTTGTTTTTGTTATTTTTGTTGTTGTTTTTTGGGTTTCTTTTGAATCCAAATGTTTCTTAAAAAGCAGGTTGTTGTATAGATTTGTTGTTTTTTGAATTTCTTTTCCTACGTTTTCAATCCGTGGGAATAAGGATTTTCGAATAGTTCCCACGCAGCTAGGACTGAGTAAATTAAAATGAAAAGCAATAAAAAAATACAACAAAACAAAACACCAAACGAATTTAAAACACTCAGCTGAGCTCGGTTTAAGACATTTGAACAAAGAGAGGGAGGGGAGAAAAACAAAAAGAAAAATAAGGAAAATCATCATTACCATACAAATCTCATGTCATTCATTCTTTGGTTTTTTATGGCTTAACACTCTTATCAGCTGTTGTTGACTACTCAGCTATAAACGAACACTTGCAAGTGCCAGGGGTGCGCTTTACCTTTACTAGACTGGAACATTAGAATTCAAAATCTATAAGTAGATGAGAAGAAAGGACAATATTTTGACAAAAAATCTGGTTAAAACTTGTACTTATAATCCTGCTGAGAGTGTAGTGTTGATGATAAAAAACCAATTAAGGACTATTGATACACGAGCTGAAATTCCTGGAAACTACAAATAAATATAAAAAGTAATTTTGTTTGCTGAGAACGTCCTTTTAAAGAAATATTTAGAAAGTAAAAGTTACAAGGTTGGTTTAAAACATAAGGCGGAATACCTAAAGAGCATAGTCGGTTAGAAGGGCTTAATGCATTCAACAACTTTCTGCTGAGAGTCAAGCAATTTTCATCAAATTTTTTGTAAAAGTGTTTCAAAAATACTTAAACTTTTGAGTAAAAAACACTACTATGAGTATAAGAAGTGTATATAACTAGAACAAGCTTGCTTCGGTATAACTGGGGCAATGAGAACGTGTCCAACAGCGACTTGGGAGGCCTTAACATATATGTGATGGAGGTGGTGGCATGTTCGACGGCAAAGTTTTTCGTCAAAGGATTTCGGAAAGTCTGTCCGTTCTCCCCTATGTTATGCCTTTGGATCTGTGCTTTGGCAGGAGATTCAGGGTTGAATTCCCGAATCAGTATTGTAGGTGTATTAATGGCTCCAAATTCAATGACTGTGTAGGTGTTGGTGTTCATGAATCTAATCGTAGCTTGTCGATCCCACTGGGAAGACCGCTGAGTGTCTTCCAGGAGATTATGACCATTTCTATATGTGCGGATATCAATCACTAATATATTTTCTGACAGCCAAGCATCTTTAAGAGCACTTTGCTCGAATCGTATGACATCTAGACTGGTCAAATATTGCTACGATACGTTGCAAAAGCTTTCGCTTGGGAATAGGATCCAGTTATTTTGAGTACCTAGAAACTGTGCGATAGATGGTAATGAAATAGAGGATGCATTGGCCAGGAAGAGTTCAATTACACCCTATATCGGTTCGGAACCTTGCTGTGTGGCACTACTTACTACCATCCTCAATCTGATCAAAATTGCTAGATGGTTGGAACACTGGCATACTGAAAGGTGCGGCGCTCCGTGGTTCTCAGGTATGGTAGGCCGGATTTGAAACTTCTTATGGAGTTTCTTACCGGCCACTGTAGACTCAGAGCGCATCTAAAAAAGATGGCGGTCACAGATGTGGATGTTTGTAGACTGTGTTAACAGGCACTAGAGACAGCGGAACATACTTACTGTGTGAATGTGCAGTTCTTGATGGGTATAGTTAGAGATAGGTTCTCACTGGCTGAGATAGAATGACATTAACTGATTCGCAATCCTCAGTTAAACTAGGAAAGAACATCTCCGAGCCATTCAGTAACAAGTGAGGGGAGACATCCTGCTGAAAAAGATTATAAGAGAGGTAGACATGAATATAGCTGATACACTTTAAACCAGACAACATATGCTACTCGCTTATGACGACGACATTGAAATCATGGCTCAAACATTGCCAGTAGTTACTAGCACCTTTTGAAAAGTCGAGAAAGAATCTCCTTAAGTGGGCCCGGCAGTAAACGGAGATAAAACAAAGTTGATGGAATCAACACACAAAACGCCCACTTGATTCGCGTAGACAGTGGAAGTTAGAAACTACAACTTTGAGATAGTCAGCAGTTTTTAAATAAAAAGCAGAACAATATTGGCAAATATTTGCTATTTCGGATTAAACAAGCAGCTTAAGAACAAAGCCAACTCTCGACAAACGAAAATTACGCTATACATGACATTGAAATTACCCGTGATGTTATATGGCTCTGAAGCATGGATGCTTACGGAAGCAGATGAGGCAGAGAGAAAAATTCTTCGTAAAAATTATGGCGTTCAGCTATATGATGACATGGACATAGTTAAACCCATTATATTGCAACGATTACGTTGGCTAAGTCATATTGTAATGATGGATAAACATGCTCCAGCTAAAAAGTCATTTGAGTAGGAACATGGTGATGTATCACGCAGAAGGGAAAGAGAGAAACTCCGATGGAGGGATCAAGTAGAGGAAGACATCTCGATCCTTGATGCTATAAATTGGAGAAGTAGAGCAGAATATCGTAGCGCCTGGAGATCTCTTTTATGTTCGACCAATGAAGCAAACGCTTTGTAATGGCCACATAAGTAAATAAGCGAGTAAGAATTCAATAAGACGCTGCTGTAAAGGAAAAACTTTGACGATTTAGTCAACTCATTGCGAACATTAAGCTATTGACTACCACAAAAAAAGTTTCCGGAATAACCCCCGTGTGTCGGTGCCAACGTTCCGATTTAAGTTTTTTTTGTTAAGTTGGTACATAAGTTGTTGATATTCCCGCTTAATCTAAGCGTCATAGCTTCACATTTGCAAAAGCTACGTAGCCTAGAGTACATCCATCTCTATGTGTGTAAGCAGTTTTTAACACTTTTGACTGTGTTGAGGTAGCAAAAGACTTGATTTGCGAGGCTGAATCCGATCCCACATTCATCAGAAGGATCATTAATGGAGACGAGACATGTAATTTAGTTATCAGCAAGTAAATGGCGTTCACCAAATGAGCCGAAACCAAAAAAAAAAACAGGTCGTTTTCCTTTAAGAAAAGAAATCAATACACGGTTTTCATGGATTATAACGGTGTAGTGCATCATGAATTTTTGCCAGAAAGCCAGACAGTAAACAAGGAGTATTATTTGGGCGTTATGAGACGTTTGCGTAAAGCAATTCGCCGAAAGAGACCAGAATTGTGGGTAGACAACTTATGGATTTTGCACCATGATAACGCACACAGTGCCAAATATACAACAAACACCATCCAATAGCCACCGAATTCACCTGATTTGATTTCTTTCTGTTCAATCGAGTTAAAAAACTTTTAATCACAGGAAGCACTGATGGACATACCGAAAACCGATTATAAAAAATGCTTCGAGGATTGGATCAATCGCTGGCATAAGTGTGTTGCAATCGATACGGATTACTTTGAAGGGTACAATACAAATTAATTATTTAATAAATTCCGGGAACTTTGGCATTATTTATTTTCTTTTTGCCTTTATCAAGTCCTTTATCTAAGCTTAGAAAACTACTACTTGGAAAGAGCTTAAGTACAATAATCGAGAAACTATCATCGAGATAAACAAATAGATGCGCTTGTCCATTTGTATATTTTCTTTTTTTGAACATACATAGACAAGCGTCTCTTGTCTCTTGCTTGTCTTACAGAAACACCACATTAAGGTTAAAAGGTCCAGACAAAGATTTGGTAGCACAACTTCAGCCTAAGACATCTTTCTGTTATTTTTGTTCTACTTAATACGCATACTCTCTAGTTTCTTATTAACCGCAGTGATCACTTTGGTATACGTTTAAAACTATTTTCTAATAAAATTTAAAATTTCCAATATTTCACGCATTTAAAGAGAAATTTTTTAATTTTTTTTTTTCAGTCATTACAAGCGAATTAAATTGTATAATTTGTTATTGAAATTCCAAAATACTTTTAAAATCAGGCATGTGGCAGGCAGTTTAGCACAGACATGCATGAGAATCTCTAATTCAAATGAAAACTAATAAAAAGTGAATAGAAAAAGCAAAACAAAAATCGTAAAAGGCATTAAAATAGTAAAACAAGCAAAAAAAATGTAAAAAAAGCTAGACAACTTGTTTGCAACCAGCAACCATTTAAAGCCAGCAAAGAGCAAAAAATAAATAAAAACTTAAAGCTGCAACATTAAATGTATTTTTAGTTGGTTAAATGGCTAAAAGGCTGGTTGGCTGGATATTGACTTTACTGGCTCGCTAGCTGGCTGGCTGGTTGGCTGGCTTACTATTTCTGCTCGTTAAGATTTTTCTTTTCTGCAAAACCATGTTGAATACTGTATAGCTCGTGCCAAATTTCCGCGTGTGTGTAAAGTACGTTCATTAGTCCATTTTGTTTGGTTTATATCTACATCAACTATGCTATGATATGCTATGCTATGCTACAAGCTTTATACCATAAACGAAAATCTGCAACCATTTACCCACAAGCAGCAAACTCAGTCCTTCTCTAGGCATACAATTTGTATATACGCGAGTTAGTACATAAGTACATGTGATTGTCTTGCCACACTATATACCAAACTTCCCAAAAAGACAAACTAAGCCTTTCAAGAGTACGATGGGAAATGGAGAGGACGATCTGATATACAAAAAAAAAAAAAAATTAAAAGAAATATTAAAAGAATCTGAAACCAGTTTCCAGTAAAGATGGTTATGGTAAAAGCTTTTCACAAACATTATGACGTGGTGGTACGTTGTTATACCAGAATTGCAATTCTCATCATATGAGCATATAAGCATATGGATAACAAAGGTAATGACTGAGAAATTTAGAAAATCTCGTGCCATACTAGTTTTGATGGAATGCTGAATAAGTAAGATTCTAAGCGTCAAACCCTTTTTATATTCACATTTACATACATATACGTGGACGTGCACTCTAACTGGAATTCTTTCGAATATGATTAGTTTGTAGAATTTTTAAACATTTTGCAAGCTAAGGTTGCGAATACGCTGTGTCTTAAATTTAGTATGAGAATGATGATAAGAAATATATCGCTCAATACCGTTTCGTAATATTCAATGTCGTGGTCGGCTAGTTACTGAAAAGTAAAGGAAATTTTTAAACTGATGGACCAAGGCCGTCTCGTCTCGAGACATCGGATCCGCTTAGCATCAATTATAAGATTAAAAAAGACTGGCTACTCAGAAAAGCTCAATGTGTCATATGAATTCACTCAAAGAAATTGAATTTACCAAGTTGCCATCATGGAAAGGTTACTTAAACAAGGTAATCAAAGCATTTTGAAGCGGCTGTAACTCTACACAAAAAAATTCAAGGCATGTAATGACGGCAAGCAAGGTTATAGTGAGTTTTTGGTAAGATTTTTTTTCATTACTCCTCTTGAGAGCATAGGGCTTCCACAAAGCATTTTCATCTTACACAGTTTGCTGCTGTTGTCTTTGCCTCTACCCATGTAAAATGGTTTTGCCTTAGTTCTCGGAGGTGTTTCTTGGTCGACCGCAATTCCTTAATCCCTGACGATTCCACTCAAGTGTCATCATTGTAATACTATAAGGATTATTCCTTAAAGTATGACCGATCTATCTACACTTCATTTGCCTTATCTGCTTCAGTATGGGCGCTTTATTTACCAAATTCCATAGTTCTACGTTGCTTATGGTTGCCTATGTTAGACCAGGATATCTGAGTTGTTGATGAATATCAGTAGCTTTTGCGTGATGATGTTAGACATAAACTGTAGTTTGCCTGGATATATATGAGCTTCTCCATACTGACTACAGTCGCTGTTTCTGCACCGCAGTTTATTGTCATTTTGCTTCTCAGATAGCAAAAGCTAACTACATATCAATTTTTTGGCCCCGTAACATGTTATCTCCTGTACTATTGTTGTTAATTCTCATGGCTTTGGTTTTCTTTATATTTAGCTCAAGTCCAACTCTGCCAGCAGTCTTTTTCGATCTTCTAATTTTGATTGCATATTGGAGATCTTGTGCGTTATCGTAAGAGACTCCATGTTATACCTCTTCTCTGTAAACAGACTTCGCTCATGATCTCATCCAGTGCAATGATGAATAGTAGAGGTGAAATTGGACATCAAGCTTCACTCCAGCGTGAGTATAGAGTAGTTGACTGATGCTCCCGTTGTGAAGAAGAGAATGTTCTGCATCCTCGTACATTGCTCTTATTATTCGGATTATTATCTGGGGTAAACTTTTTCTTTTTAATGCTTTCCATTTGGCAGTCCGCTTGATGGCATCGAAGGGTTTCTTGAAGTCGACGTATAGTAGGTTTAAGATGGAAAGTCCTTTCCCCGAATAGAAATAGATATAAAGAAAAAGAGTGGAAAGAAGAGAGAAAGAATGAACAGAGGGAGAAAAATAAAAAGAAAGAAAGATGGATCATAAAGAGTATACAGAAAAACACAGAGGTGTCAAAAGAACCGGGCATCACCTAAGGTTCCAGCTTAGACCTGACAAAAAAACCCTCCAATTTGCATATTCTAGCCGACGCATTATCACCTAGGCCATCAAAAGAGCCCCGGCCCAGCAACCTGAGTCTACGCCCATAAAGAGCCGAGCAGTGACAGAGGATATGTTCCGCAGTCTCCGGCTCTCCTGTATTCCCGTAAACTCGGCAGAAAATTGTGCAGCCTGCTTTTCAAATCCCCGCGCTTGCCATCAAAGAAAGATACAAAGGGTACGCCATTCTAAAGACTGTTCTGTAATGATGCGTAGAGTGTTCGCCAGATTTACGCAGCTTCTATTTGGCCAGAAGCCTGCCTGCTTATCTCGCAATATCTTATATATTTTACTCTGAAGCTTTCCCTGTATTATGACTGTAGAAATCTTGTATATGGTGTTAAGCAGAAAGATTCCTCTCTAGTTCAAGTCACTACTTTTTGATAGCTTCTCAATGATGCCTTTCTTCCAAGTTGAAGGCAGCCTCCTTTCCTCCCATGATGATGTGATAATATCATCCGCTACAATCTTGCAAAATGATCAATTCTGTTCTCTAACCTTCAAACGAAGAAATCAAGAAAGAGCGGTGGAAATTAGACATTAGAAAAGGTGTTATATTCCATTACGGCAACGTTAAAAATTAAGTGCCAATAGTATAGGCTAAACAGAGTGACTATCATTTGTTTCGTTGTCTGCTATACTCTTTTTATGGTTGAAAAATTCACAAGCCGAAGAGCTGCTAAAAAAAACATTTTAAGTCAAAGGCACAAAAAAATCTCAAAAATGAAAACGCCATAAAATTAATTTCCAATAAAAAAAATTTTCTATTCAAAAATTTACCAGAAGGTTATTTCACATGTGAAAGTTGAAATTTCCTATTTTCGTCAAGATTTCATAGACTCCAATTGCTGCAATTTAAACAAACTTAGGGTTGGCGAATACATTTTTGAATATTTCTAATTCTTTGCCTACGAAAATACATTTTAGAAATAAAATTCCGCCTTCGTATGTATTAGTCATCTATATGTTCACTTCACTTATAAAACTCGAATACTGCATATCCTTTCTTTTTGTATATAATTTTAAAAATGCTACAGCTTTATTGTATTATTTTTGCTCTTTTTGCTTTTCATAAATTACATGACAATTTATTTTTATAAACCCATTATCACATTACACACATTGCAGCAATAAAAATAAATGAAATCAACAACAATATTTATGCATCCGTGATCATTGAATCACAATTTCAATATTATTCTTTTGGAATTCTTTTATATTTTTTTGCAAAAAAAAAAAACGAAATTATATACAACATTGCTACAATACTAATAATTTTTGATTTTTATCACATTTTTTTTAAATATTTTCTTATCTTTAGTAATCTCGTATTCACCATCATATTTTGTTTCGTTTTATTTTCTTGTCCACAATAATTTTTGTTTTTTTAATATAAATTAAGTTCTTTTATTAAATTTAAATATTCAACAAAAAATTGCAAATTTAAAAAAAAAATCATTCATTCACACTCATCGATTTATTTGTTCATATACTGGTAGTGGTTACTTGGTGTTGTACGTACATATGTACTCGTATGTGATGAACACCAATGTTGAAGCATGTGCTGTTGCAAATTTTACACCATCATTATTATTATTACCATTATTATTATTATTAATGTTATTATCGTTATAAGTATAACAACAAATACATGTTAAAAGATATACTGCAACAACATTATTACACATAAGAAATACAATAAAAACAAGTACTTTTGTAAATGAACGACTACATTGATACCGTACACCAATAACAACAACGTTGCTTATAGAATTCCACGGCAGCCGGTTTTATGTATCGGATTTACCCGAAACTATACACTGGGCCAAATGCTGCTAACCACAGCAAGTATTTGCACGACCAGTCAATGTGTTTTTCTATCTTGGGAGCAGTATATACCAGAATGTCTGCTCCGTATTCTTTTGCTCCGTGCCGGGATTGATGAAAACCCCAGTTTTCAACTGTCTGCCACAATGTGTTCAACCACGGGGATTAGTGTTGGGTTGTTTAGCTCTACTAATGAGCTAGTTCGTTCACCTACAACAAAAAACACGTGTTCAAAGCAAAACTTTTAATTTATGTGTGTGTTTAATACACATGTTTTGTTTTGTAAGTAAACGAACAAGCTTATTAAAAGAACTAAAGAACCCAACTATACCACAGATCAAAATCGGTGAGGTGTAACAGAATACGTTAGTATGGGGACGATTATATCGTGTCTTGCTGTGCGTCTTCTTCATCATCGCTCTCGTCGTCGACGTCAAATGTCCCCGACACTGAATTTGACTTAACACACCGCCGTACCATCTTCGGTTAATTCAGTTGCAATGGTCTTCTAGTAAAGATCCATAAAATAGTGGTCTTCATGAATATGAAGAGAATTCTGGTCGCAGCGATCCCAGTAACTAAGCTTATAACATTGTGATGGCTAGAATGTTATAAGAAGGGATCACATCAGAGGTGGAGGTGTGGTATTAGCCTTCATACTGCACAGCACTCTCCAATACAGACGTATCTAGTCTGGTTCGATTATAATAATCCATATATAGAATATACGGTGTAGCGGTCAAGTGTGAAACAGACGAAGTAGGATAGCTTAATATATATGTAAATCCCCGTATTATTTACCTAACATAAGCGCACTCTCGAAAGGTAATAACCGTGTGGTACTATGAGATTTCAATGCCCACCATAAGTAATGGCATTCCGTCCTAGGTAACGACCAGAAGGACTTAGCACTGGCAGAACAAATTGATAGACAGACGTTCTGCACAGAAACGAAGATACCACCACAAGGATTATGGGAGACTACCTAAGCTCATCAGATGTCACTATCGTATCAGCTGGTCTGACAAATAATGTGAGCTGGCAACCAATAGTCTCGCTTGGATCCGTCCATCTCCCCATAATTGTCTCCATTAAACGACCTCCTGACTTTGTGATATCTAAACGCCACACTTTCATTAACTGGCCCATGTTCAAGGAGCACACCAACAGTCGATTTAGAGAGTTCCCAAATCTCTCTTATGTTCACTCTGGAGAAAGAAGCCTCCGGAACATTATAACAATCGCAGCCACCAGATCTATTCTTGCTGGTCGAATACTCATGGTGAGGCCTAATTTTCCTGCAGAGGTTGTCACATTGGCAAGCAAGAGTGCTGAGCTTCACAATGTTCGCTAGAAGGCAGTAATGTCAAATATGGCAACGTGGTTAGAATTTAAAAAGAAATTATCTGAACAAATTTAGGGAAAAAATTTATATGACAGTTAGCACAGCTGGTATCACAAGCCTTATACAAATTTTTTTAGATTTTGGCAGTAGGAGTCATTAATATACACAGTTTTGTTAATTTTATTAAAGTTGTTAATATATTTTTGTCAAGTTTCTTGTACATAGAAAAAGGATACATATATAATTTGTCAAAAACTAACCAAACATTCTCTTAATTTCGAACTCTGCCTTAAAAACTGTAAAACTTAAAAACTGATTTAAGAATCTCTGTCTCTTTTCTAGATATAGCAAAACATCCATACAAACCCAATATTAGCAATGGTATGTAGGGTATACAAATGAAACAAAAAGCAGTCGACCATCCAACGACATACATTGATGCAACACTATAGCAGAATGTATAAAATACATTCCAATACGATAACAAATACAACAACAACAAAATAAACAGAGCAATATGATGGTCGAACAGGACTTGAAAGGAATAATTTATTAAAAACATAATGAAGCAATTGTTTTTTGATGAAATTGTTTCTTGTTTTGAAAATCATACACCACTAATTACATCTTGTTTCCGAAGTGCTTACTTTTAATCGGAAGGACACATAATATCTGTATATGATACACTTATTGGGAATGCAAACGATGCATCGATGCTTAGAAAGCATAGATTTGAAGATAGATATTTTGATGGCCGATACCTTGAGAATAATTATGACGTGCAAATTAAAAAACATCGACATCGTTCTCCGTACATTGTTTTGCGTTATTTATTTCAACTACCCGCTGCCGTATTAAAGCGACATTGTCATATCATATCATATCATAAAAGAAAAATTTTATTGGTGAATCTATGTGACAATGACACAAACAAAAGTAGTTATGTATGACAATGTCATTGAATGTCACCATAATAAAGAACGCTGAATTTTTACGATATTTTCTGCTATGAACTTTAATGAGTGGACTACATGCTTAACAATGCTGAAATATGTCTGCTACCCGGTTAACGTTTAAAGCACTAATGATATTGTCTGCTAGGAAGGACTCACTAAAATAATAAATTCATCGTTAGTCAATAATAATTTACCACTGTGAGCGTTTTTCACGATGATTTACTATGACGTTCGTCAACGGGTAGTTGTTATTTATGACATTGAAATTTTACCGCCCCTGATAGAGAAATAAAACATCGGAAAAATATCGAATTATCGGTTTTATTAACGATGTTTTTCAACATCGATTTTAATTGTTTGAAAACATCGATGCTTTGGTGAACGCTGTTGGATCTCTAACCCTGATAATCTCCAATTCATTGTATTCACCCTTGTTTTGAGTACAAACATGGCGACACCTACGTTAAACCACTTTGGACTTATATATGCATCCCATTTTATTTGAAATACTAAAGCTTCACAAGCTTCTACTGCATTTTAAACAGTATTAGTATTTTCTATGCAATATTTTAGCAGGAATTGGAAGCATAGGAGATTCATTGAAACCGTGTCATGAGTAACAACTAGAAGATTCCTTTTCAGAATAAAATGGTGATAAAACGAAAAAAATGCAATATCAAGCATATCCCATCTAAAAGCAATTATTCGAAATACAATGGTGAATACAAAAAACTTAAACAAGTCTATCAAATAGGGATTTCTGAACTTTGACAGTCGATAACGGTCATATCGTTGTAGCTATATATCCCCAAGCGCTTGTTCTTGATTCAGCTTTATTTATTTGAAAATTTAACCTAATTTTAGTCAAAAAATCATCTTCAGAGATGTTTTCCATTTTAGACTACACCAATTAATCCAAATGCATTCCAAAAAAATCACTGTGTGCTATCGATTTTTGCCTGGAGGTGTCACTCATTCATTATGCTTTGGAAAAGGCGTTAGCCAGACTGCAGATTTCAGATGTACGCCAGCATATTGTCTAATTGCAAAGATAGGCATTTAAAACGAATAAAAATATAGAAAGCGCTTAATGAAAGATCTTTTGCAATATATTTATGTATAACTAAGAACTACATTTTTTTATGTCTACTGAAAAAAATTTAGAAAAAAAGCACTTTAACTTTCAATCCCTTTCAATTCAAAATATTTAATAGCAAATACCTATTAAAATAATTTAAAAAAATTTTCTCACCATCAACCAACACATTGGTGTACGGAAACAATTAATTTTTTATAATAATTCTCTTCCTTTTCCAAAAAAAAACTTTAACTTTCATGTCATACATACATATAAGTTAACATATGCTAATTCATAACTCATCAAAATATTTTGTTAAAAAAAATTTATTTACCACACAGCACCTGTAAAACCATGAGAACTTACGCAGATCATTGTTGTCGTCATTTAAAGTGTCTTTAATTCAATGAGAGAATGTCGTATAATTTTACCATTAGAAGAAGAATACCAATCAACCATATTTATTTGCTTAATAAAAGAAGACGAATGAATAACGAAATAGTAAGTAAAGAAGAAAAATACAATAATTTGTTAATTACTATTGTAATGGTAATATCACGCAACCTACCACCAACCCCAACTAAACAATAAAACGACCAATTTTAGCCAACCAACCGACCAACTAAACTAACAATCATTACACACTTTTGTATACCTGTTGTTAAGTTTCACTGTTGTTGGTAAATACAATAAATATTTTGTTGTTTAAATTTACTTGTTGCTGTTGCTGTTGCTGTTGTTGTTGCTTTTTGAGTAATCCATCGGATCGCATCGCATCACATCGCAATTCATCCATCCGTCTATCGTGTGGGAAACACACGACAAATCTGTTTCCCACGGTCTTGTAGTATTGCGTACTTAAAAGTTTACAAAGAAAACAAAAACAAAACAACAACAATAACGACAAAAATTGTACGAATAATAAAATATAAAAATAAAATACATAAAAAGTATTAAAAATAAAGACTAAAAATAAAAAAACATACGACAGCGGCCGCAGAGAACTGTCATCATTGACAATAAACAAGACATGCCCAGCTTTGATGACTATACGGTTTTTGGTGCGATCAATGGCCAACTATGTTCGAGAGTATGAATTTATTCAGCAAAGGCAGTCAGTCATTATGTGATGCCATATCGTTAATAATACCGGATTATTGTAGAAAAAGCTCGATATTGGAACATAGGTTCTTAAAACTAAAACGACATTTGAAGTTTATCAATGTGAACGAAATTTCAGAAGATGGTTGTTACATATTGGAAACAAATACAAATAATCAACTGCAGCTGCATCCTAAGAAATGGGTTGTTTGATTTATCGATTTGGCTTAACGCTCCCGATAACAGCAAAAATGATAATGAGAACAGCAAAAAGACGAAGGAATTTCAAGTTGGGACTTCTAAGCTAGATGATTCGAAGAAAAGTAATTGAATCTAAATGAAGTTTCTAGATTGATTAGACTCCGCTTCAAATGTATGTGATGAGGGTGGCGGCATGTTCTACGCCGAAGTTCCTGAAAAGCGCCGGAAAGTCTGTCTATTCTACGCAGGGTGATCGGAGAACCATCTTCGCTCCCGGATGTTATGCCTTTGGATCTGTGCTTTGGAAGGATATTCAAGGTTTATCTTCCGGACCGTGATTGTTGGTCTAATGGGGCCTAGTTCGGAGTGGGCTTGATCCCAACTGGTATACCGATGGCTCGAAAATGAATGAAGGGGCGCAATAAATTCCATTGGCTGCAGTGTTCTGCAATAATGCCTGGTCAGAAAGATGAGCTGTGTTTTTACTATATCACCTAAAATTTCTGGAATTCTAATGGACCGTTTTATTTCGATTGCACTATTTTTTTAACTCTGTTCGTAATATTTGTTTTATTTCTGAGGCCATGGATAGCATGTGAGGAATGTTATGGATTTGCAAAAGTATTGTGAGCATAATAGCAACCCATAATCAATATTATTGTCGACAAGAATTTTATTATTATTTTAAAAGATATTTCACAAATATTTTTTAGGAATATTTCAAACACTTAGTCTGGCAACGCCTTATATATTGAGCACAACAAAAAAATACTCTCATTGGCACAAGCGTAGCATTCGACGAAGCCAAAGTGCAATGATGATCAGTAGCAATGGGACTTCAATATTGTAGCAGTAGTTGATTTGTATGTTGAAAGAGAAGAGAGAGGTAATGAGTAAATGCAGCAGAGTTGCTAACGTAATTAGAAACAATAATTATAATTCCCGATTGGTAAAGTTGGAATAAAAAATATAACTTTTAGAAGTGAGTGAAATCATATTTAGCAAAAAGAATAAATGGAGCGGTAAGAACCACTTACAGAACTCGCCTTTAAACAGTCTATTGTATTCTATCTGGCCTAATTGTATGAAAGTTATCCAACTAAATGAAATATCTTGATAGAAAAATCACTAACAAAGTTCCTTTTGACATAAGAAAGGAATGATCTACGATTCTTAATAGAAATTTCCTAGAGAATAAGTCAAAGTGATCAGTCTTAGATATAGAAAGGTCTTCTATAAACTTCCTATTTCCATATCGAATCATAGATTGGTAAAAAATAGAATTTTTACAAATTAATAAAAGAGGCAAAAGATCTGCGGTTACAATATTAAAACCTACAATCTTAAAAAACTATTCTATTCATGTCTTAGAAGACCATATCTGGCATAATAGCCTGATTTTTTATAGATTTTAAATGTCTGACCTTCCTAACTTTCTACTTTACTAGGCCACGGAAAAGTATTCTCAGTTGACATCTAAATTTCTTCTCAACAAAGCCCTATAGATTAATCTAAATTAGCACGTCAAGCATAACGTTATCGAGCAGTTTTGATGCTGACATTCTTTCTTATTCTTTGGTAGCTATATATCTGTATCCTGAATTACCACAGAATTATACGACCTTCGATGGTGTGTGCTGTTCCTCCAATTTCTTACAGCAAATTTTAAAAGATCGTCTTCAACTTAATCTTTCTATTAGAGTTTCGGTCGTTCTCTTCTGCGCCTTCCCTCTGATAGAGCACGCCAGATTTCTTCGCCGGAACATTTTCTTTCAAACGTACGATACGTCCAAGTCAACGCAAACGTTGTTCATTGATGCGTCTAACGACGTCGATGTCAGCATAAAGCTCATACAGTTCGTGATTCATTTGATATCTATACTCGCCGCAAACACAGATTTTTTAAATGACAGAGTGGCTACAGGCTGAACTAAATACCACATAGGTCTACATTACGATGTAAATGGTATCTAACGTGCGCTGTGGTCTTGAACTACCACGAAAACCAGGTCATGTTACTAGAGTTTAAGAGATAAAACCATACTTCCTATTTACTATTGCGGTGGCAACCCTAATGAAATCTTTCCCAATGGGAACAACACATGAATATTTCTTTTACAGTTTCAGTTTTGTCTGTTACGGTTCGCTTAATACGTATGAAAAACAGACACCATCAGACAAACAAAACCGTACGTCATTGAAGCAAAGCGTCAGACAATCAGCCAGCAGAAAGAAACATTCATCCGTTCGTATCTATAGGTTCACACAGTATGTACAAACAAAACAACCAGCAACAGTGTGAGAAAATATAAAAAAATTGTTTTAAACACAAATAGGAGAATTTTGAAAGCAAAATATAAAAACTAAATAACCAACAAGATTAGGTCTCATTTCAAATACAAAACTCAAGCTTAAAACATAGTGCGCTGTGTCAAGCACGCTTTAAAATATAAAATAAATTTTGTGATAAAGTGCAAAAAAGCAAAAAAAAAGAGAAAATTTTAACCAATAAAAAAAAATTAATTTAAAAAAGTTTAAAAATTAAATAAAACAATAAAACTATGGTCATGGAAATGTCCAAAACGTACCAATATCGCAAGGTTATGAAACCGTTGCTGGAACGTAAGAGACGAGCACGCATCAACAAGTGTCTGGATGATCTCAAGGACTTAATGGTGGAATGTCTTACACAAGAGGGTGAACATGTGACACGCTTAGAGAAGGCCGACATATTGGAATTGACAGTCGAACACATGCGTAAATTGAAGCAGCGCGGCAATTTAGCTTTACGCACCACTACACTAAATGCCCATGTTGAATCCTTTCGTTCGGGTTATGTACATGCTGCCGATCAAATATCACAAGTGCTACTACAACAATACATCGATGATGAGGTGAAAGGAAAACTAATGAAATTTTTATCCTCGCGCCTAATTGATATGCAACATAATCTTTTAATACATACCAATACAAATACAACTGCCTCGTCGCCGGCTATGCAAAAAACTTTCTTCGATAATGTCATATTTAGAGATAACAACAAGCAAGTAATAACAACAGCAGCAACACCACTACCACTAACCACATCACCTCATTACAACAACACTCAGGTTACGGAAAATGTGGCAACTTTAGATGATGCCAAGGATAATGATATGATCGACATAATCACAGTGGATAATAACAATTCAAATTCTATGGATACAAACTCTCTATTATCGGTTGATTCAAATAATTCTGAAACAGTATGGAGACCGTGGCAAAAGGAAACTAAAGAGTTATAAAAAGTAAAAAAAGTAATGAAATAACCGACGATAATATTTAACAATTTATTTCACAATTATGCGCAACATTCTTAATTTTTTGCAAAAAACAAAAAAAATCAAAGTAAAAGATAAAGAAAACATTCACTAAACAATGAATCAACCAACAACAGAATCCTTAGTCTTCCATAGCACCATGTCTCTGACACCAGCAGATTGTCATCAATCGTGTGTTAAATAATTATTTTTAATTAAAAAGCTGTGATAACCCAATTATTTGAATAAGAAAATATGCTTAAGAATTTTAATATTTACTTTTTTAATTATTTAAAAAATTCTCATGATAAAACCAAAAAAGACAACATAATTTAATATCCATCATATTTACAATTTAAGTTTAAAAATAAATAATTTATTTAAAAAATATGACGCTTTTTCTTATTGTTTTAATTTAAACTGAAAGACTGTGATTTGTTTGATTCAAAGATGGTATTTCGACAACAATAAATAGAAAGTAATGCGTAACATTGCATTTGCGCTGCTTTTACTAATTACCAGTTTCTGATTTTTAAAAATCAGAAAACTAAAAACCAAACAAACTGCCATGTTGCATTTGAGACAATCTGGCTGTGTCAGCATTGAAAAATAGACGCAAAATTTTTACTTCTTGAAACAGAATCTTTCAACATATAACTTATCAACACTTAAACATCACATATTTTCACATTGCCCATAACAGATACTCGTAGTTCAAAATCTGGCTTTAAAGAAATCACAAATTTGTCGACTATTATTGGTTCTCTTCCGGAAGGTAACAGACGTGTTAAAGCTTAGTTCATTTAAAGTCTAATAAAATGTTGCTGAATCTTAGGATCCAATATCTCCCTATAGTCCCCTAAGAACTACAAAGACAATAGTTCAAATATCGATATTAACTTAATACATTTTTACTGTATTAAGTCAATATTGACTATGTCAACAGTACTACAAACAAATTGTCCTTCAATAGCATCATAATTAAAAAAAACTGAATTTTTCAGAAGAACCGTTTTTAGTATTTTCTTACCTATTATTTAGGATTTATGTACGATTAAACAGTTTGGTCAGGACGAATTTTTTACACAATATTGATCACGACATTGTGCACATGTTTGCAGTTATTGCTGCATTGAAACACATGAATAATAATTAAATGTCTATAGCATAGGACATTGTGTAAAGGAGTAGGGCTATGGACATTTGCCTAAAGGATATGTATGAATTACTCATGATTGACAAAAAAATATACTTTAATTTTACTTAAAGAGCTTGTTGACAAGATGCAAAGTCTCTAATCTCTGAGTTAGATTCTATTCTGAAAGGCTAAGCAAGTAATTACGTACACAAATAAAATATAAAGATATAAATGATGGTTTCGAGTGTTTAATAAAGAGACTTGCACTCCTTCCAGACAACACCATTTAAAAATAAAGAAAAAGCCTCCCTCACCTTCAAGCTTACCTCTGGCGATGATTACAAACATTAGACGAATAATCAGAATCACCTACTGGGAAAGATATTACAATGCCAAAAAAGATCATTACTAAGTGTGGGTAGCAAGGATCTTCACCACTACACAATCATAAGAAGAGAGCAAAACCAACTTTATTAATGAAACTGAAACAAGGCAATGAATGCTTTGTGGAAAGCCAATATGCTGCCTAGCGGAGTGACGGAGAAAAAAAAACTTTATGAACTTGTGTCAGCTAAAGGGAGAGGATAAACATTGGGGAACTGTCCCCAAAATACAGCCAAAAACATTTGAAGATGTTTATACGACTTTACTTAAGCAAAATTTATGTATATATAGTGAGGAGCAGAACTAAGTGCATGTTTTGACATCTTTCAATAAGATTGTGATCCAAGACAGGCCGCTAAAATTGTCAAAGAATGATTTGTGCAACAAAAATTCGAGATAAATTATTGGCCAAAATAAAGCCTTAATTCCAATCCAATGGTGAATTTTTGAACAATAATAAAAAAACGCCTGGAAAAATATAACTGGGCTTTAAAGGAACATTTTGCACTTACAGCAACGAATATAATACAAATGGAACCAGATTTCTATCACAGTGCGTTTTTGGATAATATTGTGGAAAGTACGTCAAAGCCCCCACAATCAGAGAGTATCTCTTAGAAGTGGATAACTTACTTCTCCATGAATGCGATCGGCTATTTGCGATGTTTGCAAACAAATGTTTACCTATGTATTACCCCTTTTAGCAATGAATAAGTGCGCAAAGTTTTGTTTTAATTGGTCGAGAATTTAGATTTTTACCGGCACTTTTCAGTTCAACCTACACTCGTTTTGCTCCCCACTGTATGTAATTCAAGCACAAGATGTTACCAAACCACACTTTAAGAATCACTAAAAGCACTTTCAATTTTCAAAAATCATACTTAAAACTTTAGACCCAAAAAAGAAAGTTGTTTCTAGGAGACCAACAACAAAAACAATTGGCTTATTTGCTAGAGCATTCAGAAAAAGGTCAAAAGTAAAACTACGATAAGCTACAGGAATATAATTTTTTATTTAAGCAATGCTTGACCACAAGCTTAAAAGCTTACTCTTTATTACATGGTATATAGTATGTTACTTGGTTAGAGCATTCTAACTAGAATACCCTTTATTTAAAGAAAGGGTAGCAATTATTGGCTTGATATGTTTATGGTCTTAAAAATATGAGTAGTGGTTCGACAATATAAAATAATGTTTGGCAGAAAGTTGAAATAGTCATGTGTTTCGATGGACAATAATTTTAGTTGAATATGTTATATGACTTAAACTTGATAATTTCATTAAAAAACGATAATACACTTACCTAAGCGCCGGCATTTCACTGAAAAGAAAAAACAGTAAAATATTAAGCATTTATAAATATATTTATTAAGCCTAGGAATACATTAATATTACATATATGGAAACTCTATATTGGTCCGTATGCAACATGAAAACTATCACTTAATAGATAAGCGAATTTTAATAAAATGTAAAGGATATTGAGGAGTACATAAGAATTCTACACCAACATTTATAAACGACTTACTTACTTCTGTGTTTTCAATTGTTAATACACAGCGCCCTCTGGTGTTTTTAATGGAAACTAATGAGTTTTGCCTATTAGATGATTTATAAATCCAACTAGATGGCAAGTTGAATGTTTTAAAGCAGGTAAACTTTAAACAAACCTAATGGCTGATAAGAATTACACAAAAGCAGGGATTCAATATTACAAAATTCTTGACATTTATAAACAAAATCTTGACAGTCAAAAATATTGGGTGTTTTCAGTTACAAATTGTCGGTAGATGGTAATTGCATCATTCAGCATTATAGCTTGTTTGATAGGTCCGAATGACTACGTGCTATGAAAAGTGTATCAGGTATGCAAATAATGTGCGAAAAAGACGAAAAGACGAAGTATGTGAACCTTCGTAGACGGTGACAAGGCCAGGATTAACACCAATAAAGGTAATGATGCTGTATGTGACATTAACCACAATGATTACGTTTTTCTTTGAGTGCAGCAGTTGAATAAATGTTAAGAGTTCTTCTAGTTGAAATTTGGCAACTATTATAGGATCTCTACTCGTATTTTTTTCTCAAAGTAAAATAAGGATTTGAAAATAATAAGAAATAAATTGCCTTTGAATTTTTTGCATTACAGGCATTACAGGCTAATACATATGTATGCCTGAAAAATCACATTTTTAAATATTCTTAAGAATTATGCTATAAACACATTCAAGGCTACTGACCATCGACTGCAAGCTGTCAAAAATAGAATACATGTGTGCATATGAGAATAATTATTTTAGCGGCAACACGGCTACCGACTATACAACTACCGTTGTAGCTTGTAGCCAACTTAGGCTAATTTCTATTTTTCGTGGCGACAACAAACAGTTTAGTGCTATCAATACTATAAGATGCATGGCGTCTTAAGAACGCAATATATGAAAATGCGAAAAAATATATGTGGCAACACTGGAATAAAAGAGTCGTTAAAATAATTAAGTAGCTGGTTACTTGGCTATTTTTGTAGCCAGCGTCTTTCATAGTCGTGTGGCCATTGGTCTGTAGCTTTGCACGTATTTAGAGCATCATTATACATCAAAAATTTTATTTAAAAAAATGAGAAGAACATATCGATTCAACTCAATTTGGTTTCAATCGAGATATGAGCACACGAGACTTTTTTTGCCATACAGTTCTCTCTCTCTAACTCTCTAAAAACTGCCGCGAGTTACAAAAGATGTCTTCTTGTGCTTTATTGACTTTTAAACGTTGATGATAAGCACACAAGAGAGCCATTTTTTTGATAAATTAGTCAGCCATAGTAGAAATATGGGAGCTCGTGTTAATATAAATTAAGCAGCGATAGTAGAAAGATGGGAGACGTTTTAGTATAAATTAAGCAGCCATAAGCGGCCGTTGTAGAAAGGGAGCCTGTGTTAGTATAGACTGAGCAGCTACAGTAGAAAGATAGAAGCTCGTTTAAGTATAAAATTAAGCAGCCATGGGCGGTCATAATAGAAAGAAGGAAGCTCGTTTTAGAAAACATTAAGCGGCCATAGTAGATAGATGGGAACTTGTTTTAGTATAAATTAAGCACCTATAAGCAGCCATACTAGAAAGACGGGACCCCGTTTAAGTATAAATTAAGCAGCCATAGTAGAAAGAAAGGAGACCGTTTTAGAAAAAATTAAGCAGTCATAGTAGAAAGATGGGAACTTGTTTTAGTATAAATTAAGCACCTATAAGCAGCCATACTAGAAAGATGGGACCCCGTTGAAGTATAAATTAAGCAACCATAGTAGAAAGAAAGGAGTAGAAAGAAGGTTACCCGTTTTAGTATGTAATAAACAGCCATAAGCAGCAATAGTAGAAATATGAGAGCCCGCTCTGTGGTGGAATTGAAAAGGAATTGGTTATTACCAGCTTACAAATGATTGCTTGTGATCTCTGATTTCATTAATTAACAAGATTGAAGCAAGCAATTCAATTAAAATGGCCTGAATTGAACTACAGAAAAGGTGTTGTGTTCCATCAAGACAACGCCAGACAATACACATCTTTGATAATACGGCAGAAACTGAGACATCTTGGCCGGGAAGTTTTGATGCGTTCACTTTTTAACCCAGGTCTTGCACATTCCGATTATCATTTGTTTTAATCTCTGCAGAACTCTCTTAATGGTGTAAATTTAAATTTCGTAGAGTGCTGAAAAACGTAATTTTATCAGTTCTACGCTGATGAAATAATGGTTTTACCGCAAAAGTTGTTGGCAAGAGTTGTTGTCTATCAAAATGGCACATATTTAGTTAAAGTTCATTTTAAATATAAGAAAAAGGTGTTACATTTTTGATCGCTTTATGTTATAAATTCACTAAAATAAAAATCTTGTCAAATCGATTTTTTTCTTGATTCTTGATATCTTGTAAAAATTCCTGTAAATCAAGCAAAATCAAGGACCTACGTAGGAAAGAAAAAATAAGAACAGAATAACTACCCACAACGCTAATGTTGAGGTATAGATTGAATTGTGTGTGACCTAAATAAAAACAAGTTAATTGTTTATTGTTTTTGTAATATGTAAGAAAATAGAAAAACAACCCCCTGGAGTCTAGACAAACTATGTATTAAACTATGACCTATTAACTATAAATAACAAGTTCATTAATAACTGCTATTGTATTAGGATCCCTATTTAAGAGATAAGAACAGAAAAACTACCCCCTAGGCTAACGACAAATTGATATGATATTTGAACTATGACCTTAATAACAACAGGTAAATAGATATTTTTTTTATTTTTTTATTACTTCAGATTACACTTTTAAAGGATTTAGAAGTGTTTAATGGGAGCAAAAATAAATGAAATTAAAAAAAGATGTTTTCTTTTTAATAATTTGTTATTATTTTTGTTTTTTTTTTGTAATTTTTTTAGTATAAATAGTAATTTTTTTTACTTAATAAAAATATCACAATTTTTTATAAAGCTTTTAGGATAACAAAATAAATTATAGTCAAATTTTCTACGCAAATTTCATAGAAAATTAACAGATTTAGGAAGACAATGATAATTAGGATTCAAAAGAAACCTGGAACTGTTGAGGTTTTGTGGGTTGCAGATTTAAGATTAAATCAAGCTTGAGCCCAGCGATCTTGCATAACGGCAATTTGATTTTGAGTGGCACAATATAAAGGCTCAATTAGATCATTATCGGCAGCAAAATCAGCAGTTGCAGTCCAGAAAAAAGTACCATGTTCAGTGCGTACAAAATGTACTGGCACGGTGGTATTGATTTCACTGAAATCAAAATCTTCCATTTCCAAAGAGGCTTGAACTGAGAGACGTTCATTGATGTCATTTTCAAAGGATTCAAGGGAAGCGCATTCTTCAGCTTCTATGTTGGCATTGTGCATATTTTCCAAAGACTCCAGAGATTCCACAGAATTGGCTTTCTTCGAGTTGACCAAATTTTGTAAATTGATAAGTTTGTTGGAAGGAGAGGAGGAGTTGGAGTATTTGTGTTGTTTGAAGAGTTGTTTCAATAGTTTCTTGATGCTGTATGATACTTTTTTGTTGTTGTTGTTGTTGTTTTTCAACTCCATTTTGTTGTACTGTTGTTTCTGTTGTTGAGATTGACTTGAAATTTCTACGCACATTTTAAAATTTTCAAAGATTTTTTTTTATTTTTGTCGTGATGCTCGGTTGTTTACTAAACTCTTGCTACTGAGAGAATGATTACTTATCCTGCATTCACTCGCCCTTTTATACTCCAGCAGGTCTTTCGTAAAATACCAGCACATGTACACACACACACAGTACAGTACAGGCATGTCTGGCTGTTTTATGTCTGTTGCTTTTAAAAGTGTGGGAACGTTAAGGATACGTTTTACGAACAACTACAGTCTTAAACAAAACAAAAACGAAAAAATCCTGCACACAAAAAAATGGCAGGTGTGTTTTAAAATTTCCAAATGGTTTTAAAGTAGAAAAGAGACAGCAGGTTTATGTTAGCACCACTTGCTCTTTAAGGACTTACCAAGTATAGTAGTGGAAAATATGCCATAAGGGATACAAGCGAAACAAACTGCCATAAATTTTTATCCTTTGTAAGGATCGTGAGAAACATTCATTCCTTCATGTTCCCACACTCTGAAAAGGACTTTTAATTTTTCTTTTTTTCTTTTTATTTTTTTTTTCCCTTTTAAAGTGTATCCTTAATAATTATTTGCTTTACTTTAATGATCACTTTGGTTTTTAATATGAAATCTGTTTGGAAAAAAAAACCGAAGAGCTGCTCTTATTACTCCAGAGATAAGCAAGCAATTGTTTTTACTTTCAAAAGATTATATATATACTTTTTCCTTTTTGTAGGATCAGAACATTGAACACGTGTGCCTTCAAAATCGTGGGAGAAAATATAAAAATGTTTGGTTTTCTAAAAGAATTCTCTTCTTTTCATTTTTTTTTTTTTTTTTTTTTTTTTTTTTTTTTTTTTTTGTAAAGCAATGTTCACGCTTCAAACTATATTTAATAGGGGGGAGGATAAATAATTTTAAAAAGAAAAAAATTTTTTTGTTTTCAAAATTCCTTTACATTCAAATACACACGTGTGTTGTATTTCATTCTCTTTAACAAATTTTATATAATAAATTCTTTTTTATTATTTTATTGTGAGGATCCTTTTCATTTCAAAATTAATATTCTTTAAACATTACTATACAGCCTTTTCAGAACGTGGGAACGTTCATTTTGGGAGCCTCTATATTGCTGACTGTGTTTAAAACAAGAATTAAAAAAAAATTCTCTTTGTTTTGTCATGGCCTTTAGAGCATTTAAAACGTGTCTAAATGCTTTTTGTAGAACAAGAAACAAAAATTAATGACAAACACACATCAATATATAGGTGTGAGAGAAATTTTTAAGGGGGGAAAGTGTGTGAGCTAAGTAACATTAAAGCAATTACTTACTATACGCATAAGAAGTAATAAAAAATTGCTGCTACTTTACTGTCTCTTTAGATGATCAGCACTAAACAAGTAATTGATCTTTTGATTAAAAAAATGTTAAGAAGTGCGTCCAACATGCGCCACACCACTCCGCAGACATTAATTGTTGGCATTTTTATGGCACACAAACAGGCATACAATCATAAGCGTAGACTACATTATTACCTGAACCCATTCATTCATTCATCGACACTGAGTCATTGTCATTAGTATTGTGACTAGACAATGAATGATGTCTTAATGTTTAATAAACTGCAAATTAAAGCAATTTATTGATTCCTTATCACAGTCACTATAGAGACTCAGAGCATTAAAGCGAAAAAAAAAAGAAAATCGAAGAAAGAAAATCAGGAAATTATCACAATGAGTCATAGCATAAAATCCAGCGGTGGTGTCTAGACAACTGTGGCTTAATTTTTGGTTTTTCAAAAAATTGCATTTAATCTACATTTTTGAAGTCTACTCTTTACACTTAAATAGGCATTAGAATGGCAGTCGAAAATGAGTAACTGGTCTGGCTCCATAGTAAAAGTCGTTTTAATCTATGAAAGTAAAAGTGTCTGCTGGCATTTTTTAAACAATTAAGCGTATCTTTTATGACTATAGCAGAATTAGGCCAGCGATGGGAAATGGAATTTTCGTTCGGTATCAACACAATCTTTGGAAAGTACTTTTTTGACAATTGGAGTAACAAATTTTATAAAACAAAAAGATTTTGTCATAAGTTGCCTTACTAAAAAACCTAATAAATCAGTCAATTTCAAACGGATTTTGAAAAGCGACGTAACATTTAATTTTCAATTATAAAAAACCAGGTATGCTTCACTACCTCCATCTTATTATTATTTTAAAAGGACAGAAAACTTAACTAAGGGCAGAAAACTTAACTATGCTACCTTAGTTTTTTTCCCGATTTTGTCTCACTTCAGTCAAAATCCAATCATTTGTTTCTTCCAGAAAGACACTATAGGTTCTGATTTTTAACTGTATACAGCCTTCAAACAAACACATATTCATTTTTATATAGTATACGCATACAGGCAGCATTTATCCAGTGTGATTCCCGCTTTTTGGCTGATATGGAAAAATAACGAAGCTTTAATAGTTGTCGTTCTTGACATAAATGTAAGGTCCAAACCTACTTATCCAATCCTGCCCAGTAACTGACTGATGATGTGTATTGTTCACGACGTTGTTTGAAAATAATCAAAAATTTATATTTACTTTATATGGGAGGTACCACGCCCACTAGCCCAATTCCGCTCATTTTTTTGTGATGATTTGTATTGACTATGCAGTCATTCCGACTTAATTCAGAAGTTTTTCATTTAACCTTTCTCAAGATATACAGAAATCAACATTAAGTTTGCATAGGAGGTACAACGCCCACTTGTCCAATTCCGCTCATTTTTTTCCGATTCTGAACTGTAGCAAAAGTCATGTTAAATGCCAGACTTCGAATAGAAGAACCAGGAATTAGGTTCGGTGAGATCTGAGGCTCATTGAGTGATAGGAGCGATATCCAAGACCCTATGGCTCTATTTGAATGAATCATGACCTTGATTATTCTTGCAGTTAGAAAGGGAAACGATTAGCAGCTTGATAAGCATAATAGCGGGACATTGTCTCTTACGGTCGTAGATCTTCCTATGGAAAAGCGGTACTCCGGACTTCTGTGTGTAAAGAACTGAAAGATGAAATGGAGACAGTCGAATAGATATACTAGCGACTGCATAACATGTGATTCGATTTGGTTAGGTAATCAAATTAATGCTAAAATAGATCGTAATGTCACTTAAGCACCACTATATTAAACTGTTAAATGCAGTAAAATGTGCATCCATTACAACAAATCAAAAATAAAAATCGTATATTAAACATCAACATAAAAGCTTAACTTCCAAGGTAATGGTCGCATTTGTTGTGATCAAAAGATTGTCATCTATTATGAGCTTCTAAAACAGAATAAGACGATCACTAACAGACTGTAATGAACATAATTGATCTGCTTTAAGAGAGAGCATGATACGAACAAAGCTAGGCATACGATTTTTCATCATGACCATATTTGGCCCATCTCAGGAAAGGCCCTCGTTAAATTCCTCAAAAAAGGTTGTTGTACCTTTTACAAGGGGATATAAGTTATCGTGTGACTTGTATTTCTTTTATGATTAGGACCATCAACTTTTCTAAGGGGTTAAGTATCTAGAAGTCATACTGAATAGGAGACTTAGTTGAAACTCGTATATTGGTGCCGTTCAAAGCTACCACCATGAATAAATTAGGTAGGGTACAGAGACTCGCCAGCCTCGGTGTAACTGTGGCAATGACAACGTATCGAACAGCGGCCTTTTAGGCCTTAATTGGTTAGACACACACTTCAAATCTATATGATGAGGGCAGCGTTATGGTCGGCGACAAAATTTTTCACCAAGGAGTCCCGAAATGTGTCGGGAAGTCTATCCATTCTACGCAGCGTGGTTGGAGAACTATCTTCAGTCCTGAATGTCATGTGTTAAGCTAGGATCACCCGGTTGTCGTCAATGTAACAATATGACATAATTTCAATTGTGTTTTATTGTCGTAAAATATCAAAATTATCCAAATTTATTCTGCGAAAAAAAATTAATTTAAAATGTTTGTACGTATAGCCAACTTGGATTGTAACACAAGAACACAATAAATATTTGGTCACACGACTGCCGTACCAATAACTGATGCATTGCGACAATCGTGTGATCCCAGCTTTAGAATTTGTATTTTGACAGGAGTTTCAGGATTGAATTACTTGACCGGGATAGTTGGTCTAATGGAGCCTTAGCTCAGAGCGCGGTTTTTGGCTCCAAAATAAATGACTGTGTCAGTGCTGGTGGTTAAGGACCCAACCGAGACTTGTCGATCCTACTGGGGAGATCGCTGAGTGTCTTTCAGGCTGAGATCATGGTCATTGCCAATTGTGCGAAGATCAACCTAGACAATTGGCTCAAGGGTAGGACAATTAAGGGTACTTGACTCGAATCGCATGACATCTAGACTGTTCAAAAATATTGCTACGATACGTTGCAAAGGCTTTCACTTAGGAATAAGGTAAAGTAATTTGGATACTGTGGGATAGATGGTAATAAAACAGCGAGTGCATTGTCTACAAAGGGTTTATTGGTCTGGAACCTTACCGTGCAGCACCACTTACTATCATTCTCAATATAATCAAGGATTGGGAAATTTCCAGATGCTTGGAACACTGAAATGCTCAAAGAGAACTTAGCCACTCCAAGGTAGCGATTTGACCGCAATTTGGACGTCATTCAGAGATTCTCAAGTATGGCAGACTGGACTCCTAACGGACTTTCTTACGGGCCACTGTGGACCAAGAGCGCATCTGAGCAGGAAGCGGTCACAGATGTGGATGTTTGTAAACTATACTCACAGGTATCAGAGACAACGAAACATATATTGTGTGAATGTGGGATTCTTGATAGGTTTAGATAGAAATATTTAGGTAGACATAAGGACTCTCTGGGTGACATATCCAGATCTGCTAAACAAGCTATATACCGGAAGTGGCACAAAAGATCCCATGAGTCGCAATGTCCTGCAATAGTGTCTGTTTGATATGATGATAATAAATACTCGGTTCATTATGGTACATGGAAAATTATGTGCCACATGCCATATACCATAGATATTGACATGCTAATCAGTCTTTATTTCGATAGAATAGACTATCGCCAACTCAGTCAACCATCTCAATTGATTTCATAATAACGCAATGATATTCCAAAAAAAACTTGTTTGAATTTTCAAAATTTCATTGAAAACCATAAAGATTTCAAACCTCATTTAGTAATAAACGATATTAAAAAAGGAACATGTTCTCATATTACTTGAAAAGAAAATTCACTTGAATACTTCAAAAGTACTCCCCAAATATCCAATTACATTCAAAAAAAGAAGGAGTAGAAGTAATCTTTGTCTCCAAAACCATTAATGGCAATTTCCCTAAATTCCTTTTAAAACTCGAGTCAAGTGCTTCCAGACGTTTTATAACTGAAAGTTATAATCTTTAGTCACGCTACACATGTTAATACGAGATTTAAAAAGACACATATTTTGTGGAATAGTCGGCAACACGTGTTTTACGTGATCAATTATCTGTTAAACGAGGTTAAAAGATGTACTAAACGCAGAAATGTAAGCATAAATATTATGTTATTTGTTATTATAACCTCCTGCCGGTCTATACCGCCAGGAGACCACAATTAGCAACACCAATGCATAGGAATTGTTAATACTTTACATATGTTTCCATTTAGACTGACTTTAGGAGTACGTGTCATTTACAAGTTATGATTGTGGTGCTCTTTGGAAAATTTTCTTCACGTGGGTATGGTCAGTGTAAACGGTTATCTAGGTAAAAAATTTAAAGCATGTGTTGTATTTTGCAAGAACGTGCTTTAAAATCATTGTCTCAGTAATTTTGGAAATTTTTTTGAATATTATTTTTGTAAAAAGTTATTTTCAAAACACGTGCTAAACTATCTCTACAAAGAGAGTGTAAATTCCATTACTAGTGAAAGACATTCTTGTATTTTCCACGAAACTTGTTTAGTCAGTCAGTGTTTTGGAAATTTAATGAATGTGTTACGATGATGTTTTCCTTTATTGTTAAAGCACGTTCTTTCCAAGTTAGTGCAATGTAGCACTAGTAGGTGAGAAAAATAGCATTAATTTGGCATAGATTTTCGACTACATAGAGTGAGAAAATTTATTTGATTTTCTCACCTTGTAAAAGGAACATGTTGGGCGTTTCCGGTTTCACTTTGTTTTCCAATTGCAGAAACATGTTCGTTTAAAAAGTTGTGTTAATTAAAAAAAAAACAAAATTACTTTAAGAATTTCCAAATATGGTGTGAGTAATAGACTGGTCTTCAATGGAGAGCCTCTTAATTTGTTCTTTTAAGTAAAAAAAGAAAAATTCTACTAAAATTTAAATCAATATCGATATCAAAAGTGCAGAAACAGGCGTTAGCAATTGACTCAACAAAGCAAGACCGGCATTTAGACGTATAGAGAAGCTCATACATATCCAGGTAAATCAAGCTCTGAATATTTAACGCGTGTGTAAAGTCAATTCTGTTGTACGGCAGTGAAACCTGTTTTGTGTCTAACGTCATCACGCAAACGCTACAGGTATTCACCAATAAGTGCCTTAGAATCATATGCAACATGAAATTATGGATTTGACAAACGGAGAGCCCGTACTGAAGCACATAAAGCAAAGGTAGTGGAGATGGAACGGCCATACTATAAGGAAAAATCCCAATAGTATTACAAGGTTGATACTTGAGTGGAATTCTCAAGGATGAAGGAATCGCGTTCGACCAAGAAACACCTGGCGACGCACAATTATTCAAGAACTAAGGCAAAACAATTTTACATGGGAAGAGGCAAAGCCAACAGCAGCAAATCGTTTAAGATGGAGAGTAACGGGAAAAAAAGCTGGAATGTTGTTTTCCAGGGTTGGAATTGTGGCTCACTTGTCCTTCTGCATAAGAGACTTCATGTTTCTCACAAAAAATTGCATAGCGGGCTCATAACGCATAGTCTTAATCTTACAAAAAGTAAGATTAATTGCTAACAAACCAAGTCAAATTCTACTATTTAGGACAAAAAAAGTCGGTAATCATCACACTGTATTGCTCCATTGACAATAACGTTGCAATTTTCATCATTCTTGAAGAACAACGGGGACCGCTGGCCCATAAACCGCACTAAACAGCGCATCATGCAGGATGCACTAGCAGCTCTTAAACTGTCCAAATTCGACAATTGTATTTGTTGACGTACAAATTGAGCCAAAAACCAGCTTCGTCACTGAAGATAATTTTTCGATAAAACACATTTTTGACACAGCACAACACATTATAATAAATTGTCACGAATCTCGTTTTCTACTGAAAAAAATTTACACTATAAAACCAAATAGCAAGAATACTACTCGTTACCACTCGAGATGTATCAGCATATCACTGATATGCTGACGAGAACATGTATAAGTTAAAAAGTGAATCTAAATGCGGTTAGATTAGCGCCATTAATCTTTGAGCCAATTATCAAGCAAGTAGAAGTGATGGTTATGATAACATGAAACTGCTAACTTGGCTGATATTCCAGAATATCACGTAGTTCTTTACTCATTATTGTATCTGCTGCAATAATAAGGGGGTAATACATTCTCTGTCACCATATTTCTTTAAATGTTCTGCGATAATACGAAAATGACTCTTGAAATCTATGTTAATGAATAAGGGCAGAACTCTTTTAAAGAAGAACAAACCATATTAATTGGATCGGAGAGAACCTAATACACCCTGGTCAGATCCACCAGCGCAATAGCCGGCGGCAGTAAAAATTGCATTGCGCCAATACCAATGGATGAACGACTGTCCGATCGATCACTAGAAAAATTCCTTCTACGTTATGGACGAAGACGGCAATATACCTAATGGGTAGCCGACGACCTATTCACGCCCAATAAAGTATTCCATAAATGTTCGTCTCCGAATGTCTGCCAAAGCAATATGCTTTGTCGTCTCCTCTTCCTCCCAGCACAGGCGACATTCCGATTGAGGTACCACATTGAGATTTGAGAGATGATGTTTAATATAGTAATTGCTCGTCAGGAAGCCAAAAAGTTTTGTCATGGTTGCCCTTACCACGTGACGCAACTCCCTGACTCTGAACCGTTCATTGAGCGCATATGACGAGTGGAGTTTATGCTCGTATTCATCGATCTTCGCCCTGGCCGTTAATCAGTTAATACCACAGTACGGCTCTGGTCTCACGAGACTAGTAGCCGAGCCGCGCCCAGCCAGTTTTTCAGCGATTTCATTGCCCATAACACCAGTGTGTTACCTTGTTCCCCAATGACAGTGTATTGACATTCGTATAGCACCCGAGTAACAGCCACGAGTATATATACTCCGAAGACAGGGCCCTTAGTGACGCTTGACTATCGAAATATATTTCAATAAAAGCGCCCCTGATCCCAGAATTTGGTATTGGACCCGGAAATCCCCGTATACAACTGTCCATGGTCTCACTCCCCACGATCATATATAAGAACCTCGAAATTGCGGCTGAAGTTTAAGCCCCCAGTGCACACGTCACTACTTCTTAACAGTAGCGCAAATTCATGTGACCCAAACCAAAACAGACCAAAATTTTTTTTGTATATCAAAATTAATGCCGTACTGAATAGGCTTGAATATTTCATCAACGAACAAGTTTAATTGTCTTATAATCCTCCGCAAACATCTGTTAATAAATAACTGTATAGCCTTGATGTCGCGAAGAGCGGCGTTCTAGGTCTTACAGCCATATAAAGGTATTGACTTGACGTTCGAGTTGAATATTCAAATTTTAACAATCGATGAGAGTGAGAACGAATGCAAAACATTCGCCAATCGCCTAAATGCTTGCTTCACAGACTTTATGCGATTCTCAATATCCATGGAGGAACCACCTAAGTTCGTTATAATACTATCCAGATAGCAGAAATTGTCTACCTCCTCTATAGAACTCTCGGCGACTGTAAAGGCTCTGTATTTGTCGCTGTTTATTCTCAGTAATTTCGTTTTCCTCACATTTATTCTTAATGCTGCCTTGGCTACGGCTTGACACTGCCTTGTTTCTCCGACATGCCCGTGTAGTTGTGAGACATCAGACAAATATCGTCCACATAGTTTAAGTCCCCTTGAACCCCCTTTCATGTAGAACTAGTTTATTCTTATGAGCTGGTTTAAAATTAGGGCTTGCTTCGCACTTGTTCTTTCTGTAAACCTATAACATGTGAATAAAATTTTAACATTCACAGCATACAGCTATTTATAACGTTCACTGTGCTATAAAAACAGTTATTTATTTAAAGGAATGAGAAGGATATTTATGTTTATTGTTTTGCCACTAAACGTTCCCTAAACACTTCTTATTATTTGTAAAAAGACTAATCGAAGCTATCATCTCTGCAGGGGGTTGTATTCAAAACGTGAAATAAAGAAACGAACGGTATTACAAATAAAATCCTTGATTAAATCAAGTGAAATGAAATGATGATGGTTTCTCTGATGTAATGGCTAAGGGTAGTTTGCACGTGTTATTCTGTAACGGAATATTCAGGAAAGCAGGAACAAAGAAGTTCTTGTTTCTTCACTTGACCAGGGGGTAGTTTTTAGGAGACGATCCTCTAGTTATTGTTCATTGACACTTGATGCACGTGTGATTTTAAAACTAAACATTCTCATGGATAACAAGTACACAACGAATCCTTTGGTCTCGGAATACCAGTATACTTGTTGGTTTTATTTATTTAAGGTTTCAAAAGCAATGCTGTGAACAATTCAGAGCCAGAGTTTACTTTACTCACTAAACTGTGATGTTTTTGTTTTGTTTGAATTTCGAAAATATCCAAAGTGTTTAAATGAATTGTTTATTTAATGAAACGTTCATTACATTATTGCCTCGTATTCAAATTTTCTTGTTTTCAATACAAAATAATTCTTTGAATTAATCACGTGCATGTGTGTGTGTGTGTGTGTGTGTGGTGAACGTAAATGAAATTGTATTGATGGTGTCAATAGTGATAACGGCAAACTCATGTTGCAAGTATATTGTATTTGATAATGTAATACAATAGCACCACCACTAAGATTGAAAAAGAGAAGAAAAAAAAACCTAAAAAGACCAACATGAAGTTTGTATTATAACAGCAAGTGTAACCATAGGGATCATATTCGTTCAATACGTTATATCCCTTAATGTCACGCATGATCCCCCTTTAAGCTATTGTTTGTGATAACCATACCAAGTGAGGGCACGTATTTAAAATTTTTTTTTTTTTTTTAATTTGTGTGAGATGATCATGTCATGATGGTTTTCTAGATTATACACTTTCTACAAATTTGTTAAAAAAAAAAAAATTCGTTTTTTGTCGTTATTTTTTAAAAATTAAATTCATTCCTTGGGGGTGCCTTAATCATTGAAATGTGTTGAGTAGAAATTTAATCTGATAAAATAGTTTCTTTCTTTTAATTTTCTACACAATATTAGTCAAAGCATTAAAGAAATTTGAATCGTATTGTAATAAAAATGAGTTTTACTTTGAAACGTTGTAATCAGTTCTTGGTATTTGCTTAATAAATTAAAAAAAAAATACATAAAATAATGTTCATTTCAAAATTCCATAAAAAGGGTTTAATAGGAATACAAAGTTATGGTTTCAATCACTTAACCGTAGGTGGGCCCCCATCCTTTAATCTCCCTTTCATTCTAATTTAAGGAAATTTGTTAGGGGACCCTTAATTTTGATAAAATATTATAAATTTGACATTGGTCAAAGGTCAAAGGTGAATAAACCAGCTTAAAACTTGATATTGAAATAACACACATAAAGAAGAGTTGACAAACTGAGCATTTCTGTTTAATATCATACATTTTTTTAGTTCTATAAGAATGCCTGTGTAATACAAATTCTAGAGTATAAAAAAAGAGGGACTTAAAATACAAAAAATATTTAACAGCATTATGTTCTATTATTTTCTAGAGGCAAACAATGCACTTAATGACCAACGCTTCAATTTCAGTAGATCTCTTGCTATTTCTAATCCAATGATTTTAATCTTCATAAGACGAATTTGTTTTTAGTGGGTGTAAAGGTAGGATCGCACGATTGTCGTAATGCACCAATAATTAGTCTATTTTATATGCCAATCGTCTGATTGTACAATGTTGTATTGGCTGTGCTTATTTATCACAATCAAATGCAACCCTGCTGCGACAATCGTGTGAATGCTTTAAAGACAATTATGCACGAATGTAAATACCAAAAATTCACCAATATTTATTGTATACTAGTGCAACAATTGAAGAAGACAATACTCACCAATTTTTATTTTTTAATTGATTTCTTTCTGAAAAAACATACATATGTTTGTATGGTATTTATAACTGTTATTCCTTAATATATGCATTTTTTTATTTTTATGTAAACTGCATCACAAGCTTCTACCATATCTTTTTTTTCATTATTTTTACTTTTTTTATCAAATGGACACACGATAATCAAAGCCACTGCAGTTTTATTTTTTTAGAGAACAAATCATCTTTACTTTAGAGGATTAAAAATAATTTGTAATTATATTCCAATTTAAATAAATAAATATTTTAGTGAATTAATTTTCTTAATTTATTGAAATGTTTTGTCTTATGCGCCACCAATGGCCTTTCTTGTGAGCCAATCACTTTTTCTTTTCTTTTTTTTTGCAATTTTCTTTTATTTATTTGTTCACTAAATGAGCTCAAAATAAATAAAGAAGGAACCACTTTGAACACAAAAAGAATTAATTTAACAACAACAGCTGAATCACAGAGTTGCCGTAAACTAGAACAATCATGTGACAGCGTTAGGACAATTATTGCCAATACATCGTTTCACATCATCTTGTGAAAATAAGTTTTGTATAAAATAAGACAACCTTGTGAATACTGAATTTGTAATTGGAACAATTTTATTATTGTGCGCTAATTTGTCAAAATAAAAATTGTGTCAGATTAGTGTATTTGAACAATCGTGTGATCCCAGCTTAAGATTTTGAATTGTAGATATTTAAAACGTACATACATATATATAAGGTTATGTGATAAAGCGGTTAAGTATTTTATTTCGCTGAATATACATATGTATATATTATATCAGTAGTTATTTTTCTCAATTACTTTCGGGTTTCCTCATAAGACACGTTTCAAATAATCAGGCACGTTCTTCCGCTCTCGCTCTATATTAATACCCTTACAATTATCATAGTCCAAGGAGTATACAAATCATGATTATTCAGACGTGTGTAACAAATTTTTCCTTTTATGTTTTTTTTTCGTTTCAGTCCAGCACTCCTGCTTATTCAGTGCATTATGCAGGTAATAGGAAAATAGGTTGTGCGAAGAGAGAGTAGTGTCTATGAATGTTTTATTTGAATTTATATTGTAAGTGGCTGGAAAAACTGTGGCAGGAAGACTATTCCACAAACGAACAGTGCGGCCAAGAAACGATTTCTCTCTATAATGCGTTTTGCGCTCTACGAGAAATACGAGTACTATGGAAGAACATATGATGATTAGGAATTAATTCATTAATTTCGTCAGAACACACTCCGTTATTTTTATTTATTTATTTTGAAACACGCTACATTGTGACGATGCTCTACTGAATCGATATAGTTGGCTACCCTACCGTCATTAATAAGTACCTTCGCCCTCTCCCGTAGGTGGCCGAGAAGAAGGATTGAAGCTCCGGCACTTACATGAAAGTTGTATTCCACATTGGGTCGGATAGAGGTCTTGTAAATATTAAGGAGATTATATGGAGTGAAATAATACTTACACCGTCTTAAAAAATCGAGGCACTTGAATGCTTCTTTCGACGCTCTTAATATATGATCGTTCTAACGTAAAATTTATTTTATTTATTTAGAATTTTCGAAACACCTCTAAAATTACGAGTTATGAGTAAAAACCGGTTTTTCGGATTTTCATGCACTTATAAGCTAATAACTTAGCTGAATATAAACAGGTTTTAAGTTTTAATTTTGGAAAATCCAAAAACAGGTCCTTGTTTTACTCGATAGTGCCTATCAGAAAAGTAGTATCATTTCCCAGGTATTTCGACTTCGTTCTTTTTTGTCGCACCGTGTTATACATATAGATTATATATAGCAAATGAATAATTTCATTGGTGAATCCTCGTGACAATGACACAAACAAAACGAGTTATGTCTGAAAATCAACCAACTGAATTAACAAATTTATCAAAATAAAAATTTGTCAAATCACTGCTTACATTTTTCTTATCCCTGAGACAATGTCCAAACCCCGTTTTAGAAAACTTCTCGTCTTTTGAGGCGATAAACTTTGAAGATAATTTTATATTTCTTCAATCTTTGGAGAATAAGGAGGGTATTTGATCGTTTCATACAACTGTTTGGCAACTTTTGCAACGTGAGACCGATCGCTGTCATACAAAAGGAAAACTTAGTCTGTCTGACTGTTTTTATATTAAGGCCGTTTTTCTCATAATACAAGGTTGAAAGTAATTGCAGTTTGCTCCGATCACCGAGTTTTAGCAGCTCACAATACATTTTCCATTATAAATACAAAAACAACGTAATTGTGCTAAGAATTAAAAAATATTTTGTCGAAACGAATAAAATTTAGAAGCAGTTATTAAACCCCGGCGGTTTTTGCAAACCCTGCTGACAACCTTATTGAATGTTACCATACTAAAGTAAGCGGAAATTTTCCGACGTTGTTTGTCTGAGTCAATTACATGTTAACAAATAATGACTCTCGATTATATTATCTGTTAGGACTTACTAATACACGGAAGCCTGCAAAATACAAAATCAACTTTTGTCATCTATGAAACTTTGGACAATTACTTGAAAAGGTCATGTATGACACCAAAGAAAATTGACCGTCAGTCATCGATCATTTACCATTGTCACAATAATTCACTAAAAGAAAATTATCTTTTAATAATTTTATTTTTAGCGATATAAGGAACAAAAATATTATTAAATAAACTGAAAACTACCTGCTTTCTTATTAGTACGAATACGGTTTTGTTTATTTTCTTGGGAATTTAAAATCAATTTTGATTAAGACAGCCATCATTAATTGTTTTAATTCTTCATATTTTCCAGTTTAAATTCTGCTTGGAAAATAAATAAAATAAATTTCATAAATCTTGTAAAAATACTTTGATGTCAAAGGTACAGTTACCATATACTCGTAAGTATTAACAAGTTCGAACAAAAGGATACAGTTTGTCGCTCTTAGTTTTTTGTCAGTTTATTCATTATATTGGATAACCACAGCCATTAAGCTATGCTTTAGAGGTACTTAGCAATTTATTTGAAGTTTTCTATATTTCAAAGAGATTAACTTATTTCAGCATACTAAGGCACAGTCTGGTACAGTCATTTCAAAACTACTTAAATAAGTTCTAAAGGCTTCTGTCTTCTTTTAGGGAACAATTAAGCAAAAATAAATTTTTAATAAAAGTTTGTTTTTATTTTTATATATTTTATTTTTATATATTAAAAAAATAAACTAAAAAATAAAACAATTTAAAGCTCATGTACATGTATTTTCATACTTAAACTCTAGAAATTTAAAACTATAAAGCTGTTCTATCACAGGAGTAACACCGCATAGGAGTTGTTTGTAGGAAGACGTTTTGCAATTAACGATTAAAGCTTAGGTCGTTCTAGTGTAGTAGAGATGGTGTTTTTATAAATTACCAAGGACGCCACATGATTTTCGTTGCTACAGCATTACTGAGTGAAGTTAGAGATTGACGTTCGTCCAAATCACTGCCATAACCAGAAGAAGCAGGACTTACGGGAGCTTTCTTACAGCTGGGTAATTGTGTATTAATTTTAGGCATTTCTTTCGTATGCAACAAGCGATTAAATTCTGCACCCAAATGAGTCATAACAGCTTTGCCCATATTGACACTCATGCCAGGAGTACCGGCCATAACACGTGACACTTCATTAACGGCATTCATATAACCATTGCGAAAAGAATCCAAGGGTGCCACCATATCCTTAGAAACAGGTTTTATGTGCATTTTGCATTCGATCTTAATAAATTCTAAAGCACTTTCCAGCATCTCAGCCTTGTCCATGCGTAGTATGGTATCATTACCTTGATATTCGGCAATCAATTGTTTGAGAGAATCTAAACACTTGTTCATGCGTGCTCGGCGTTGTCTTTCCAATAAAGGCTTTTTCACTTTCAAATAATGTTGGGTTTTTGAAATGTACACTGTTTGAGGAGACATTTTTCGTCAACGAATTATGTTTATTTTTTATTTTTTGTTAATTGTTGATGTTGTTTTAAGAAACGATGAAATAAGAATGATGCTGTTTTCTCGAAGAGTTTTTGGTTTTTATACCAAGATCTTATACACAGTCTTGGAAGTCTCAGAAAAGCAGGTTTCAAGGATAAGATTTCTTCTTTTCTCTATCTCTCTGTCTTTCTCTCACTACGATTTCTCTGCTGATTGTTTTAATGTTTTTGTATTTCCTTTTGTAGTTGCTTTACTCGCGTATTACAAAGGAAACTGTATAGCGTATAGTGTGGGAATGTATTTTACAAATTTTTCTAGTTCGCAGGTAGTTTTAAAACAATCTGTATGCTGAATGCCAGAAATTTCTTTATTGTTCTCATTTTGATTTCCTTTACAATTAAATTGTTATCCTTTTCTTATAATAAATTACAGAGCTATTATTCAATCGAACAATATGTCTTAGAAAATTATTGAATATAATGAATTACTTAATAAGGGAAATTTCTACTTTTTTAAATCCTGTCATAACACCTATACTCTTCTTCCTATGCAATGCACAGCTATTTTTGAAGCCAGCATTTTATTGCATTCAACTACTTACGCCTTTAATATGTATTTTCTTCGAGTCGAGTATGTCAGTTAAGATTACCATTAAGAGATTGCAGTCATCACTGCTGGCTGATGATAACACATATCTTATGGTTGTTCGTTCATATGTTATGATAAACTATAGCTCTTAAACAACATACTTAAGTGTAGTTGTTGTATGTATGTCTGTCTGTCTGTTTTTAAGTTGGCTGGTTTTATAAAAATCGTGAGAACCAATTTTGTCGTGCGTTTCCCACGCGATGAGAACACCTGCCTTTATTTTTTTTTTTTTTTCTTTCCTACTGCTTGCTGCAAGCAAACATTCATTCAACCAAGCAACCAACCAACCAAACGGCCAATCCTTATTAGAGCTTCATCAAGTGCTCATAAAGTCTTCATATTCGTTTTGTGTTGTCAATGGTAATAGTGGTGGTTAGTTTTGATGCTTTTGAGCTGTGTGATATGAGTACTGGTGCCGATACGACAGACACGAGCTTTAGCTAAAGTTGTTTGTTCATATTGGCGTGTGCATAAGAAACTACTACATTACGCACAACCACTACTACTCATTAACATGGCTCTCACTCTATATCTTTTCTCAATGAATGTCTTTCTTACTTACCTCTCCAAGCCAAGTTTAGCTCTTTGTTATTTTTTTTTTTTTTTTTTTTTTTCTTAAATAGAACTTAACCATGCAACCAAGTTTTTTTTAGACTCACACTCGTTGTTATTGCAAAGTCTACCTTCAAAACTCGAATCGTATAAGAATCGCTAAAGTTCTCTGTGTATGCTGAGCACGCTTAAGGCATATAGTTGGGCACACACATTAACTTGCTTAAGCCATACTCACGCTCTCTCTCTCTCTCTCTCTCTCTTTGTCATACAAAGTTCATTGTCGCTTCACATGCTTAGCATAACTGATGCACACACATACTCTCTTTATAGGGGTTGTTTGTAACTAAAAAGAAAGAAAAATCCCATCAACTTGTGCGCCTATATAAAGCGTTAGCACAAGTAACCTGCACTCATTCTCACTTAAACCACCGATTTGTGTACATAAACTGGCAAGAGCAACTAAAGAAAAAAATATTTCTTCAAAAATATGGCACCACAAATGGAATACGTTTCAAAAACGCAACACTATTTAAAAGTAAAGAAACCTTTATTGGAACGTCAACGCCGGGCACGCATGAACAAGTGTTTGGATCAACTTAAAGAATTGGTAGCCGAATTCCAAGGTAATGATGCCATCTTACGCATGGACAAAGCTGAGATGCTAGAATGTGCTTTAACTTTTATTAAGAAAGAAGTGAAAAAACCTCAAGTTGCCGCCATTATACCCATGGATTCATTCCGTCATGGCTATATGAATGCTGTCAATGAAGTATCACGTGTTATGGCTGCTACTCCGGGCATGAATGTGCAAGTAGGCAAAGCGGTTATGATACATTTAGGCGGTGAATATAATCGCTTGTTGCAAATACATCAGCAGCGAGAAGAGCAAGAACAGCAACAAATTCCCTGTAGTGCTCCTATGAGTCCTGCTTCTTCGGGTTATCACAGTGATGAATGTGATGAGGATAGCACTATGCCTTCTCCACCAGTTCCTCAAGCTTCGATATGGCGTCCGTGGTAAACAACAATTGAGCCTCAAATTTAAATTTCTAAAGCTTTAAATGAAAACAACTGAACTGCGATATTTTCAAAACTGTGATAACCAACTTTAGTTTTAAGTTTAAGAATACAAAATAAAACAACAACAAAAAGAACTGATAGATGAAATTAAAACACGAAATGCTTTAATTAGTTTTAATTAAAAAATATACTTAAAAAAAATTATAACATAAAACGAAAATTTTATTACTTTTTTCTTATTTTGAAAAGGAGGAGGTTTTTTATTTTTTTAAAAGAATTTCTGATTATTTTTAGACAAAAAAGAAAGAGTTTTAAAGGGTTGATTTCCAAAAATAAAAAAAAAAACGGGACTTGATTTTCTCAAGCATGCCATCACTTATGAATTATTTAAAGTACGTTTATTGCTTCAGTAAACGAAGTATTAATGCAATAAATAGCCTTTGCTGACTGACAGCCTTTGATCTGTGAAAAATCAAAAAATCAATGAAAAATTTGTGTTAAACAACCAGAAAGCCAAAAAAAATCAACTGCAAATTGAGTACCATTTCAATAATTATTGCACACTTTACGCCAGCGTCGCTACTGTTCGACATGAAGTTTGATGATTTTGACATTCGTTTAACTATTTTTAGCGCATATTTGGATTTTTTATGCTCTAAAATATTTTTATAGCGAAAACAAAATTTTTGTTTTAAATTCTGACCAAGTCATGACATTATTGATTCGGCGTTTAATTGAAATGTATTGCTCCATCTACATATGTAAATCTCAATTAAGTTTATTGGCGATTACCAGGATCTAAAACAAATTTGGAAGAACACACAAACTATAAAGTGCGATCAGTAAGCGTTTAATGTTCAAAACGTGTATTTATGTAAAAAATGTTTACCAAAAATGCTCACATGACATACACAATTGCCTAAAAGACTAATTTTTATGGATTTCAGTAGATGAAACAGTTGATGCCATTGTAGGAGCTCTATACTGTGACAAAGAGATAATTAACACAGTTGTTTTGGACATAAACAAATACTTCACAATTGTACAACTTTTTGACAATTCGTTAAAGATATTGGACATAGACTTGAATAAAAACTTAATTTTGATGTTTGTGACAGTATATGCCATATATGGTAAAAGCTGCCAGAGCCATAAAGGTGGACTACATCGTTTATGCGAATGTATACAGATTAATACGAAAATGTAAACAAAATCATTGCGAATGTAAAAAAATGTCCTTGAAAGCTGCAAATAGAGTTGGAATTTAAAAAGATTTGCCGCCCGAACCAGTTATAACTCATTGGGGATCAATTACTACACTCAGGAAAAAAGCGGTTGGAAAATACCGAAATTGATACCATTTGGTATCGAAATTGGGTTAAGACCGTTTGTGCTTACTTCGTTGGTATCAATATTTTAAGAACAACTCGGTATCGTTTTATTACCAACCGTTATTGTTTTGATAACACACTGTTCTTATTTTGATACCGTAAGCATACCGTCTTACTTTCTTACCGTTTGTTCTTATTTTGATAACGGACCGGTCTTTATGCCAATTTCGTTCTTAATTTGATGCTATATCGTTTATGGTTTGATAACGGATCGTCTTTAATATAAAAACAGATCGTTCTTAATTTGTCAAATCATGTTTTTTTATATAATTTTTTTAACGATTTTACTACAGATTGTTCATAATTTATTTACTTATGGTATTTATGCATCGTTTGTTATTGTTCTGATTAAACATTAAACTTGATTTAATACCGAAAGTTAACAAAATATTGTTCACGATTCGTTCTCAATTTGCTACCAGCCATTAACAATTTAAGGACGTTTTTTTCCCTCTGTATACACTTAAAAAAGTAATCTTCGAAGTGCTAACTAAAAAATAGAAATACAAAAAATAAATTGATTTTTATTGACGATAAATCGGTTTCATTGAGTATAAGTAGCTCAAAAAACCGCAACCCATGGTCTAACATTAAGCAATATGCCATATTAATTGAGATGGTTCAGAATATTGTCAAGATGAAAGATTGTAATCTAAAACTTAATATTAAAACTGAGCTAAAACAGGTAATAGTACAATTTATTTGTCAATATCTAACAAAAGACCTTAGAGCATCTTCTTCAAATCAAGTTCTAAAATATGATTTTAAGGAATTCTTGTCCCTAAATTACATCAGTAAACAACGAAATAACATTTTCAATGTATGAAAGTTGGATCAGATGTAATAATAGACAATGCATTACTTAAGAAAAAAAACTTTTTGTCTTTTTAGAGCATTTTTTAAAATTTTTAGTTCATATTTTCGGATTTTTATTTTATGCACATAAAACACTTTTTAAGAGCATATTTATGGTCTCCTTGGTTATAACAATATTCACAACTCGAGAGCAAAACAATAATACTATAAATCTAATTGTTACAAAATTGAAAACCTCAGCAAGGGCACAATTTTACTATCACATACCCTTAAAATATACAAACAACACCTTTCCATCCCACTATCACTGGTAATCAATAAACAACGTCTAGGAAATTGTTTAAAAAGCACGTGTATCTTAAAATATAAAATATAATTTTAATATTTTACTGATTACGAATGAATTTGATCAGTGGGTCGCTTGACGTGTGTGCGCCTCACAGCATTATCCCAATGGGCCAACAACAAAGGCAAGTGTGGCTTACACGTGACTGCAAACATTAAAGTGTAGTTGCAATGTAAAATGTAAGAAACAAAGCATCTGATACAATGAACAAACGTCGTCTGTCTCTTCATTGATGGTGGATCACAACATTTTTTTGAGTGGTCAGTCTTTAACTTTATGCTTAATACATTATGTTTTCTTGTTATTATTATTTTTTTAATTACTTTAACTACCAACAAATTATAATGAAGAATAAAATAAAAGCCTAGCACCTCCTTTATACAGTCACAACAATACTGCCAACAACAGCTTGGCTTGCTTGAGTTCTGCTGCTCTAAAGTCATTGTAGAGCTCAGAACAAGAACTGTGAACATCTGTCACCTCCACTTAAAGACCGTGGGATAAAATAATTCCCAACAAATTTTACGTTACGATACAATGATTACTATAGTAGTTGTTATTGTTGTTGCTGTTGTTATATGTTTTAATACACACTTTTTCTTACCATGGGAACTGCAACTGCTCATCATAACCATCAGCAGCAGAATAATGAAGAAGGAAAGGAATTAAAAAAACAAAATATTTGTTTTATACAGAGTGTGCGAACCGTATGAGCAAACGACAGACAGACGTTGTTATTATTGTCGTCAATAACAATTGTATGAACAACAGCAGGGTGTGTAACTGAACTACTCTATACAAAAAAGGCGCAGATCTAATAGGAGTAAAATTAAAAACCATCACAATTAAAATGCCGTAATCATAAGCATAAACGACAACGTGGTGGTTCCATATTAAAGCGGCAGGACGACATCAGCCTTATGAGCTGCAGGGTACAAGTATGTACACTGAAGTGTTGCAAAATTTGGGGTGAGGTGATGTGGTGGAAAGTGTGTCGAGCCTTATGTTTGAACGTGTGTACGGCAAATTGTTGGATTTCAAAATTATTTTTTTTATATTTGTTGCAAGTACATACATACATACTTCATTAAAAGTGGTTTGCCAAAAATAAACACGGCCAGCCATACAGCAAGTGCATCATGTTGCTCATTAAACACATAAACACAACAGCACGTGTATTACATGATGCCTGCGACAAGTGCCATAATAAATGACTTATTTTCTCTTGTGCTCCGAAATCGTTTGAGTGCGCAGACTCAGTACTTTTCTGCACATGGAAAAAACCGTTATAAATACCGCTCCTTTCCTTAGGAAAACCACAGTCAATCATTTGCTAGACCGCAGTTAACACATTTAAAAATGTTCGCTTATAAAACAAAAACTCCTACGGCATTAGAAAGAGAACATTTTCAATGTTGTTTAGTCAAAATCAAGTTTGCTATCTGTAAAGTTCTTAAGCAAATTTTAAGCAAGGATACTAAACTATTTGCAACAACAACACCAACAACAACAGTTAACAATAAGAGCAATACCCACGCATATCATATTAAAAACTTTGCCAACGAAATCGAACAAAATATGGCCAACGAATGTCTGGTAAAAAGTTTACAACAACAACAACAACAACAGGAACATCCATATGTTTTAGCCGAGAATACAACTACAAATGATACAATTTACTGGCACTTAAACTGTGGCATGCAACATGATAGTTTTGCTGATTTTTACTACAACACATATTGAACGATTTGGCATCAGTAACACTTTTTTTCTGTTTTTGTTCACTCTTCATTGAAGAAAATAAAACAGAATGAATAAAAAGTAGAAGAGTAGGAAAAAAATCCAGTCAGATACTCGCAAAAAAAAGAAGAGGAAGAAAAAATGCTATACAACAAGGACCCAGTTTTGTCATGCCATCATCGAGTTGTTACAGATGAGAACGAGTATAACGAGAACGTACAAATGCATGAATGAATGAATGAAAAGTGCATGTGAATGAAATTTAATTCAACGTACAAGCAACGTTTTTAGCAACAACTGGTTTATGGAGTTTTTTCTTACGCTGCAGTTCTTGGCCAAGAACAACTTGAACCATTTTTTCCTAAAGCAGCCAAACATACCGGCAGAGTCATTCATAATTTTTGCAAAAACATACACAGCAATGTGTTCGAGGACGTAAAGTTGTGTAAAAAGAGAAAAAATGAAAAGAATAAAATATAAACAAAAATTTTAAAAAAGATAAGATTTAAGATGATTTAAGGCGTTTATTTTAAGAAGCATGAATAACAATGTCATTTAAAATGTTTAGCATACAAGTATCGTCATTGAATTTAGTTAGAGATACCAAACAATTTCAAAAAAATGTCAATCCCAGCAATTTAAATTTAGTGTTTAAAGATGACAGGAATATAAAAATTACAATTTTTCAATTATTAAAAAAACTAAGTCTTCAGCTGCCACTTCGTTAACATTATAAAAAAAAAGAATTAAATTTAAATAGTAATACATATATACGATAAATTATTAATTAAATGTGGGGAAAATGATTTCAATTTTATAAACCGAGATAGAGAAAAAAAAATTTTATTTTTGAAAGTAAACTATGATAGGAAACTTCGTATTTGTTCAGTGGCAATTAATTTCGTGCCCAATTGTAATTTCATAACAGAACTTAAAAATATATCATCAGCAAAAATAAACTAATAAATTATATTATTTTTCTTTTTCTTAGAGATTCAGAACTTCGAGTTGTCAAAACTGCATTATTTGACAACCGATTTAACAGCTGATAGTTGTTTTTTGTTTAGTTTGATTTGCCATTTCATTAGGGATAAACTTACACCGCCGCCAGTTCGGCGGAATTGATATTGAGATTGGATTTCCATTCAAAATTTTGTTCTCAGATGAAAAGCATTTCTTAGTTGAATCTTTTTCTTTTTTCTCCGTCACTCCTCCAGGAAGTTGATTTTCAAGCTGTGTAGATGCTACTGTAGCTTAGCTCAATATGATTATGTGTAGTGGTGAAGATCCTTAATGATTGGTGGTTCTGATCCTTACTTAGCATTATAATTGTTTTCCCAGTAGGTGGTGTTTTCTCCTTATCATTAGTGTGATGTTTGTCATCATCGCCAGAGGTAAGCTGGAAGGTCAGGAAGGCTGCTTTAGATGGAATTGTCTAGCGGGAGGTTGAGCTCTTTCTATTAAACAATCGAAACCGCAATTAAACTTTTTCGTCATGTCTTCTGCTGGGATTCGAGCATGGGACGTTTGTGTTGTATGCTGCTGCATTCTAACTACTACACCACTCCACTCCTAGTTTGGCTTAACGTTTCATTATAGATGGACTTACACCAGAGCAACGCTTCAAAATAGTTGAAACTTTCGAATTAACCAATTTCCAATCAAAATTTTGTTCTCGGACAAAGAACATTGTTGGTTCAATGGGTATGTAAATAAGCAGAATTGTCTCATTTGGATTGAGGTTAGTCCACAAGCTTTTATGAAGACACCATTACATCCACAGAAAATGACTGTTTGGTGTGCTTTATAGACTGGCGAAGTCATTAGTCCGTATGTCTTCTAAGACGATGTTAGTCAGAATGTTACTGTCAATGGCGAACGGTATAGGGATATGATTAGAAATTTTTTTCGTACCACAATTAGCTGTCATTAATCTTGCTGACATGTGATTCCAGCAGGGACCAATTAAATTGCTCAAATTGATTTACTCAAAAAAACTTTTAATGAAAGAGTAATTTCACATAAGGCTCCAAATAAATGGCCACCAATATTGTGTGATTTAACCCCATTAGATTATTTTATTTGGGATTATGTAAGGTGACTTGTCTGCGTCGATAAGAGACAATTGAATATCTGGAAATCAACATTCGGGGAGTTACTGGCGAACTACGGCCACATATGCTGGGAAAAGTTTGTGAAAATTGGTGTTCCCACGTGGCGCGGACGAAATTATATTTAAAATTTTTTATCCAACAAAGCCATTTCATTGATATTAAAAACATATTTACTTGTTTTATTATGATTTAAACTTGTGTAACTGTAACAAAAAACACCCGAAGACAAAGTAATCCCATGTACGATGGAGATGCTTTGTGAAAACCATGTGAACCCAAAAGGGGTATAGTACGGCTGCTGTCCATAATGGTAGTCAAGTATTACGTTAAAACTCTCGATATTCTAAAGCATACTTTCAAATTTCATTAAAAGACATTTCTTTCTAATACAGTATCCAGCAAAACATGACTCTGAGCAAATTTTCTCTTTTGCTCTCATACATACATAGTCATAGACAATTCCAAAAATAAGCTGAGAGGTATAAAAAGAAAATAAACAGTAAAATACGGAGAAAAAAAATATTTAATTGATGATGTTATTAAACTTTTTACCATATTTAAGATTGATTTATTTTCTATTTTTTCTTAATTTGGTGTTTTTCCTAGAGCCAAACTTTCAAATTACTCACACAATTGCAAAATAGATTTGCATAAGTTTGCTGGACGCTGTTCTAATGAGTAGCTTAGCCTTATCTTCTTAAAGACGAGTGTTTATAAAATTTATGACATTTAATGATAGTGCTTTGAGAATTCTTTAGGGGTCTGTACTGACCTTAAATTGAAGAGTGAAATCGAAAGCATTCAATGTTACTATTCTTATGAATGTACGCGCTGGGAAGCTCTGATCCAGACTTTAATCAGATACATATACTCGTACATAATTATTCTTATGGCAAGCAGCTTATATGGATTGAAGTGATTATTTAGTTACGCTTCATTATTCTGAAGTACTTGGAATTTATTACTGCTCCAAAAAATAGCAGATTTTAATATTAAAAACCTTAAAAGCTTCTAATTTCTAACCAGTAAAAATTGATACATTCCTGTGAGGAAAAATGTAGTTTTTTTGTGAAAGTTTAGATACATACTATATATTGAGATAAATGGTGTCAAAAATGATTAAGATCATATTTTATTGTATAAGAATCCCAAATTTTAAACAAAAATTGAATTTATTTTCTGATCTTACTATACCTAGTAAAAAACGATTTTATACTTTTAAAGACAAATATTTTTATACTTTTGTAGATTTTCAAATATTGTCTAATCCATATTCAGTCGTCGTTTTTCACATTTATTTTAAACTGATATAAATTTCATTCGATTAGACAGACCATTCATTCGTCATCATCTAATTTAATAGTTTGAACAAAAATAGAAAGTCTTTTTGTTTCATTTGTAAACGTTTTTTCCTTCCCTTGTCCTTTAATCAAGTGTTAAACAATCAACTCTTCGCCCTATTAAATTAAGCCAGAGTTGTGTTTATAAGATGTTCTTGCAACACGAGCGAATCACACACCACATTCAAGCCAACATTTATGAAACAACAACAAACAGTACACAAATATCAAATCGTATGGAATAATAAAAGCAAACAACAACAATAACCCAAAATGACACCAACAGCTGCAACCAAGAAAATTTTCTCACACTCCGAGGCATTGAATGAAAAGAATACCAACCAGTACACATAGTAGAGAGGAGTCGTCCATCCCTAAGTTGTTAATCAAGTCGTCTTCAACGTCGTTTCAACATTTTGATCGCTACACCAACTGTCATTCACCCCTATTGACTAGTGTAACTGTCAAGTCTGAAGTCTAAACCAAAGTTTGTAATGCTCAACAGAAGCAAAATTTTTAAAGACACTCGTACACACACACATCAGTTTATTAAAGAAAGGGCAGGTGGTAGTTGTTATTGAAAAAAAAAAAAAAACAACAGAAACAGAAATGAAAACTTTGTTTCAGTTGCTTTTTAATCTTCTCACTACTCACTATTTGACACTGAATATGCCATTCGAGGTTTACAGTGGTCGGAGGAAATGAAATAGTAGAAAAACTTTCGAGATTTAAGAGTAATATTCTAAGTCTGTTTACGGTTATAAGATCGATTAAAAATATCTGACTGATCACATATAGTACTCTGGTGGCCAGCAATTTAGGGATAAGAAGTGCTTGTATACTGACATGGTTATTTAAAAATCCTAGACAGAAGTGTTTGAAAGTATAACGAGAGTAAAGTTCAGGGTTTGTTGAACGTTTGATATATTTTTTACCATACGAACCAAGAAAATTAACTTGGATTATTGTCAATATACAAACACTTATTGTCCCCAAATGACTGGCCACCAGTGTATAAAGATGAAAGAACTGTACTGACGTAAATCGATACTTCCATTTGCAGATGTGTTTAAACAAAGCAAAAGTAAGATGTTATTATTGGGCTTAAGTGGTTTATTAGTTCAATAAAATAGTTTAGCATAATAATGCCTGATGTGGTTTGATTTTCAACTACATAGTAGGTTCAAACGAACTAGTTTGTTGCAAAGGAACGAGTTGAATTTAAATATTTGAAATGTGGAGTAACGATTAGTAGCGAAGTTTAGTACGTATCTTACAACAGATCTGAAAGAAAACGCGTTCGCTTTTTAAATTTGTTTCGTTATGACGTTATTACTAAAACTAGTGAACTAGTGCATTTAAGTGATATGTACTAATATTAGCGCTAATTTAAATGAGCAATTTAGGCCAACACTAGGCTTTATAAACTTTTCAGAACTCTTTCAGTTTAAAGCTGGGATCACACGACTGTAGCAATGCATCAATTATTGGTACGGCAATCGCGTGACCGCCAAATAAATAATAATGCGGCAACAAAAATAACAAAAATACGCCAATATTTATTGTGTTCTAGTGCGACAATCGAAATTGACAATACATACCAATAATTAAACTATTAAATTTATTTTCGCAGGGATAATTTTAATATTTTACGTCAATAAAGCACAATAGAAATTGTGTCACATTGGTACATTTGCGACAATCGTGTGATCCTAGCTTAAGACTATAAGAACAAAATAATATAAAAATTGTCGAATCACCACGGCGTTTTGCGCAAAAATTCTGAAATGACTGCTATAATATCCTAATTTGCTCACAGCGCTCACTGTTGAAGCCTAACCTAACCTATTCCAGTCGAAAAGCACAAAACAGTCCAGACCGAAAGAAAAGTCCCAGTTTTACTTCCTATATTCTAATGTTACCTTGGCGTCACACATCAATACTTCCTACCAAAAAGTCAAGGACAAGTTAAACGCCATTTATGAGAAGTAATAAGAAGAAAAGCTTTAAATTCATGGCCTTTTTATCACAAAAACGCACTTACTCAGAATTGCTTGCATATAATTTTTGGGACAAAAACAAGCCCACATTATGCCCTCGCTATCGTCTTAATTGGATATGACCCCTTGCGGAATTTTTTTCTATTTCCAAAACTAAATATACCCATGAATAGATGAACATTTGCAGTGATTGTGGATATAAAGACTGATTGTATCGAATGTTTTTAAGAAAACAAAATAGATATAATCCGTCCTAAGCAACGTAGCTCTTTAAGGCCTAAACGAATATTTTTTATACTTATTCTTTAGCAGTCACAGACACAATAAGATACCGTAGGTAGATACATATGTAACTTCAAAAATTTGTTGGTATTCTTAACAAAATAACGACTTGAAACTGTTTGTCTGAGTTTCTTAACATTCAAAACACCTTCAAAATCGAGATCCTTTTTTCGAATTCTGAATTTCCTTTGACACATTCGCAAAACATGTGTCAAAATTTCAAGTTCATGCCTAAACACAGCAAGAATCCTGTAAATGTTAACTTGTCACGTTTTTACCCACTGTACACTTGATGTACGCACGTTGGTTGCACTATCAGTAACACCAAAAAGGATACGCAGTGATCCTAAAAGAATGCTTCATTGCATACTAAAAACAACCCCATATGCAGGAGATAAATTAAAATACAAAAAAGAAGAAAAAAAACAAAAAGTTGGAAATTGTGGGAAACTAACTGGCAAAGTGTTTCCCACGATTTGAAATTTTTATAATTTGCTACCTGTCTACCAACAACAACCACCACCATCATTATCAACATCAACAGAGGAATATCACCACTGTACAATTAGTACAGTGTATGAAAGCGGTGTAACGTACTCTTTTCAACCCCTAAAAACACATATTTTTGTATTCCAACTACCCAATACTTACTAACTGGATACGTGGGTACGACTCTTTAAAAGTGTGCTCACTCTCTCGCTATTTGCTCTATGTGTGTCTCTTTTTGTGTATGTCGATTTACTCTCTTTTAGAGTGTGTTGAGCACGAGTAAATTTGTATCCTGCGACACGTGTGGGTATATAAACATGCCTCACTCTGTGATGCAACATCATTTACTGTTCATACGTTTAAGTAGCAACACGTTTACCGCAGTCTAAAACAAAAGCTTTAATATTTTTCGTATTTAAACAACGATGGCCGCCACCAAATACGAAATGTCTAAAACTTATCAATACCGCAAGGTCATGAAACCTCTATTGGAACGCAAACGTCGTGCCCGCATTAACAAGTGCCTTGATGATTTGAAAGACTTGATGTCGGAATGTTTTCAAAGCAATGGTGAAAATTCGGTAAAATTTGAAAAGGCTGACATATTGGAAGTCACTGTACAGCATTTGCGCAAATTAAAACAGCAAAAGGAACAAATTGCCCAAAACAATATTGCCGCCCAGCAGAGTTTCCGTTCTGGTTATATACAAGCCGCCAATGAAGTATCTCGTTGCATGGCTTCCCTACCCAAGGTAGACGTACAGTTTGGCACGAAACTTATGACACATTTGGGTTTACGTCTTAGCCAATTGGAGGCACCACAAGAAAATCACACTAATGTCACAGCTCCATTAACTGTCAGCTGTTCTATGCCGCAAACAACATCTACTGCCATGTACAGTCCGGTTTCTAGTGGTTATTCCAGCGACAGTGATTATTCACGTTCATCACCTGCTCTTAAACAACAGCGCCATGGACTTTTGCAGCCAGTTTCTACAACGCCTGTCTGGCGTCCTTGGTAAATTAAGGCAGTTACCTCTCGTCTAAGACCTTAAAAACCAAACCAATAGTGCCCTTTAGTTCTTCCAATATATAAGCGATCTCTTTTAGTTTTATAAGTGTAATAATAATTTTATTTTAATTATTTTTTAAAGATATTTTTTTAATTTTTTGTTAAACTATTGATAAGATTTTTTAATTGTTTTTTTTTTCATATTTACTAGCTTTATAATAAACCAACTGTGATAGGTTAGAGTTTTTCTATATTGTTAATGTATTATGCTCCATCATAAGGAGTTTTAATTATAAGGAATTATAAAAGAAAAAGAAAACAACAAAGATACAAAATATATCCCATCTTATTATACACGAAGATCACTCGGTTTTTTTATTTTGATTCAGTTTTTCGTCTATAATTACCCACCATCAAGATAATAACCACCTGATTCCTAGACTGTAATTATGTATCACAGGATATTACAATGCAATTACCAAGTCATCAAAATAATTTCAGAAACGATCATGTTTAAATAATAGATATTAATAGAGAGTAAATTGTGTTGGCAGGGTTTGTTAAAAAAAATAAAGTAACGTTTCCAGTCTTTCCAAATATTTCTTAATTTATTTATAATTCTCCTCGGCTATAATACCTTTTCAAACAACGTCTTTTTCAATTCTCAAAATACTTCTGATAAAATTGTCTTGGTTTAGCCGTGAGCTGATCTCCTCAATATTATTGCAAAACTCGTTTCTTGTATAGATTCTTTCAATGTTAAGAATAAATGGGACTCGCCGAAAAGGTTCAATTAGCCGTCACGGCTAACATAACGTCATAACCGTAACCATAATTGAAATAACCCAAATTAAATTGTTCGGTTATGACGTTATGGTATGTCATCAGTAACCGCTTATGTTAATTCACGTCTAATTGAACCTTAAGACATGATTGTTGCGTTCTTATAATGTCTATAACAAAAATTATGAGCGGGCAGGCACTTTATTGTGAAACAAAAGCAACAATTCCGGGCTTTCTTTTTACTTCTTGTAAACAATTCCTAACTTAAATGTTATACTCCTTGTTGACCATACAATTTTTTGTGGTAAGAGTTCTAATTCTAATCTTAGCCTTCGACCAAGATTCAATCTACAATGCTATTCTGAGGAAGAGACTCGCCTGTCTCGGTATAACTGGAGCAATGAGAACGTGTCTAACAATGGATTTGGAGGCCATGATTGATGTAACGCCGCTTCACATCTATGTGATGAGGGTGGCGGGAAGTCTCTCCATTCTATGGTCGGCGAACCATCTTCCGTTCTGGATGTTATGCCTTTGGATCTGTTCTTTGGTCGGGATTGTTGGTCTATATGACTGTGTAGGTTCTGGTGTTCATGGACCCAACTGAGACTTGTCGATCCCACTGGGAAGATCGCTGAGTGTCTGCCAGATCATTGCCATTGCTATGCGGAGATAAGCCAGGACAGTGGGCTAAAGGGTAAGACCATTATTATTTTTTATGACATCTAAACTGATCAAATATTGCTACGATACTTTGCGAAAGCTTTCGCTTGCAAATAAGGTCCAGTTGTTTTGGAATAGATAGTATTGAAATAGCGGATGCATAAGCCAGAAAATATTTCATTAAACCCTATATCAGTCCTGAACCTTGCTATGCAGCATTACTTACTACCATCCTCAATCTAATCAAAGATTGAAAAATTGCCAGATGCTTAGAACACTGTAATGCTCAAAGAGGACTTTTCCACTCTATGGCGGCGATCAGTCAACAGTTTGAGCGTCGCTCCTAATGGAGTTTCTTACAGGCCACTGTAGATTAAGAGCGCATTTGATGAGGATGGCGGTTATCCACCATTATGGTTTCAGACCTGCTAGTGTACATTAGGAAGGCAATATGTTAGATTCAACAAATATTAGGCAGTATTAAGAAGCATCACCATCTCTTACATGTCCAAGATTCCCTGGCCACCTTCCGTCAGCCATACTGTTAAATCAACAAAAGCATGAATGTCATTCGAAACTGTTCTTATCATGGAATTTTCTCTGGCCAAGCAATATTAGTCCTAAGTCCTCATATGCAGTGCAATGACAAAGAAGTGGTTCTGTCGACTCCTTATCTTGCTTCTCATAAAAGCTGATGAAGAAATCATTACAAAGGATCATTAGTTTTTGTGGTTGTCTGCCAAGAGCCAAATAGACCTTACCACTCCTATAAGGCTTCATATAAAAATGTTATATGATGTTATGCTCATCTAAATTGATAACTAGCCTGTTAAAGTTCATCTGCCATGAAGAACATACTGTAGAGATATTTTCGATATGTTGTACACGTTCGCAATGAGCCTTAGGGCCAACTTGCTGTCAATAAATATTTAGATATTTCTGTTTAACATATCGTAATACTGGATATAGTATCGGCATTCTTCTTGGCCATAAATAAGGCCTTTTGAAAGCTGCTGGCAGTGTCTTTGATGCAATCTGATATTTATTACCAGATCTTTTGGACTTATCAGAAGGTCATATGGCATATACAGTCAGAGTCAAAAAATAGATACATCCTCATTGTCTGGAATTTATTTCTTATAGGGTCCCCCATCTAACGCTTTTTTTTCGACTAGTACTTATTTCGTGAATGGTAACACTTAGCTCATGTCTGATTTGACCGATAATTAATTTTATCATTCCGCTGAACGAATATGGTTGTGTATACGCTTGAATATCGCTAGGAATTTGGACCTGCGATCGACTTACAGAATTTGCCGATTTTGCCAAAAAAAATCATCAGATGAAGCTCATTTTGATCTTGGCAGGTATGTAAATAAGCAAAATTGTCGCATTTGGGACACAGAAAACCCGCACGCATACATTGAAAAGCCGATACACCCAAGACGAAACACTGTTTGGTGCGGATTTTTGTCCAGAGGCATAATTGGGCCATTTTTCTTCGAAAATGAGCAAGGAGTGGTCGTTACAGTCAATGGCGATCGTTATCGGGCCATGTTGAAAAATTGAAGAGGAGGATATTAGCAACATTTGGTTTCAACAAGACGGCGCTACGTGCCACACAGCCGAAGCCACACTCGATGTTTTGCGCCCTGTTTTGAAGATCGTATTATCAGCGCAGAGCTGATGTCGATTGGCCACCTCGGAGCTGCGATTTGACACCGTTGTACTATTATTTGTAGGGTGCCGTCAAGGATAAATGTTACGCCAACAAGCCAGAGACAATTGACGCTTTAAAGGACAATATTCGTGAAGCCATTGGTGAAATACAGCTGCATACAATCGATAATGTGTTTAAAAATTGGACCGATCGTGTAGGCTACTGCATGGCCAGCCGAGGCAGCCATTTGAATGAAATTATTTTCCATTATTAACCGGAAGGATTGTACTTTCAAATAAAAAAAGAAATTTGAGAAAATATTCCGTAGTTTTTTTTATAACATTTTCAACAAAAAAATTATTTGGCGGACCCTATATTTTAGCCATTTAAAATGCGATAAATTTAACCATTTCATGTTTATTTAAAACAGCATTTAATGCTTTACAAAGTCCATAAAAAACAACAACAAAATTCTTACAACAAGTAAAGTTATACAACAAAAACGAAAAGAACTATTTTTTACGCGTCAAAAAAAAGTATACGAGACAAAAACATATGCGACAAGAAAGACTTAAATAGAAATACTTAGTACTGATACCATTTTTCTGGTGGGTGCTATATGTTATAAAATGTATCTGTCTTGGAATTTTCAAAACGCCTTCAATATATGGAATACAGGTGCAAAAACTTAACTTAGCTAAAGACCTGCTTAGTGATGTATACTTTACTTAAGAAAACGGTGTATATTTACTAACCAAACTATTTTTTATTTTCTACACGATTTTCTTTATAGAACACGTACTCTGTTTTGGTTTTTTTAAATAGTATATTTAGTTATGAATAAAATGATACTTTATTTCTAAAAATCAGTTGGAAATTCGCGGAATTAAAGACCCTATTTGAAAAAGCACTTCATGAGGCTGTTTACTATTTTTTGACTCTGACTGTATTTATGTAGTGAGGTCTGGATCTAATTCAATCGATTAAAAGTAAGTTTACACTTTATTTAAAATAATTATTTGTAATTAAAACCTTTTATTTTTAAATTATGCTTATGCTATAAAACATTTAATTATTTAATCTTTGTGCCCTTAAATATCAACATTAAATTTGTCTTTCCAAAGGCAATAAATCGATAAATTACTTCTATAAGAATGCCACAACATATGCAATTAATAGCTTATTGCCCCTGGTCTTCACCGCAAACCTTTTGTACGCACTTCCACCAGGCATTTATAGTGAAATGTTGTAGAATTTTAAACTGAAACTCTTATTCCAGGCACACTTAACACACGAGATTAACAAACAAATTTACAGTAAAAATACATAATAAGAAGCCAACAAGCAAAACGATGACTACGACCCATTTAACAGTCAGCAGCAGCAGCACCCCACCAACAAGCAATACTAAAGAAACAAACAAAAGGACAATATGGAATAATAATTAAATAAATATTTTTCTCACGGTTCAGGATAATAAAACGCAGAGAAGATGAAAACGAAATACAAAAAAATAATGATCATGCATATAAAGTGTGCTTGTATAACCAAACAACGATCAATGAATGACTGAATGCATGGCTGTTTAGTCTTTTACACTGAATGAATGCATAAACTTGAAAAAAAAGTAAGAATCCTTGGCATACAAAAAACGAATTATAAAAATGCCAACAATTCAACATAAATTCATAACAATCAGGTCCTTATTGCTCTGACCATAACAGAGGTAAGATAACCTAAAGGCCAATCTGATTAACTAAAGTAATGCAAAGTTCTACAAACAAAAGATGATAACAAGTAAAATACATTCAAAGAAAGCAAGAAGCAACAAGAAGAAATTTGATAATTCTTTACAAAAAGAAAGAAAAAAATGTAAGAATGATATCATGATCATATTCTACTTTTACTTCTACTATACACTCACTCATTCTCTTTGGCAAAATGTACGAAATAGTGACAGCTGCAAAATAATCCTTACAACAACAACATTAACAATATCATCATCATCAGCAGCAGCAGTAAAAAAGCAAAGTAAAGGAAAGCATGTGTTTGTCGTTCAAATTATGGAAACATAATAAAAAAATATATATAAAAACGCACCGTGTGAGAAACTTAGTTTCATCAATGTTCCCACGGCCACGAGCCATAAGTTTTAACAAAAAAAAAAAACATCTTATATTGGTAAACAAAAGTGTATTAAAAGGACGATAATGATTGCAGCTGCAGCTGCTTCATCATATATGTACATACGACTACAATAATAATACTCGTCGCAGAAGTTATACAGATTGGATGGATGATTCAAAAAGGAAATACTCGTGTACACTAAGAAAATATCACAAGACAACAACAATATATGAGAGTTAAAGAAAACTACGAGAATGTGGTGAGAAAGGAAATAGAGAGTGTTGGAGAGAGTTTTAAGCAATGGAATAAAGTTGTTTGGTATTTAGTACTTTTTTTACAACATATAGTTTTCATATACAGAAAAGTACTTTTTCAATTATATCTTAAATTTTCAAAAAAGTATGCCTTTCGTAATTAGAGCTAATATTCACTTAACTTGGACTGAATATTAATTCTTCCAGGACGGAGTCAGTTCTCTTCTCCAGGAAATACAAATTGGAGAGGTTTGAACAACCCAGTCTGAACGCGATTAAATTAAGACAATCGATGGGGCCAATATTTAGAAGTTTTCTTGGATATGAAACTAAACTGGGGGAAAATACCCTTTTGAGGATGAGTAAGGGGTACAACGCCTACTATGCGGTCAGAGGTGCTACAAGATAAGTCTTCAGAAGTGGATATATGACTCCATAATTATACCTATCCTTACTTATGTCTCTTATGTATTGAGGATAATGCCAGTCGGAAGGACATATCGGGCGCCTTTAAGAGTACTCCTCAGGCGTCGCTGGATACTATCCTGGGTATGATCTCTGTGGAGGTGTTGGTGAAGAGGATAGCTGCTAGCAGCTTCTTGAGGATATTGCAAGGTGGCCTTGCTAAGGTTCTGGGCCATGGGCATTTTGCTATCTTGTGGGGCTAGACTGGGGTGCGCATATGGTGACTTGGGTAAGGGAATGCGGCTTCAGCATGTGCCCTTCGGCAGTCTTTCCCGTTAGAGAGTCTTGGCAAGGTGTTGATAGGTTGCTAAATGTCTATGCGATCTTCACAAATAGCTCTAAGATCGAGGAAGGTACAGACGCACGTGTCTACCTCGTGGACAGTGATATAGACTGTCTTATAGCGTTCCAGACGAGTATAGTGTCCTCCAGGCCGAGGTCTTTGCTGACCTTAGCGCAGCCGAGCTAATTCGCAACTTAGTAGCTGTGAAGAATAGTGTGGTCATCAATGTTTACAGTCAAGCTGCTATTAAGGAGATGACTTGGCGCTGCGTCATCCTCACGTCATTCCTGAATGTATATAGCATTAAACTGTGCTGGGTTCCTGGATACAAGGACGTGATAAGCTACTGGCTACTCTTCTTAGACACTTCATCCCAACTGGTTGAATTCGGCTTTGCGTCTTTGTAGAAAATGCCCGTGACTCACATACATATGTATACTGCTAGTTTCCTTATGGTTGTCACCTCTAGTTAGCTCAGGAAGCTTTCGCTAAGACTGCCGGAGCTATTCTGGCGCTTAAGTCTTTGTTTAGTTTTCTATTCTCATATATCACTTTCGTTCCGTTCCTGATACAGTGTTTTGATAGTATGTACTCGAAAACCTCTGCTGGTCATCTCATCGACAAAGACGTTAAGGTGACTTTGCAGTTCATTCGCCGTATTCGCTACAAGGGTCACATCGCCAGCGTTTATAACCATAGTCATTCTTATTGATTGCAGTTTCCAGTGTTCTATTATACAAAAACTTTGCAATATTATGAATTCCTTAGAACTATTACCAGTGCATACATGGTTACAACAATATATATAAAAGCTTTGTATACGTATGATGACAGCATACCTACGGTCCTTCTTCTAGATACATTCCATATTTCATCGTTCAGATCAATAAGGCACACGTGAATAATCTATTGTAATCAGAGTGGGAAACAAGACCAACAATAATACTAATAAATCTTATAGAGCCTATGACAAAAAGATGTGCTTAGTTCGTAAGAAATAAAGGTATTACATGAGTAAAGTGCTAAGAATTGCTTAGTTTCGAACAGAGGTATATACAGTCATGTGAAAAATAATAGATTCACTTATAACAACATAGTTAAAAATCCAATTCTGTTTTAATATTCAAACATAAAATATATCTCATAAATTGTCTACTGGGATTTCGACGACATAAAGAGCCATTAGTTGAAAAAAAAAATTGTTTCTCAGTTGTAGCTCATTTCTCTCTTAAGCTCTTAAGGAAAAGCGCAATATGTCCCTATCATATGACTGTATATGAAGTTAATTTTATTTTTGCTAAGGTTGTGGAAATATATATTTGTTGTTATAATTAAAATTAAAAGTATTGTTCTCCAAAAATCAAAAAAAAAAATAGAATTATGAATTTAAATACAAATTTATAGAACCTGACAAACATCCAAGTACATTTGCATAAGCTCTTACTCCCTAAAAGGTACTTTAATTATATAAAGAAAAAGTACTTCAACCAACAAATAATTTTTTTTTTTTTTTTGTAAATGCCACCATACGAATACTTCTCTCAGGCTTATAATCCTAATACACACACATAAGTATACTCAAAATAAAAACATAACCAACCCCTGTTCCTTCCAGAGACCAAAAAAAAGTATTTAAACTCTCTTTACAACTGAGCAGGATATCATTCGCTCAACAGCATTGTAAGAGTAGACATTTCTTTCTCAATTTTAGCTATAAAAATTTAAAAAAAAAAATAATAATACAAAATACTCATACACACACAGAATGTCCACTATGGAATATGCAACAAAAACTGAAATTTATCAAAAAATTAAGAAACCTTTATTGGAACGACAACGACGTGCCCGTATCAACAAGTGTTTGGATGGCCTGAAGCAATTAATGGTCGACTTGAATGGCAATAGAAAAATATTGCGCATGGATAAGGCTGAAATGTTGGAAACAACGATTGTCTATCTCAGAGAACATGTTAAGAAACAAAAACAGCAACAACATATGCCAATGCAACAACACACCATACCCATGGATTCATTTCGTAATGGTTATATGAATGCTGTCAATGAAGTGTCACGTGTTTTGGCCTCAACTCCTGGCATGACCGTGGAAATGGGTAAATCTGTTATGCAGCATTTGGGTCGTTCTTATAATAGACTAAGACAAGAGCAACAACAACAGCATGAACAAAGACAACAGCATGAACAAAGACAACAGCAACAACAACAAATGCAATCATTAACCACTGACTGTGCTTTAAGTCCTGCTTCTTCTGGCTATCACAGTGACGATAATCATTCACCTGCTATAACACCAGCCATCACATTAGCTAACTTATGGAGACCCTGGTAAATCGTATACGATTTATTACCCTCTTTAATCATTGTGATCTAAACCGTTATTTAAAAAACAACAACACTAAAAAAACTCAACTGTGATAAACTAAAACTGTGATACAAAAACAAAACAAAAACATCTTAGAATTAAATAAACAAAACAAAAACCAAAAAACAAAAAAAATTAAAGAAAATAAAATTAAAAAATATAATGTGACACAAAAACAAATTCATATCTTGACTTATTTACTTTCTCACTCTCCCTCTCTCTTTGCTTTTTTTCTTTAGTATTATTTACAGTTATAAAAGTAATTAATCGCTACATGCAGTTATGTGTGTAAATTTGTTTTTGCTTCTTATTTGATTTTTTTTTTTTGAACATCTGAGCTTGTGTAGGTTTGTTTACAAAAAATCTGCATACTATGGTTATGTGTGATATTGAAAATGCTTTTAATATTTTAATAAACACACACAAGCACAAATATTGAAGTTTTAGTTTGATGTGTGCATCAACCGCATTAGAATTAAAAATAAAACAGGACTTTCAAGAACACATTTTAACGCCAACCTTTATTTTGCAAATGCATATATGCTTACATAGGTGTATATTTATAGTTTTACACTTTTTTTAATGTTTATAAATATTAAAACTTAAAATTTTATTATTTATCCATTAGTTTTTTTCTATTTTTCTAAAAGAATATTTATTAAAATTACATTACATACATACAAATATTCGAGACCGTTTCCGCGCCAAAACGAACCATTTTTTACTTCCTCTTGGAATTGAGCCTGCGCTTGCACGACACTTCATTTTATCACACACGCACTTTTCTATATAGATTTTTTGCAAGCAATCGTAACTCGTACAGAAATTCAATTATTAACAAATAATTAATTTATTAAGAGCACACATTAAATCACTTACATATTAACAAATTCTGTTACCTTTTTAATCCTCTAGTTAGTTACGGTAACTGTGCGATATTAGGCAGAAATGAAAAAAGTGTAATGATAAAATGATACCAGCTTAAGGCATGCCATATCGTTAAAAAAAACGTCTAAAAGCAAAAACCTCTATAAATAAACGCTTTTTGAAATAAATGCTTTGAATTGTCTCATTATTTATCGTTTTATTGCCTCCTGTGCATTATGTTGCTCTACTTTCTAAAGTTATAAAACAGATCACGTCGTCTTTAAGGATTAAGAAGGCGTGCTTTAATTTTAATATCATGATTGATTGATTTTTTTTATATAAATTTAACTATTTTATGAAAATTTCACATTTTATTTTTCCATTTCTTTATTTTTATTTTAAAAATAAATAAAACATTAACGGTTTTGGTGTGAATTTTAACAGTTTACCTTCATATAGTAGACATGAACTCTTACTGATAAAATTTACGTTTATTAAAATAGAAGCTTGGAATTGGCACGTAGTTTAGCTTCTTATCGCCTTTTGTGTTGCTTTGACTTTAAGATGTAGTTTAATTTGTTCCGCATAACATAGAAAATATTTTCTCTAATTTTAATTAAATTTAATTTTTTTTTCATAAAATTTACTTTTTTAATTATTTATTCACATTGATTCAATAAATTATTTTTCTTTATTTTAAGTATTATTAATAAATTAATTAAAACTTTTAATTTTCTATACATGAATGTATTTTATTAACGGTTTTAGTTTGAATTTTAACAGCTTACTTTTTTGTAACAGACATGATCTCTTAACGATAACCTCTCATTTATCGTTGATAACTAAACATAACTTCTATTCAGGGTAACTCTATGCGAGAAGGGAAATGCAACTCTGAATAAAGAAAAAATGCCACAACAATTCAAATTTTTCTATTTACTCCTCCTTTTGTTTTGTGTACAAATTATTATTATCTGGCCATTAAATATTTCCTCATTTATTAGAGAAAATCTGTTGAAAACTAAATGAAAATCAAAGTAAAATGTCCGTAAATATAACAGTGAATGGAAAATTTGCAAAACACAGCCGCACCCATTCACTACTGGACGATCCGCAAAAGGTGAAAAAAGCTGAAGAGCAGGAACGACGCAAAGCGAGACTATTGCAGGTAAACGAAAGAAAATTACATTAAAATTTAAAAAATAATTTTATTAATACTGTCATATCAAATAAAGGTACGTGAGGAATCCAAGAAATTGGCCAAAAAGATACGTGATGAAGTGAATGAGGAGAAAAGGAGGGAACTGCAAAAGTTGCAGGCTATTAAAGAACAAGAACTGGAATGCTGGCGCCAGCATGCTCTAGACCGCAAAGGTGAGGAGTATCGTTCAGCTATATTTCAAATGGGTACGGCTCATAATGCAGCACGCTTAGAAAATGTACAAAAAGCACATCGACAAGGTCATCAAAATACTTATAAAAGTTTCAAAAAACAAGTGGAGGCGCGTAAATTAAATCAATGCAATAATCAATTTAGACAGGGACCATGCTGTCTCTGCCATCAGACACCGCAGTGTAGCAATAAACAGTTTAAGTGTAGGTGTATGCTAACAGCTAACCTTTGTCCAAGGAAGACAGAGGAACAGCATAAACGTAAACGACATTCCAGTATTTCGTCCAGCGATACGGAATTTGAAGATGAAGGTTGCAAAGAGAAGAAGAATGTGCAGCAGTCATGTTTTTCAGTTAGTTCAACTGCTGATACTACAACAAGCTCCACTTTGAGCGAACAAAATAAAGCCACACAGACATCCATGACAAACACGCAAACACCAGCTGTTTGTGTGGATGTGGAAGTAGATTCAGAAGATTCTGTAGTTATAAGTGCACCGGTTGAGGTTCAAGATAAACATGCAAAATATAATAAACAATTTTGTAGTTTTATAAGAGTATGTCCACGTAGAGGGCGTAAACGACATGAAAGTACAATCGAAAATCCTTCCATACAACAGTCAATAACAGCAACTCAATCAAGTGATGTAACTGTACTGCCCTCAGAAGAGCCTCAACACATATCGCCTACTAAGGAAACAACTGCATTCAAGCCCACAACAAAAGAAAAACATTTTACTCTCATTTCGGAAATAGTTCAAAAGCAACAACAACAACAACAAGTAGTTACATACATACCGAGAAAAAATCAAAATATAACTATACCTCCTCCGCCTCCAGTTTCTCGTGCAAATTCATCAACGGCAACACCTCATATGTCACCGAGAAAGCAAGTGAAACAAACTTCACTACAGCCTGTATCACCTCGGAAAAGTAGTACCGTGTCACCGGGAAAACAAACTGCACTTGTACCAGGTGCACCCCATCCAATGTCACCTCGAAGAAGTAGTGCCTTTTCTAGAACTTCTAAAACTTTTACTAGTAGTAGTCAACCTACAGCGGCAACTCAAAAATTACACACTAATACTGCTATTCAAACATCAGCTACCATAACCAATAGTTATTTAGGAAGAGTGCAATTCTTCGATTACAAAACTAAAACATATCAGGAACGGGATCAAGCAGCCGCTAATGTTAACGTTCAGAAGCAAAAAGATGATACTCAACCTACAGCCATGGAACAGGCAGCATTAGAAAATGAAAGAGAGAGGGAGAGACAATTGGTGGCTTTAAGGCAGAGGTAAGCGGAAATGTATTCCATACGTTTAGATATTCTGACATAGAGCATTATAATATCTTTTCTAGTCAAAGAATGGAAGAACGTAGTCAAAAAGCGTTGGAACGAGAACAAATCCGACGTGATTGCAATGAATTAACTGAGAAATTGGATGCTCTTACTAGAGAATATCCTAATCAAGGACCCATTCTGGTAAATGATTTACGTTTTACCTACTTAACTACTGATCATATTCGAATATATTTCATTATTTTTTAGGAAAATCAGCAGCATATTTTTGTAGACAAGCAATTACGTAAGGAAGCGAAAATGAATTCGGCTGTTGAGAAATTACTCAATAGACCGGCCATTATAACATGCTCTGAAATCAACAGACCCACAGGGAGTGGTACTATGCCCACAGCAAATGCTGCAACTAATAATGTTTCAGCAAATGAAATAAACGTGGGAGCTGTAAACCAACATTTGCAGACAGCAGACGACGTTTCCAGTGATAGCTGCTGTTCCATACTGTTGGGCTATGTTGATGACCAAAGCAAATTGGTTCAGCAGGACTTACAGGATCCTAGCAACACTGGCAGCAACCAAGACGTTAATAAACAAAAGCGTCTTAAGAGTCTGCTCAAACGTTTAGACGAACTTCGCAACTCTTTGGTACAAGAATTGAAAAACGAAAGTGAATCCAAAATCCAAAAGCAGTCGAAATTTTCTTCTAATGAAGAAAATCTAAGACAAGTCTTGGATAGCATAGGTGAAATGCGCAAAGAAAGAGAGCAAATACTAGGTAAAGAACATTCGAAGCCAGTTAAAGATAGAGAAAAGCTGTTAGAAGCCAAAGAAGCCTTATTAGAAAAGAAAGTCAAAGAATTTTATGAATTACAAAAAAAGCAAGACAAGAAAATATTTAAAAAAAGGGATATAAAATCTAATAACATTGATGAAAGTGAAGAAAGCTCTTCGCATACCAATAACACTGAAGAAGATCGAGACTCAAGTTCAAATGATAAAGAAAATTTAACATGTGTTACGAAAGAAAAACCAGTTGAAATTCTTATAACAGTACGCGGAGATTGCAAAAGAAAACCAAAAAGAAGAATGACAAGTAAAAAAAGTCCCAGCAAACTAGCGACTTTAATAAGGAGTCCCCAGCCAAAAATAGCCATGACTAAAAAATACACACCCAAAAAGAAAACTCAACCGACGTCATTGCAAGAAAAAGGACCTTTAAGAAGACAAAACTCATATGATTCAAACTCTACGTCATATATGAGTTTGCCCTCACAGATGCCTACCCAAATTGATGATCTGGCTAAGTGTATTTCAAAGGAAAACGAAACGCAAGGGACCCCATCAACCACTACTTCATCTGAAAAAAATGAAAACCAACCACAGGCTCAGATTGAATCAGAATCTTACATTTCTAAAGAAAATTTACAAGGTGTACAGTATTTTAAAAAACCGTCCTCTATTAATCCTTTAATAGCTCAATATGTTCAACGTTTACTGGGTATGTCTCACAGCGCTATCAAAAAATTGGGTGTTAGCTCTTCGGATATTGAAACACCTACCTCAAGTGTTATAAATACGCCGACCAATATTAGCAATTCTGATTTACTGATCAGCAGTGAACGCTTAATTGAAATACAAAATTTTGTAGAAGAAAACAAAAGTTTCATTAAAGATCTTGAAAAATCTATAAGTACGCAAAATAGTGTCTCCTTAGAAAACAGTATGAGAATGTTTGATGATCTTTGGCGCAAGCGTTTAAAAGTTCACAGTAACGAAAATGTGAAAAACAAAGAAAAAGAGCGGGATACTGTAAAATCTAAAAGTAAAAGAGAAACGAAGAAAACTCTAAAGTTTAAGGAAACAACTAAAAGCAGCACTACTAGTGAGAAACACTCTCCTAAGCATACCGAGAAACAAAGTAATTCTAAAGCTATAACAGTTAGTAGTGAGCAAATACCCTTAAGATTTGGGGCAGATCAATTGCCCAAGGATCTGGGAACAAATGAAAAAGAATTCTCGAAATCTGTGCAAAGTAAGAAACAAACGATCGAAAAAGCCGATAAGGCAATCGATACTAATATATCGAATAGCACATTGGCTGATTCCCAAATAACACGTTATGCTAAACTAACAGAAAATTGTACGCATCGCATAGCCGAATTAACGGAATTAATCAATCGGGTGCGTAAAGAAAAACAACGCCTATTAGAAGTCACTCTGAGTTCAGTTAGTGAAAATGGTAGGAACTCTACTGAATATCATGATTTACCCGAAGCTAAATCCAGCACACGTCTTGAGCAACAAGATCATACAGGGGTTAGTTCATCCAGTTCCGAAGGAACAACACACAACAAACAATCGTACAATAGTACAGATACTGCACCTGAAGTTGCCAAATTAACTTCGGCGGATAAAAATAAACAAATCGCTGCCAGTCACGATAGTGGCATAGCAGAATCACGGCCTCTTACTGCCTTAGAAAACCATAACGAATCAGAACCTGTTCCACAAACTTCTTTCGCAAATAAAATTCCATGTTTAGTTCAATGTATAAAAAAAATGAAGCCACCACCAACACTTAAACGTTTCAGTCCTCAATTGCCTGAAGAAGAAGAATTGCCTCACGAATTATCAACTATTTTTGAGGTAGAAACACCGGCTACTTCTCGTGTAAACACAGTGGATGTACGAAAAATACCAGTTGAAAGCGGAAATGCACAATTACAAGAGCGCATAAAATATCCCACCTTCGAACAATATATTAAACAGTTAAACTTGGACATAACACAATTGAATCCTGAGCAGAGAAATGAATTGCAACAAGAGTTCAACTTGTTACTAAAATGCTTTCAAAGCTGTCTTTCACCAAAGGGTAAGTAAGCTTAATGCTGCTTATAGCGTGCATTAGTTTCAATTTAACAATGAATTCATCACATCAATTTAGACACACCACCCACTTCTGACAAAGACACGGCGGCTGAACGTAATATAGCAGATAAAAGCGAAAATAGACAATTACAAGAGCCCATAAAATTTCCTTCTTTCGAACAATATATTAAACAGTTAAACTTAGACATAACACAATTGGATCCTGAACAAAGTTATGAATTGCAACAGGAGTTCATATCATTACTAGAATGCTTTCAAAAATGTTTTTCACCAAAGGGTAAGTAAGCTTACTGCTCATAGCGCGTATTTACTTTGCTTTAACAGTTAATTTGTCATTTAGGTCGTCTTAAGTATAAGGAATTTCCATCTGTAAAAGCCTACCTGGAGAAATCAACTGAAACTATTCATTTTAGCGAAACACTGCAAGAATCTGCAGTTCCTCTAACACACTTACGTAATATACCAGCACAAAATTTTCCTTCTGTACGCGAGTATTTAAAACGTAATGATTCTAAGGGCACAACCGATGAACAACATCAGCTGTTAGATACAGAAAGTTTAGAGAATGTCACGGAGGAAGGAACAAAACCGAATACGGATGATGAGACAGTTTCCATAGATATAGAAGAAGAAATGAAAAAAAGAAAAATTTTAAAGAATTCGTTTCGTTATGTCAAAGAAAAGAAGAAAATTTTCTCTTCTACTGCCAACAGAGATGCTGCATTCTATGATGAAATCCTAGCCGCCGAAAGTGGTATAGATAAGTTATCTTCTTCATCGTCTGGCAATACAACAGAAAAACTAGAACTGGATATAAAGAAAATTACTGAACAATTACGGGGACAAAAGAATAAACAACAGACACAAAAATTTCAATTTCTAAGTAGCACTACTAACTCGACTAACACCACATCTATGGCTAATTCCGCTACTCAAGTAAGTTCTTTAGTTTACAAAACTGCAGTTGAATTGTAGCCATAGAATTTCGTTAAAAAATATATTGTTTTTAGGCAGTTTTCATGGAAGAGGGCTCGAATGATAATAGTGGAAGAGCTTTAAATTTACGTGACTTCCTAACAAGGGAACTCCTAAAACGTGCCAATATCTCAGGTTCTACTATAAGCTCCAGCAGTGATGATTCATCATTGCGCAATCATTTTCTATACTCCATCATTGAATCTATGACACCACGTACACCGGCAGCAAATAGCAAATCGGGCGGCCAAACTCTTGAACGACAGAAGACTTCAACACCTGTTCCACAACAATCGTCGCAAACAACAAACTCGCCAAACACTAATCATGCCAACAATACCAATAACTCGCTAGGACAACTTTTTTCAGGTGAAAGTCGTATATCCTCTGTTCGTTATCAGCATGATCGTTCCGTTCATTTCTCTACCAGCGATAGTGGTAATGCTGATCATAGCCCCCAATAGCAAGTACAGGGTTGGTTCATGCTTTCTTTGGTTTGTTATAATTTTGAGCTTTGATGCTCAGTAACATAGTAACAAGTATTTTATAATTTATATTTTAAGGCAATAGGTTTTTATAAATTAAGGTGAGAAGAAAAGTTAGTTAAGAGCAGAAGTAAAAATTTTAGTTTTTTTTTGTTGTTGCCTTTAATCTCTAGGACAAAAATGTCAAACGTTTTAAAGTAGTAGTCGAATTCATAAATCTAAAATTAAGTGTTACAAATTGTCAATAAGGCTTTATACCGCTCAATTATACAATTTTTCGTCGTTATACAATGTAGACGTCATAACAACGTAAGAAAACATATATTTATTGACTTGTTTCGTCTATTTTTGTTTGAATTTTATATGATTTTATAGATTATTTTATATTATTTTAGTTTTTAATTAATTTTTATTACAATGAAAGAACAAAAAAGTCAGCACGCTCTTCTATGATCTGTAAACCGTATTCGCATGAAATTGAAGATTGAATAATCTTTAGAAAATATTTGCTAGTTAAGGTTTTCAGTAAATATCTGCCTGAATAAAACTGATAAAGAAGCCACTTATTCATTAAACCCAATAGCAAGGGATACTTTAATCTACCACATCTGATTTTGAATGGTGAATTTAGTATTTGTTACAGCTATTCCTGTCTGAAGAAAAATGTAGGTATAGCTGGGTACATCAATCATCATTCGCTAATTTTGGCTCAATAATGTATTAATATTGGCCCTTATCATGTTTGGCGACTACGACTCGACTACCATGATAAGGTTGATTGTTATTAGTTTTAATGTCGGTGTAGTATTGGTTGTGTAGTGTACATTATAGTAGCAATGTTCACTTAGTCCTGTAAACAATATTAATAATTTAGCAGGTGTTTAGTTCTAGAGTTTTTGATATTTTGTTGAGATCAATTTCACTCAAATTCAGTTTCCAGAAAATAGAGAATCACTGTCTTTTTACCAATCGTTTTTCATAGTAATTATTGTGCATTTGCATGTACGTCTATATATCTTTAAGTCTTGTTACCTTACCCCAATATACATAAGTTTTAAACACAAAAAAAGTTATTAACAATTTTTTCTTTTACTTTTTGAAAAATATTTATTTGTCGATTGCAATTTTAAACATCCCCTTTTCTTTTAAATATACAAACAAGAAGGAAATATTTGCTAGAAAACAAATTATTATTCAAAATTAAATTGTTAAAAATCTTAATATAATATGATGATATTACGTAAATAGATATATAGATAGGAAGTATGATGTTATAAAAAAATATATATTGTATACGCTTTAGAAAAAAATGTTTCATTTAATTGTTGTTAAACTATTTTTTCGTTTATATTTGTTTAACTTTGAACTATTGTATTACATTATGGACATTTAATGTTACAAATAAGTACTATACTTATACATATAGTTATAAATTCGCCTTAAATAACTGATATATTGTTGTTGTTTGTTTTTTTAATCTTTGGATTGCTTAAATACAATATTTGTAAAGGAAAAAAATTACACACAAAGAATTAAGTAAAATTGTACTTTAAGTACTACTAACTGCTGTTAATGATTGTTGTAAGCATTACTGGCCATTTTCTTAAGGGCTTCAGCTTCGCTACCCGTCGCCTCAACCATTTGTCGTAAAGCACTATTGGGATTTTTTAAAAGTAAATGAGGCACATCAAATTCACGTGCGCAACCATTATCCATGACAAGTATACGATCAGAATCCATAACGGTCTGTAAACGATGAGCTACTGTTAAAACAGTACAATGTTTAAATTTTACACGTATGGCACGCTGTATAAGGGCGTCGGTTCTGAAAGACCAAACAATAATTAATACATTTTTAAAATTTATAAATAAGAAAGAAAAATCTTACTGTGGATCTACATTGGCAGTGGCTTCGTCTAAAACTAAAATTTTATTATTACGCAAAACAGCTCTTGCTAAACAAATAAGTTGACGCTGGCCAACACTAAAATTGCTGCCACGTTCGGTAACCAAAAAGTCTAAACCAGGGATAGCAGATTTCAATTCAACCTTCAAGAACACACAAGTTAAGTGTAAAAATAATGTTCAAATTATTCAAACTTAGTGTTTGTTGTAGTTGTTGTATTTTAAAATTTTTATAATAGAATTAAAAAAATACGCTTATTGCCTTTAAAACAAAAATGTCCCTACGTAACAACGACTACGTCAACTATCACGATGGAACAACAAATAGATCAATACTTACATCCTCTAAAGCTTTCCAGATATCAGCATCCGAATACTTTTCAAAAGGATCTAAATTATAACGTATTGTAGCGGAAAATAATACCGGATCTTGGGGTATAATTGATATTTTTGAACGTAACGATTCTAAAGTAATATCACCAGTATCTATGCCATCTATAATAATGCCACCCTCTATGTAGGCCAAGCGAAAAAGTACACCGATTAAAGACGATTTGCCAGCACCTGTGCGACCCACAATACCCACTTTCCAAGCTGGCTGTATAACTATATTCAGATCTTTTAAAACCGGCTCACCATTTGGATCATAACGACAATACATATGACGAAACTCAATAAGACCATTTGTAGGCCAAGTAGAGGGTGGCAATTTGGTAACATTGTTCTCTTGCTCAAGATCGGTATATTGTAAAACTCGCTCCACGCTTGTCATTTGTTGTAGAGATTCAGCAACTTGACGTACACCATACTGGACCATGCCGGTAAGTATCATAGCCTGCGAAATAGCTAAACCCATATTACCGCTATAGGTTTCTAAAACCAAATAAGAAACAAGAAAATTAAATTAATATCAAAAATTAAAAAAAAATGACCTCTTACGTCCTGTTAATAACATAAAGCTAAACGTGACTGCAGTTAAAAAACAACAGCTTACACAATCCAACCATAAACCTAAAGCGGTGTTTGCAGCCATAGTTAATTGCCAAACACTGCTATGTACATCTTGTAAATTATCAAATTCTCTGGCTACAGTATCCTGTAAATTACGTGATCTTATGGTAGCTATGCCTGACAGTGTGGCAGATAAATGGGAAAATATGGGACTGCGACCTAAACAATAATAATAAACATTTAAATCTCAATTCAATTAAAATTTGAATTCATACTTACATATACTTTCTAAACGCTTAAGATCCTGTGAAGGTCTTAAATAAACCTTCAATATTAACATATCGATAATGGCCACTATCAGTATGGCCAACATGAGTATCGGATTTACTACACATATCACGATTAGAATACCAAACATAATCAAAGCGATTTGTATAAAATCCATCATAGCTTTGGGCAAGAATTCATCTATGGCACCCATATCCTTTGAGAAGCGGTTTAGTATACGACCCGAAGGATTTTGATCGAAGAAACGCATGGAGGCATTGAGTATAGAGCAAAACATGCGATCGTGTAAGACCTTAGAAGCATGCATGCAAATTTTGAAGAACAAAAAGCCGCGGAAAATTGTCATCTAAAAAAAAAAAAAAACGATTTTGGATCATGGGAAACTAAAATTCTTATTTAGATTCTTACCACTACCACACCAATAATCAAGGCACCATAGATGTATAAACAGTCGTATGTTGTTAAAATGGTTGTTTGATTGATGGAACGTAAATATTCCTGTTGCGTCCATATATTTACAAAATAATCGGATCCACTACATACCACTTGTGACATAAGCATGACAAAAACCATAAAACTAAAGCCCATTAGAGAACTGCCCGCCTTAAAGTATTCAAACCATGCTCGTCCGCTAACACCGCCGTCGGCCTGTTCTTCAGCTGTTTCCTTACATTCTGTCAACTCATGATCAATACTTTCCTAACAAAAAGAAAAAAACCTAATTAAGAAAAAAAAACCTTTAAGTCATTTCGAATTCTTACCGATTTCCTTGAAAATGAACCATTTGTGCTAGTTCTACGTATTGGTTGATAACCACCACCTGCATCGTATTGCCCATCCATAAAAGGTATATCATCGTCCTCTTCATATGAAAGCGGTTCTTCGGTGGTGGAACTACTGTCTCCTTTCGTTAGCTTAGGACGATCTAATAGTTTGGCAAAGTCCAATTCACTCGATATTAAATCGTTATAGGTACCCTGTCTTGATATTTTGCCATTTTCAATTATAACAATCCAATCTGCTTCGGTAAGGAAATGTATCTGATGTGTAACCAAAACTCTGGTAGCCTTTTCACTGGCCAAACGTCCTTTGGGTCCAATAACTTCATCGAACAAATGTCGTCCTACATGGGCATCCACAGCACTTAGAGGATCATCAAGCAAATATATAGAGGCTGGTTTATAAATTGAACGTGCTAGACTAATGCGAGCTCTTTGACCTCCCGACAGGGAAGCACCCCTTTCACCCACTATAGTCTTATCACCATCTGATAACTGCTCAAAATCAGTGCTTAAGGCACAACATCTGGTCACATCTCTATAACGTTTGCGTTCGAATGTTTCACCAAATAAAACATTATTACGCACACTGCCAGTAAAAAGCCAAGGTTCTTGTGCTGCATATGACAATTCACCCTGCACAATAACTTCGCCATCTGTTATGGGTAACTCACCCAAAATTAGTTGTATAATGGAACTCTGTTCAGTGTAAAGAAAATTTCAAATTATTAAATTTATTATAAAATTCCTCTTGATTTTACCTTTCCTGCTCCCACTGGCCCTATAACCGCGCAAAGTTGTCCCTTGGGTATTATTAAATTGATATCTTCTAAAGTTTTGTTTGGCTTGCTAACATCCCAGTTTGCGCATACCTGTTTAAGTACCACAGCTTGTTTATCGCCTTCATTGTTTGCTTTATACGTAATACCTCGTGGTTTCTCTTCACAACCATCCTTAAGCAAATACGTTTGCACCCGTTTGAGTGAGACTAACGCTTCGGCACCAAACGATACCGCCAATGGATACCAAATGGCTGCCACTAGTTGTAAAATGTTATAATAACCAGCCATAGAAAACACTATATCGGCTGAGATCATGTTTCCCATTAAAACAGCAGCAGCTATTGTAATATACAGTGTGGAACGTTCGGTAAAAACCATAGTACTTAAATAGAAACCACGCAAATAGGAAGCATAACGTATTTGTTTGATTTCTTTCCGTCGAGCCTCCTTCACAACACTCTGGAACGGTATCTCCCAGGCATACATCTTAATAACTTGTATACCCTGTACTAATTCATTCATAATCCCCACTCGAGCATCAGTTCTTTCGGCAATTTTCATACGCAATTTTGAGGCCAATTTACTGAGACCCGTTTGTACGGGTATTGTTTTCAATAGCAGACCTACTACACCCACTACCGCTGCCATTCCAATTTTTGTCCATATTAAATAACAAATTAGTACAGCCTGCAAGGGCATTATCCAAATCCAGTGCACAAATATAAAGCCATAATCTAAACGATTGACATCATTCGACAAGAGATTGATGAGATAACCAGCCGGAGTCTGGCCAGCAGCTTTCATGGAGAGACTGATTGTCTGATGTATAATTCGAAATTAATACAGCAATCTATAAACATTGCATTATATGGTACCAACCTTGCGATATATTAACGAACAACAAGCTATACGCATACGAGCACCCATTAATCTTTGCCTTAAGTCCACATGATGTATTAGAAAACAACCCACTAATGTAGATAGCACCAGTATAGCACCCAAAGAATTTATATCTTCCCATACAGTTTCAAAACCATCTGTTAAATCATCAGTAAATGTCTGGTTATTGAATTCATTGACGGGATGTATAACTTCATTGTTCGTAGAAGATTTTTCATTAGCATCCAAAGTGTTTAAGACGTCTGAAAAGAAACGTTTAACTGTCAAATAAGATTTACGTAATTCAAAGTACTAAATAAGATAGGAATAAGGTAAAGGTGACCCATTTCATCCTTTAAATTCATTCGAAAGATTGAACTTCAAAAAGGTTACTCATTACATTACGTGAAGTGATGATGATTTGAGAGAATTTACTGTGCTAGAACGACAATATTTTTTGAGTACCGAAAAAATCATTCTATTGTTGGTCCTGGCCTCCTTTATAATAGAACTCCAAACACTTCGGGCATGTGCGTGCTACCTCTAGTTCTTAAAAGTATATTCGTATCTTATTTTGCTGGGTCCTTCCACCGAATTCTCGATCTTTTCTGTTTGCGTATTCCATGGCATTTGTATTCCAACGTCTTTCTAGCCGCAGTATTCGTTTCCATTCAACCAATATGTCCTTGTATATCATTTATGCCGGGATAACATGGAGTCTTCAACGACAACTCGAGGGTTTGGGCTATGCGGATGAAATTTGTCTACTCTCGAATAAGATTTCCAATATGGAGTCAAAACTGGCTCGCAATGCTGGACTTAAGATAAATATGTATCAAGAAAACTAAGGCCAGCAGAATCAACAATCTTGCACGGAAACGATATGCTGCAAGGTCAACCAGCCGAGTATAGCCTCTGCTATCTAGGAAGTACAATGACTAGCGTAAAAACAGATGTAGACTTAGGCTAAAGCGAGAACGCCATTCGACCGACTAGCAGTCAGTATGGAGAATCTTACATATATCCAGACGAACTAAGTCCAGAATAATCGACTCATGTGTTAAATAAATTTTGCTGGATCGTAGTGACACCTGGCCTATATCGAATAACATCACGCAAAAGATTCAGGTATTCATCATCATGTGCCTCAGAAGCATATGTAAAATATTCTGGCCTAACACCATAGGTAACACAGAACTGTGGAACATTACGAATTAGGGACTCATATTGAAGCAAATAAGGAAATGAAATAGAGGCGGATCAGTTACACAATTCCAAAAAATTCCAACAGTGTCAGCAGTATGTCGCTTAAGTGGGAATACTACTAGAGAGTCACAATTATCCAGAAATTATGACGGAATAATCTAACATGCAACGAAGCAAAAACAACAGCGATGAACCGTGTATGATAAAGATGTTTCGTGGGAATCATATGCTTTCAGGAAGAGTAACGTTCAAAAAGAAAGTCAGGATACAACTCGTACAGCTTCTGTTTCGTTTGTCTTTCTCTAGAGTTATGGTGTTACATAGTGTTATTATCGTCTTTTCGAAAAAGGCAGTTCTTAAGCTTATTTCCGAGCCCAAAATAGCATCTATTTGCATGCACTATCTTGCTTTTCATCTCTCTGCTGATATCGTTCTTTCTTATGACGTAGCTGAGGTAAATAAATTACAGTTACATTTGTTTCTAAACTTTCGATAACATCTATGTCGCGAGAAGATTGTGGCCGGTAGTGTTAACCAAAGATTACGCGGTTACAAAGGAGTAACTGTGTTCAGACATAGTAAATGAAGAACTTGTTTCTAATAAACGAATATTTTTACGTAGTTCCCGTATTTCTTGTAGAGTACATTTGTTTGTGGTTGACTTCTTTCTTTAGGCGGACTATTCAAAATAATCTTTCCAAAGTAATTTTCATGTCAATAACGATATAAATAGATTCATAACAAATGTCCATAAATACCTTCGCGCTAAAATCGTAAACAATTGTGTAAACAAGTTGCCATTTAAAGTCTTATGTTGTAGACAAACAAGAAAAAAATTTATACATTTTGACGAAATATTTTTTTTTCGCAAAACGATTTACTGCTGTTCGATAACAGAGTATGTAGTAAACATACTCGTACATACCTTAATTATAAAACTCTTATCAATCTTAACATAGTCTACGAGTTTGTTTATTTAAAGTGACTTACTGCCTTCATTGCTATTCGAATTGACATCAATGGAACGTAAGCTGCGATGGGTTAAATTATCGTCAAACAACTGTGGGGTATCGAATGGACTATTATTGTTAATGGTGTTTGTGGGCTTTTGAAATTGCAACAATAATTGCGCCAATACAGCCGGAATAAGAGATCTAAATTGAGAAAAAAAAGTGAAATATTAAACGCGAATACAATAACGAAAATTAATAAGAAATATTTTGTTTGCTCATCTTTTCTTTCTTTTTTCATCATAAATTGCAATTAAATACCTACTTGATAACAATATAAATCAAACTGATTAAACCATCAACGATAGCTGAACGCCAAAATGTTTTTAACAAAGCAGTGCGCAACTGAGGAGTGCGATTACTTAAACGAGCATTTTCCACTTCCTTATACCAATGCCTGAAAGAAAAAATATTAAATTCTATGTGGGTGTATAACTGATTTATTTGTAAACGAGCAGCCAACCTTTCCAATACGTCGCCAAGTTCTTCAGAACAATCCTCGGGTAGACATTTTGTAAGATCTTCTGTGGTTAAACCTTTTCTCGAACCCTTATATAGTAAAGGTATAGACCAACCGAAAATCAATTGTGACAATATATTCGCATATCTGCGGGGATTTTCTTTTTGCGGCTTTTGTGTGCTATCCATAGGGTTAACGTATATTTGTTAAGCTATAAGGAAATAAAAATAAAACTTATTAACACTATCATTTTATCATATCTTCAAAATTTCGTTGTTGTAGGAAACGCATTTGTAGTATTACCTAGATAACTAACTGCTGCACTACAATAAACATAAGTGAGTATAGATATTGGGTCTTATAAAAAATATCAGCGGTTTTTTGTCACTAGATGGTGTCGATTATAACGCAATGAGAAAGCCGCACTTCGCTCTGGTTGGTGTCTTAAAAAAATTGATAATATTTAGCAACTTGATAAGAAAATCAGGCAAACAAGCTACCAGATGATAGCGGAGCTTCTAAACACCGACCACACGACTCTTTGTAATCATAAAACGCTGGCTGAACAAAAAAATTGGATATTTTGGTTAGCATGAATTAACGCAAAGATTTTTGATTAATCGCACAAAAAGCAGTGAAACGCTAAAAGATTTTTTAAATCATCAAAACTATGTTTGAAACAGTCAATGAGAAATCATGTTCGATCTTCTGTAAATGATTTATGTAAAGTTATTTGGATTCTAATCTCTACTACTCACAACTCGATCGTTTGAACAAGGAAATCAGAAAAGAGCGTTTAGAGCGTTTCATTACATCTAACTATCGTTTATACCGATGACTTCAATACACTTCTTCATGGTTGAAAACCACTTGTTCTAGTTTTTCACCGTTAAACCATAAAAGTTCTAGCGCTAAAAAATTTAGAAGCCACCCGAAAAATAGCAAAAGCTCATAGCCAATAATGCTAAATATATTGATTTACAAACAAAAAAGTTTTACTTCAAAAAATTGTTAGAAAAACCACGAATACTTTTTATATGACCAAATATTCAATTTTAATTACTTGACTTTAGCTTAACGTTCCGCTAGATACGCTAGTCTCGAAATCCTAGACGTTTTGTAAATAAAAGCTTAGTATAGAAGAAAGAAAGAAAAAATATTTCACTCTAATGCAAATATTTCATCATTTGCGTTCTTATCAAAAACAAATGAAAACATTTATTCTTTATGATTAATTTTTATAATTTATTTCTGTGTTTAATTTCATTGCACTCTGTGCTTCATTACATTCCAAATCAGCCAAACAATTTTAAGAAGAAGTGGGACTGCAACGGCCTTGTATTTTAACCTAAATTATAGCGATCGTGTAGTAATAAACAATTGATTTACTATTTAAAATTTCATTCAATTCTATGTGTTTGATTTCATTTAAAACTAAGAAACTTTTGTTTTAAGCTGGAAAGAAGAAAAAATAATAAAATTTATTAATAAGTGTTTTCTTGCACATTTGAAAAATTCATCCGCAAATATGCGGGTAATGATCTCTTTTTTTGCGAATTGTTGGCAATGCAAGAATAAAAGTCACTGTACTTCAAAAATGTCTAACAATATTAAAGATAAGAGACTTGTTTCACAAAAAATTATAAAAACGTTTTATTTGTTATGTTAAAAGTTAATAACATTATTTGATTAAAATTCATATGAGAATTTTTAGTTTATTTTTTCTTTATTTTATATATTCACGATAGATAATAATGCTCTTGATTTAGAATTAGAACATCGTAAAATAAACAATTAATTTATAATTAAATATTAAGATTTTTGTATATTAATATTAAACCCTAACATGTTAACGGCAATGCTATTGTTTGGTTGATAACGTAGAAGTTCACTACGCGCAAACAGTCAAGTAGAATCGAAAGGACTCTATTTTAACAAGACGACATCACTCAAATGGATTGGCATTATATATGTATATGTATTATATCGTATCATAATATACAACAATGTAATATTAGATCAAGTCTGTAGCTGTAAGATATCTCAGTAGCTTATTAATCCAAGACCCAGAGATAACTTATTGTGGATAGTACACAATAGCCGAAGAATCTGTATTTTTTAAAAGCTACCAGTTGACTTAGACTGGTTCCAGCTCTTGAGGAATATTATTCCAAGTCGACCGGCATGCTTACTAACCTAGATATTTCACTTCCTATCTGTTCATTACTGTAGTAGTCTATATGCGCAGGGACCCAAACTAAAATAACTTCACAATACCGATCAAGCTTTTATATCGGGTGGGCCATCGGTTTAAATTTGAATCTGGCAATACTTATCGTCATTCTATTCTGTCACAAAATTTAGTATGTTTATTTCCAAAACAAAGAAATACGCAAGTTTATTGCTAAAGTTAGTGAAACTGGTTTCATTGTTGATGCGCCAAAACGTAAGCGCGCTCGTACAGTGCGTACATCCTAAAATATCGAAGCTGTGGCTGAGAGCGTGCGTCGAATTCCATCAACATAAACTCTTAATCGTTCTCAAGAATTGAACATTTTACGCACGAGTTTACGTCGAATTTTGCGAAAAGATTTCGGTATGAAGCCTTACAAAGTTCATTCAGTTCAAAAGTTCAAGCCGCATGACCATCCGTTTCGTTTTCGCACGATGATGTCGATTTTGCAAAAAAAAAAAAAAAAAAAATCAACTTTTCGGATGAAGCTCATTTTCATCTTGGTGGGTACGTTAATAAGCAAAATTGCCGTATTTGGAGCTCAGAAAACCCAAACGTGGTCTTACGAGTGATTGTTTGGTGCGGCTTGTGGAGCGGGGGCATCATTGGCCTATATTTCATTGAAAATGAGACGGCGCAACCATGATGACTGATTTTTTTGTGCCCGCTCTTCATGGTATTGATGTGAACGATGTTTTTTTTTTTTCATATAAGACCAGCACCCAGGGGATGGCCCCTACTCATGCAGTGCATTGTGCTGGTACTAGGAAAATAGGTTATTGGAAGGAGGACAGAGGGAGTAGTGTTTATGGACGTTAGATTTAAATTTACTCATGTCGTAGGTGGCAGGAAATACTTTCGCTGGAAGATTATTCCACAACCGAACAGTGCGACCAAAGAACGAATTCTCCCTATAATGCGTTGTGCGATTTACTGGACAATCAACTACAAAGGGATGCGCTCTACGAGAAATACTGTTTGGTTTTAGTAGGTGCAACTTGCCACACATCTCATGTCACAATCGATTTATTGCGTCAAGCGTTTGATGGCCGTTTAAGTAGCCAAAATAGTAATGTCTGTTGGCCGCCACCGTTTTTGTTTTATTGAATTTTTAAATTTAAACTTTTAAACTACTGTGTCTGAGCAGTAGAGATGTATGTAGTAGTGTATGAATTTAATGAGAGAAGCTCTGTTCGGTTGTCGACAAAAATTCCGATATTGTCACTAAAATTGCAGCCGTATATTACCTTAAAGGGTGTCATTATCGCTAATATTTCAGCCTGAATATCACTACAGTCATTTGGAAATTAGTGGGAGGTTCTACATACTCCAAGCTCGTAGCAGAAAACACCAGTAAAAGTTTTTCATTGATACGGCTTTAGTTTTGATGCTCTTCGAATTTTCTAAGCAACGAGTGAGCACAACAGAGTGTAGCTTTCATATTCAAATCGGATGCTACTTAAGCTGAAGACTTCGAAAATGTAAGCAGACATATTTTATTGTTTTTATTAAAAAGCCAATAACTGGTTCCTATACGAAAATTTTATATTTTGCATGGGATGTCTATTGGCAATTATGAAGCGAATGTAAACAAGTAAAATAAGGTTTTTGGAACAAATTTACCTCCCTAGGTGGTACTATATTTATGTGATGTTTCAACTAATTTCTGAGATCAAGGTATTAAAAAAATTTAAGACAAAATAAATAATATTTGTACTGGTTCATAATGGCTTCATAGATTCTAATAGATTCTAGCTTTATACACGCGAAATTCACTTACCACACAATTTCAAATATTAATAGATTGGACTAAACGAAGCTTGACTGATGATTTGCTTGTCGCTCATTGAGACTCATTTATGTAGTGTTTATGTAAGGCGAGAAAGTTAAAACGTTTGTCTATTTATATGTAAAACACAAATGCAAATTGAGTGTATGTAAATGGATAAAAGCCTCAACTTGCTTGTCTAACAGAAACATGTCCCTTTTTATTAGAAAAAACGCACCAATTTCCAATTTGAGTGCATTTTTAATGAATATAGTAGACAGCACTGACCCTATTAGTTAACTTTTACTCTTTCCAGTATTGCCACTGTTTGTAAAATTCTACTAAAATTGGTAGATCATTTTTCATTTGGTAGGATGGTATGCTAAATTGAATTTTGGTACATTTTTGCATAAGTTTGAATTTTGATAATTCACTATGTTACTGAAGTTTGTTTATTACTCGCCATCCTATCCTATCTACATATAAACAAAAAGCAAACTAACGAGTATCAGACCAAGGTATTAGTTATTGTAAAAACTTAAAAGTAACAGCGAAATAACAGGAATAAATTTACTGTCAATGTCAAAACAAAGTGTACACCCCTGTATTTTCTACAATTTGTTTTTTACTTTAGTCCTAAAAAATAAGATAAAGACGAAAAAGATAAATATTTTAAACTAAACTAAACTAAAGGCTTTATAAAATTCAAAGAACTCAACAAAAACGGAACGTAATCTATATTTTAGACGTAAAAAAAGTGTACACTGCACTAATATATAATTTCATAATATATATATATATATATATATATATATATATATATATAATAACATATATAATTTCATATAACAAATTTTATTATATTCTATTATTTGTATTTGTTTTGTATTATTAGTGATTAATATTAATTATTTAGTGGCATAAATTGTAAATTGTAAAAGTAAAACCAACTACAATTTTTTTAAGATGGGTCAACTAACAGCAATTGATATTCGAAAACTTGTAATAAAATTTTACAATGATGATAAATATCAACAAGTGGAACAATGTCCTATTTAGCGAATTTCTCAAATATCATCTGTTCGGTCAGAATAAACTCTTAAAAATATAGAGAACCAAAAACGACGAACTTTCAGAACAAAGTTCTATATCCACATTGAAGGGCGGTGGTTTTAGTAATAGCCCGGGAAGGCGGAAAGCACACTGCAAGAAAAACTAAGAATGATTCTCCTTTCGCACTTCTAAGCAACGATAGGCAGGCGGTAAGCATAATCAGGCTTTCCTTCCAAACTTGCGGTACCATTTCGTTATTCAAAATTTTTGTAAAAAGTGCTTTAAGTGTATCAGCTAGCACATGCGGCTCAGTTTTATATAGTTCGGCAATTAGGCTTTCTATGCCCGCTGCTTTATGAATTTTTAGTTCAATAATGGCTTGAGCGATTTAATTTCTGTCTGGATAGCTGGTAGGGATGGTTCTTAGTGGTCGAGCGCGTGCAAATAAAGATGTATGTATCTATGTTTGAAGACGTATGGAAAAACAGATTGAATGTGTCATGGAAATGTTCACTGTTCACACTGTTTTCATGTCATCACGCAGACTTGCTGACTTAGCTTCTATAGTGAATTTGTTTTTAAAATTACGCATATCGTTTCTAGCCCCTCGCTTAACATTTCTCACCAAAGATTTATATTTAGCGCGGGAATTGCCTTTTTGTTCTACGCTACAGTAAGATCCTTTCTGATACATAAAATTAAATCCATTTGATCATTTGGAAAGAATCTTTTATAAAAGAAGAATAGCAGAATAGCCTTTTTTGACGCGTAAACTATAGAGCACATTTTATTTTTGCTGTGTAAATTTGGTTGTCTTAAGGATTTTGTAAAACATACAGTGTAAAAAGACTTAAAATTTTATTTGTAGAATATTAGGGTGTACGCTTCATTTTGTAGCTCACAGTATATCAGTACAAGTGAAAATTCTAGTAGAAACTGTTGTTTATATAAAAAATATGTTTTTTTTATAAATTTTGAAAATTGGTAGGTTTGTATCGATTTTGGTAGAATTTTGAAGACAATTTGGTAAAATCATTGTTTTTTAGCGGCAACACTGGCTCTTTCTCTTTTTTTTAATTTTTTGTTTACTCTTTTTAATATTTTAAAACTTACTCAGTTAATAAACAAAATTCTTGAGATGTGTTGTGGCAGTATTTTTTCATTTATGTGAATGACCGATTTTTTCGAATTCAACTTGTATATTTTGTTGCTTTTTTTCTAATTTATTTTTTGCTTATGTATTCTCACTATGAAATCGTTACGAAATTTTGAATAAAATGTAATTACTTTCTTTAAATGCAATGATTGGCATTAAATATTTTAATCAATAAAATTATATTCTCAATTGATTTTTTACATCTTTTTTATTTTACTCATAGCATTACACTTTTTTCTACTTAAACCACCCAACAGGTTATTTTTGATTAAACACGGAGAGACTTTAGCCGCAATAATTGTTGTTGTATTTTAATTACAAAAACAGAACGACACGCTACCAGTTTAAAAATATCAGCTCACAATTCTAACGAACAACTCACCGAAAACACAACATCTTCCGAAAACACACCAGACGCAACTAATTTGTAAATCAAAATGTGTCTCTAATTTTCGTTTAATATTTTCCTTATTCAGTGATAATGATGTATTGTAAACAATGCTACAGTGCGAGAGTATAAGAGAACATGTATAAAGTTGTAGTTTGATGGTTGTGTTATTGTTTGATAAACGCACATATGGCGTGTAGAGAAGAGCAAAGAAAAAATTGTTTTTGTCAAAGTGTTATCAACTAACATGACTTAGTTAAACGACTATAAACATTAATCGAGTTTTTTATGTAAAAATTAGATATAATGATGGTATTATAGGTATTTGAATAGTATAGAAACGTAATTAAAGGCTCAATTAGATGTGACTTGACATAACGCCATAGTTGCACCGCAACTATTGATCGTCTTGATTATGGTTACGGTGATGACGAATTGAGCCGTAAAAATAGTTTATTATAGCAACATGTTTGAAGTTCGATGGTTGTGTTATTGTTTGATGTACTCACGTACACACATAGCATGTTTACTACATGCTATAAAATAAAATAAAATAAAATAAAATTTGCGAGGAAAAAATTGTTTTTGTATCATTGTTGTTGTACTTTTTATTTGTTCTGAATGTTACTAATTAACTTCTTGCAATTAATTAATCGATTTTTCCATATTAAAAAAAATAAATTTTTAACGGAAGTGCATGATGATAATGTTGCTATTATAGGCTTGACAATGACATTGAAAAGCAATTAAAAGTTCAAACTGATTAAAAGAAAATAATTCTATGCTCTCTCTTATCACTTTTTATTTTGCATACATATTTAAATAATAATCGGTATTATACGATTTTTTATTACCCTAATTGTTGCTTTTTTTCCAATAGCAGCTAAGATTAATTTGAACTAATAAACACTTCAAATCGACTATATTTCGATGGCTTTCTTAAAATTTAGGCAGAAGGATTATAAAATTCTAAGTCAAGCGCGTACTATTTAACCACAACCGTAGAGCTAATTTAAAGAAGATCGGCTTTTCATTTTCATTTATGTACTGCCATAATTTTCGTAATATAGAAAAGAAGGTAACGATCTTTCATCCATTTTTTCACTATTTTACAATACCAAGTAGTCATTGACTGTCTATGTGTCCATCTATGTGGTTTTTCATCCACTTGATCCATTTACGGTGTTTTCTTTTTTATTTTCTTTTTAAATGTCACAACAATATCACACTGACCTCTTAACCTCTAATAAACCTAAGAGTGTTCTTAGGTCCATCAAGTTAAGTTTGCTGTCTTTTTTGTTATATTACAAAAAGAAAAAAGTTGTGATTTATTTCATTTTCGAATGAATTATGTTAAATTAAAGGTGATAACTCTTATCTATTATTAGATGTCTTTAAAACAAACACGATAGGTATGTATTATTAAATATTTTTAGAAATTTATAAAGTTTACACTTTGTTTAAATTTAACGTTCCACAAATTCTTAAACCGAAAGTTTACTTATTAACGTATGTATATATTAGGGAGATCGGACGGTTATTATTCGACCGGTTTTAACCGGTTTATTTTTTTTTTTTTTGGTTTTGTCGAATACGGTTTTTACAAAATCTTCATTTTTCGAATACCGAATAAGCCGGTTGATTTAACACGAATAACCGGTTAATTTAAATAAGTATAATTTTTATACGTTTGTATATTTTTCTATTGAAAATATGCTCATCGTTTAACTATTTGTAAAAATGTAATTATTTTTGTATATATGACAACCTTAAACGTCTCACCCACAAATGTCGGTTCCGAATGGCAGATATATTAGTCAGTGAAGTTTTTCACAGCGTAAATACACAGTCGCTAGTAATGTTGTGAGGTGATATCGAAAATTGAAAAGATGGTGTGGCCTGGGATTGAACCGACGACTTATTGGTTGGAAGGTAGGTTATTACCTAACATACCACAGTGACTCACATACTATTAAATACGTGGTGCATAAATTTACATACAGTGCTGCTCGAAATCTAAGCAAATTTTCTTGTCGAGACAATTAAGGAGTCGTATATTACTAATAGATTTACTCAAAGGAAAACATTTAATTGTTGTTATCTTAGGCACCTATATTATAACTATAATAAGAAACCTTTAATTCCATTCTCTAACAAGTAATCCAACAAAAACGAGTAGCTGTTAGAAACTTAAGCATTTTTCAGTGCTTTGTGTAATAAGCTTTGTTTTATATGGACTCCGCACACCGTTTTGGCATAGATTTTATGATATTTGTTAGAATTCTTGTAAGTATTGATTGACACTTTAATTTTAAGCTTTCCATCAGCTTATTTTTAAAACAACATGGTCCGGCTCTGCGCGGAACAATTTTATTTAAATAAAAGAACCGGTTAACCGGTTATTTGAATTATTATCAACCGAAAACTGGTTTTTTAAAGTGCTACTTCTCGAATTATTCGAAAACCGGTCGAACAATCGATCTCCTTAGTATATATGTATTTTTTAAAAATTATTAGAAATAAAAATAACACTTTTTTCTATATACTCGTAATTAGCTCTAATTTAATTCATTTTAATTTAAGGTAATTTATTTTTATTGGAACTTCCTCGTCTCTTATTGCAAAGGGTGTGAAAATTTATTAAAAAAAAAATTAATTTTGTTGCCAGGAGTATTAACCATCTAACGGTCAAAACAAATTTGATCTGAGCAACATGGGAATAATTTATTTTATGTTCTTTTTTTTCGGTCTAGAATTGAAATAAAAACACAAAAAACTACCTGAACCATTAAAAACACCATTTTTTCCTTAAACTTTTTTTTTGATATTAAAAGCAAACTTTTTTCTAAATAAGTGTTTAGAGAAAGAACAGAACTTATCTGATTCGATTCAGACAAATTTATAACGATAAACAGGATTGTTGGCAACAAAATGGAACAAATTGATGGTTGCTTAAATGTGAACGAATAATTGATAGCTGCCCTGAGGCAGCAAAAAACGTTAGAGGGTTAATAAGACTATGAAAATCATATTATTAGATCATGTAAAAAGTCATTGGATAGCGTTGATGCCCTTATATCGGGCTATAATTATGTATGTGATTGTGACAAACGAATACGTGGTATTTGGGAGGTGACATTCAAGGTTACTTATTTGGTGAAGACAGGTCTTCAAGGCTCGATTAGGCGTGACTTAACAGAATGTCATAACCGTAACCATAGTCGAGATAACCAAAATCAAATTGGTCGGTTTTGGTTGTTTTGACTATAGTTATGGTTATGGCGTTATATTACATTTTCAATTAGACGTGATTTACCATAACGCTATAGTTGCAACAAAATCAACCAACCTTATGGGCAACAATGCGTTCGAATAGTGGCGACATATCATAACGCCATAATCGACAAAATTGCTCTTGGTTGTCTCAATTATGGTTACGGTTCTGACTTTATGTTAAGTCACGTCTAATTGAGGCTTAATTGAGCATTAAGTCAAGTCTAATTAAACGTGTACATAATTTTTGTGTAAAACTTATACTGATGTGAAAAAGAGTCAAATAGTAATAAATGAAGTAAGTGAACAACGGACCCAGGAGTGGTTAGCTCGAATGTCAGAGATGCACTTCGCTCTGGTCAGTCAGTCACTTAAAATAAATGAAATTTTGCAACTACTGGAGCACAATTGCCACACAAACTGCCAGGATGTTGCGAAGGCACTAAACATTAACCGTTGGCTACACAAAGAAATTCGATGTATGCCATTTGAACCAAAAATTAAGAAAAAACGAACAAAATAGCCAACAGAAATGTGCGGTGTTTCATTATGGTAATGCCAGGCCACACACACATATTTGATGTCCTAATAAGACAGTGTAAGCTTTATAAAAGTTGTTTACGGATAAGACTTTTAAATTGAAAATATTCAAAAATACGAGGCTTTATTTAATGGAACAGTACTGTAGTTTTAAAATTTGCTTGTCTAGTGTTTCATTTGATTATTTGTAATCATATTCTTTAATAATGTATTTTTTCCGTCCCTGAAAAATTTTATTAACTCTTAACTTCAGTTATAATCAATTTATATACAACACCATCCCATATTGGATCTGCTGCGTATACAAATAACTCGATACCAGTGGCCGGCTCTCATATCGCATACATATGTCCACTTAAAAAAATTAAATCACTTACACTCGCTCAAGATCTTCATGTATGTATGTATGTACAGATGTACGTACGTACGTACATACATACGTACATATATATATATATACATTCGAATTACAAATTCAAATTGTATTTTTATAAAATACAAAATAAATACTATATACCTATTTTCTTTTTGTTTTTACAATTTCTGCTTTACTGGAGTAGTAAGTACTACAGTAGCAGGCAGTTGGGATATTTGTTTTGTTACAGCTCAGACTGTCATAGGCCGTTAAAGTCATAACAAGTACAACACAGATCATCATTCAATTTTAGAGTGGAAAACTTTTTTAAATTATTTTTATTATTTGTATATTAAGCCGCTATATTGTGTTAACCTTTTTTAAAAAGGAAATTCTCAAAATCTTACAGTAATTTAAGAAACAAAAGTGATTTGTTAATCTTACTTAAACAAGAAAACCAAAATTAAGAAATAATATATAAGACTTCCCCTCATGCATATTAATTAATCATTTTTGTTTAAACAGCATTAAATAAAATAAAAAATAAAGACAATTTCCGATTATAGTGCAAAATACAAAAAAAAAAAGATGACTTCCAAAAATATTGATCATTCTATAGTATTATGGTTCAAATATCTCTATAAAGTCTTATATTTAAATATCGTGAGCTTGATAAACGTTTTCCTAAATCCGCTGTTACATCATATGAAACCCTTACAATGTGAAAATGATCAGAATTCTTTGCAGCCTATACCTGCTGTAAAAGGTCTACCATTGGTGGGAACAATTTTTGATTTAATAGCTGCAGGAGGAGCACCAAAGTAAATATAAAATAAATGTTATTTTGTTTTTAAAACACTTGACTATTCTGCGCTTTCCTAGTCGAATATAGTAGTACAAAAATAGAAATGTAAAAATGAAATGCAAAACAGCAAGGGATTAGAGATTTTTACGTTATAATAGGTTAGGTAAGCTTATGTTGATTTAGCAAAACAGATCATAGAGTTATACATGCATATATAGCGCCTTGCTCGCCATCACCTGATGACGAGTTGCCTATACACTGGGCATAAGGTGTCCATAAGTTGTCTTCATCATTGTCGCACTGCTGCTATACCTCTGAGTTCTGCGATGTTGTTGAAGGTTCTTCCAAGATTATCGCATATTCAATTACAATATATGAGATAAAATTTCTTTTGGCAGATAGAGAGCACTGGAATCATCTTGTCCATAATCCTACAAGGATCATAGATATGACCGCATAATAAGAAGAACATATATATTGCTTGCCTGGCAAATAGCGAGTCCACTTGCAAGCCCTATAGCCCATTGTGTTACCCTAAAAAAAAAAACTGCAAGCGAACTTTGACTTATACAGGAAAGATCAACTCCCTAATTCGCAACGAATTTAAAATTTATGTGATGTTTGTAAGGACTAAACGGTTCTAGTGAAAAATATCATAAGATTTGTCAGTGACATCAAGCTGCCTTAGCCCTTGCTCCTATAGAGCAAGACACTCACATAGAAAAAGTCATACCAATTTTTCCTCATCTAAACATCTTCAATAGTCATAATGTGAGTAATCTATTCATAAGAATTATACCCGTAAGAAGCTTATTTAAATTCCTACAAAGGCCCAAGAGAGTTCAAGTTCAACTTGGTCCTAGTAAAGTGTGAGTTAAACAATTGATGTTTACCATCAACATAAAGAAAGAAATCTGACTTTCGAAAAGTTGCTGATGTAACGCCAATCCTTAAAAACACATCACCTAATCAGTCTGTGGGAAGTGGCGTGGTGTAATGGTTAAAGCGCACGCATACAACACAAGTGTCCCAGGTTCGAATCCCCAGCAGGAGACATGACAAATAAATGTAATTGCGGTTTCGAGTGTTTAATAAAGAGACTTCAACCTCCCTCCAGTTACCAGTTACCAGCTACCACTGACCTTCCAGCTTTCCTCTGGCAATGATTACAAACATCAGACGAGTGATCAAGAGAAATCGCCAATAGTAAGTAAGGATCATCAACACCATCACTTCGCAAGGATCTTCACCACTACACAATCACATGGAGGCAAGCAACAATAGATTTATCATCTAGTTAGCATCAATGCTGGAGTACGTACACCAATTTTCAAAATTATAAAAAATAGAGTAGAGTTTACAAATTAAATCATCAACATGGCTTTTACAAAAACTTATGCAGAAGTTGGTATCAAAGAGGAATCACACCACTCGTCGAATTGGTTAAGGCAAGATTGTAATAATCCATGGATATCTTTAAGGCGTTTAATAGAGTATGATAGAAACGCTCATATCATATCATATATCCCACTCTATTTCTAATATCCTATCTATGTATGAGAGATGTTAGCTACATGTGACATTCGTATTCATTTGACCGTAGACTGAGCTTTTCAGGTGGGAGATAGGCCTACCAGATATGGCTAAGAGGCGTATTATAAGAATAAAAACGCGTATAATGATTGTACGAACGGGGTTGATCCAATGTTATTTTCTGACTCATAGTTGATATCGCGTGACATAATGCTGATGCTTTTTCGTCTGTAACTATTGCTTATGTACCCACATTGAATTTATTGTCATCACATTTTTCGAGCAGCAACAGAAGAAGCATTTAAATGTCTTAGTGCCAGAAACGCTTAACTCCAGTTGACTTTCAATTATGATTCAGACTTTTATCCGAGAAGAAATGAAATACAATTCTCATGTAGGTGTAAACAAGTGCTTCAAAGCCTTCTTTTGAAGAGTCTGAACAGCATGCAGAAAACGGAGAACTATTGTTACAATGTGGCAGGTGTTTCATTACCCTATCGATACTATGTAATACTATACTATGTATACAATACTATGTATACTATGTATTCTGATTTCTCTCTTTTCCTGTGTGATTATGGCTCATTTCTTGAGTGCTTAATAAGAATTCGCTTATGCTCATATCATCTTTGATAATTTTAAACAAAACCTTCAATAATATAACATGTACTTTATATTCATCAGTATTTCTTAAACTCCCCTTAAAATATTCGTAAAATTAAAAAAAGAATACAAATTAAAATTCATTTCAATTTCAGTCTACATCTTTACATTGATAAACGTCATGGCGAGTATGGCTGTATATTTCGAGAACGTTTGGGTGGTACAGAAGATGGTATATTTGTTTCATCTGCAAATCTAATGCGTTTAGTATTTATGCATGAGGGCTCATATCCAAGACATCCATTACCCGAAGCCTGGGTATTATACAATAAAGAGAATAATTGTCAAAGGGGTTTATTTTTTATGTGAGTACACAAATCCACACACACTATTAGCGAAAAATAAATGACCGAAAATGTATTCGAAATAGGGACGGTGAAGAATGGTTTCAAAATCGTCGCATATTGAGCCGTTTATTACTTAATGGTAATCTCGATTGGATGGATTGGCATGTTAGGGAGCAGTCAAATAAATTAATGCAGAAATGGCAAAATGAATTGGATAAAACTGAAAACAACGAATTAGAAATTAAAAATTTAGAAAAACAACTATATCGTTGGTCTATAGATGGTTAGTAAAATGAATTAGTTTTTTCAGTGTTTCTTTAATAAATTCTGAATTTTCGAAAAGTAATCATATCGATAATGTTTGGCGAAACTTCGGATTTGGAAAATGTTGCCATACAAAAAACTGTAAATGATTTTACAAATATTGTTCACAAAATATTTGAAAGTAGTTCTCCGCTAATGAACTTTCCACCAAAATTAGCGAAACTCTTGAACATGAAGATATGGAGGAAATTCGAGCAGAGCGTACAAGAAGTTTTAACAATGGGCTATCATGTTATTGATCTATTCCTGGAACGTACTTCAGCCTATCCGGGTGGCCTCTATGAAAAACTGCAAGAAGCTGAACTACCTTTGGAGATGATTAAACGTATTTTTGTAGATTTAGTGATAGCAGCTGGTGATACGGTAACAAAATTTTGTTTAAAATATTTACTAATTTTATAGTTAAATTTTGTAAACTTTACAGACTGCCTACTCTACCACCTGGGCCTTATATCTATTATCTCTTGATGATAACTTACAAACGAATATACACAAAGAATATAATTCTTACACTCATCAGACGCCTTTGGTCAAAGGTTTGGTTAAGGAAACTCTACGCCTTTATCCAGTGGCACCATTTATTGGCCGTTATATGGCAGAAGATTGCGTCATTGACAATTATTTTATAAAAAAGAACGTAAGTTAATGCGATTCTAAATGTTTTCAGGGAATTACATTTTTTTCGAGAATAAAACCCTCCTATTCTAAATAGACGCAGGGATAAAATTTGATGGGTCCATTATAAAATCGGGTACAGTTCATTGATAGAGAGAAGTCCCCCTTGTCCCACTTAGGATGTCGCGGGAATTATGTATGTATGTAATTGCCATAAGTAATGCAATTTTTGACAACTGACAACGCAACTAAAGATAAATTGCCATCCATAGTCGACCCATCAGGTTTTTTTGAGCGAATATTTGCATTTATTTTTTAAGGTCTAACTCATTTTCGCTTCACACTGGGTCTACTTGCTCAATAAAAGCAAACTCAGGCTATTAACGGGTCTATTTATCGGGCATTGTGGTCTTAAATACCATCAACGTATTTTGATAAATGTTGAGGATGATCGGTGTAGGTTCTGCACGACTTATGCCGAGACATCTAAACACGTTGTTTGTGATTGCTCAGCTAGGTATTTCAGCCCAGAGTATGAGATTTCTAGGGAATGCTGTGGTAATTCCAAGAAATATTTGTTCTCTTAGCAATTAGTATTACTGGCGTTATTCTCAGCCTCAATCTGATGGGGCTGCACAAAAGGTCCTTCGGGTCGAGAAGCGCTATTGCTCTGACCAATATAACATAAAATTCTTTTTATACAAATACAGAGTTTGGGTATCTCTTTTACATTGTTTCAAACAAAAACTTCTACATAGCATGTGGAACATACTTCTGAGTTTTTTTCGTGGTGGTGGTACGTTCTCCTGAGCTTGCTTTGTGTTTAAATAAAAACATAATTCGAATGCATTGTTATTTAACTTCTCGAAAATTTTTGCCCCATTTTGGAGTGACTTTTTCTTTGTTTCTTAATTTTTCATTAGAAAATTTAAACACATGTATTCGCAGAACTCTTTTGCAAATATTATCCATTTCATTGACTTTTTCAATACCCCATTTACTAAATTCGTTTAGAATCAGTGGAAATGTTATTCAAAATCGGACTGTAATTTTTTTTTAATTTTCCTTATAAAGTACTTATATTTTTATTTTTTATTTCTAGTCCCTAGTATTTCTATCACTTTTTACGGCAGGACGGAATGCAAAACATTTTCCAAATCCCCTCAAAGTTATGCCAGAACGTTGGCTACGTAATAAGGATACGGGAGAATTAAAAGCCGTTATTGAACCTTATGCTACGCTACCCTTTGGCATTGGAAATAGATCATGTATAGGAAGTAAATTGGCTTTAAGTCAAATGCAATATATGATAGCAGAGGTAAAGTAAATTACTAATATCGTGTTTGGCACAGTCGTTGTCGTTTTTCAACTTTTTACTTATTGTTGCGACTATGCCGAACTTACTAATGAAAATAATTTGTTTTTTTTAACATTTTTTTTTTTTTTGACAATCTATAGATGAGCAAAAGATTCCATTTAAAGTGCTTGAATACTATGCCGGTTGAAAGTGTCCTAAAATTGGTTACTGTACCCAATCAAACGATTAACATTTTAATAATAAGACGCAGCGATGAATTTGTATGTAAATTTTGAAAAAAAAAAACTGTAAATAATGTAATTGAATAGTAAAATATAATAAAAGTTTTTCACTTCTTAATGATAACATGCTTTTCTTTATTGTGTTTTGCTTTGGACCATTATTGTAAGCTTGTATATAACACTATGATATAAGAGCCATAATAAATACATGAATTACAGAGATTAAAAATAATATTATTAAACCAAACGTCGATGAGCCGCAGAATATATAACCAATCAAAAGAGTTAGAAATATTAAGGCTAATGTACGATATGATGCTAAAAATCGTAAACATAAACGTGCTGGTACTTGTTCTTCACACAATTCACTAACACCTGAAACATTACAATATGCTGTGTAGGTTAGTGTAGTCAAATGATTTGGAAAACGTAATAAGATACTAACCTCTTGGTTTATCAAACCATTGAGCTGTCATTGGAGCGTAAAGTATTTGCCGTGATAATTTACCCACGAAATCAGTTCGTGACCAAAGAATCTGAAACTCTGGTCCATACTTTGAAGGAGAAAAAAAAAAAAAGATGGGAGAATTAGACAATTAGCAGTTATAATAAGGTATGAATTTCAATAGATTTTAGTAAAGCAAAAGAACTTTTCATAAGGATTGTCTGTATATTTTGATATAAATTTTAGCCAAAAAGATATGTAAAGATTTAATATACTTACCTTCTCATTTATTAAACAGCATATTTGATGAAGAAGACGCACCAATATCTTAACTTCATACGATTGTATGGGCAGTAAGGCAGGATCTATGGAAGGTTTCATATGTGCTAAATTATCCATCATTTGTCTAGGTGAGACACGAGAAATATCTAAATAATCACTATTGTCATATAACGAAAAATTAAACTTTTCTTTTAAATTTGGCTGAATTTGCGAGTCCAATTGGTCTATGGTTATAGTGGGCAAGTCAATCTTAAGGTAAAATAAAGAATACACAGATTAAATCTCTTAAAACGAAATTAAAATAAAAAAAAAAAATTAAAACCAACTCACTTGAAATATTTGACATAAAGAACGTACAGCCAATTCCAATATATCGGGTATTTTATTGATTTCCTGTAGTTTTAACTCTTCTGGAGATTTGTCTTCGAATAAACTATTAAAAAGTTTCTTAAAGAAACCTAACGAGTTATGGTCAATTTGTTTACGACGTATGGTCTGTATTTCTTGTAATATATAGATACGTGAGATATGTACTGTTTTAATAAATTGTTCGATTTCTTGGCGTATGTCTAGACCAAACATAGGTGTGTACGTATCATCATGGTAGAAGCTTTCGCCCCAATTACAAGAACCCGGTGTAGAGCTTTAAATATTAAATGCATTTCTAATTTCAATTATTTTAACATTATAGCTGAATACACTTACTTTAAAAAGCTACTTTGTTTGCGGGGTGATTCAAAGGCCATTGTGTTACCTGCATACGATTTTTCCGCTTGATATAGTTTATGGGGTAAAGTGGTTTGGCTGAATACCTTAACCAAACGATGCAACATTATAGCATTTGGAAATGAAGTAAAATCAAGTCTTTCGAAACGTGGCAATATATGCACAAATATTTGTGTGTATATGACCAAATTTTCGGCTATGAAAGAGTCAAACCGACTATTAATAGGATTTTCCATATTCGGTGTACTAAAGAATAAAAATGAGAATATTATTGTTATACAAAACTGTTTCAAATACAAACTTACCTACTATTTTGCAGTTCAAACCTATAACGCCAAGGCTGTATGTAGCTTAGCCACAATTCTAAAACCACCGACAACGAACTATCTAACGGCCACCTTCCTATAATGCTTTTAATAAACGGATAAATCCTGGGCTTCATCATTGGTTGTGCCATTCTGCGCAGTGTAGCCATAGCAGTTTGATCCAGTGCCGCAGAATTGGCAAATGAATGTGTTTGCTTCACCAAAATTCTAACAACACGTATAAATTCGCTACTGGGGAGGTCCTGCAATTTAACATTTTTCTCAGAAACTATTTAGAGTAAAATAAAAAAAAGCACGCAATTTTACTTACTCTCGCCTCATCGACATCGTAACGCAACCAGGTGTCTATAAAGAAATGCATTACCGATTCGGTACGCCAAGCATGAACTCGAGGTGATGCATCAGCAGCACTACGTTGATTCATTTGTGACATATTATTGCCGTAAAGACTATTATTTGTTTGTGGTATTTTCAAATATTTGGGTGACTTTTTTGGCTGCAGCGGTTGTACTGGCATCGGCTGTGGTGCCTTAACGCTAACACAAATATTTGTAGGCATTACTACGGCATCTGGGCGACTGGGCATGAAGGTACATAAATATTCGGCTGTCAAAAAGAAATACACTGTTTTCATACGTTCATTGTGTACTTGGAGAGCAGCCGGATACATTTTGTGCAAAGGATACGTAGCGTGTATTACAAAATGCAATATATAATAGTCAAAGGCATTTAAGGATAGCGATGTAATCTGTCTACGAAATGGATCGACATTTATAAGATCAGCATAAAACATATTGTACTGGCCAGACTGTAAGAGTTCTACTAATTTGTGCTAAAAATTATGAAAAATAAATCGATTAAAGGTTTAGAATTGTACTGAATCAATAACGGGATTTTCTATATAACGACTGTAAAAATGTTATTCTATAAATTAAGGATAGAGTATGGAAGCTAAGTTTCGTATGACCCATCCATTTGCTAACTTCAGCGGTTAGCGGGGCGGTTATTGATACTGGACCAACATACTACATCAGTTCGTAGCTTATTTCTGTGTCCCTAGAGTACAAAATTTGTTTGCAAATATAGAAATACACTAAAATTAAACTTTTTTCCTCGATCATTAAAAAATGTAACTGATGTTATTACCACGGAATAATAACCCTATCTAACCATTATTCTTGAAATCCATTAACGTTATGAAGAACCTTAAATTTTAATGTAGAAAGACTAGTTCCTCTTATATATTATATCTCCACTTACCGGTAACTGTTCTAAGGACAATTCAAATTTTATGGCTTCATTTAGCAAACGATAGCACAGATGAAACATTGGCCCCATAGGTGCAAAGAAATTGTGCAACATTTCAAAACATTGTGGCGAATTTTCCTTAGTGGTGGCTCTCAAACCCCAACCCAAACCACCAGTGCCAATGCCAAACACCGACTGAACAATTGTAGGGAATATTTCCTGCAACTCTCTCAGATTGCCCCTATCGAAGAGCATATTCAATTCCGTGCATCGATCAAGCAAAGGGAAATTTAACAGTTCAAGGATACGATTCTATTAATGAAGGGAGAAAAAGAGGAAACCATTAATATAGAGGAATGCGGCAGCTTTATTTACATTTTCATTCTTGTTGTTGTTCGTATTGTTTTTTTAGTGTTGCACGCCGCTCCCGCTCTTTCTTGAATGGGAGATACTTACGCCAATATTTTCATAATACAAGGCCATATTTGCAATGTTTGCTTGCTTTTTTGTTTAATTAAAACTAAATTTTTCACTAAATATATACAAATAAAATAAATTTCATGAAATTTTCTTTTGTTTTTCCTCCTATTTTTTCTTAAATGCTTTTGTTTTCTTTACACAAACACAAATTAAACTTCAGAAATGCAAAAAACAGCCGTCTTCGAGAAAAAAAGTCAATGTGCCAAAGAGGTGTGAAGTTAACACGAGGGAATACAATGGAATAAAACAAAGAAATTGTAGACAATTGAGAATGAGTAAAATGGAATCATAATGTTTTATTTTGTCTTGCTATGGAAGAATGTTTACTATTTTTTGTTATGAAATAATAATAAACTCTGTAATCCGCTATGTCCACATGCAAAATTATCAAAAAAAAGTTCAGTGAAATTATTTAATCAAATAAGATACCATAGCATCCACAAAATATAATACTTAGAGTTCGTTATCAGCGAGTGGGGTTTTTCAATATTTACATATCATTTCCTTCAAGCATAATAAAATTGTAATTTATTCAAACTAAAACTCGAACGCTTTTATAAAACTACCTTCTATCTTAATATGCCTCTAATAGAGAAATACTTATATAAACTTATTGTAGGCAGTCGATCTAGGAAATAAACATATCTTCATTTAAGTTCTTAGTGCTCTATCGGAAAATGTGTGTATGGTACAAAAAAGGCATTTACAGCCTGTTTCCAGAAGACGAGCGTAAGAAAACGTTCGTCTAACAAGTTGAGTGACTTGTCTGTTTATGTGTAAAACACAAACAAAGCACTCAATTTTTGTTAGTGTGTGAAATATAAATAGACAAGTTACTCAACTTGTTAGACGAACATTTCCTTACGCTCGTCATCCGGAAACAGGCTGTAAGTTTCATTAAATTCTTAATAGAAACAACATCTGTTCATGTCATACAGATCTATTATATATTAATGCTTATAACTCGACTAATAGGTCTTATTTACTAATACATATATAACTTTATAATGGTATTTTTTTATATAGAAGATGCCCATTGTTACTAACCGCTAATTTAATATATAGAGGGATGAACATTTTCCGAAAAAAAAAAAAAATGAATAAACACAAGTTTCGATTTCGTAAATTAGATTTCAAGTGAATTAAAAACAATTTTATTTATACGAATTCGGTTGCCAGCGAAACGTATTATTAAAAAAAACAAATTTATTTCATTTTATTTTTTTTCCTTAAATTCCATTTTCACAAAAAAAGATTTAAACATTTTTGCTTAGTAAAAAAAAAGTCATGGAAGTTGAGGGCGAAACAGTTACAGTTGGCCAGTTCCAAACACTGGTACGTTACAACAATCCAGTGTTGGTAATAAAACATCCCGAAAAGAAAACTGCACCCACAGAATTGGTAAGAAAACAAAACAAAAAAAAAAAAAAAAAAATTATCGTGCAATCATCCAAAAATAAAAATCTTATAGGAATTAAAACGTCCTCAAACGGCTGGAGCTTTATTGGATACAAAAAGAGAAACTGAGGAAATTTTAAATGCTATACTGCCGCCACGTTGTTGGGAAGAGGAGGGTCAACTATGGCAGCAAACTGTTTCGAGTACACCGGCCACAAGGCAAGATGTTATAAATTTACAGGAAATGTTAGATACACGTCTGCAGCAGACACAGGCCAGGGAAACGGGTATATGTCCTCTACGTCGTGAACTCTATTCTCAGTGTTTTGGTAAGTTTATACGATTGGTTTTTTAAAAACCTCTTTTAAACTCTTTTTTTGTAATACCAAGACGAAATCATACGCCAAGTAACTATTAATTGCTCGGAAAGAGGCTTATTACTATTGCGCATACGTGATGAGATTGCCATGTCCATGGAGGCCTATGAAACTTTATACTGCAGCAGTGTGGCATTTGGTATGCGCAAAGCTTTACAGGCCCATGAGGAAAAAGAAATGTTAAGGGATCGCGTTAAGACATTGGAGGCAGAAAAGGAAACCTTAGAAGAGATAATCACTGATATGAAATTGAAAAATGAACAGGCTGAACGTAGAAACGCCGAGCTGCGTGCATCAGAAGAAAAGAAATACCAAGAGGAAATTGCCTTCCTTAAAAAGACCAATACGCAACTGAAGGCCCAATTAGAGGGCATAACAGCGCCCAAAAAATAAACACTAACCACCTGCATATCTTTGATAAGTCTTTATTTTGTTCTTTCTTTTTTGTTATAGAAAAGCTTTTTATTAAATATATTTTAAAATTTTTAGCTTATTCTTTAGCATTTACACTTTCATCGACTTGTTCTGTTTCTTCTGAAGTCGTTTCTACCATTTCCGGCTCATCATCAATTATTTCATTAACTATAGGTGTGGGTTTAAAGACCTTAGTTTCTGATTTCTTCTTTGTAGTTTCTTTAGCTGGACGTTTAACTGGTGGCTGTTCATCTATAACTTCATACTCTACTGTTTCTGTGGTTTGAACTTCCATTGCCTCATCCTCTTGGGGCATTTCTGAGTAGATATTTGTTTCAGCTGTGTCAGGCAATTGATCTTTAATGGTTTCCAATTTCTTCATATACATATCGTAAACAAATTGTGTCATATGTGTCATATTATTAATAGTTGTAATATTTTCTTCCGCTATCGTATCATTAGTCAGACGCTGTGTGGGATAGCTTTCGTTCTCAACAAGTTGAAGTTTTTGTGGTCTCATTGTCAGCTAACGAAAAAAGATAAAGTATATAAGTTAAAAATGTATTTATGCAATAAGTTTGTAAACTTACCAGTTTAAACGTTTGTTGCAGCTCCAAACAGTTTTTGAACAAACCCACTCTGCCAAAGATGTACAGACCCAAACGAGCACGACTCATGGCCACCACCAAACGTCTAACATCTCTTATATGACCCACAGCCTTGGTACGCACCAATGATATGAGTATGTAATCATTTTGTTGACCCTGATACTTATCTACGGTGGTTATCTTATGAGGCCAACCTATCAAGGGATTATTGCCACATCTGCCATTAATAACATCACGTATTAAATGTTTCTGACCATTATAGGTCGTTAATATAGAAATCTTTTCTGCCGGATAACCTATCAGACGCATGTACATATAAACTGCCACAATATACTCAGCTTCAGCTAAATTCTGATAAAAGTATGGATTTGGTTCCGATTCTCCCACACCATTGAAATCATCCACATTGATTAATTGATAGTCATGCAAAAAGCCTGTATTGCCAGCCCGATACTCCTCAGTATCCAAAATGTGTTGCAAATCGTCCAATTTCTTGTAACGCCATTTATATAAAGAACAAATACTGGATCTAGCACGACCTTGGCCATCTAGATCAACTGTAGGCACACCTAAACGTACCAGACGCGTAAAAAGACTCTGTTCCATATTAGAATACTTTTGGAAGGCCATATTCTTAATAACTGGCGGCAATTGATGATGATCACCAATCATAATCCAACGTTTGAGACGATTAAAACCATCCATAGGATTTTGTAAAAGCAAGGGTATAAAGGTCTCGATTTCCAAAATCTGAGCAGATTCTTCCATCAGTATGTTGTCATAGCGGAAGCCTAGATTTACCAATTCTTTGCGTTTTAAGGCGGCATGAGTACAGGTCATGGCTATTATTTTAGCCTCTTTAACTAACAGATACTTCGAACGATCCAAGCCAGTGCGTAAAAGTTCAAAAGCTCTAAACTCTTCAAGTTCCGTAAAAATATGAGATATATAACGGAAACAGGATTTGGCAATATTCATATAATCCTCAAAACTATCGCCTTTGAATAATGGCTGGGGTGCGTCTGAAAAGAATTTGTTAAAGGGGAATTGCTCTTCGAAGAGTGTACGCCAGTCACTAGCGTTTTCATTTTTTTCCAAAGCATATGCTTGATTTTGGAATTTTTCCCATCTGGCCATAACATTATACAGATAGAAATAGCCTGCCGTCTCACAAGTATAGGCATTGTCGCCTAAGACACCTAAAGATTCTTGTAGCTTTTGAACTTGTTGCAGTAGATCCAAACGTTTTGCCAACACATAGTTAACACGACCATAACGGCTGAAATCCTTTTCGGTTTCTAAGGCCTCCTCACCATGACCCAAACGAAGTAAATGTCTTTCGTCGATATCCAAAGCCATGATTTTCTCAAACAACTGATTCAAAGCCTGATTGGAATGTGTCACTATTAAAGTTCGTTGATTGGGATGATTGTGATAAATATTGGAAATAATCTGAACGGCAACATCGGTTTTACCGGTACCGGGAGGACCCACAACCACAGTCAAACCGGGCTGCATGCCAGCGCGTATAGCTTCAATTTGAGTTGGGGTAAAGCGTATAACATTGCTATTAAAGTAAACATTTTAAAATTAATGTCATTTGCCAAATTATTGCAGGTGGTCACAACACTTACTGCTTCGGTTTGTTACCCAAATACGGTCCACGATTTTCAAATCCATAGGGTTGTACAACAATTGATTTAGAAATATGTTGCTCGCTTGTAACTTCTGCTTGCTCCGTGTCTTGCTCCTCTTCAGATTTCTTTTTCTGTAACACATCTTCAAATATTAAACGGAAGGGTGCCTTACGCTGATTCTCGGGAGCATCGCATTTTACTTCATAATCGGGAAAGCTTTCGATAATGTGATCATATGAGAGAAAAGTATCATTGAAATCCAAACTGGGTTCCTGAAAGCAAATAGGTGTGAAAAAATTGTTAAATGCCAAAAATCTTTAAAACTTTTACCTGATTGGGCATTTTAGAGTAATGGGCAGCGCTTGGATCGCCATAACCCAATAGAATATCATGTAACCAGGCGGGTACTACGCACTCGGTATTCATTAAATGTCTTATGGTTTCCAAAACTGCCTTAAAATTGTTCTCTTTGGGTTTTCGTCTCATAATAATGTTGAAACTTTCATAAACATCATCTCCACCCTTAAGGGAAAATAAAAAACATTAAATTTTGTAAAAGAAAACCTTAACAATGTTATCTTACTTCCTGTAAAGAATCCATGTCTAAACGGTATTGATTACAATCTAACCAAACACGAAAAGTTCTTTGTTCTCCTGGCAATTGGGGTCGAGGATCTGGACCATCTTCTATAACACGACCATTAGCATCTAGCATACCCTCTATTTCACAGCCGCGAACATAAACTAAACCAACTTGTGGTATAAAAGGTTCTCTAGGATTATATTTGGTTCCTCAAAAATAAGAATACAATTTTTAGAAAAATTATGTCTCTTTTTCTTTTATTTGAAACAACGACAAAAACAAAACATACCATATGGTTTGGTAGGCTTAACGGTTATCAAGAAACATACATCATGTTTTCTTAAATTTTCCCATTCCTCTTTGATTTCCTTACGCACCGATAACGTAACACCAATATCTGCTCTCACTCTGGAAGGTTTCTTTTCGCCTATATGTGGCTTAGCCACTTCGACCACAGCAAATGAGGCTATGGGCAAAGCCATACGTGCCCATCCGCCAAACACAACATCACCATCTTCCGATTGCCAAGGTGACATACGACTAACAGCATCTTCAATATCCTGGCGAATTTCATAGGTTGACTCCAAGCGAAACAAATTAAAATTTCTCAACAGATAGTCGTGCAAAGTCAAAAATTGCAAGTTTAATTTCGGCAAAGCCAAGCAACCATCCCCTGTATAATATTCTGATGGTACTATATTTTCATCCCATATTATATCTTCCGTTGGATAAAGAGGCATTTCATTAAGAGCATCCAATTGAGAACAACGCCTCTCATGTCTAGTTATCAGTAATTCCTTGAGAAAAGCTTCATCCAAACGATGCCATTGAAAAGGGGGATCTAGTTCATCAGGTACCAAATTTAAAAATGACGCAATTTGTTTCAAAGCCTTCACTTCCAAACTGCCAAAGTGTTTTTCCAAAGATTCTCGAGAGTCTATGTTTGCCACATTTGTTAGGGCAAACATTCTCAAATCGGGAAATTTTGCAAAGGCAGCTCTTTGCAGGGAGGTAATCTTATTATAATGTAGTTGAGTCATGTCATGGTCCGTTAAGGAATCACCGGTAACGTCATTGATTTCGAAACGAGAATAAAACTTAAGCATGTCCAAGAGCTAAAATAGAAAAAGTTGATAAAAGGATAGGTTATATGGATTGACCACAAATTAGCAAGTTCATTCGAAAGCCCAACGACACATTTTGAAAATTTTAAAAACATTTTCATGTTAACTACCCTATTTCGAAATACCAACCTGTACTTTAGACAAACTTAAATAGATTCGTCAATGACATAAAAGCTGTACCGTTTCTTTCTCTTCTTCATCTAAGCGACTTCTGTAATAATTACATTGTGCGCAACCTATACTTTATGTGTCATATGTTCAATCATCATAGAGTGCCCAGAATCTTGGTCCTTTTCTTAGCCAAATTAAGCCAGAGCATTAATATAGATCATCTATACCTCTAACATTTAAATTATATATAGCAGACAAGGGAGGCGGCATGTCCTCTTACACAAAAGTTGTCATGTTAGTTCCGCAGTCATCAGCAAATTCTCTCCCTCTAATGCCCCCATATAAGTTTAACACAGTGTTGACCTAACTACTTCACTGAAGACATTTCAACTCAATTATGAAAATAAGCGAATATTATTTAAAGCTTTAGATTTGGATTCAATACTGATTTCAAACAAAGACGACCTTAACTAGTGTATAGAAAAGTACTGTTCTATCAAGACCATGCATGGGTTAATATCTGGTTTACCACTATAGCAAAAATCCATGAAAAACTACTATCACATCCAATAAAATTACTAGATTTTATGGTGCCCGCAACTTTAAAGAAATGTCTGTATGGTGGTAAGAGATTTGAATCGAACAAAGCAGACAGCATTGAAATAAAAAAGTCTACTTTAGGACCTTTACAAATCTCATTATTTGGAGGAAATGAAGAAGCGGGGAAAAGTCTGATTAGATATAAACTGATCTGATTTACTTGTTTATGTTCTTTTATTTGCATTTTAAAATTTGTACATTTTCTTATCGATGATACTGTTTAGGAACGTATGTATGTATGTATATGGTATTTTAACTTAAAAGAAATCATTTAAACACGCAAGTAGAATCCTGTAAGTGTACGAGTATCTTGTACTTGTGTGTACAAAAAAAAAAATATTTCAAAAACAAATACAAATGAAATTGGAATAAAAGCCGATGAAAACACCATGACAACAAAGAATTTTTATAAAAAAAATACACGTAAAAAGGTGTAAAAAGCATGCAAACATACATACAATTAAAAGTAGAATATTGGAATACATCCATGCCGGTGTTTCTACTTATTCCTATAGTAGTTTGATAAAGATTTTACGTTTTTCTTAAATACATAAATATTTTAGGCCTCCTCTTATAAAAAGTATTTACAAAGAAATTCATATGCCGGTCTTAAGGTCTTCTGGGGTCATTGTTTGATCGAATGCACATTAAAACGCACAGATTCCCATTGTGTATAGCAATAGAAATGTGCAAGTCTATTACTGTCAATTATTTATTTCCGTACTATTTAATTACGGAATTTCGATACGATGGATGACACACAAGAAAATGTATCTATGTATCTGCTCTCTTACACGCATGTATTACAAAGCCGGGCTTGAAATTTTATTAACTCTGCCTTTAAAAATGTAAGTATTAAGAGAAGCACTCAATTAACAAACACAGAGTGTTAGTTTAATGTTTAACAGCAAATAATGTACAACAACTATAGCAGAGTATGGAAAAATAAAGTATTGACAATATAAACGAAACATGAAAAACGATATTACTCAGTAATATGTAAAATTAATGTTTATTTGTATGTATTGCTCAATAGAAGCTACGACTTCTTTCCATCTGCCAAACAATTTGCTGATTACATTTCCAAACTGCTTTTTATTATTTAGGTTCACAAAAGAATTTGATGTCTGAGAATTGCGGCACTAAGCATTGAATAATACCAAAAATAGTCAGAAGTGGGCTAAGCCGCCGTTCATTTTTTAAACAATTATTAGCCGACTATGAACATTGTCATCTTGAACAATTGTGGACTTTTACCTGGTCGTTTTCACAGCTCAACATTAATGACACTTTTCGTCTAACTAAATACACAAAGTGTCAAGAATTTTGGCCTTTGTTTTATTTGTTGGCTAAGTTTTACAAATTTTTATCATAATAGATGGATATTGCCTTTAACAATTTGATTGGGAAAAAACCTTTGTTTTGTGGCTTTAAAGCAGTCTTTCAACACGAGAAATCACTTTTTTATTCTTAGCTTTAGTTTATGAGAAAAGCCGTAATATTTTTTTGGGAAATCATAATTTAAACGTATTAAAATCTTTGCTTTTAAAATAAGAAACAAGCATTACGACCAGTAACCTCAGGGAATTTTAAGTTTTTCAAGGGAGAACTATGACAAAAGTACACAGCTATTAACGCAGCCGAAAAAAAATACAATACAAGATTCAAAATAATAAAATAGTATTAAATCAAGTTCAATGACCCATAATACATTTAGTCCTTTTGGAACTAAATATACCATAGACTGTTTGAATAGTCCTGTTTAAGCAAGGTTTTTCGTAGGATTTTAGTTTTAGATAATGAGAAGTTGTCGTGTTGTAATTAAAATTTGGGTATGTGCTTGTAACAACTCGCTTTAAAATTCGTTAGTTAAAAACATTTGTTTTCTTTGTAAGTACACATGCATACATACATAACATACATAAGGAAGACTTCTCTCCATCAATGAGCTACACCCGATTCTAATTACAGACTCATTGAAGGGGAACTACAGTTTAATGCCGACTCCGAACGGCAGATGCATTAGTTAAAGAAGTTTTTCATAGCGTAAATGTATATCATAGCTACTACTAACAATCTTATGAGGTGATAGCGCTATTGAAAATTCAGATGGTCTGGCCTGTTATTGAACCGAGGACTTCTTAATTGGCAGGAGGGTGTCCTATCTAACATACTACAGGTTCACACACAGTGTGAGTAAATTTGTTTTTTAATTTTCGAACATATTGACTGCTTTGTACAAAAAGTCCGGTTGGGGCAATCATCACAAAAATCTAAATGAGACAATATAGAGAATAATTCAAGGTTTAAAAATGCAGAAAATTATAAATTTTTATTATATTTTAAAATGTTAAAGGAGATTTTTCATGTTCATGTCGCTTAGCGAAAAAGGGTTAACGCTATTTTTTATTTTAATATAGCCTTTTTCTTGAATACAAAAAACGCTACTTTAACAATTTCCACTTAGCATTAAATGTTAAAAGTGCGAGAGAGAACACTAAATAACAACAATAATCTTTAAAATAGAAATTCAAGTAAGAAGTTGAAAATGTTAAAGTCCAAATAACAGTGAATATCTGGCTTTTGAATTGAATGGAAATGAAATGGAGAATGGACGGAGGGTGCATTAGTGAAATAAAATTAATTGTAAACAAAAAGTGTGTACAAAATGTAAATAAACAAAAAAGGGAGATAATGAAGAGCAAAACATGTTTAAGTTACTCATACTTTTAAGAAATTTAAGAAGCAAAATAAACAATCCACAAAATGATTTCATGCAATAACAACACTTCTGTTTAAGTAAGTTTCAAAGAATAACAGCAACAACATTAGATTAATAAAAACTGAGTGAAATAAAAAAAACTCAAAGATCATTTTATATTAGAGAGCAAATAAAAAAGAGAGCATCAGACCTTTGATTTTGAGTGATGACGTCGCATTAATGAGTGTTTTGTGTGGTATGTTTTAATACTCACTATTCCATTACACAGATGTGTGTTATTTTAGCCAGTTAGTCAATGGAACTGTTTTTGTTCAAATAGTTGTTAACCAATTTAAAAACAGTATGGCCAAAATCTTTGCAACCAAATGGTTATTTTATATATTTTGCATATTATTATTGCACGGAACCAGAAGAGTAAATGCTAATTTACAAGACAATAATCATGTAGATGAGGATGTAGTCTCGGTAAATAAATGCTGTGAAAAATTTGAAATTCTTATTGACTCTGTATGCAGCCAGGTGAATGAAAGTGGTAAGTAATGATACAGCAAAACAAAGCGTCATTATTTATATGGGAGGAGGAGACAAGAAAGATGGAAAGAAGCAAGGTAGTAAGAGAGAAACAAAAACAAAAAAATAAAATTAATGTGGCAAAAAAAAGTGGTGAAAAAGCGCCAATTTAAAAAAATTTGTTGGTTTTAAATTACAGAATATTTTTTTTAGGAATTCAGTTTTTTTTGTTTCTACATTTAACATTAGTTTTCTTGCTCCCCTTTTTAATATTCCATTTTAAATTGGTTTTTAATTATATACTCATGTGTAAGTGTCTCTATTGTCTTCTTTTATGCGGTAGAATATTATCAACCTATGTTTACCAGCTATAGTGGAGAACCAAATATGCCGGTAAAATATAAATTTGTTATTGGTCTACCACTTTGTGGTTCAATGCAAACTTGGCCTATTTATCATAACCAAGGGGTAAGTGTAACAAAAGATATTTATGTATAAACTTCGTTTTAATGGGTACGAGGATAAGTTATTTTTTTGTTTTTGTTTACTTTAATATAGAGTTCTGATAAACTGATTTTACTGGATGATGGCAAATTACGCCACTACACCAATATTGCCAATGATGATGGCAGTGTAGCAACTACGTCTTCCGATGATTATGCTGATGAATTGGCTGAAAATTTGAAACCAACATTTTATGATTATGGCCGTGATCAATATTGTATCGATAAAGTGAGTTAGTTAATGATGACTAATCTTGTTTTCTGGAATTTTAATTAAGTGATAATATATTTTGTATAATATTGACTTTACTAATCTTTTCAATCAATTCAATTAGGCTATTTCTACAAACGGCGATCAACGTCAAGGTTTATTTGTTTATGTTTGCTTAGCCAAAAAGGAAATCAAATGGACCGATTCAAGTTTTCTTATGGGTAAAATATTAAATCCCATTTTTCATGTCATATCTTTGGTTATATTGCTAATCATAGCCATTGTATATTTCATATTGCCGACTTTAAGGTATGTTTGTCGACTTTTAAAATATATCATTTTATTTCTAAAAACTACTCATTTCAGAGATCTTGTGGGCAATATTATAACAACTATTGCCGTTTGCCTCATGGTGGCCCAGGTGGCAGATCTTGTACGCATATTTACAGAACTAACAAGTCATGTTAGTTTTATTGTGGCCGATATTATATTATATTTTAGCATATTGGCTGCATTCTTTTGGCTTAATAGTTTCGGTTATTATATATGGAAAACATTTCGTTCACGCAATGTCTTTCTAAGAGTAACAGATGCACGCAAATATTGCTATTATTCGGTATATGCTTGGGGTTCTACAGCATTTATGGCTTTTATGGCTGTATTTGCCCATTATTTTTTGGATGCCGATACCTATAAAAAGGAAAATGTTGTAGCGGAGCAGGAAACAATGGGTTGGTTGGGTATAGCAATATTTTTTGCACCCATAGCCTGTACAATACTAGTGGATATATTTTTCTATGTAACTACTTTGAAACTGATAAATCGTCGTAATGTTTATGGACGTATACAGCATAAGCTAAAGGCTAAGTATGTCAAAATTTTATTTTGTTTTTGTTTTTCTTTTATCAAATTTTGGTTTTTCTTTTCAGTTTCATTATGTTCTCTTTAATGCTTTTAGTCTTGTCCATAAATTGGCTATTCTTATGCATGTCTTGGTTTAAACTCGAAGGCCTCTTATATGCTCACATTATAGTGAACGCTTTGCAATCGCCTCTGCTGTTTTACATTTGTGTAGTTCGTCAGAAACATGTTACATTTCTATTGAAGAAATCATGTTGTTACAATGAACCACCCTCTTCGAATGATTGGGGCGATGAAATGCACTATATGAATTGCAATGATTATTAATATTTTTTAAGACATAGGAATGAACTGATTTTTTATTTTACACCCTGAATTTATATTAAAAAAATATACCAGACAAAACTAATCGTTAGTTATTAAGTTGACAGAAAAGAAGTACAACTCTTTTAACAATTAAAATGCTCGCTTACTAGATACTTTTACGGTTTTTTGTTTAAATATCTCTTAATCTTAGTATATATTTAATTAAATATGAAGGAATTTAGCTCTCACCTATATTATTAGGCATTTATTTACAAGAAGAAATAAACAAAACAATCGAATAATTTTATACATTCAATGTATAAAACAATTTTGCTCGAAAATTAATAAAATAAATAAAGTGTACTTAATTGATATTAAACGGTTTTAACAAAATAAAACACTTAAATGTTTGAACAGAGTATTGATTTTTAAGTAAGTAATTGTGATATCCTTAAAGCATTTTAATAAAAACACTAAAAGTATCAGCGTTTTTGATGTTGATGCCCATAGAACTTGTATAACAAAATGGATAGTTTTTATATGACCTAATATTAAGTTCAGGTTTTTTCGGGGAATTGTAAGCATTTTACTTAACTCACCTGGCCAAACAGTTTTCCCTCTGGTCTTTGGACAAGATTACAAATTTGAGCTCGAACTAATAGATGTGAATCGTCTAAGACGGTATTGAAGAAACGACGTGTTGGTAGTAATGCTTCTAAATCAATCATTAACTCCAAAAATCGTTCACAATATAAAATGGTGTCGCTACTAATGTTACCCTCTAAGGGCAGATTTTCCAAAACATCTAAAAATTGTATAATAAGATTCTGTAGAAAATGACGTTCCCACTCAACTTCGGGTTTCTTTTGTTTTTGCTCCCTCTTCTGTAATTTACGCCAATACCTGTGCCATTCGGGTATATTTCTTAGCTCTTGTTCTAAGCGTTCTGTCGAGAAAAAACAAATTGAAGATATATTAAAAGTATAAGGACTATAAAGTCCAAATAACACTTACTTGGTTGCAAACACGACCACATGGATAACGAGACTAGACGTTTGATTTGATTGCGACACAATTCGATTTCCATGCTATTAAAACAGTGATTTAAGAAAACCAGCAAAGCTGTTTTCTCCCTGAGAGCAGTTTTATTGTCCTCGTTAAGGCACAGCTCCAAAACGTGTCGAAAGAACTCTGGAAATTCATCGGACAATTGTTCAAATGTGGGCCAAACCTCTACACGTTCGCGAAATTTTTCATTAACCATATAAATAATGGACATTAAGTGCGCATGTGTGGCTGAAGAACGTTTATAATTTGGCCACAAATAATTTTCAAAGTACTGGCTGAATTCCAGCAGCACTATACGTCGTGTAGGATTCTTATGTTCAAGTATTTCTCTCAAATATATGTCATCGATGAGTTGGGCATCATAGGGCTGATGGGAACCTTCCGTTTCTGGTGACCAAAATTTAGAGGCAATCTTTAAAGAAATTTTAAAAATTTGTTAAAACGTTTACACTTTTCATTTACTAGTGACAAGACTTACCTCCCATATAATATCGGCACTTAGTTGGGAAACAGTCATCTGTCCTACTTTCTGTGTGTTAGGTTCCGTACCCTGCCTATCATTTTTAACTTGGTTCACATTTTTTAATTTCATTCTTTAAGTTTTTTATTGAAAAATTTTATGAACAAATACAAAATTTACAAAACGATTCTTAAATGCACAAGTATTTATACAAAAATGTAAACAGACCAGCGGTATGTCAAAAACAAAGCACAGGGTTGTTACAGTGATATATTTCAAAGACAGGGTGCTTATAAAAAGTATATTATTTTTATTTTTCAAATAACCCAACGAACAATTCAAAAAAGATAAATACAGTGGCCAAAAAAACTATTCACATGAACTTACAAATTCATTAAGTAGTCAATAAGAAACACTACAACGTGTAATCCAAAAAAATAAATTTGAAAGAACTTTATTAAGAAGCAAAGAACCCATTCAGTAAAAAAATTGTGATCACAAAAGAAACTTATGCAAAAAATTCATTGTTTAAAACATAAATGAAAAAATGAACAAAAAAGTATTCAACATGGACAATATTTTTAAAATATAAAACATTTGTTGTTGGTTTAAAATCGAGTTGCTTTTCCTTTACTTCTTATAACTTCTCTGAAACGTTTTGGCATAGATCTTACAATTTTTTGTATATTTAGAACCAATTTTGTCCCAATCTTCTTGCAGAATTTCTTTCAACTATTTGTAAAATCACCTGATTTAACAAATAATAATAAAAAAAATAACGTAACTCCATAAATATTCAATGCGGCTTAGGTCTAAAAATTGTGCGTAGTTATTATTATTTTTAGGCAAACTTATAAAAGCCTAAGCTTTGTTTTGATGCAAAAAAGCTTGGTATCATTACATTGGTAGGACTCTTGCAACTCTCTATAGGATTTCGATATACTTAAACCTTCCCATTACAACTAAAATGGTTATATTTGCTTTCAATTGCTTTGAAATGCCTATGTGCTTTTCGGTACTTTTGGTTAAAGCATAGTTTTGGATTTTTTTTTTTGCTTCACGAACGATCCGTTGTTCATTGCTTCTATAAGTCTTCGAGGACGATCACTGGTAGCATTGTTTACCATATATTTCACACTTTATCTATTTTTCGTTTATATATAATGGAAGTTGCTCTTGATTTTTTAACTATTTTTGATATGGCATTTTGGGATTTTCCCAACTTAAAATGATGAATTATTAGATTCCTTATAGCGACAAAGGTCTGTTTTCTTTTGCGTCCCATCTTTACGATCATATGAACATTAATGAGAAAAACTTTTTTGAATTATAATTATAGTACCTAACGGTATTATTAACATTAAAAATATAAACTGTAAACAATGATTGTCAAATATTTTTTTGCTTTGAATACTTCGTTTTCTTTTTTTTTTGTTTACAAGGCAAAATAATATTAAAATGCGCAATGTTGATAAATTTTGTAACTGTAAATCATAAAACACTTACAACATAACAAAAAATATTGAAATTGCATGCAAAATTTATAAATATATTAATAGTATGAGATATCGAATAGTTTTTTTCGACCACTGTATATAAAAATAAAATTCAGTAAATAGGTCTCTATGGGTGAAATTAACTAAACTTTCAAAATGTAAACAAAATATAAATGCTTAAATAGAACTAATCTTTAACATCTAATAACTCTGTAAAAAAGCCTCTAGTATGCATAAATAGTGCAAAATTGTGATTGTTTTCAAAAATGTAAGCTCTGCAAATTTTAATTGTAATATGTCATATATTTAACAAGGTAAATAGGCCTCCTTTCTATTTCTTCTTTCAAGTGACTTTAAAGTGCATATCTTTAAATGCTTAATATGCAGGAAAAAGCTTCCGTTGAGAAAATAATTATATATTGGTCTTTATTCAATTAGCCAGCACAACTTTATGCTCTTATGCTATGATCACACGATTGTCACAAAAGTACCAATATGACGCAATTTCAATTATGCTTTATTTTCGCAAAATATCAAAATTATCTCAATTTATTCTGCGAAAAAATATACTCAAACTTAAATATTGATACATATTGTCAACTTCAATTTTCACACAAGAACACAATAAATATTGCCGCATTTAACATTTTTGTTGCCGCATTGTTACCTATTGTGCGGACACACAATTGCCGTAGCAATAATTGATACAATGCGGCAATCATGTGATCCCAGCTTTACACAATTTACATATTTAGAATGATGCAAATCACTGTTGCCACTTTTTTCATAACTATACAAAATCCGTACTATTAAAAAAATTTTGTATATATTTTCTACCCTAAATATATTGTATAATTTATGTACTATTTTGATAACTAAAGAAAAAAAAAGCATTCCAAATAGAAGTACATACAATTTTATTAAAAGTAGCAACTAAATGATTGGCTTGCATCGCGTTTTACAGCAGTATGAAGTTTGGAGATCATATTTAAAAAGTGGAAGTATTTGAATATTCTCATAAAGCGATTGAGTCAAAGCTTTCTGCCTTGAGCGATAAGCCAACAAAAGAAAAGAAAAGTCGATTTTATCATCGTCACCCAGTTTTGATGATGACATTTATGATTTTATAGATAAAGTAGATCCTAAATTTGTGCAGTTGTATAAAATTAAACCACTATTAAATTTTAAAAGCAAATTTTCTTACGTTGAATGAGATTACCAAAAAATGGACAATGAGTGGTAATAACATGCAGTTTTGAACCACAAAAAACTACAACTTCTTTCTGGTGTAAATGTCAAAATTTTTAAAATAAAAAATTGTGTTCATCAAACTCTTTTTCAAATTTTAAAAGTGTTATAACTTTGCCGTGAAGAGACCCGGCTAAAACCGATTCTCGAAATAGGTTATCAACTGATATAAACGCGTGAAATTTTGCAATGTTTCTTTTAAAATACAAATGAATTGGTCTCTTTTTATTATTATTATTTTTTTATACTATTACACTTGGTTTGTACTTTTGTAAAATTTTTTGTTTCTTTTGTGGCAACACTGGTGCAAATAGGCCTTTAAATAATAAAAGCAATTTTTCCAACCATCAATTCTCTGCACCACAGCTTCGATTTATCTTATCGGGATATAACAAGGTAATTACTACTGAGTAATTCTGAAGCCGAATAGGTAGAAGCGGATTCTTCGAATCTGACCAGGTGCTTAATACTTAATACAATTGTTAATAATTTTACATTTAATGACATTATTTACATTTATTGTAAAATATCTTTGACATAAATAAATGACTTAAATTTCCTAAATAAATTTCTTCTTTCATCTTTAAAATCTTTCAAATAAAAATGTTTAGGCCGTAGAAAATTGATTTATAAATAATTACTCATCGCCGAATTTAGTTTTTTTTTTTTCATTTTAATTGTTCAGTTCTTTTTGTTCATTTATAATTTCTTGATTAACATTATTAACATATGCACACTCTGCTCCCTGTTGTAAAACTCTAAAGTTTTCTAGACCCTTTTTAGCCACAACGCAGTTAAAGATTTCCATAACACATTTGTTACTAACGACAGCACGATATTTACCGTTAGAAATGCAAACTGGGCTGTAAATCATGGCACAGGGTTTCAAGCAGTCTGGCTGGGTTATATCCAAATTACCCAATTTTACTAATAAATGATCTAGATCGCTAACCAATTCGGTGCTACAAAAGTCCATAGCAGTGGCCACGTATTCTAGAGATAAGTATACAAAATTTTAAATAAAAAAATTAAAAATTTTTCCAAAAGAAAACTTACTTTGTAAAGCGTTACGTTCTAAACGGCAATTGCTGGCTTTCAATATACAGGTATTATCGAATTCCTTGAAGATTTTACCATTAAAGGCACACAAGGGCGAATACAGAGCCGGGCATATTTGAGGACATTCTTCGATGTCAGTGGATATTGAATTGGCATTGGCACAAGAGATTAAGACACAAGCCACCAGAAAATAAACACTTGATTTTGCAAACATTTTTGTTAATTTCTTTTTTACAAATGTTTAAAATTATTTTGTTACTGTTACGACAAGTATTGTTTTATGATTCCAAACTGTTGCGGTAAAAACTTTATATAGAACAATTCATTTTGCTGGTTATCAATTTTCGATAAGATTATATATTTAGTTTCGATTTTTTTGTTGCTTTTTCTTTATAGACTGATTTGATTTGAAATATTGTTTACATTTTGAAGAGATTGTTTTACTACCAATTTCGTTGATGGCCCATAAATATGGTGTGTAATGCTTTGGGTACTTGTTTACAATGTTTTAATGATTTTAACACTCTACACCACCGTTGGAGATAATCTGATAGAGTTTGACACATGCAAATTTTTCGGCTTGAGTATAAATCCTATAGATATTTGTTAACAACGTTCCATTTTCATGTAACTCTTAAAAAGATGACCTGATAGCTACAGTTAGCGTTAAAAAAGTGTACACCCTTATTCTCTGAAATTTAGTTTTTGTTTCAGCCTTTAAAAGTGCAATGAATTTAAATATTTTGTATTTTTCTTAAAACTGTACTTAATACTTTCCAAAATTCGTAACCTGGCCAGCAACGATGTTGCCTTCTTGATGACCATTGTCCATGTAAATCCTTTTACTCACATCGAATACCCTGTAATATATATACCAGTCCACTGTCTTCTTTATCGTCGAGACATCCGCCTATAGAACTTTGCAGTGATCCAAACGTCTAAAGAAAATTCTCTTTCCCTATATGGGAATAAAGTCTTATTTAACATTCTTCAGAATTTGAACTGGATTGGTCGCCGTATTAAAAATTTTACTTTAGTACCGCTGATGAATAGGTATATCTAAAAATTTAACTCATTGGTGATTCAGGTTTATTTTGCACGGTTGCTCCCCAACAATTATTGATCTTTGTTTGGTCATAATAGTTGAAAAGCAATTTAATCGAAAGGTGGCTCTTACTGCTATTGCTTGTAGTGTATGGTTTATATTCGGTTCTAACGGACTATGACTTTATTACTTGTTATCTATAGTTATTGACAAAATTTGAGATACAATATAATTTATTCATTTTTAATTATCGACATCATCTTAAAGTAAAAATAGTCAATAACAAATGCGTTGTATGTGACAATATTATTTATATTATTTTTGATTATTTACAGTTTCCAATTTATTGATGAATAGATACAATTATGTTTTGAAAACTTAATTATGAGCAATATACACAATCTAATTGCTTCATAGTAGTTCGTTTCAATAACAGAAAAACCGAGATAAATACAAAAATTTAAATATGTATGTCTAGAATGCTACTTAATAATAACTTTTTAATAAGTTATACGAAACACTACCGATGACGTGGACATTTAAAAGGTCCCTAAACGACTATACTGTACTTACTTACATATGTATATAAAATCCAAACATTTGACTTATCTACCTTTATTTAGTGATAGCTTCAATTTGAAGAGCTTTGAAAGGTACTTGTAAGAAAAGAGTCTCTCAAGTATAAAATCTATGTACATACTCTGTTGGATGAGTTAAAATTCTCCAGAAATTTCAGTATTTAATGTAAATTAACACGCTATCGGCGGGGAAGAGTATTAATACCTGGTTTCTACAAACTCATTGTGTTACCCGCCGATAGTGTGTTAATAACTAATGAATTTTTTTAAAAACGTTAACTTTCGAAATAATTTTCATCAAAATTTCACAAAATATATGGAAAAAATAATTTGTAAAAGATTTATGAGCAAGTGGTACTAGGCACTAAGAGTGGTTAGGTTTTCAAGCTCTATGATTATTACAAAATTTTTCTTAGCAACTGAGCTGATTTCTGTAATATTAAGATATAATGGTCACATGCAGTGTTGCCAGAAGTAGGTATTTTTGCTACCAAATTAAAAGAATAGGGAAAGTTGGACAGATTTTTCATATTCACCTAAATGTAGGGAGACTTATCCGATTTTGCATTATTTATTAAATAAATGTAAAACAAATTTATTTTTAATTATATTTTTTGTTTAAAACACTTGTGTTTTCCCAAAATCGCTTAAATAAAAATATATGTTTGTATATCCACAAGAAAACAGAGAAGATGTGGCTTATAAAGTTGACGACACTAATCTTTATGGGAAACCAGAAATATGCTATTGCATGTTTTTTCTCATGCCACCAATCGAGTCGGATCTAAAGTTACGGTCACACTTGTCAAATATTTGACGAAAAACACTTGACCACTAATTATTTTTATTTATTTTTTAAATTATGTTATTAAAAAATCTAAATATTATTTGGTACTATTTGTTTTTATGTAATTTTTTAAGTAATGTTTCTATAAAATAGTAGTTACATTTTTTCGTCAAATATTTGATAAATGTGACCTGACCGTAGCTTAAGATAATTATTCGTTTCATGAATTTTTATGAATTTGTACAGGGAGTTGTCAGTGCATATTTTGCTTATAACAGTATATTTTTGGCATATTTCAGTTTTAAGAGCATGTTTAAGATTTTTTTGTATTTAAAGAGCATTTTAAATCTTTTTAGCGCATATTTAGAGATTTTGTGGTCTAAAATATTTATACGGCTAAAGCAAAATTTTAGTTTTAAATTCTGACAGTCATAGAAAATTTGAAATATGCATCTGTCAATTATAACTTATTATTATTATATTTCAATTAAGTTTATTACCGGATACCAGTATCTTAAGCCATGTTTGTATGTAAAAAAAAAAAATTACCAAAAATGCTTAGAGGACATACGCAATTGCATATAAAACGAATCTTTATGGATTTCAGAAGATGAAACAACTGATGCGACTAGAAAAAATATCTCAAATGTTCAACATTGTGACAAAGAGACATTAAGCCAAATATTCTTAATTAACACAGTTGTTTTGGACAAACCAATTACTTCACAACTGCACACCTTTTTGACGATTCGTTAAGGATATAAGGAAGTAAATTCAAATAAAAACTTAATTTTGTTATTTGTGCTGTATATGATAAAGGCCGTCAAAGCCATAAAATTTTCGAATTTTTACTGTATATAATATGCGCATAAAACACTTTTTTAAGAGCATATTTCTAGTTTCCCTGCTCATCAGATTTACTCAAAAGAATAATTTTTTACACAAAAGAATAATTGATTTTTCAAATACCTTTATTAACAATTGTTTAAATGAGTTTTGAAAAATATTGTTAATATAGGCTGTAAAAACTAATTAATAGGCTCAAAAACATTAGGCAATGACTAGTTAACTATATCACCTTGAACATCATTTTAGTATGGTTCCTTTCCTCGTAAAACTAAAACAATTTTTCACATTATGCTTTTGTTTTTTAAATATTCTTTATTGTATTTTATTTTTTCATTATGCCGGTTATTACTTCTTTCGATTTGCATTTTCTTCGTGTTTGCTTTTTTGATTATATAAATGGAAGCTTTTATAATTTGTACTTATGCAAAAAGAAATATATTTTTTGTGTGTGTTATATATTTTATTTACTTATAAATTAATGGACTATTTAAATTAGTTTTAATTACATATGGTATATCATATATGGTATATGTTTTATAAATGTATATCAAAATATATAAATTTAAAAAGCAAGATGGGCTATAAAAAAATAATTAAAATTATGTAAAAAAAGAGAGAGTGAAAATATAAAACTAAAATAACTTACTAATAAACTTAACGATAGGAAAGATTATTTTATAAAATAAATGTATGTTATTCATAAAAAAATTTAAAGCAAATTATAATAGTTTTTAATACTGATTGAGCTAGAAAACAAGTAAAAAGTTCAAATCACTAACCTTTTACTTACTCACTCAGTTCGTTTGTTACATGTTTGTTATATTGAAGGAGTTGGTCATATATTTTATTCTCATTACTACAAATATTAAAGCAATTTCTTACAAAATAGTTTCAAAAAGATTATTATAAATTGTGGCCAAGTTTTTTTTTTCAGTTTAAATTTCATTTTAATATATTTTTGTTTTTTATACGTATACAATATGCATATAAAAATAGTTTTAAATACGCTAGAGTATGTATGTATATATAAATACTATATATGAATGTGTATATAAGACAATAGAAAAAAAGCATTTAATATATTCGTTTCTATTTAATGATTTCTATAAATGCTTTTTACTAGGCAAAGTTTTTTTCTTTCCTTTATGCTATAACTTAATTCGTTTTGTTATTGTCATTAATATATTAAATTTTTATAGTATAAACGCGTTATTTCTTCAAGTAAAAATACTAGCAAATTAAATGAAATAAATACATAATTCTTGTTTTTAACAAAAAATAGCTGCGCACTACAGGAATTATAAAAAATTCACTCTGTTTTTTGTTCGTTTACTGAATTAAGAAGTTTTTTTTTGCTTCAATTACAATAAAAGTTTACCTTTACTATTCGAGTAAAATAATATTTATGTGTAGTGTGTTAAATAGGCTTAAATTAATTCAGTGACTACATCATCACCATCCCTTATGGGTGCCTGGAATGTTGAACCGGTAAATTCAAACATCTGCAAGATAAAAGCAAACAAAAAACATTTAATAAGTAAAAATATACATTTTATAGCAAAGCTTACTGAAGGTACCCGATTATTACGTAGCGTTGCATAATCGGCAAAATCACTTATATGCTGTGGTGGTTCCATACCACGACCACGATGATTATTATGCGCATTGTTCGAGGCTACATTAACGCCTATACTGCTTTGTCCTGCGCCACCATGATGATTAGAGCTATGATTGCCATGTCTGGGCTGTATAGTGGCATAGGTATTGTCTATGGTTTGGTGTGCATGTTCTATTGAACCACAATGATCCATGTGACCCTTAATTTAAAAAAAATTTATTTATTGTATTTATTATAAGTTAATATTAATTTCAACTTACTGGCACATCAGAGGTGGATATATGATCGGGTTCTGAGAATACTTGCATGGTCAGTTCTTGTTCTTCATATAACTTAAGTTTTCTGAAAAAAATAACATTTAAGTTCGACATTATTTAAAAAATTATGAAATTTGTTAGATGCATTTAGATTCTAAATAAAAGTCTTAAATTTCCTGTAAAACTACAAGAAATAATGAATATTTATTTAATGAAAAAATATTTTATAAATAAATTTATAAAATATAGAAAAAGACGCAGGGTAACTAAATAATGAAAACAAAAGATGGTATGGATTTAATGATAACCAAAATTTCCAAAAATTATCAGAAAATACAAGTTTTTTATTCTAAAAAGTACTTACTGTTCAATCCATAAAGGATTTTCTGTAGTATTTAAATCTTCGATGATTTGTTTTTTTATTAAGGCTTCCTTACGACGATTTTCAGTAGGCACGGAGAGATTCCTAAAAAAAACAAACATTTTTACAAATAATATTATTAATAAATTTAAATTTATTATTTATAAATTTATAAAAATTCGAAAACTTATTGAGGAACTCACCAATGTTTAAGACAACAACAGAGTACAATAAAACTAACTACACCCACAAAAAGAACAATAACTAAAGCGACTAGACCAGCTACAGCTAAATCAAATTCTTCTTGTACTATGGTTATATATGCCGGAACTACATTCTCAATGGCAAAACCAGCATAATAATCCTATCGAACGAAACGTTACAATAAATGTTTACATTTTATTAGAGTCTAATTTAGAACTTACCCTTAAATAATCGTAATTAGCATCTATGACTTTGAGAATTTCATCAACGGGTGAAATTTGTTTCGTATTGGGTTCAACAGCATGGAAAAATAAATCAGACCAATCCATACGTATACGACCCATAGAGTCAACGTGATAACGTAATTCATCGACTATAATACGATGTTGAGTGGCATTACGCAATTCGGCTATGATCTCATCTTGTTGTTGAGTAACTTCCTCACGAGGTCTGGAGAGTATAACGCGTACCAGTTGACTGTAGTCATAGATCCATACCTTCATTAATAAAACGAAGAGCAATTAAGAAAATTAGAAACAAATTAAAGAAAAGAAAAACTTACTATAACTTTAGTACGGGCTATACGTTGCGGTGCCTCCACCTCCTTGGCTATGATTTCTAATTCGAAACGATCTTGATTGTATTCAGCCATAAAGGCTCCCGTAGATATTCTACCCTCACTTGAAATTGCTAGGAAATCACAAAAAATAAAATTACTACAAGCTAAAAACTCTCAAATGTTATTTCCACTTACCAAATGGACTTGGCACTATTGATCCTGTTGTCTTATTCGCACCAAATTTATACAAATTCGATGAAGTTATCATATATTCTATTTGTGCATTTTTACCAATATCAGCATCTGTAGCATTTACCAATATAATTTCCGATCCAATAATAGCCTTCGAATTGACACCAGCATAGTAGACCTCATGCATGAAAACGGGCGCATTATCGTTTTCATCCAACACCGTTATAATAACTTTTGCAACAGTATTATCACGATCTAAAGTCTTAATGGAAAACGCCGCCCTTTCTTCATCTGATATATGAAGATCCCGCTTAATGCTGGCCAATATGTATAGAGTGTAGGAGTCCGTTGTTTCCCTATCCAAAGACTTATTGGTGTATATATCACCAGTTGTCTTGTCTACAGCGAACGCACCATCTTCATTGCCCAGCAGCATATAATAGTAGACATCCTTGTTGTGTTTATTGCGTGCAGTAGCCTGGATTTTACCAATCTTGATATCACGTAAATTATTCTCTACAATTGATATCCGATACGGGTTACTGGAATCGGGAAATTCTGGTCTATTCTCATTGGCATCTATAATGCTGATAGTGAGGAAACGTAATGTTTCAAAAGGTGTAGGATTACCCGAATCGCGAGCCACTAAAATCAAGTCAAAGCTGTTCAAAATGAAAGAAAATTAAATGAAAAATCGAAAAACAAAAATCTTAAATAATATTTTTACTTGGATTTCTCTTTGCGGTTCAGTTCCTTATTCGTTCTCAATTCACCGGTTTCGCTATCAATTTTAAACTCTTCAGTTTCTTGTAGATTTTGATCGTTGACTTGTAAATGATAAAATATTTTGCCATTCTCATCAGTATCATTGTCAGCGGCCTTAACGGTTAAAACCAAATAATTTTGCTTCACCGTATCCTTCAAAGAATTCCAAGTATTAGTTCAACAATGCTTATTTTTAAAATAATTTATACTTACTCCTGGTATTTCTATAGTGGCATTTGATAATGCCGGTATTAAGAAAACCGGTCGGTGTTGATTTACTCCCTTAACGGTTATTATAGCTTTTGTAAAGGCTTCCATGGTGCCCGAACCCTGATTATCTTTAGCCGATATTACTAATTCATATACACCTTTCTGACCACTAAGACTACGAGCTGGATATATGATACCCGTCTGAGAGTCTAATTTAAAAAGCTGGTCATCATTGCCCGCTGTTATGACATAACGTACATCACCAAATATGCCCTCATCTAAATCGTAGGCTTTAACCTGTAACAGAGCAGCCGGCGGATTTAAAGCAGCATTTTCTGCCACTACCGAGGTATATTCGTCTTGAGTAAATATCGGGGCATTGTCATTGACATCCAAAACATTTAAATAAATCTGAAACAACATTTTATTTTAATATTTTGCGCAAGAGAAACATTTATTTATTTATTAAAAGTAAAAGAAACTTATTTTTGAAAACTTACTGCCGCAGTTGTAGACTTTTGCACCGTCAAAGGTGCCTTATCTTTGGCCACTGCCGTTAAGGTAATTTGCTTTACTTTCTCTCTATCCAATATAGATGCATCGGCGACCATTATATTACCCGTATAGGAATCAATGGTAAAATATTTATTATTTTCTCCTATCAACGAGTATGTTATCTCTCCGAATGCACCCAAATCCTTATCGAAAGCTTCTACTTTGCCTGCCACCGTGCCAACAGGCGAATTTTCGGTGACATTGAAATAATATTCACTTTGCGTGAATTGTGGTTCATTATCATTCAGATTTATAACATCAACTATAACGTCGGCCGTTGTGGTTAACGATGGCACTCCAGTATCACTGACGTTTGCAACAAATTTCACTTCTTTAATAGTTTCATAGTCTAGACGTTTCTTCAGCGTTATCACACCCGTTGTTTTATTAATATCAAAATAATCATTGGCCGAAATATCGTATTCACCGATGGTTGAATCTTCATCATAAGCCTGTAAAGTAGTGAGTACAGTGCCTATGGGTTGTTCTTCTTCCATTTGTAGTTTTATCACTGGGTTTTCGATGGTCCATGGTAAGCTGAATTTCTATAACAAAAATGGTGAAATAAAATTAGGCCTTAATCGATGTAATAGACTGGTTTCAATACTTTTTTCAAAATGCGCTTTTTAACAAAAGCACAATAGAAATTGAATTGTTTGTCATAGTAGGTCTCTAAAATGTAACCTTATAGCTAAATAACTATGGCATAGCTTAAGGCGAAACTAATTTTACAACACTGACCAACACTTCATTAACATTCAACTTAATATTTCTTACAATATGTAAGAAAATATTTAAAAATATTTTTATTTTCAGTTTCTTCTTTCCTTTCGACAAAAATTCTTTCAAAATTAAAAAAAAAAAACAAAAATTAATGAATTTGGATTTGTTAAAATTCTATATATTATGTATCAATATATTTCTAATACTTTTAAAAGCGGCCACTTTAAATCCCTACCAATTGCTAAATGAATTAGAAGTCGTCAGCCGCGCTCTACCCGGCAATTGTGATTTGTGTCATCACGTATTGGCTATGCTGGTAACGTTGTATTTGATAACCAAATTCATTATGGGCTATATAACACTCGCGTCAAATATTATAGCTTTGTAAGCTTAAAATATCGGTGACCTCGTGTATGTTCTTTGCTAACATTTTTCATTTTCTATTAAAAGATTTCCCATATTAACTGCTGATTTACCACATCTCCTATTGCCCGCTCTAATTGCTCAAAGTATAGATCACATTGCCTTAAATTTTATCGAAATTATTTTAACGTTTGTCATTATTAAAGCAGTGGCTGTAAGAAAAATTAGTATATTTGTTATATTAACCCTCAATAAGTTATTTAAGATAACATTTGCTATAGCCGCTTTGTAAGTAGTCGAATGATAAAAATTCTTTAAAAGATTTTCTTAATGTGTTGCTTATCTTTTGCAGAAATATCTACTCCGATTATTATCAATATATCAAATTTCAGAGTTTAAAATTACCATACACAGATTCTTTAATACAACAAGAAAAGTTCATAAGAACCCAATCATTACAATGAGAGCTGCAATGAAAAACTTACCGGTGCATTTTCATTAACGTCGATTATTTGTATTATGAGAAGACCGCTGCCTTGCTGGACGGTGGGTGCTGTACTATCTGTAACCAAGACATTTATGCGTATAACCTACAATTAAAAGATAATAATTTGTTAGCTTATAGTTTTGAAAGACTTTCAGATGATGACCTACCGCAAATAAGTTACGATTGAGTTTTTTATTAACCACCACTTGACCGCCACGCGTTATGGTAAAATATTCTTTAAATTGTTCACTATTTGCCACCTCATTACCATCTTTATCAATAGCCGAAATGCCAACAGCAGCAAATTCCAAGGCACTTCTAGCTGAGACATCCGGATCAATAGCCATAAGGGTATAGAAAACAGTACCTACAGGCGTATCTTCACGTACCTATAAGTAAATAAACTTGTAAAGGCACACAAAATTTAAATATTTTCTTTTAATATATATTAACCTCTGCATGTTGTGTAGCTGGCGTAAAGTAGGGATCTTTATCGTTGCTATTTATAATGCTAACCGTTAATGTTGCCGTACCCGATAAACTAGGTGTACCCAAATCCATAGCAATTACTTCGATTTGATAAGTATTACGGTTATCATAATCCAATTTACGTGAAACAAAAACTTCACCAGTAGACTCGTCTATGCGAAAATCATCAAAGCTGCCCTGCTGTATGCGATATCTAGAGAGAAGTATAAAATACAATCCATTTTGATAAAAAAATTTATTTTCTCCATACCTTATTTCAGCATTTATGCCTGAATCCAAATCTTCCGCCTCTAATTTCTCCACACTGCGCCCAATTTCGGAATTTTCTTCTACCACAGCGGAATAAGTGTCGGCCAGAAAGTGTGGCGCATGATTGTTAACATCTCTAACGGTTATATTTATATGGCAATTAGTAGAAAATAAGCCATCATTGGCTTCCACTGTAAATACCAAATTATCGTTTTTCATATGAGTAACATCCAGAGTAGCATTAGGACGTATGGTTATCTGGCCAGTTCGATTGTCTATGGCAAAAGTATCTTGTATAACTTTATCACCCACAATCCTAAAAAGAAATAAATATTAATTTCGCAAAAATAATTTATAAAAGCCACTGTTTTACTTGTAAGTTATATCCGATACTGTATCCGCGTCTCGTGCCTTTACAATTAAAGGAGCCTCAAACACATGAGATCCTTCATCTACAGAAGCTCTATAATAAGGACTTTCACATACGGGCGGTGAATCATTAGCATCTTGTACAGATATGCGCAAAGAGACCACCGAATTTGTACCCCGACCCTCATCATCGGTGGCTTTATACGACAGGAAATAAGTATTTTCCGTTTCATAATCTAAGCAAGCTTTAGGTATATCCAGCTTATCAGGCATTAATTCATTATTAACATCCATAGCGTCTGGGCTCTTAAGCAGTTTATACTCATAGTCAGTATCACTAAACTCTTCACTATTACGCATGCTTGCCAAATAGCTGGTCATATCTTCATATTGGCGCTTACGTCTGCTACTATCTGTTACAGATTCTTTTATTTTTGTGCAATCGGCTAAAGTAACCACGCCAGTCTTTTCATCGACATCAAACAAATCGGCGCCATTACCCGATAAACTATAACGTAAGCCTGCATCACCAAAATTTCCGGAATCCATATCCTTGGCTGTTATAGTAGTTATATATTGGCCCGGTAAAGCTGATTCCGATACCACAGCAGAATAGGATTCCTGTTCAAACATGGGCTTATTGTCGTTGACATCCAATACCGTAACAGTAATAGTAGCAGTGGAAGACAGTTTCGGATTGGTATCAGCCTCTTCGGCTATAACTAGCACTATAAACTTGCGTTGATTAGGGTTTTCATAATCCAAGCTGCCGTTAGCCACACGTATATGGACTTGAGAAAAACCTGTTACCAGTTTTGGCTCAACTTCAAAAACTTCTGAAACATCTTCCAAACGTAACGAGAATTTTGAATTTATGCCCACATCACGATCAGTTACATTCATATCTAAGGCAAGAGGTGTACCAATGGCGGTATTTTCAGGTAAAGAAACTTCATATTCTTTGCTATTAAAAGTAGGTGGAGAATCATTTACATCACGTATGGTAATGGTTACTGTAGCGGTACTACTTTCCATAGGATCATTGCTTGGTACACCATTAACAACTTCACGGGCCTTTTAACATAATGCAAAATGACGGAAAATTGGCAAAAAAAGTTATGGAATTACTTACCCTCACAGTCAATTTCATTATACCAGCACCATCTGGCAAAGCCTCACGATCAAGAGGTCTAGCTGTTCTCAGTTCGCCTGTATGTTCATCCAATAAAAAATAATCCATGGGATCTGTGTTAAGTAAAATTTTTTAAATAAATTTTCCATATTTTCACTGACCGATAAACTTACTGGTCAATAAATCGTAAACAATTTTTCTTGGTTCACCAGTATCACCATCGCGTGCTTGTATCTTTAAAACCAAAGTATTTATGGGACTATCCTCGTCTATAACATTTGATTTGTATTCCAAAAATACCGGAGGTTTATCCTGAACATCTTTAACACGAACTTCGAAATTTGTTTGAGTTTTATGTACACCATCCTAGGAAAGGAAAAAATAAATTTAAATTCTTTTGAGTGATATTCCAAAAAAAAATAAGGAACTTACAGTGGCTTCTATGAGGAAATGATAAATAGTGCGTTGATTGTAATTTAAAGGCTGTTTTAGAACAACATTGGCTGTTAATATGGTTGGCTCACGTTTCAAAATATCCAATTGGAATCTAAAAGTATACACATTTAATAACATTCGACCTTGGATTCTCTAATTTAATTCGCTTTAATATACTTATCACAGGCATCAGGTGATTGCTCCTGGGGTATACATTTCAAATCCAAGCTTTCGCCGACAATATCACGGTCTTTCACCAATATAGAATTGAATATTACCGTACCAATAGGGGTATCTTCATTAACATCAGCACCATAGGGTGTCTTTTATAGAAAAAATTCACATACGTATAATTAATAAAGCTTTGTAAGTGTCTTCTTTATTTATACTTACATTTTGAAATTCCGGTGCATTATCATTCTCATCCGATACTATAATAGTTAAGGTCTCTTGCACAATATTATCATACTCGGATTCACCATCTTCTGATACTTGATCTCGTATGGTTATTAAGAATTTTAAACTATCCTTTTCTTCGCGATCCAGGGGTTTGATAAGGGTTATATTACCCGATACAGGATCAACTTCAAAGTGCTCTGAACCTATAGAACCAAAGGTAACATTACTGCCTTCCGGATCAGAACCCTCTAATTGATACACGACCGATCCTACCGGTGTACTTTCCGAGAGAACAATATTATTGTTGACTTGTCGGAATATAGGTGGATAATTTGTTTCACCTTTAAGGTTTTTAAAGTTTCGCAATTAGCTAATGAAAGTGAAATGTTTCATAGAAAACTTAAAACTTACATATGATCAGTACACTGTTGGCCAAAAGCAACAGTAAATATATCAAAGTTCTATTTTTAGGCATTTTTTATGTATCGTCATTTACCGGCAATTGTAACTAAAAAAAAAAAAAAAATTATTTAATAAAATAGGAAACATTAAAAATTTTAAATAAAAAAAATTGATATTTTTATTATCACTTTAATAATTTGATTTTGATTTTGATTTTTAATTAAAAATTTTGTCACGTTGTCGCGGCTACGTTTATAAGAATTAAAAAAAAAATGTTGTTTTTAATGTAAACAAATTTTAAGCAAACATTTTATTAACTTTTATACCCTACACCAATATACATAGCTTGTGGGGGTATATTGTAATTATGCTGAATTTGCATCGCTTTTTAACAATTTATCCGCAAGTTATCTTCCTCTCTCGACAAACACAAAACATATTACTTTTGGTTAAAATGGATCATTCATGCCTCCCTTGAACTCAAAATAGACGTGACTTAACGTAACATCATAGTTGCAACTCAACCAACCAACTTTGTATACAATTATGTGTTCGATCAGTGGTGATATACCATAATGTCATAACTGTTAAATTGAATTTTGGTTGTTTCGATTATGGTTACGGTTATGGCGTTATGTTAAGTCACCTCTAAGTAAGCTTTATGAATCGTAAATCTGGAAAATGCTTTCTACGTTATAAATTACTCAAAAAATTTGTGTATTTCCACGGGAGGTTAGGTTAGAAAAATATAATATGAACAATAACTAACTATCGTAACAAATTTGAGGAAAATCGCTGTATTAATAGCAAAAGCGTACATTTTTACCTAATTTTATAGCGTTAAAACAAATTTCTCCAAACATTTATGGCAAGTCTGATGAGGAAAGGTTGAAAGGTAATTGACAACATATAAAATATCAACAAAGAATCAGGAATAAACAAAATTTTTTAGGTAGGAAGCCGGGTTTGTTCGGGCTATAGTATAATTTGTTTCATTCCCTACATTAATAATTTATTCTAACGTTTGCAGAAATTGGTCCCTAATCTGTTTGCCCATATTTTCTTTTTGAGAAGTCAACCGAGTTTAAGTGAAATTAATTTTTAAATTTGATAGGTTCCTGACAGCGTGTTTCAATATTTATTATACAAAATTTATATCGAAAATTCAATTTAATAAATATAAGAGTACAATAAAAAGAAAAACATTTAAACCTTCTTTCTTTGACCCTTTGACGAGGAAGAATTTTTCGGGCAAATAAAATTGAAATGAAGCAACAGAACCTCAATTTTAATTCGAATACCTAAGAATTCATTCGCTTTTGATATAACAATACTAATTAAGTTTAAACCCATTGCTAAATATACATATAAAGACGAAAAAACTAAATGGGACATATATGTCTCATTCGTCGTTAAAGGGTTAAAAATTCATTCATATGACTTAATTTTTATCCTTTTGATTTTGAGTCTATTGATAATTATTATCTATTTTTTCTTTTTACACCGCCACTGTAATTTAAAAAGCTGATAAGGAGAAAACCTAAATGGATCAATTTGACCAACCCTATTAATACGATATGATATGATTTATAGTGGCGCTCGATCAGTTGTACATAAATGTATGTATATCGAGTAGCAGATTTTAGGTTTATATAGTTTGACTCGGATTGTTAGTAAGGACAACCAGTTCATACCAACACACATTTACCGACATGCAACCTTATACCATGAATCATCTGCTGCAGTGTTTCCAAGTGATTCTTAGATTTATTATAGCTCCGTATACATACATATTCCATTACTTCCACAGACATTAAATTTGCACTCGTCCGTGAAAATAACGAAACGTAACATGAAATATACAATTAATCAATGTAAACAAATAAACTATGTTCTTAGTTATGTTTTGCGGTGCGTAAGTGTACAAACACGCGATATCTAGTTGTCTCTGCGCGAAACAGAGAACATCAAATTAACTCCGCAAATTTTAAACGGCTGGCCTTGTGATTTGTTTATAGTCATACGCACAGGGAATCGTAGTCCCTTTAAATCGAATGGCGAGTCCAATTGAAATCATCGACATACGTTTTAAGATTTTTAAGTTTCCGAGTCGTAGTGGAATGTTGCTCGTTCCAGATTCACAGGAATACTGCTCATGTTCATCGTGTTGTGCTCGCTTTTATTGAATTTGTTGTGCACAATCCACACTAGTTTTATTAGCTCTTGAATGCGTTACGGACACACCAATACTTCAGTGCAAATTGTACGTAATGCAGCTTATCGCACATTGATTAGAGATTACCTTAGGTTACATGGGTCACCTGTGGCAAAAAATATTACAGTTTTGTATAGTACAATATATTAGTATTGTAGTATTTTTGCATTTTTAAGTTTTTCTTAGGGAATTTTTATTATATTTTTTTACTTAAACCACTCCTGTGTTAATGTGAACAAAACAAAACAAACATTATTTAAATCAGTTAAGCCGTTTTTGAGTTTTAGGGAGACTAACAAACAATTTCCTTTTATATACAAACCGTATATACATCCATTCCCGCAACATCACAAGCGAATCAATGAGCTGCACCCGATTCTATTTTAAGACTCACTGAAAAGGACCTACACTTTATCGCCGCCTAAGAACGGCAGATGCATTTGTTAAAGAGTTTTCATAGCGTAAATATTCATAACCAGTGGGCTAGCAATGTAATGTGGTGATATCGCTGTTGAGAATTGTGGGATGGTCTGGTCTGTTATTGAACCGAGTGCCTCTTGGTCGGTAGCACCACTACTGACTAACATAAATAATACGTACTAGTTCATTAAAGCAACTAGTTAAAGACTTATAACCAGGGAAACCAATAATACTACATTTATCAAAAATTTTCCGTAATAATCCCCGTGTGGCGGTTCCATCGTCCGATCCCATATTCCTTAAAAGGATCATTACTACAGACGAGACGTGGGTTTATGAGTACGACACGCAATCCAGACATCAGGCAAGTGAATGGCGTCCACCTTCTCCACGCCGAGAGAAGGCAATGCTCACGGTTTTCATGGATTACAACGGTGTAGTGCATCAAAAATCATCAAAGAGTATTATTTTGGCGTTATGAGACGTTTGCAATTCGCCGAAAAAGACCAGAATTGTGGTCAGAAAACTCGTGGATTTTACACTATGATATAGCACCGTCGCACAGTGCCATCATTATTCGAAATCTTTTGACGAAATATGCAACAAATACCATCCAACAATCATCGAATTCACCTAAGATTTACCGGGAATATCAACAACAGATGTACCAACTTAACAAAAAAAAAAAAACTCAAATCGGAACGCCACACGGGGGAAACTTTTTGATCAAAGGAGTATTAACATTTTTTAATACATCTATTGGCATTTACGCACTATTTAATTTAAAATCTTCTAAAAATATTTTTTCATATGTGAGCAACGCATGTTGCATGGGATAGTTTAGGATTAAACGCATTGATGACTTTGAGAGTTTTTATAATATACGAAGCAGCATCTTTCACAAACAATATAATCAAATTTAAATTTACATCCAGTATCTTTAACGAATCGTCAAAGAATTGTACAATTGTGAAGGGATTGGTTGTGTCCAATTAAGAATTTTGGGTTGACGCCTCTTTGTCACAATGTAGAATATAGTAGAATAGAATAGGGTATGTTCTATAAATTGGAATCGAGTGAAATTGAAATTGTATGAAACATCACATTGCTATAAGGTTAAAATTTGATATTTTTTTGTTAATTCGTTTAACAGATAACTTCTTTGATTATAAAAACTTTAAAATTAAAATTTAATTGTCTTTGAACTTTTACCAGTATTCGGTTAACACAACATATCCGTCTATTGAGCGATAATAAAATTCACCAATTTGCATCATCGCTCTAAATCCGCAAACTTACTCAAAAATCCCACATACGCAGCTAAATGTCGCCGATACCAGCATTATTTTTTATTATTATTTTGAACTTACAACCAGAAAAGTAAGAAAAATAACATTTTACACAAAATTCGTTATTGTTTGTTTGTTCGCTTCCGGCGATAATGGTCAGTTTTTGTTTGCGGATTATTCCGACAAGTGATGCAAATGAATTAATTGAGATCTAAATGGCGCAAAAAAATTTCATTGCAGATAATTAAAAAAATCATGATTTGGTCAGAATTAAAAACGAAAATTTGTTTTCGCTCTAAAAAAAGGGTTTCAAATGCTTTTTAAATACGAAAAAAAAAATGACGAAAACATGCACTTAAAACTGAAACATGCTGCTCTGAGCAAAATATGCACTAACAAATTAATGCCAAAAATATATAAAAATTCATGAAACGGATAAATATCTTACATCCGACTTGATTGGTTGCATGAGAAAAAACATGCAACTGCATATTTTTGATTTCCCTGCTTATAACTTTAAAAAAATTCTTTCGAAGTAAATGAAATTTAAAGAATTTATATTTCTTTACAATTCTTGGACTAGGACATAATTGAAGCAGCTTAGAACTGCATATCATTCTAACTTATGATAAGAAATAATCGGGTTTGTTCTGTAAACCGAATTCGAGTGATTTTGAAATCGAAAGATATATCAAATTGCTAATTTTTTTTATTAATTCGCTTAATTACCTCTAAAATAACTCTTTTGATCATTAAAACTTTAAAATAATTGTTACATTTGAGTTATATTTGTCTTTGAAAATTTATTCGATTTCAATTTCCCTCGTTTTCGGTTTACAGAAATTAAAAAAATTTCGTTGTTTTAATTAAAAAAATTTCAAAATTTATACAAAATTCTTAAGAATTGTTTGCAAAACTAACGATTGCATAAATTTCCGAAAAACAGAAAAACCATTAACCATATAACTCGGAAAATGTAAAAAAAATTTTATATTTTTTTTAAGAAACAAGTTACATTGACATATTATAAGTCCAACTCCACTGACTCCTAAAGAGTAACCACAATAAAAAAAACTACAAATGAGACATTTCCAAGGAAAAAATATAAAATAAGAAGAAAAGAAAGCAAAAAAGCAAATCTGGTTACTGTTAGGTACACTAAACCGATAAACAGTTTTAGCTGTCGTATAAGAGAATACAAGCGCGAATAGTGTTTTTTTTTTCGATTATAAAATATCAGGGGAGAGTACTTAAGTAGTGTGTAGATACAAGGTGGTAGCGGTGATGATGATTGTCGTTTTTGTTGTTGTTTAACTGGTATATGGACTTGTCTTGCTTGCATCTTGTGGTTTTTCAAGATAAAACTAAAAAATTGCTGGATTATTTCAACTTCTTAAGTTTAATTTGAAATAGGTAACTAATAAAAGTTATGTAAATATACAAAATTTATTTCAGTTTCTCAATACTTTTTTGTTTAATTTATCGAAAATTTGTACAAAAAGCTTAATAAAAGCGACATATAATGTAATAACTAAACATTGAATTGGTCAAAAAACAATTAAGTTTTTTTAATTCAATATCAATTATAAGAAAAGTTTATTAAAATATTTTTTTCGTTTCATTTTTTTTATTATTTAAGAAGATTTTGTTTAAAAGCTACACCTAAAGAGAGTTTGAAGAGTTTTTCCAGTTGTTGGCTTTTGGTATTTTAGAAAATTTCTTAAACAATTGTTAGTTTTTAAGATACGCACAGATTAATAAATAAAAAACAAATTTCACACAAACACACACACTTTTGGTATCTTTTTTTAGAAAAGATACGTATACAACAATTTTTGTATTTTTTATTTTTGTTAATACGTTCTTTTTTTTTAAAAAAACTTTTTCTTCTAAACTCGTATAGAATAGTACATAGTTTGTGTATATTTAAGACAAACACTTTTCAAGATTTTTCTTTTGTACTTTTTCTCATTTGTTTTTTGGTTTGCCTTACGTTTCTTCTCTGTACTATTAACGCTGCTGCTGTATGTGTTCACGTATTTGCTTAAGATATTTAAACCCGTTTTCGAATTTCAATCTTTAAGCGCGTTTCTATAACCCGGGAAGACTTGTTGTCGGTTAAAGAGTGTAAAGTAAACTAAACAGAGAAACGGACAAACTGGCTCAATCAATGACTTGACTACTGGCTTGATGATGGTTGTAGATTTTCTGTTTTTTTTTTTTTTAATTTCATTATTATTGTTTTTTTTTCTTTGGTTGATGTTATGACTAAAGTAAGAATACATGTAGAATTAAACCCCAAACAGGTAAGAGGTAAGTCTTAGGCCATTATTGCATTTTGAAAAGGGCACTATAGACTTAAATCACTTTTGGAATATAAAAATAGTAATGAATGACAGAATTTTTGCATTGATATTCATTTGTTGTAATCCGTTAGAGTCATCTGCTTAGTAGTGATTGATTTTTTCGCCATTTTGTTCCCTTCCAGTCAAAATCCAATCATTTGAAATTGCCCATACTTCGTTCCAAGAAGACACTGACTGTAGGTTCTGTTTTTAGCTGTATACAGTCTTCAAACAAACACGCATTCACATTTATATAGTTTGTATATTTTACCCAGTGAGCTTTGTTTCATACCCATTTAACCAATATTTCCCGCTTTTTTCTTATGTATATAAATATCAAAGCTTTAACTGCTGTTCTCGACATATGAGAAATTCCATATTTAGTATGAACGGAAGGTGCCACGTCCATTTATCCAATCTCGCCCAGTTACTTACTGATGATGTGTATTGTTCACAACGTTGTTTGAATCTAATTTAGAAACTTCTACTATTGCCGTTTTCAAGCTATACAAAAATTAATATTTACTTTGTATGAGAGGTACCACGAATATTTGCGAAAGATTTTGCTTTAACCGTTTTCAAGATATACAAAAATCAATATTAAGTTTGCATGGGAGGTACCACGCCCACTTGTCTGATTTCACCCACTTTTTTCCTGATGATTTGCATTGACTATGAAGTCATTCAGACCAAATTAAAAAGCTTTTGCTTTAACCGTGCCCAAGATATGTATGGTAGGTACCACGCCCACTTGTCCGACTTCGCCCACTTTTTGACGGATGATATGGCCAAAATTTAGAGACTCTTTCTGTTACCATTTTGAAGATGTAAACTTTGTATATGTTAGACACCGCCCAGTTGGAATTTTTGAAATTTATATAGCCGTTCAGCTGTCTATATGGCGAAAATAGAGAAAGATACAGACACACATTCATATTTATATATATGATATGCCGTAGAGCTTAGTAAATTGTTCTCTACAATGCAATCTGTTAAGGTACGTTGACGGGTAAGTAGTTGACCCTTCGAAGATTGTGATGTTATGTGTACAGCCGACATAAATTCCATAAATCACGGGTCCTATTGAAATACCTAAGAAAATGGTTAAAAATTAGGAAGATAAGAATAAACACTTAGAAGAGCCCAATAGAGCGATAATAGATAGTCAAGAAAGTTCAAAAGAAAAATCAAAAAGATTGTAGGATCAATGCCGTATGGCAAACATACTAAATAACAGTAAGACATCCTGCAAAAAACCACCGCTTTGTGGTAAAACCCACAAATTTGCTTAGTTCTAAATCTATTAAGGTGAGGCTAGATAGGTAGACCCCTCCTACCTGTGGATCCCCCCTACAGTACTCTTCAATTACATAAGTTTCCGCACCAATACGGTTCCATCTAGCATGAGGAAAGAAGAAGGACAAGAAATTTGTCAATAGGCGAACCTCAAAGTCGCACCAGATGTTCCAAAAACTTGGCCAAACTAACCATAATTAAACTACCAGTAACCTTTCGTAAGCTGGCAAAAAACTGACTGATGAATCCAAAGCTTTTAGGGACATTTAAATTTATATGAGTTGAAGACAATTTATAGACCGTATGAAAGAAATTTAACTCGAAGTTAAAAAGTCAAAAATTTTAATTTTAAACTGAACTTGAAAATATGGGAGCTTAACTTCAACTACGTAATCTTTTTTATTTCGAATTCTTCATTAGATAGCAGCAACATTGAATGCTTAAGCCCTATTCTTGAAACCAATTGACAACTTTATACCAATCAGAGGGTTAATATCAGCCAACTTTTCAATATACTGTCTATACTATATGAGAAAACTAAATCTAAACTGAAGAGCTTAAAACGATTCTAAAATCATTTGCCTAAATACATACATACATAAGCACATATTTCGAACTAAAGCAAGCGGTACTTTATTTTCGCTTTTAACAGAATAGAAGGTTAATTAAAAATTTTCTTTAACTAAAATTAACATATTTCCCTACATTTGACATATAATTACAAATATTTGTAACGTTTTGCCATAAAGCAATAAACTATACTTATGCATGTATGGACAGTAGTAGACAAACATTTTAATATTTTTCGTCTTTTTTTAGATTTAAACACGTCTCAGCGTATAAAATAATTCAATGCCATAATGGGACTATAACAGAATGAGCAACAAACAATAACTACAAAAAAAGGAAAAAAAAAACAATAAATAATTAAACAATAAGCAAAATATAAATAAAAAAAATATTAAATTAAAATTTTAAATTGTATTTACAATACTCGTATGCACAATACAAGTGTACAATATGAAAATCTCTTAAAAAGTATTTTTTCAGATATAAGTTCTGTCTAAAAAAATTTAGTTTTTTTCTGTTGTATTTTATGGGTGCACATTGAAAAGGTGGATCGATGTGTTGTGTTTTTGATTATACGTATTTTAAACATGAAGTAGTAGCTGGATAGAATGAAATAATTTACATACAAAAAGTTGAATGTTACGGTATATGATTCTCATATCACCGATTTCAAGACAAGAACTTGACAATTTTAAACCAGTCATTATTAAGATTCGAAAACAATGAAATTAATGTGTGGGCGTGGTACCTCCCATATAAAATATATATTAATTTTTGTGTATCTTAAGAACGGTAGTAGTAGAAGTTTTAAAATTTGGTTCAAACAACGTCGTGAACAATACACAGCATCAGTCAGTAATTGGGCGAGTTTGGATAGGTGGGAGTGGCACGTTCCATTCACATAAAATATTGAATTTTGTATATGTGAAGAACGGCAACTATTAAAGCTTCGTTATCTATGCACATCAGCCAAAAAGCGTGTATCTATGGTATATACGTATACTATATAAAAATGAATGTGTGTTTGTTTGTAGACCCTATACAGCTAAACGACAGGTTCTATAGTATCTTTCTGGAAGGAACTATAGCTTATCTCAAATGTTTGAATTTGGTCCGGAGGGGGACAAAATGGGGAAAAGATAGCATTTAAGATGGGGGTAGCGAAATACGCCGGGTTTAAGCTGGTACAATACAAAACTTAATGTGTGCTTGATTGTATGTAAGCTTATATGAAGTATGTATACAGCCTAAAAACTTTCTGGAAGGAAGTGTAAATGTTTGGATATAGACGGGGAGAGGATAAAATGGAGAAAAAGGGTAAAATATTATAATTAAAGTAAAAATTAAGATCGAAGTAGCGAAGTACGCCGTTTTCGCTAGTTAAATTGTGAAGTAAGCCGTTCTGTAGATCATGGCATCCAACTGCAATGAAATTTTATAATAAGCTTACACTCTCCTAGCGATTTGAGAATAAACCACAGCGACATTATACAGACTAGGTCTTGGACTAGACTAAATTTGAGACTCTTAGCCCACTTTCTTTAAAACAACGTATTATGAAGCACTAAGCACATAAACCACAACAGGCTAACTACGTATGCAGTTGGCTGCAGTTGGTGTCATGCAGTCGGCCACATATTAATTTTGAAAACGACAGCAACAATATATGGTATGTAAACAGCTGATAGTAATATTAGAAGTTCTACTATTTGGTGAATTTTGTAACTCCCAATGCTAAAGTAGCTTATATTACAGTATAATAAACACATGTTACAGTAGATAAATAATTACAATAAACAAATACTTACCAACTTCAATAAACTCAAGCTGAAACAAAAACGATAAACAGTTGTTAGTTGTAGAAATATATGTATGTATATTATAGTGATTCCACTTTCAAGTTTTTCACTTATTTAAAACATATTTATGTACATAAGTTACATATATAAAAATCAGGTCCGTTATGTATATACAATTATATTATATATTAATATTAATGAATACAATATATTTCACCATTTTGTAGAATTTTTCACTCTTTTCGCTCATGGGAAAAAATTCCGTTCTCCTTTTATTCAGGTTAAGGGTGATTATTTTCATACTGTTATTTTTTGTTAAATAATAAAAATGCTGATCTTATGTGTATTACATTTCATATTGGCATCAATAAATCTGCTTATTGTCTAAAAATAGGAATTAATATGTTGGTTAAAGGGACAACGGTGGCCGTACGACAGCTTCAAAAAAAGCATGTGATTTATATTTTTGGAAGATTGTAGTTGGTAGCCTGCTGCGGTGTATGTGTTTATTGCTTGAAACTTCTACGCTAGCCAAATACTTAAAGTGGTACAGAAAACAGGTACTGTAAAGAGGTATATAAAAAAACTGTTTTCTAAAATTGACAAATTGACAAATATTGACAAATTATTTTGATAATCAAAATACTGCGCTTTGATGACTTCACATTATGCTCAGCAATAATTTCATTTCAGAATCATTAATTAAATCAAAAGGTATCAGAGGTCAGCTGATAAGTAATGGACACCCATACACCACTGCATGTCCATTACAATAACAGAATTTATACAGCGAATTTTCATACACCGAAAGGGGCTGTGGTGAACAACAATGTCACTTGTCGTTGTGTTTATCAAAGATGATGAAGATTTTTCTCGTAAAGAATCTATGGTGTTTGTCTTATTAGTAACCAGTTTTTGTTTTATTATTATTTTCAATTTTATTTTATTAATACACATATATGTATATAAACTTTATTATAAAGATTTCTCTTATTTTTTATAATTAATTTCCAACTCTTAGTCAGTCAGTCAGTCAATCTGTCAGCAGTGGCAGCAGCTCTATTGTTTTAATTTACATACTTACATACGTACATATGTATGTATGTACGTGCATGTCTATACATTACTGTGGGAATCATTATTAATTTTCTTATTTTTTATATACACGCACACCTTATGGCCCACAAAATTAAGAAATACTAAATTTTCAATGATAATTCTTTTACAGATTTACACAATAGTTTTTTTTAGTTATGCATATACATACATATGTATATTTTAAGCACTCACATTTGATTACATGTTCTTATTTATTTGTTTATAAGGCCAAATTTAGTTAATTTTATTTATTTTACTTTAATTTCATTTAAGTTTTTATTTAACACACCCCGATAGTTTTTTTCTTCTTCCGAAACACAAAAACTTCTTTCCTTATTGAATCTTTACAAATACACAAAACTAAAAGCAATAACAAAAATAATGAAAACAAAAACAAATATAAACATGCATCTCTTGCACAAAGTAAACAAAGATGCCATATGTCGAAGAGATGCCAGATGCAATTGTAATAGCCGTAATAATGTTACCAAAGTTACCAGTTCAGAGAGTCAGAACAGCATTGTTGTTATTTTTTGTTAGAGTATTTTGTTTTTCAATTTTATTAGTAAAAAACTATAAACAAAATATTTAAAAATACTGTATTAATAACATTTAGTAATAAAGAACTTGTCTCATCTTTTTAACTTTTTTCCTCCAAATGTGGAGCTCTTTTATTTGCTCTTTTATATATTTTCTGATCATATGGTAGCTTAATTTATTTTTCTGAAGTTTGTAGCGGTAACTAACAAATTAAACGAAAATTATGTATTTAATAAATTTAATTTAAGTGTTTATATTTACAATATTATAGTGGTATATTAATCAAACATTAAAGGTGGTTGTGAGTAAACAAAATAAAAGACTAAAAGAAAACTGTTAGATGTCGCACAAAAAAGAGTTAGAAAAAAGGGAAAAAACTTGTTGCTTTTTCATATGATGCTGCCAGATAGATCGCGGTTAGTCGCGTATGTTTTGTGTGTCTAAAAATGTAATGAAAGTCGCTTAATTTAAACAATTTTTTGAAGCGAGTGGTATGCACAATATCTAAGTTTAATTAAATCGATAAAGTCATAAAGCTTTTAAATAATATGAAATTTAAAAAAAATAATGTATTATAATGCAGTTTGCTTAATATTGTAATAATATCATTAAAAAAATGTAATTTATTTGTCTTTTTAATTGTTTTGCTCTTAATGTGGCTACTTTGTTATTTTATGTAATACGATTTCTTTTTTTGAGTCTTGTATCGGTTATTAACAAATTGTGTGAATATCCTAATAAATTTAACAAATTTAATATTTAGTGTATATATTTATAACATTAAAGTGGTATATTTATAAAACATTAATGGTGCATGTGAATAAACGAAATAAACGACTGAAAAGTGTTAAAAAAGTGGAAAAGAGCGGTACAAACCTGTTGCCTTTTTACATGGTGCTGCCAGGCTGGTCACGTTTGGTCGTGCGAGTTTCGTGTGTTTGTGTGTGGCTATTAGTGTAAAAAAGAAGGTTGATTTAAAATATGTTTTTTAAATGAGTGTAAAAATACCAATTTAATTAAATCGAATTAAGTCATAGGGCTTTTAATTAAAATATAATTTAATAATTATAATGTAAATTTACCATAAAAATAAAATACGAAGTTTTTCTTTAAAAATTGTACTAGAAGTACTTAAAGTTTTTTAAAATTAATGTATTTTTAATAAGTATTTAATTTCGAAAGCATTTAAAAATTGAAATTTTAAAATATCGTAAAAAAATTTGTTTTGGTTTTACATACTATTTTAAGAAATTTTCAAATTTAAAATAAAACAGTTTTAATATTGATATTGACGATATATATTGATATTGACGTAGTTGTTAGTAGAGTAATAAATATGGTAGCATCGTGAGTACAGTAACACAGATGGTAATATTGTTTCGAAAATGGTAATGGTGTGCGAAGTAACTGCAGTTCATCCGTTAAATTGAAATATCCTTATATATATATTTTTAATAACACAATGTAAGTAATTTAATTACATTACAAAATCTACTTTAGCAGTTATATAGTTTCTTTTCCCCATATAAGCATGTATTAAAGTCTAGAAATTATTAAATAAAAGCTTAGAATGATTTGTAGTTCGTATACATTTTTTATATCATAAGTCTTTTATTCATAATTGTTTTACAAAACCTGAAGCAAATTTTCGCTGCATAAGTATGTTATATGTCTTTAGTTGGCATAAAATAATATTCTAAAATATGTATTGTGATACTGAATATCGTATTACAGCTGGATTTTGGTTATTGAATAATTAAATAATTTATTCAAATTTACAAAAAAAGGTAAACGCATTTTAAATATGCTTGAATTAGTTTTTTTTTTTTTAATAAATGGTACTACAGTCCTATATATATTAACCAGATTTATATCTGAATATATTAACATACCATAATATAAATAAATATGTACATAATATATCTATTGCATATATAAATAATTTTTTTATCATACAAACATCTGGATATTAAGGTGTTACTTTTTAATTCAAAATATTTTAATTACAAAAATTTCTAAGTTTAATAATATTCTGAAAATCTTTTGCCAATATAGATTTATGAAGAAACTCTTAACTCTTAAGAGATATTAATTAGAAGCCAAAAAATTAATTTGTATGTACAGTGGTGGATATTGGGTTAGCACATTTCATTTATGCTGCATTGAAAAGCGTATATTTATTTCTAGGCATCAAAATTGAGGAAAGTATTTATTTACATGTGCTATCTATGGTGTGCTCAGTATGTACCGTAACTTTTTTTTATTTTCTTTCGCGGTTTCAGTTCTTATGTTAAATTTATTTAAAAAAAATTTGTAATCATTTTACAAATTTGGATATTCTTCACTAATTCTTTGTTTAAAATCTTAAATTGGTAAATTTAGTGAATGTTTAATTTCAAAAATCTTAATAAAAACCACAAAACAATAAATAGAAATGGGTCAAGGTAAATGGTGTTCAAAGGTATATCATAAAGTTATTCATCAAATCAGCTCAAGAGGAATCATCGTTTGTGACATTGCTTACCTATTAAACTGCTGCAAAAAGATGGAGTATAAGGTATAAGCTTATATTTAATCCCATGGAACTTACAAAAGTATAACACAATGCACTAGGCCTAGAAAAACAACTCGTAAAAAGGACTCCTTTATTTATAGAGCCTCAGTTGCAGGCCGCTTTAAGTCCTCAATTCAAATTCACTAATTCTTTGTTTAAAATCTTAAATTGGTAAATTTAGTGAATGTTTAATTTCAAAAATCTTAATAAAAACCACAAAACAATAAATAGAAATGGGTCAAGGTAAATGGTGTTCAAAGGTATATCATAAAGTTATTCATCAAATCAGCTCAAGAGGAATCATCGTTTGTGACATTGCTTACCTATTAAACTGCTGCAAAAAGATGGAGTATAAGGTATAAGCTTATATTTAATCCCATGGAACTTACAAAAGTATAACACAATGCACTAGGCCTAGAAAAACAACTCGTAAAAAGGACTCCTTTATTTATAGAGCCTCAGTTGCAGGCCGCTTTAAGTCCTCAATTCAAATTCAAAAGTAGTTTCCTCGCGAACAAGTGCCGAATTTTATTTTACTGTGAGTATACAGTTTACTGTAACCGCTCTTTTGGAAATATTTCCTCTGGAGTGCAGAATCTAAGCTTTTCGATTTGGATCTGATGTTATATATGGAGTTTTTCTTGCATACTACAGAACCCCAGGTACACACCAATGATAGTAAAGCGTGGTGGCAGAAATTTGATGATTTGATTCGCATTTTCTGGCCACTTTGTTGGTTCAAAATTCAAAATAGTTACGCAAATGGATCAGTGCTCTTATAAAGAAATAATTTTGAACATAATGGCTACATTTGCAGAGGAATACGGCCACTTAGATGGAATTTTATCAGGGTTGGCAAAAACCCGTTTTTTTTAAACCTAACCCACAGGGTTTTATTGGGTCTTTTGATGTTTTTTTTGTTTTTTTTTTGGGTTTTATAACTGCTTCCAAATTTCGTTAAAGTCGACAATATTTTTTGTTTGTTAATTCTTTTACTATTTATAATGGAATTTTGCACTCTTGGTGGGAGCTAAGAGCTGCTGAAATTCGGGGTTTAAAGCAAACTGCAATTACCTCGTTTGAACCATGCATTATAAGAAAAACACTCGAAATACAAAGACCTGACGAAGAAAATATTTAATTCTGGTTTCAAATGTTTAATAAAGAGGCTTCACCATTTCTCCAGACAACTCCATCTAAAAAATAAAGATGAAGCCCTCCTAACCTTCTCGCATACCTCTGACGATGATGACAAACATCAGACGAATAATCAGGAAAGCTCTAGATCTACGTAAAATCATATGGAGGAAGCTACAGTGGATTAATCATCTATTTAGCTTGAAAGATTAAAATTTATTAAAAAAACTGAAAAAGCTCCCTAGAGGACTGACGGAAAAAAAAGACACATAGGTAATGCGCTAACCCAATGTCCACCACTGTATATACAGGAAACTTACAGTAAAAATATTACAGTTTAATTACATTTTTGTTGTTTTCTGAATAAGTTTACTTTGAGGGCACTACTACATGTTCAATATATATTACGCCTTCCATCTCACATAATATTGGGCTTATATGCGGTATGAATCGTGATCCATTTATATTGCTAAACATCAAAAAATATAGTGATATTGGATCGCAGTTGATATACACACATGTGTATATTGAATGTGTAACAGTGCCCTAAGAAGTACATTCTTGATATAATCTTACTTTACAAATTCGACGAATGCTATACTGATAGTACTTTGGTGCCGACTTATAATCAGGTATACGAATTGTACAACAGCACAAATTCGAGACGTATAATTTGTGTGTGTGACAAAGACTTAATTTAGTCATTCATTAATAAGACCATATAAAGCTTCTAATGGAGTAAGATCAGCAGTATGTGTTATATAGACTGCGCGTGCAATAATTGATTGTGAGTAATTGTCATAGGTCTGCGAATTTTGCATTTATGGTCGATGATCACACAAAACTGACTTTTGGCGTTATATACAGATTTAATTCTGCTGGCAAAAGAATAAGTTTTACGCACCACGATTGTGGAAATTGTTTCGCATGCTAAGTTGGATCACTTGTTTATGCATTGCAACAATTTCAATTTGAATGCACAAAAATCGTTACATCCCTAATAATAACTCATATACATATATTTATAAATAATTTACATACATACACGAGTACATATGCGTAATGTTTATTCATTACTAAATGACTCTTGTGAGAATAAAGTTCAATATAAACACCTGGTCATATGTACATACCTGTAGCTAAATGGTACTCCTCGTACTAGACTCTGTCTCTATACTTTTTTGTATTTGTGTTTTTTTGCTTTTCACAAAACTATACTCACATGCATATCAGCTACTCATACATATGTATTTACATATATACGTACGTATACCATATGTAGTGTTTGAATTATAAAAATTATCATCACGCACATTTTTATATTTCAGTATTTTTTTTTGTGTCTTCCATATATATTTCTGAGTATTTTTTTGCTCGATTTTGAACGGATACGGCTAATGGGGAAACATAGACTATATTTACTGATGTGGTCATATAGCCACATACACTGTCACACATATACAGTAGGAGATATGGATGTGGACATGGTCACGGTTTTTGGAAGGTAAAACTCTGAAAAACTAAAAGATTAATTATTAGAATACGAATACATTTATACGAGGGCAGTAGCTTTTACTGCCATACTGCTTCAATTAGCTGCTACCTCACACTGAATAACTGTCGAATTATTGGCAAACTGCGTCTGTTAGTTTGTTGCAGCAATTTACAGCATCGAACTTCGCTTTATCGACAATAGGAAAAAATTCGAATTCCAAGTAAGAGGTGGTCCAACTAATTTATCTCATTCTTTAGCTCTTGAATTGTTCTTGGCTTATTGACGTACACTTTTTCTTTTAAATATCGCCTAAGAAAGAAATCCAATGTGTCAATTCACATGATCGTGGCGGCTAATTGACATCGCCATGAGCCATTGTTTCGTTGGCTGTCTGTCAAGAACCACTGCTGGAACCACATCTCTTCCAGGTCCTAATCCCCAATTTCTAACTACAAGAAGTCCGTTATTATCTCGCGATAGCGAACATAATTCACAGACGGCTCTTCTGCCACACTATCGCGAACAACAACAATGTATTCCGCAGTACGAACTGGGGGAGCATGCACAGGTGTTTCATATTTCCTACAGACCCGGTTTGCTGAAATTTGTGCACAATTCTGATTTAGACACATTTGGTCGATTATGCTGACCAAAAATACCATGAAGTGCACGAAATGCATTTTGATTTGAACGCCCAGTTTCATAAGGGGCTTGATGCTGAAACAAAAAATGTTGAATTAAGTTGAGCATAACACTTGACGTTAATATGTGAGTCACAACTAACATCGTGCATAATGGTTGGATCATTCTTTACTATGTGGTCTCCATAGCATACTATCAATTCCCATGGTTAAAAAGGAGTTTAGTGGACCGTTGTGCTCTGTTCAGCACACACGATGTCAAAGAGTTGCTAAGACCCATGGATATATCACATTTTGCATGAACATTTGGATATAAAACAATTATCAATGTAGAGGGTGCCGCAGTTGTTTAAACTCAACCATGTGACCATCTCAAAGGCGTGTTTGGTGATATGTTGGTGCTGTCCGAATGAGTCGTTTTGTAACTGTGTACAAAATATGGATACAGAGAACAGTGGGTTTCATTAGAAGAACGAGAACTAAAGAACGCTTAGCCTAAGATAGAAGTTAATGACAAGCCATTTGCATCTATAATGCGTTGTAAATATTGGGGAGTGAAAAGTATATGATGATCTAGGTATGAGAATTCAATACGACGTTTGTTGCCACCATCACATTTTACGAGTGTCGAAAAAAGTATTCAAGTGCCTGTGTTTTTTAAACCAGAGATTTGGACCATTGTGATACCACAAGCATAGAAGTTAACTTGGGAATCTAATAGTCTCCATAGGAAATCATTTGGATTTCAAAGTAAATCTCGCGATTGCGGTGATCTTCATTTTAGAATGTTCTGTCAAAGATCATAAGAAATAGGAGGCCAAAACTGCCATCGTCTTATAGCAAAAGTAAGGCTGTGACCCGCAATTGTGCGTTGAATGGCCATGCGGCTTAGGGAAAAAAGACACTTAGTCCTCTATTTATTGAGGTCGGCGCAGTAGAAGCTGGCAATACCGCACTTGTTTTCATACCGTCAACGAGATTGAGTTTCATCATATATAGACTCGAAAATAGCCGAGGTAGTCGAGACACCAATGATAGGCTCTCATTCGAAAATATCAAGCTTAGTACTCGTCCTAGCTAGTTCATAAGCAACGCAATTCTCAACGATATTCCTATGTTCTGGAATCCATATGAGAGTTACCTTCGGATGAGTCAAGATTTTCATGAAAAACATGCGGCATTCAGGGACAAGGATAGACGTTGAGGTTACGTACTCAAGAGACTTGATAGCAGCTTGACTGTTCAAGTAAATTAGATGATTTTCAGGGAAAATCCCGCAACTCAACAAGCACAGCCCTCAGTATAGTCATGAACTACACTTAAAATACACTGCAGTTCTCAGGCAATCTATAAGACAGTTTAATGTCAGAACCCTTTATGTATATACTACAGAACACTCTGCCCAGGAAAGAGTATGTGGAGGAAAGGGTGTGCGGCTGAATACCTGACACCAAAATGGCCAGATCGTCCGCATAACCAAAGACCCTAAGACCACATTGCTACAGATATTTCAATAACTCCTCGACAGCGATGTTCCACAGCAAGGGCAAAAAAATCCACCTTGTGAGGTTCATCCATTCACCGCCATTACCAGGCTAAATGGCCGTAGAGTACTCGAACACACCTCACTATGTATTCACCCTGGTGCGCTCTGAGCGCCCTAACAATTGCCAATGAATGGACATTGTTGAAGGCCCCCTTCACATCCATAAATGCCGCCAGTGAGTACATTTTGCTCTACAAAGTCTTCTAACAAGGGAACTTAGTGCAGTCTCGGCTGACCGACTCTTTGTGTAGTCGTGTTGAGCACCATTGGCAGAAATAGGAAAGTAGTTGGACCGTATTTTGTTGTCCAGAATCCTTTCCAGGATTTTCGAAAGGAATGATGTCAGACTAATGGGCTTTAAGTCTTTCGTGGTGGATATGGAGGGTTTTTACGCTTTAGAAATAAAAATTAGAAATAAAAATTATTTATTCGAAAATCGCACCTTTACATGTAAAAATGCTAAAAAACAATAGAGACTATCGCTTGAATGATGGAAAAAATCATGTTCACAGTTTTTGTGATATGCAGACAATATTATACGCATCGATTATCTAAAAAGTTGATAATGATTAGAGGCCAGTATTATTAAAAGCTTTTTGATGGATTCAATGATGTTTTGAAATAAAACTGCCCTCGTATGTATTTTGTGTGTATATGTATTAGGGAGATCGGACGTTTATTATTCGTCCGGTTTTAACCGGCTTTTTTGGTTTTGTCGAATACGTTTTTTCAAAATCTTTAGTTTTCGAATGTCGAATAAACCGGTTAATTTAACACGAATAACCGGTTATTGAAAATATGCTCATCGTTTAACTATTTGTAAGAATATAATTATTTTCTCATCTTCTGTAAATAAATATTGATTTTTGTGTATGTAGACTGATCAACAAGACTTATGGAATGATCAACTAGACACACAAATGCCGGCTCCGAACGACAGATATATTAGTTAGTGAAGTTTTTCACAGCGTAAATACATATAACCAGTCGCCAGTAATGTTGTGAGGTGATATCGCTGTTGAAAATTTTCAGATGGTGTGGTCTGGGATTGAACCAACGAGTTGTAGGTTGGAAGGTGGCTTCTTACCTAACATACCACACACACTATTAAATACGTGGTGCATAAATTTACATACAGTGCTGCTAGAAATCTAAGGAAATTTTCTTGTCGAGGCAATTAAGGACTCGTATATTATTAATATATTTATTCAAAGTAAGACATTAAATTTTTGTTATGTTAGGCACTTAAATTACCAAGTAATACAACAAAAACAAAATTAGTTCCTTGATTAGCTGTTCGAAACTTAAGCATTTTGCAGTGCTTTGTGTAATAAACTTTGTTTTTTATGGACTCCGCACATCGTTTTCGCATAGTTTTTATGATATTTGTTAGAATTATTGTTAGTATTGATTGCCACTTTAATTTTAAGCTTTCCATCAGCTTCTGCTTATTTTTAAGACGACGTGGTCCAGCTCTGCGCTTCAAGAATTTGGAACAATTTTATTTAAATAAAATAACCGGTTAACCGGTTATTTGAATTATTATTAATCGAAAACCGGTTTTTTAAAAGTGCTTTTATTCGAATTATTCGAAAACCGGTTTTTGAAAAAAGTCGAATAATCGATCTCCCTAATATGTATAAATAATATTGTATGTGTATGTACAAATTAAAATGCTCGAATTTTGTGTTCTTGAAAGGAGGTCTCAATAAATTGTCATTTTATATAACGAGTTAACTATTTTGTTGTTGTTGTTTTTGTTGTTGTTGCCGTTGTTATTGTTGTTCAGTATCTGCTGCATTTGCATCTCTAACTGTAAATGTGTTTTAGTTTTTAAACTTTGTTTGACTATATGTGTGTATGCGTGCTTTTGTGCAAAAGAGTTATGCGTTGCTGCTGATGTTGATGGCATTTTCTGGTTCAATTCTGAAGTTAGTGTTAGCAGTACCATCGTAATCATAAAACACATGAATACTCTCACTCTACGCTCATCACATTCCAGTAAATTAATATATGACTTGGGAGTATGTTTGGCATAATCAGACACATACAAAGTAAAACTCATATATAGTGCATAGCTAAGTAGTATTCATTGCAATACTAAACATAAGATGGTATTTAATCATCATTACCATTGTTGACAATAAAAATTGTGTCAATAATTGAAAGCGAAGCAGTGCTAAAATTGAATAAAACGTATGAATTATTTCCGTTTTGGCCACATATCAGATTTTGCTTATTTTGTGGTTTGGGGACCTATTTACACAGGAATAAACTGAAAAAATTCGCTTATTAGGCTTAAATGAAATAAAAAGGAATTTTTAATTTAGAAGATTCATACACATTTCAATGACGGTCATGATGTTTCGGGTATTACAAGTTCAAGTAAAATGTTTTAAAACTCATCACAAAACGCAATTTTAAATGCATATGCTCTCCGTATGTTTATGACCTTACAGTATCCAAATAATGAATAATTGTTGGTGCTTAAGTAATTTTAATCAGGAAAAGAAAATTTTCTGTGCCATGCTACCGCAATGACCCTTTTGGCTGGTTAACATATTGTTACGAAAATAAAAATGCCTACAAAGGAAACACACATCAGCGCCTTAAAACTGTATTTTGAGATATTGGTATATTTGGTAATTGTGTCATTCTGTCAATGCACTACCAATTCGAACATCTTTGTGTTACATTTGAGTTAACTGATATAAAATAGAGGATATGAGACATTTCCGGAACTTTCCAAACTGTAGACAATTAAGTATATATAGAGGCTGATTTACCTACAAGTCAGTTAGTTATCGTTTTACTGTCATAAAATAAAGACGTGTTTAAGCGGAGATAAAAGTGTTGTATAAGCGATTATTAAGCTGTTGTATTAAGATAAACTGTATAAAAGTTAGAGTGAAGTAAATAAGAAGCTGTAAACAACAATAAAGTGGTGTTTATTTTATTTTGACGAAATTTAAATGAACTTAAACGTTTTAAAAGGGTTAAAACTTAACAATATGTTTGAATATTCCAAGCATTACGTTTATTAAACAACCTAAGGAACCTTTTTAACATTTTGCGGTTAATTGTAGAATATCTGTTGTTAGGGTTGACTGTCTCGTTCAGAGTCCTATTTTTTGTGTTCATAGTATTTTAAATACTTTGTTCACTAAAAACAATTCTGCAGTAATAGATTTATTTAAAAAATCGCTTTAATTAAAAATATTTCTGCTGTATAACTAATTTTATTACCCACTGTACGCTCAAATGTGATGAATCATATATTTTGTTTGTAAAACTTGTAGTTGATCTGCATTTTGTTTCTGTCGAAGACACTTCAGGAATTCATTTTATATTCATTCACGAAATACATCCGTACAGACATCAATACAACTACACGCATCCTTTTGAAAGTTATAGAACACACATGTACTCGTACACATACACACACACACACACAAACGCATAGATTTAAGCTTTAGCGAGTAATGTATCATAGATTTTGCATATTTGGCTTTTACTCTTATACTCTCTCTCTTTCTCTCTCTCTCTCTCTCCTGCTGTCTGTTTATATTAGTATGTAAATATGTGCCGTTATTCAAATGTCAAACTGAATTTGGCATGACACTGGTAATTATGCTTCGAACGAACATAAGTTACTTGAGTGTTTGTGTTAAGGTGTGTTTCATATATACATACATACATACATACATACATACGTACATATTCGCACTTAAACTTGTATTTCCTTTCTGTATGTTTTGTGGGAGTAGTGAGTTTTCGTAAAATCATCAGCAACAACAACAACAACACGAACTTTCATATGAGTATTCGTAGGAAGGCAGTACCGTATGCAGCATTAAAAGCCAGCAAAAAAAACAAAGAGTTATTAATCAACTATAATGGATTGAATTCCGTTTGAATTTTGTTGGTGATATGCCTTAACCTGTCTATGGCAACGTATGTGCATAAAAAGGATAAAGATAGCGAAAGAGATATGACCAGTTTTTATATCGAAAAATGCATACAAATTGTTTCAGTTGTAGTGGCGGCGGTTTCTTTTCTTATGCATTATTTTTTCACCATGAAAACTTTCATCAATGGTTCGTTTCAAGAGGAGCTCAGTGCATATATACTATCTCGCATATGTCTTTACACTTTTAAGTCCAATAGGAAATAAATGGTACATAAATAGGCCTCAGCAGCTTGGTTTGAAAATGTTACAATTATCATCTAAGAAAACTAAGCGGTGATTTGACTTTTTTTAACTGCCTAACTGGGAACGTAATAATATTAAAAGCATTTATTTGAACATGTGGTACGGTTCTTAACATGATTCAAAACTAGCTCTTACAGTTTCATTCTTGTCTTCATATTATACGAGGGCAGTTCAAATTGTTCTTAGCCAGAAAATGGGAAACAATAGCTAGATTATTAAAATTATTTCATTTTTCATTATAATCTCCTGAAACTTCAATGGACTTAGTCCAACGTTTTTCTAGCAATTCTATGCCTTGATTAAAATAAGTTTCCTGAAGCTCCTTCAAATAATCATTTACAGCTTCTTCATTCGAAGTAAAACGATTTTTTAAATTTAGGAACAGATAGAATTCAGAGTCAGGGGCTAATTCAAGAGAATAAGGTAGGTAAACCAATTCGTTCAACTTTGCCAATGTTAAAAAACACTTTTGTGGAATGGTAAGTAGTCTTGATGAAAAATTATTTTTTGGTGTTGCCAACCAGGTCGTTTTTCTCGTATTTTTAAATTGAATTGATCCAAAAGGTTACAATAATATTCCGAGTTTATTGTTTTACCTTTCTGAAGATAGTCGAGCAATAAAATGCAATTCCCTTGCCATGACTTTACCAGACGATTTAATTGATTTTTCTTCTGTGGTGCACTGCCACCAGCTTCAGTTCATTGTTTGGATTGTTCTTTTGCTTTCAGTGTATAGTGATGGATTCATGATTCATGAAGGATTATGAAACTATGCTTAAAATCCATTTTATTTCGCTTAAATCGATCCAAACAAGCTTGAGATATCTTCATTTGTATGGGTTTGTTGTCAACTGTTTACAAATGCGGCACGCATCTTGCAGAAAGCTTTTTATCTATAATTCTTGCTGCAAAATAAAATGCACTCGATCATTTGGGATGTCTATAGTATCACCTATTTCAGGCACTTTTACTAGTCGATCGTCTAATACCATATCATGCAATTTAGCTATGACTTTTGGCGTTGTTGCAGTTTTTGGAAGTCTACTTCGTGGTTTGTCTTCAATGCTTATACAACCATTTTGAAATTCAGCATATGAAGGAGCATTTTCACCTAACACATTCACTATATCATTATGAATATCTTGTCCCAATATACCTTCCTTATTGAAATATCGCACAACGAATTTCTAATTTTCCCATTATAAAAAATCACTGAAGCTTTTAGCTTTTTAGAATACCCGTTACTAAAGGGTCCGACAAATAAATTTTTTTTTGAAAATGCTATAAAAAAATCTACTGAATATTTTCTCAAATTTCTTTTTTTATTTGAAAGTACAATCCTTCCGGTTAATAATGGAAAATAATTTCATTCAAATAGCTGCCTCGGCTGGCCATGCAGTAGCCTACACGATCGGTCCAATTTTTAAGCACATTATCGATTGTGTGCAGCTGTATTTCACCAATGGCTTCACGAACATTGTCTTTAAAGCGTCAATTGTCTCTGGTTTGTTGGCTTAACACTTATCTTTGACGGCACCCCACAAATAATAGTCCAACGGTGTCAAATCGCAGCACCGATGTGGCCAAACGACATCAGCTCTGCGGCTGATAAGGTGATCTTCAAGAACAGGGCTCAAAGCATCGAGTGTAGCTTCGGCTGTGTGGCACGTAGCGCCGTCCTGTTGAAACCAAATGTTGCTAATATCCTCCTCTTCAATTTATGTGAACAAAAATTCGTTCAACATGGCCCGATAACGATCGCCATTTACTGTAACGGCCACTCCTTGCTTATTTTCGAGGAAAAATGGCCCAATTATGCCTCTGGACCAAAATCCGCACCAAACAGTGACTCGTCTTGGGTGTATCGGCTTGTATGCGTGCGGGTTTTCTGTACCCCAAATGCGACAATTTTGCATGTTTACATACCCGCCAAGATCAAAATGAGCTTCATCTGAAAAGATGATTTTTTTCTTTTTTTCATTCTGCAACATTACCATGATTTTCCGAGTAATGTTGCAATATTTCCCAGCGTTGTTCAAGCGTAAACACAACCATATTCGTTCAGAGGAAGGATAAAACTAATTATCTGTCAAATCAGACATGAGCTAAGTGTTACCATTCACGAAATAAACACTAGTTGAAAAAAAGCGTTAGATGGCGCACCCTTTATATGAATGAGTTGACAGATCTAAATGAAGTTTAACATGAGTTCATATGACGAATGGAAGTTTCCATTATACAAAGCTTTCTGCTGTTTATCCCGCAAATACTAGGTCGGGCTTAGAACATTTCGTACTACCCTCGTAAAATTTAAAAGTAACTTTGTTAAGGCTTACAAAGAAAGGTTAATTTCATAACATATTTCATTCGACTCTTCGAAGATATTATAGACGTTCGACAAATACAATTTTTTGGGCATCAAAGCGTATACTTTGGTTAGTTTAAATGAATTTTATATTAATCATACGTAGTAGAGTCGAATACGAATTTAGCAAACAATGTGTCAATGTAAAAAGCGCCAATTGTAAAATTTGGAAAGTTTGGAGGATGTGGTAGCTGTTTATAGCCGTATTCATAGACATTTGCCAAATTAGCTTCACACATGTACGCTCAAGTATTGTCTTGATGGAACAGCACCTTTTACTTTACTTGCTAAGTATTTTTGCTTTAAATCAATTGACTTTTTAAAATCAGTTGCTTGTGTTCAACACTAGCCGTTAATTGTTTTATTCCCTTAAACCTAATCGATTTTATAGGACTTTACCCAAAAAACTTACTGTTTTAATTGTTTTAAGCCTTTATTTTGTTATGGTTATGGTAATGCAGTTTTTTCATTCATTTTCTTTATCAATCATCCAAGGAGCATATTGACTGTTTCAGTAATCAAGATGATTTTTAGGTAAGTAGATGATTAATCTACTGTAGATCGCCTCCATATGATTGTGTGTAGTGGTAAAGATCGCGGATAAGTGGTGCTGGTGATCCTTACTTAGAACTGCAATTTTTTCCCAATAGGTGGCGTTTTCTTCTTATCATTTATCTGATGTTGGTCATTATCGCCAGACTTAAGCTGACGGATTTGTCTGTAGAGAGGTTGAAATCTTTTTATTAAACACTTGAAACCGCAATAAATTTTTTTTGGCATATCCTCTGTTTGGATTCGAACCCGTGCCGTTTTGTGTGCCTGCGCTCTAACCGCTAGACCTCTCCATATAAAACTTAATTAACAATAGAAAATTCGTTTTTTAAAGAATTTTAATCGAAAAAAGAAATCTTTCTCAGCAGAAGGAGTTTTTATGAAGGAACAACACTTGCCGGTTTATACACTATTTTAAGGCTCTTCTATTGAATCAAATTTGAAATGAAAGCTCTTTCTAAAAGTAAGAATGCTGTTGAATTAAAAAAAAATTTTTTTAATTCCTACACAACCTTTAAAATGAAAACGAATTTATCTGTGATTTAATTGGCGTGTGCACATTCGAAAAACTCACAATTTTCATTCATAAATTCATTCATTCATTCAATCATTTTAAATTCATTATTCTTGATCCCACCCAGCACTAGTAAAACGTTGCAATCGACTTCAAATGCAACAAAAAATGTTCCCAAACAGAGAAGGAATAGCAACACTCGTACCAATTCCCAGTTTCCAATTTCATATTCAATCATTCATACATCATCGGTTGATTCTTTGGTTTTGTTAACAGATGATGATGGTTGGTGATGATGTTCCGTAAGCGTAGAAGACTGAAAAAAAAAAAAATTTTTTTTTTGAAGAAAATAAATTTGTGTGTGTAAGTGTGTCAGTGAGTGTGTGTGTGTGTGATGTGATGATATGAAATGAATGAATTGTACCGGACAGCATTAAAATTTATTATCCTTTTTTCTTTGTTGTTGTTGTTGCATCTTATATTAGTGTTATTATTGTTGTTGTTGTAACTACTGCTGTTAATGATTGTGGTGGTGGAGATAGTGCTGCTGTTGGCAGTAGCTGACACATGTGCTTACTCCCACATACGAGCGTATTTGTAGTAAAGCATCATGCAAACGCGTTCTCTCGTTTACTTGCAAGCGCAACTGAAAAATAAAAAAAAAATTTTTAATGGTCAAACCAGTCATATGAATACCATCACTACATATATATATACACACATAACAAGCATAAATATGTTAGAATACGCGTATGTGCGTGCTGTATGTGTTTTGTAATGTTTAAAGCGAATAACATAACCAACAACTCTCACAGCGACCATTTGAAACCATCACACGCATGCATGATTTATAAAAATGAATCTTTCTGTTTAAAAATAACTCTGTGTGTGTGTGAGTGCGCTTGTACATACATATGTATGTCTGTATGGACTTATACGTGTATGTTTTAAACAACGTAACTCTATAAACAAATGATTACATTAAATATTCTTCTTCTTATTTTGACTCACACAGACTTACAAATACACCCGTACACTTGTTTACTTATGCAATTACACATGTACTCATAATTTATTTAATCTCATACGTGTGTATACTACACATACAACCCCCACACTTATGTATATATTTTTGTGTATTTATGTAGTTGTTGTTGTGCTGTAATTATTATTAAAGAAAATTAAAATAATGAAATAAGATTCAGAAAAGAAAAAAAGGTTTTTATCTTTGAAATTTGAATGATATTCATGTTCAATACAGATTGTTAATAAATTGGAAAATATGAAGAAAAATATTCTTCAAAAGTTTTTTGGACTTCTAAACACTTAAAGACAAATGTTGGCAAACATTAAAGCGACAAGAAATTGTTTTAAAAAATTATATTTAATATTTTGTTTTCTTTCTTTCACTCTGACAGCTGATTTGGTTGTCGTAATATAATTGATCATTTGACTAATTATACGAGGGCGGATTGACATTGAAGCTACCTAGCACTAGATGGCAGCACAAACACAAAAACTTTTTCTTTCTTAGAAATTACGATCTGTCAAACGTCAGCTGTTAAAATTTTAGCCAAATTCATCGATTAGTTTATTTGTTTTAGTCGTTTGAAATAAGCAACTTTTTTGTTTCTTGGAAAATGGAAAAAAGTGGATTTCATGTAGTGCTTAAACACTATTATTTGAAAGGAAAACGTCGAAAGAGACAAAAGAAAAGCTTGATAAACATTACCGCGAATCTGCTCCGCCAGATTATATGGTAAAATATTGGATTGCTGGAAGGCAAAAAGAGGTGGTTACTGAAGAATATATCAAAAAAATCCTCGACATCGTTATGAATGATCGCCGGGTCAAAATCCGTGAGATTGCTGAAATGGTAAACATATCATATGAACGTGTGTTCAACATATTGCATGAACATTTGCATATGAAAAAGCTATCGGCAAGATGGGTGCCGCCTTTGCTCAGTGTTGAACAAAAACGTGGGTCCACCACTACATACCTGAAACCAAAAATCCATCGAAGCAATGGGTGGAAGCTGGTGGAAGTGCTCCGAAGAAAGCGAAGACAGCGAAATCGGCTGGCAAGGTTATGGCCACTGTATTTTGGGTTGCACACGGAATATTGCTCATCGATTATCTTGAAAAGGGATCCACAATCACAGGAAAGTATTGTCGTGCATTATTCGATCAATTGGTTAATGCAATCAAGGAAAAACGACTACATTTAAACAAGAAAAAAGTGCACTTTCTTCAAGACAACGCACCGGTTCACACACCATTAGACACGATGCTAAAACTACGAGATATCCACTTCGAATTGGTTGATCATCCATCTTATAGTCCAGATTTAGCCCCCAGTGACTTTTTCCTGTTTCCAAACATGAACAATGATTACTGAAACTAATGCGTATTTTGAGGAGTTCCCAAAATCGTATTATTCAGATGGTATAAAAAAGTTGGAAAATCGTTTACTAAGTGTATCGAGCTAAAAGGAGACTATGTTGAGAAATGAATGGTTTTCGAAAAAAAAAATTTTTTTTTCCTACTTAGGTAGCTTCAATATCAATCCACCTTCGTTCAATGACCTGTAATACTACCAGCAAACAGTGCTATTTCATGTTTTCCAAGTCTTAGGAAGCTTTAAGTTCTTCTGCTATCTTCTCTTTATTTTTATCGAAAAGTTCAATCAGTTGGATACTCACGCCTTCACTATTTCAATAAATAATTGAAAATAAGTCTCCTATTGCACTTATACGTTTCTCCAGTAACTTTACTTACCTAAGTTTAACATGTATAATAATTGGAGAGTTCTGTGCTTTCTGTTAAGTGCCTTGTATTTTTTGCTATCAGTTTCGCAGTCTAACCTACAGCATAGACTTCAGCCTGTAAGGCGTTATTGAAAATCTTCAAAATATTACCTTCGCTAATTGAGCTCAAAAGTCATCGTAGGTAAAAATATAATCCATAGCTTCAGTAAAATTTATACATTATTAGACCCCTAAGTCAGTACCAGGCCTAGATCAAAACTATATCATCTCGGCGGACTCTCTGGGTCTTAGTATCTCAGAATGATGCGCTATATATCGGATGGGCCATCTATCGGTTTTAATTTGAACCAGCGGTTATGTCGAATTTGGCAATAATTATGTCATTCTATTCTATCACAAAATTCAGTATATTAACTCCACTGAATGAAATGAATCGATTTAAGCTTGAGCAAGTTGAGTTGGGATTTATGTGAAATTTATTTCCGAAACAAAGGAAATTGGTCAGAAATTGCAAAAAAATAAAAAAAAAATCATCTTTTCGGATGAAGCTCATTTTCATCTTGGTGGGTACGTTGATTAGCAACGTAGCAGAAGCCAATGCACCCATTACGAGTGACTGTTTGGTGCGGCTTGTGAAGCGGAGGCATCACTGACCTATATTTCTTTGAAAATGAGGACGGCGCAACCATTACGGTCAATAGAGACATATATCGCACCATGATAATCAATTTGTTTGTGACCGCTTTTCATAGTATTGATGTAAACGATGTTTGGTTTCAACAGTATGGTGTAACTTGCCACACATCTCGTGCAACAATCGATTGATTGCGTCAAACATTTGATGGGCATTTAATTAGCTAAACTGGTAATGTCAGCTGGATGCCAAGAAACTGTGATTTGACACCGTTGAACTATTTTCTTTGGGCGCTGTTGAAGACAAGTCTTATGCCGACAAACCAGAGACTATTGAGCATTTGAAGGCCAACATTCGTGCTGCAAATGCCGAGATACGACCCCTTATACTCGAAAACGTTCTCGAAAATTGATTCGGTCGTATGGGGTACAGTGAGGTCAGCCGTGGCAGCCATATGAATGAAAAATTTTTGTCACTTCTAATGGGAACAATTGCACTTCATAAAAAAATGGTAAAATTTCAAACCGTTTTTGTTTTATTGCATTTTTAAGCTTAAACTTTTAAGTGGCCCACCCTATATATATGTACAATCAGAAGATCAAGAGGCTAGTATGGTACAAATTTGTGCCCCAAATCTTTCGAAAAATCTCTTTACATTAGTAAAAGTTAAGGTATGATATACAGAAAGTAAATTTGTCGTTGAAAAACTACAGTCAGTGTCAAAAAAGTATACCCCTTTATTCTCGAGAATTAAGTTTTTATTTCAGTCTTTAAAAAAGCGATAAATTTAAATATTTATTTTTACTGTATTTAATGATTTACAAAATTCTTAAAAAACAACTACAAAAATATTACAACAACTCAAGTTATACAATAAAAACAAAAGGTACTCGATTTTGTACGCGTAAAAAAAAGTGTACAAGACGAATAATAGAATGAAGTAGAAATAACTGTGAAGTGATATCATTTTTTTTAAAGATGCTGTCGGGTATAACAAAATTTCGCTTTTAAAATATGCAAAATAGCTTCAAAATCCTGATTAGCGGTTATAAATTGGTTTTTCTTACCTTAATGCACTTATAAGCTAGTAAGTTAGCTAAATATTAACCGATTTTAAGATATGGAAAGAAGTAAAAACAGACCGTTTAAACTCCAGTGTATTCCATATTGTTCAGGTTTAGAGATATTTTTAAACGTTATTTTATACAGGGGCCACACTATTTTTGAAATCATTAGAGAAGTACGTCTAGTTACGAGGACAATAATACTTGGTTTTTTAAGATCCGTTGGAAATTGACTGAGTTAAAACGCCTATTTATTAATTCTAGAGAATGAGAGTGTTCTCTTTTTTTGATGCTGACTGTATATAAGTTAATGGATGTTGCTACGTTATGTCTGTGTAAAAATAGACGGAAATGTTACAGTTTTCAACGAGACGAAATACTAAGCTACAGTCAAAATCAAAAATGTTTCTATTGCAAAAATTCACTAGATAAACGATATTAGCTCACCATCTGCATACCTATCGTATATAAAATTAATCACTTTGGCAAGCTTTACGCCATTAAGTGATTATGGCCAAGTTAACGTGTCGAAATCAACATTGTTTCGCTTTTAATGCTCGACAAAGTAATAGAAAATTCAACAATCGTATGGATTTTTTAAAAATAATTTTAAAATTGGAAAAAAGAAAGCTTTTGTTGAAAAAACATTTATTTTATTGATCGTCAATTACAATTTTTTTTTTGTAATATTTTTATTTCAGTGGCTTCTTAACACTTTGAGTTGTTTTCATTCTCTATCACTGCTATTTAAGTGTATAATTTATGTAATTCCACTAAGTGGATTTGTAGGTCATTCAATAAGTCCGTAGAATGACACATAGATGGCGTTACTAGAATTTTGTCCATATGATTTTTACCCTTCAAACGATACGTGTATAAGTTCGACAGCAATCTGACTATTGATTCGTAAGTTATAGCATTTTGTGTGAAACAACTTTAGTTATTGAAAAAAATATGAAAAAAAGTTAATTAATTGCTTTTTGATGAAAAAAATACAGTGGAAACCCAACAATGGCTTGACAAACATTATCCGAACTCTGTTCCATCAAGACTAGTGGTAGAGAAGTGGATTGCAAAATTTAGACGCTGACTTTGTAAAGATATCAGATGGTAGTGTTTTTACCATTTTACACGAACATTTGTCTATGCGAAAGCTCTGTTCAAAGAGCTTGCCGCGTGAGCTTACAAATCGATGAAAATAATGGCAAAATTTAATGAATTGAGCTTCGAATTGCTAACGCGCCACCGTATTCTCCAGATTTAGACCCCAGTGACTTTTTCTTGTTTTCAGATTTCCAGAGAAGGCTTGCTGGCAAGAAATTTAAGTCCAATGATAAAGTAATTACTGAAACTGAGGAATATTTTGACGAGAAAGAAAAATCGTACTATAAAAGTGGTATCGAAAAGTTGGAAAACCACTATACTCGTTGTATAGCCCTCGAAGGCAACGATGTTGAGTAATAAAATCGAGTTTTGTCAAAATTTTGTTTTTTCTTACTTATTCTATGGACTTATTGAGTGACCTGTTATTTATTATCAAGCCTATGCTAACAATTTTTAAAAATATTTCTTGAAAAAATATCACTTTTAGTTTTTAATATAACTGTTTATGTGTTGCAAACACTTTTCTATTAATGACAAATATTTTTCCACGAGTGTATTGTGGAGAATACAGGTACTCTCATATCTATTTATACGCCCCTATTTTTGCGGCATTTCGCTATAACGGCCTGTTTGAATTATGGCACAAATTACCTCTTCATACAGATAAAAAATCGGTGTAAAACGTTCTTTAAGAAAAATTGTTAGGAATGAAAAATTATCGAGTTTTACGGAATTTCGATTTACGGCCTTCATTTCAGAACCTACCTAGGCCGTGTAAGGGGATATGAGTGTATTAAAAATGAAGTTGAATTTACGTAAACGTAATTACACATTTGCACGTAAGACAGAGAAAAAGAGAGACACAGAGAAATAGAGACAGAGAGAGAAAGATGAAAAAGAGAGATTTTTGTAATTACTTTTGTATTGGTCTTACAAATATTATCAAAAATACACTTTTACATGCATATGTGAATATAAAATGACTTAAACGTGCTTAAGAAAAAAAAAACACACACACAAAGACATACATATTTTTTCTATAAACATCTTTCTTTCACACAAACATGATGGCGAGTGTGTGTGTAAATTTAATAAAAATATACAGAAATAAAATAAACTTAAAATATTGTGGTTATACTTGTAAATACATATATATGTATGTGTGTGCTTATAAATATTAAGTATATTGCAGTTATAATTGCATATGGCTCTACTGTTTTACATGTTTTCTTAGTAATTTATGAACTCTCTTTTGCTCTCTTTATTTTTATTCACTTGCTTTTGTATTTCATTGAGTAGTGCTACAAGGCTACATGAGTATTAATTTTATTTTGTGTATGTTTACATATGTATGTATGTAGATACGTTTGTTTCTATTGTAATTTACTTAATAAGTTACACATACATACATATGTGTAATACATAGGTTTATAAGTATGGAGTATAAATGTATAATACATATGTACATATGTACTTATGTACATACATGTGTATGTTATGTAGGTGTGTTGTTTTACTACTATTATACGTTTTGCCTGCTTGCATGCATAGGTAATGAAATAGTAAAATAATAATAACGAAATTGTTCATATAAAACTGATCAATTCATTTATTTTAATTTAATTTTTTTTAGTAATTCCAAAATGACCCAAATATTTGTTTTAAACGAAAATTAATAAATTAAGTACAAATATTAAAACATACATATATTTTGTGTAAAATTGTAAGATAGTTGTATAGGATTTTTCTTGGTATTTTCTAAGAAATATCTTAGAAATACAGAATATTTTATTTTATTATTAAAATAGTTTTACTTTGAGCTTTTGATTTAGTTAGAAAAAGTAGATATTTTAGGTGAATTTTGGCCCATATTTTCAATTCAATCAAACAATTTCTAATCAATTTCTTATTAAAAACAAATTTGTGTTTTATTCATATACATAAAAACACAGAATGACAAAAGTATGGTTTTGAGTACTAATAAAGTATTGATGGCCAAACATGTGAGTGAGTAAAGTTAAAAATAAAAGGATACTCATACACAACATATTGAAAGCCAGCGTAAATTAAATAACTACATGTAGGAGTTGCGTGGAGTATCTGTCATACCCGCACTTATAAGTGTAAAGTGGATATGAGTATAGATATATTTTTACTTGAGTATGGGTATATTTCTACTCGACTATATACAGAGTATACTTAGAGTATATTTCTACAAAATAAACTCCGATTGGCTTATTATTTACTGTCTAATTTTGGGGATTTCCTATAATTTTTCTTGCCCCATATTTTTGGAGAAAATGTTAAGCTTTTTTTTAGGAAATTTGTCATAAGCGAAGGTTCGTAAATATTAAGCGTTTGTATATGTGCCTTTGAACATATATTTTATGTACTACAATGGTTTTCTACGAAATATAAGAAAAAATGATTTTTTTTTAAATTTTGATAGCAATGGATTTTTTGATTCAGTGGATTTTCAAAAAAAAGAAAACATTGTAATGTGAAATTGAAAATGCAATAACAAGCGAAATACCCTTTTAATTTTGCTAGGCTGGAGTATCATTTTTTTTTTTAATAAATGATTTTTTATTGACTGCTATTTTAAAAACTCTAGGAATTTTCTTAATGTTTAAAATACATTTTCTTTGTCTTGGAGCGTTTCGTGGGCATAGATATGTATAAACCTGTCTCAAAGAAAGCAAAAAAGAAACACAACCATTGATGTAAAAGCATACCATTTCTTTTATTCATCCATACAAGCATATCATACGAGTACTTATTATACCCATGAGTACTTAAAGTACCCTCAATATTTTCCATATCCTTTGATACACATACTTCGAATGCATGAGTATATGCGCACCCAAGTATTTTTTAAAGGTCTAGCGAACAACATGGAAATAAGCATGTTATTTAAGTTATTTAGGATGGTCGGGTACAGACATGTTTGCTAGAAATATGAAGCGGAATTATATCTGTATGTTGTTAATATATGGGTATACACAACACCACAAAATGTAGCTAAGTAAAGGGTCCGCATTTTTTGAAAATTTTATAAAAAAAACCTTCTGAATATATTCTCAAATATCTTTTTTATTTGAAAGTACAATCCTTCCGATTAATAATGGAAAATAATTTCATTCAAATGGCTGCCTCGGCTGGCCATGCAGTAGCCTACATCATCGGTCCAATTTTTAAGCACATTATTGTGTGCACGAATGTGTGCAGTTGTATTTCGCCAATGGCTTCACGAATATTGTCCTTTAAAGCGTCAATTGTCTCTGGCTTGTTGGCGTAACACTTATCTTTGACGGCACCCCACTAATAATAGTCCAACGGTGTTTAATCGCAGCTCCGAGGTGGTCAAATGACATCAGCTCTGCGGCTGATAATACGATCTTCAAAAACAGGGCGCAAAACATCGAGTATAGCTTCGGCTGTGTGGCACGTAGCGCCGTCCTGTTGAAACCAAATGTTGCTAATATCCTCCTCTTCAATTTTTGTGAACAAAAATTCGTTCAACATGGCCCTATAACGATCGCTAGTGACTGTAACGGCCACTAGTTGCTCATTTTCGAAGAAAAATGGCCCAATTATGCCTCTGGACCAAAATCCGCACCAAACAGTGACTCGTCTTGTGGGTATCGGCTTTTCAATGTATGCGTGCGCGTTTTCTGTGCCCCAAATGCGAAAATTTTGCTTGTTTACATACCCGCCAAATTCAAAATGAGCTTCATCTGAAAAGATGATTTCTTTTGGCAAAATCGGCATCTTCTGTAAGTCGATCGCAGGCCCACTTAGCGAAGCGAAAACGCATTGGACACAACCATATTCGTTCAGCGGAAGGATAAAACTAATTATCTGTCAAATCAGACATGAGCTGAGGTTGCCATTCACAAAATAAACACTAGTTGAAAAAAAAACGTTAGATGGCGGACCCTTTATATAAGTATACTTTATTTTTGAGTACTTATTTTCGTTCTCTGGTGTAAAAACTCTACTGCTATATGGAACTGAGACGTGGATTATCACAAATACGCCCTATATTTTGGCGGAGCACTATCTCTAATACAAAACTTTGGAGCAGAACCAACGAAACGCTGATCATTAGCCTAATAGGGGCAAAAGATGGCTTTGTTTCCCGAACAGCTCTTGACTAAAACTCACAAGTAAGCAGAAGAAAACTAGAAAACTAGCTAGAAAACTAAACGTGACACGGGAATAGATAAAATATATTGTCACAATAGAATTAAATGGAAAAATCTTGTCAAAGCCATATGTTTGTTCCTTCACCGAAGCCATATGTTCTTTGACCGATTTTGTCAAGGCTACTTAAAAAACATAAATCCAGATTTCTTCTACAAGTATAATCGATCAGTTGATTTAATTACAAATTAATCTAATACTGATTATTTTGATTCATTTTAGATTGATCAACCAACGTCCGAGTTTCATTCTATATCTGCTGAGAAACTTTGAATCGGTAACCTTATTAATCAGAGCAGAGCAATAGGGAAATAAATTTGAATAAAATGACAAAAGCGATGCTGGCTTTATTACTTTATTATGTATAAAATAACAAATCATTCTTGAATGTTGGTCACAGGCCGAATTAGAAAAAAAACGTGATTTATTTCCAAAGAAAATAATCGAGAGTTAAGAGTTAAATCACTGATTACTAGCTTCTTTGGCAACTTTTAGCTTTGCGTTGCCAAAACTGCAAGTAGCTTGTAATGCATAAAAGTATCTTGTTGCTACCAAAGCTCGGCTGCAGCGATTTTGTCAAACTCAGACCATAGAATATTGGCTTAACTTTGCTTTATACTGAGGACTATTGCAGGTTTCATGGAAAATATAATAAAGTAATCGAGTCATATGATCGCGGTAACCAAGGTCAAGTATTGTGTTGTTTGTACCGTCAGCAGCTTGGTACGTGTGCAAGTGTCTTGTTGGAAACAAATATATTGATTTTCTTGAGCTCTGGCTATAGAGAATATCGATCAATACCATGGACTATTGATGGTTCTTCATGTAGTTCCAGATAAATTAATATAGAGTAGCCAAACCATATGAACGCGGTGACCTATTAATAATCCAACTCCGCTTTCAACCTTAAGCACTTGATCGGCAAATAGATTTTAGTGTGTGCAGGAGTTTTGTTGCTGATAAAGCCTGATTGTAGCGATTTGGTCGAACATAGAATGTCGGCTTAACACTTTTCTATACCGATTGATGGCTATTGATATAGGTAGGTAAGTAGAAGTGGCTGGCCCAAAGAAAGGACATATATATGCCAAAAAATAGCCCGTTGTGCTACCACAATGGATTGTCATCCCTTTATAGCCGAAGCCACCCGGAACTTCTAATAAAACCGCTAAGATTCCCAATGTCTGTACCCGATAGCTCCGTAAGCTAAGTCGCATGGTAGAAGGCCAGGTGCCTCTTTCTCCTTTCCTCCTCCTACTCCATGCAGCTTCTGCAGAAATCATTGGCTAGGTGACTCAGTCTAAGCCGCTTGGCATGAGCACCTATTATACAATGCCCAGTAATGAGTGTGCTTCTGTAGAGATTGAGCAGATCTTTTGTGCGTTTGAGATCCAGCTTTTGCCATATTTGTTGTGCTATATTGCCCGTCTCCGAAGCTGCCCATGCGGCATTGACGAAGTCTTTTACCTCATTGTAAATCATAAGCTTAAAAGTTTTTAATGTTATTCCCAACGTGGAAAATTAGCTCGTAAGTTCGATAGTTGTGCCATGTCTGACCAGTTCATCAACTTTACAGTTCTGCGGAATATCACTGCGAGCCGGTACCCATATAATATGAATATAATACTGTTTAGCAATGTCGTTGAGACATCTGTGGAAATCTTTAACTGTTCTGAAGGTCAACGCGTGAAGTTCTGAGATCCCAGAGTTTTCGCAGCTGCCTGGATATCCCAAAATATGCTTATATCTCTCCTGAAGACGCTGCCCTTTCTAATGATCAAAACAGTTGCATGGCCAATAACGCCGCCTAAAAAACGCCGACACATAAAATATGCTTTCACTCACCGCTCCATTCAACATGGAGCCATCCGTGAAGATGTGCTTAGAGTCTTTAATGAGGTGAATCACACCATTTGCCTATTCCTTCCTGTCCGGAAACGCAATTAGAAGTTCATTGGGAAGTCATACTGTGGTGCTGTGTAGTCAACTCTAATAAAATTAGTCCCAGAGAAAATAATCTGGGAAAAGCAAGTTATCTAAAAATTAAAATATAACGCTTTTGTCAAGCTATGGACACAGAAAGTTAAGCCATTTTTTAAGTAAAAGAAGAGAATCTTTGTAGATGACTTCATGCCGGTGGATTACATGTGAACAAAAATGCTCCACACTTGTGAAGATCTTTCAAGACTAGTAAATGATATAAGAACTATGCAAAAAAATAGATGCATAAGGTCAAAAAATGAAGGAGTGTGGGGTGGCTAAATACTTCAATATAAAAGTGTAAACCGCACGATAGCTGCTGCGTTTGCTTTTACTCGATCATTAGCGCAAACGCATGCTAATTTTAATTTTAATTTTAATTTTATTCAACCGATAGGTGCCGTTTTGGAGAGTGGCGGGGCGCAGTGGTTAGAGCACAGGCATGCAACACAATTGGCCCAGGTTCGAATGCCAGTAGAGGACATGACAAAAAAAATTAATTGCAGCTTCGAGTGTTTAATAAAGAGATTTAAGCCTCTCTCCAAACAAATTCATCTAAAGAAGCCCTATTGACCTGCCAGCTTACCTCTGGCGATGATGACAAACATCAGACGAATGATCAGGAGAAAATGCCAATGCTAAATAAGGATCACCCCCACTTAGCAAGGATCTTTAAAACTACACACAATCATGTGCAGACAAGATACAGTGAAAGCCAAAATTCTACCTAGAGGAGTGACGGAGAAAAAAAAGAATCAAGACAAAATATGATTTGTGAAGATTTCTTGAAATACATTCTTTTATAAGTTTTCCTCACATAAAGTTTTGTAAAAAGTTTTTCAACATTGATCAAAAAGGAAACGCCTTTATTTTATATTTGAAAAAAGCCTTATTAACCGGAATATGTGCCGTTTTGATCCATAACCTTTTGCCATTTTTTCGAAAATTCGAAATTACGAAATTTAAATTTACACCAAAGATCTTCAGAGGTCAAAATATATGATGATCTGAAGGTACAAGATCCGGCGATATATCAAAACTTACCAGCCAAGCTCTCTCAATGTCTGCCGGGTCATCAAAGATGTGTGTGGTCTGACGTTTTCAAGACCGAACATAACACCTTTTCTGTTGATAAATTTCGGGCGTTTTAATTGAATTGCTTGCTTAAATCTCATTAATTGTTTTCAGTTGATATTAGAATCAATCGTTTGGCCCATCATCCCATCAAACCAAACACACAGCATAACCTTTCTTGGCGCAGCTTCACATTGCTTCGTGCATAATATCTTTCGCACATTATTGTCGTACCTGATACACTTCTCATCGCCTGTAAACAAGCTATAGAGTTGCCTAATTTTAAAACCATCTACCGAAGTTTAGGTAAAACAAATATTTTTGACAGTCGAGATTTTTTTTTTCCTATAAATTTCAAGCATTTTGTCATTGCTGTAGGGATATGTAACATATGTATTAAAGTCCTTATTTGTTAATATTTATTAAAAACAAATTTAACAAATTCATAGGCTGCTTTAATAGTTTTAACCTTTTCAATTGTTTATTTATGTTAAAAACCATTTATAATAGTTTCTCCTTCTTTTTTAGTTTTATTGCATGAAAACAATTGAAAAAAAGTTTGAATAAAATTGTATCGATGTTACTGAAATGTTTGAGTTAAAGTGATAATTGAAAAAATAGAGAGAAAATCATTTGAAAATTTCCATTTCTTTTTTTAGAATTTTTTTCTTTTGTTTTTCATTTTTTCATTCACTTGATGATGAGTTTGTTTTATAACAATCAATCATTTGTCTATCAGCACATTGTCAATCGCAATTGCAATTGCAATCGCAATCGCACCCAGTTACGATTGCTGGCAAAATACAAAAATCGTATATTTTTACAATAAATTGTTAACAATTTATGGTATTTTCTCTCTCTCTCTCCCTCTCTCTCTCCCTATGTCGCTTTTTGGTTGATATATTGTGCCTTAACCATCATCGCCGTCACTGAATGTGATGAATGTTTGTTTTATCGCGTGTTTTTTTTTATTCTGTGGCAATATCGTTAAAATGTTACATGACTATATAAAAAACAATTACCAGTTAAATCAACTGTTTATTTGATGCTGCATTTTTTCGTTTTTATTTTCTTCTTTGTTTCTGCTGTTCCCCCCTATTTATTTAATTTTTCCCCCTTTTTTTTTACCATTATTTATATATGACTGCATTTTTGCTACTGATTTTTTTCAATTTAATTTATTCATTTCTATTCTATGATATGTTGCTGTTGCTGTTGTTAATACAGCTAATTGGTATTAAACAATTAAAAAACAAAAACAAAAAGAAGCATATACCATTTGAAGTGGAAATATTTGCAAAGTTTTTGTTAATCATGATTTATGAAATTGAACAGTGCTTGTCAATCAAAAAAATGGAATAAATAATTCAAAATTGCAGTTTTACTTGAATAATTTGATAGTTCTATGACTTAGTAATTTCAGCGCGGTAACATTAGTTGTTATCTCTCACTGCAATGGAATTCTTTTGAATTTTGAGCAAGTTGCGTCAATCTTCTTAATTTTATGAAAATAAAAAATTTGGACAATTAAAGAAAGACAGTCTCGAACAGTGGTACAAATGCTGCCAAACGTTGAGGTCGCTCAAAAAGAGTCGTTGCGCTAGAAATGCAATTGTAGTGGACTTTCGGTGAATGAAATTTGTTGGAGTAACTAAACATTTTTGATTATAAAACAGTTATCCATGCCATAAATGTCGTAACTCTGTAAGTATCTGGTAATGTTCACATCCAAACCGAACAGAGGTTTGTGTCGTTTTTTAACCCGAAATAACTCACAATTAGCATATGGTAATGCAAAATATGCCGATGCATTTAAGTCCAAAGCAACATAACAAAATTAGAAAAGGAAAGCGTTATATCATGATTTCATAAAAATATTAAGCACTTGCTTCTCTGAATTCAATTAGCGTAGTTATCTCATGCCAAATTGAGGTAACGAAAAAATCGTTTAGAATTCCAGTCTTACGATATAGTCCGTCAGTAAGTGTGCGCATTTAATATTAATTTTTTAATCAGTCTTTATAATGACTTTATTAATTAATAGTTAATTAAATTGAATCAGTCCATAAATATTTTCACTTTTATAAAAAACATGTACTCTAGGCGACCCAAAGTTATCTTACGGGATTGCCAATTTTTCACGTTTTTCGCAAAAGTGTACTAATGTATTGAAAAATACTCTTCATTTTCATGCATAATCCTGCGGTTACACGATATAGTTTTTCTTGATAGTGTTTCACATATATTGCTTATCAAAATTTACTAAAATTGGTAGCTGTGACGTAGCCGGCAAGCAACTTGAAATCAATTTGAAAACAATTTCTTTGTTAAAAATGTCTTTGCTGAGAAAACAACTACAAATTGTACATGACAATTATGATCAGCTGTTTTTTTGAAAGCAACTTGAAAATTAAAAGGCAAAACTTGATCGTTTAGCCCTTATTCGTATATGTTAAAGGTCGAAACATATAAGTATTTAATTTTTCAGCAAAATATAAGAAAACAATTTCAGAGCATTATCGGGTTAACTATGAATATAATAAGGAACCAATATACGAATACAATATACCAATAATCGCAACAGTGAGATTTTTGGTTGAAAGTGCAACAGAGTAAAATAAGTTGGACCTCTCAGTTAAAACTATCACTATCACCGACGCATAATATTCCGAGCTTATGGAAGACCAACACGTGTACTTCCCAAATTGTCGCACTCGGTTACTAAAGCCGTTACTGCCCGTGGTAGCAGAATTATGTTCTCAAGGGTCCTTTTCCTATTATTCGAGCAACAGTCTACCACCCAACGGTAGGTAAGCACAAACTCAAGGTATAATAGGTCACCAGAAATCTATTCGAGCCACCGGGGCCAATTATCCGCGTATGAGTTGTAATATTAACCCCAAGTATGCATACATTGCGTCTACTAGTGTCCACGAGATCACTACCGTAAGAGAAGTTTAGATTGGATTAGGTTATGTGGGTCGCTTGCATTTCGCGTGTACACTCGGATGCCCTATGGCCCATTGTTATACCCTTAACAGCGATAGACTCATTAAAGAGGCCGAAGGGCCAGGCATGGCAGAGTCCCAGAAAAGATTCCCAACTAAAGACCTAAAAATATCTGTTTCCTCCTTTGAGCCAACCGGTACCATTGACGAATACAATCAACTTTGACAATGACTCATCCCATAGCCCAGATCATGGAAGTGACTTGCACCCAAGTCTAAGCTCCCACAGAGCAGAACAGTCGCAGAGAAGGTGTTGCACCGCTTTCTTCTCCTCCTCATTTTGGCAGTTTTTATAGTAGCCATGACTAGGTCATGCCATGCGCTCCGACATGCGGCCTATTATACAATGTCCGGTAATTATGCCCGAAAGAAGCCAGATCGATCCCCTTCCAAGCCTAAGAAGATAAGCCCAATTTTGGTCCACCAGTGTTCCATCTTGCTCAGTTCCCATTTATCTAAAAAAATTGACGACGCAAATAGAGAGGCATGCACATCCCCATATACGAAAGACAGAGAGGACCCAACAGTAGCGCACTCATCAGCAATTTTATTCCCTCGGATGCCCGCATGAATTGGAACCCATATCAGTTCCTTTCCCTGCGATCTGATTTTAACAACAAGGTATACTCTCATTGACTAGACAGAACTCAAGTGCCTAGGGATTTTCGTGCTCATGGAATCAGATTAGTAAGATATGAAAGTTGTCTTTTCTCCTATTTGGGGATCACACTACCTAGAGGTAAGTAATCAATCTCCCACGATAGCTTAAACCTAAGGTATCGGGTCCGCCATCTAACGTTTTTTTTCTCAACTAGTGCTTATTTCGTGAATGGTAACACTTAGCTCATGTCTGATTTGACAGATAAATAGTTTTATCCTTCCGCTGAACGAATATGGTTGTGTATACGCTTGAACAACGCTGGAAAAATTGCGACATTACTCTGAAAATCATGGTAATGTTGCAGAATGTGTGCGATGTGTTCAGATGAAGCTCATTTTGATCTTGGCAGCTATGTAAGCAAGCAAAATTTGTCGCATTTGGGGCACAGAAAACCCGCACGCATACATTGAAAAGCCGATACCCCAAGACGAGTCACTGTTTGGTACGGATTTTGGTCCAGAGGCATAATTGGGCTATTTTTCTTCGAAAATGAGCAAGGAGTGGCTGTTACAGTTAATGGCGATCGTTATCGGGCCATCTTGAACGAACTTTAGTTCACAAAAATTGAAGAGGAGGATATTGGCAACATTTGGTTTCAACAGGACGGCGCTACGTGCCACACAGCCGAAGCTACACTCGATGTTTTGCGCCCTGTTTTTGAAGATCGCATTATCAGCCGTAAAACTGATGTCGTTTGACCACGTCGGAGCTGCGATTTGACATCGTTGGACTATTATTTGTGGGGTGCCGTCAAGGATAAGTGTTACGCCAACAAGCCAGAGACAACTGACGTTTTAAAGGACAATATTCGTGAAGCCATTGGTGAAATACAGCTGCACACAATCGATAATGTGCTTAAAAATTGGACCGATCGTGTAGGCTACTGCATGGCCAGCTGAGGCAGCCGTTTGAATAAAATTATTTTCCATTATTAACCAGAAGGATTGTACTTTCAAATAGAAAAATAAATTTGAGAAAATATTCAGTAGTTTTTTTATATCATTTTCAAAAAAAATTTATTTGGCGGACCCTCTATAATAGCTCTATTCGAGCTATCGGGAGTGCTTATGCTAAACAGTGTAGTTACTGATTGTTAACTTGTCTGTTGTTCTAACGAAATGACTCAAAGTTAGTTGCTATCTTATCAGAATGAGTGGTTTACTGTCGGTTTCAATTTTGTTTGTAAATATGTTTTATTAAAAGATGTTTTTCTTAGTTTTCTGAGTTTTCTTATTAATGACCTATTCACTCAGTTGCTCTTAAATACTTTAAAATTTTCTATAAAATGTTATCCCAATAATGCCGCTTGATTCGACTTGATTAGATATTTTTCTTTTGATTGAAACCAATTTTATATTGCTTTTATGCAACATTTAGTTTTGGTTCAAAATTGCACATTTTCTCTCTGTTTTTTTTCCTCTCTCATGAAAACTAGTGAGTATAGTACTGATTATGTTGTAACTAAATAAATAGAGTTTTAGTGCATCTGTAACTAATCAAGTCATATCACGTTTATTTGGTCGAATGTGAGTTGGCAAGCAACCATCATACCCTGTAACAGCATTGTTTGCAACCATTCAGCTGTGAATTTTCTCTTTATTTAACTTCATACAAATGCATGTGTTTTAGTATAAACACATAGACATACACACATACAAATATACCCTTCCCTGGTTTAGTTCTAAAACGGAGTCTTCTATGTTAGTGTGTGTTCATGAATTCGCAAAAGTATGGCATTGTTTAAAATGAGAGAAAGAAAATAAATATTAAGAGGGGAAGAACGTAGTAAAATACCAGTGAAATACGTTTATTAGTTCAGTTATATTTCATAAATTTTATTTATTTTTTGTTGCTGTTGCTGTTATTGTTATTGTTATTGGTATTATTGTTGTATATGTCAATATACATATGTGTACCGTAGTAGTTTGAGTGTATGCTTATATGTTAATACTAAACAGTGAGTATGAGAGTAAAAGGGTGTGAGTGAGCTCCTGTGTTTATTTACTTACAGTGTCTAGTTTAAGTACCAACGAAACCAATAGGTTTTGGCGCTGGTTTTTTAAAACTGTTTGTTTACCACATTTTTTGCTACTCTCAATCTAGTTATTATTGTTGCTGTTGTTTCCGTAATTGTATTTTTTTATTTATATTTGCTTTTTATTTGTATTGTGTTGGTACTTATGCAATTGTGTATTTATAAGTACAGCTGTGATTATTTAAATAGAATCGTATTGCTCAGTGGGATGACTATTATAGTAGTTAAAAGCGTTTTGATCAATTTCTAAACTTTTCTAGCATGTTTTCCCAATGTCAGGTGACCGGTAAGCGCTATAAGACAGGAAATATTCCCTCTCGAGAGTCTTATGAGGGTGCCAGTCATACTCTTACTGTAGAATAGCCATGTCTGCCCCGTGATGGAACAGATGCACATTCCTCTTCATCTACAGACCGCCCGATCACGCGCAGTAGGACAAAAACTTGCTCACAATGGGGTTAAGACAAAGCAGTCCCGGGAGCCAAAAACAACCCCGTTTTTCAATAAGATTGTGATGCAAGACAGTCCGCTAAAATTGTTAAAAATGACTGAACCAGACTTCTATTACATTTTTTGTCTAAATGCTTAAAAAATACCACAATAAATAAAGATGTCTAAGAAGTGTATTGAAAAAAACCAAGTAAATGCGTTTTCTTTTTCTCATTACAGCATTTGAATATGATACGTTTTGTTATTGTTTTTTTTCTTGAAAGAACTTAAGAACTAATAAAAGTGTGAAGTTCTGTTTTGTTTGGTTGCTTATTTAGATTTTTATAGGCACTTTTCAGTTCAACTTTAAAACATGCACTTGGTTCTGTTCTCCACTGTACATGCAAATAAAGGCTTTTTTGAAAAACTATCTGAATTTGTAGTCCTGATGTGGAGAGTAGGTATATTGCAACTACCACTGTGCTTAAGTACAAATAACGCTCTTAATTCCACAGCCATTAGATCTAAATGCCTTTACAATTGTATTTATTTACTAGTCAAGATAATGGGTTAATGAGTTCATTTACGCTACCTTGGCCACAATATCGATTTTGATAGATGAGTAGGCATTTGAGAAAACTGAATTTAGGTGGCCCTATTGTGTGTAGATATAATATTCATAATGCTTTGGTTTACTCTGGCTTCTTACAGATATAATTACTAGGAACTAAATCATGTTTTGAAAATGTATCATTAATCTGATTAAATTTGTCAGAAATACTGGTTAGTTTTCATGGGGACTACAAGAATTTTACATTCGTTTGGGTTTATTATCAATTGCTTTCACGCCGCTTACGTGACGCATAGTGTCGTACAAAATTTCTTAAATTTACTACGATCTTTAGCTAGAACTTTGATTTGCATCCAGCTTAGTTCCTCATCAACAGACTCTATCTTGTCCAATATGTTTTTCCGCCATGTCCCTCTCGGTCGACCGCGGCTTCGCTTTTTATGCGGATTCCAGTCTAGAGCTAGTCTTGCGATGTTGTCTGTCGGCTTACACAATGTGTGGTGCACAAACCAGGGCCATTTACGGATTCCTCTCTCCAGGGCAATGGGTGTTTGTCTGCACCTTCTGTGAAGCTCTGAGTCAAAAATTAGGTTGGGCACCCCAGCGTTTATTACATCACTAAAATAAATAAACAAAAGCTGCAAGACCAACTATACGTGCTGTTTACAAATAACCAAATCTACAACAACAAGCATTATCAGAGATAAAGTAAATAAAAATAACACGGCAACAACAATAATTAAGCAGCAAAGAGAACAATTAACAAACAATAAACAAGCAACAACAAATACTAAGAGCAGAAAGAGGTAGATGTTTACGTACGTATGGCTACAAAAGAACTAAAAATAAAGAAATGGAATCTACCTCAAATATCGAGAGCTTCGAGAGCTTTCGATGTATTGTTTACTCAGCCATATAAAAACTACATCGATGCGAACAACAATCAGTTTAAGTAAAGTAAACTCAGCGAACGTGTTATTGGTTTGAACTCAGTGTAAGAGAGTTTAGTGTGGTTAAACTCTGGTTAAAGAGACTGAGATCGAACCTAAGTAATAACTACGATCGGGTTGGAATACCCGTAAGTAGAAAGATCTGTCGAATAATTGTTGTTGCTTACAAAGTTGTAAATAAAAAGAATAAGAATAAGAATAAAAATTGTTATTGCTTGTAAAAATGTTACAAGCACTGATGCACAAAACTGTGTTGAATAAAGGATTTTTAATTAAACACAAGATTTATTTTATTTTAACTACAATTAACGAACTCATAAATACACGTTTTTAAAACGGTAAAAACGTGACAATATAGTTGTGGGGTAACTTTATACACAGAATATTCCCTAGGCATCGATTGATGACAGCCTGTAGTTTGTTCCACTGACACAAATCAAGCTTCACTTTATATTCGCATCGAATCTTTGAGTTTTGGTTGTATATGATAGTTGCCGACATCACCATACTTTTCGAAGGTTTGCAATTCTCCCTTTTGCTTTGCAACTCGGGCGTCGATGTCCGTTTTGGCATAGCAATCTGCCATGGTATGTAAAACTCTGTACCTCTTCAACAGGTTTATCATCAAGGAAAATTATCAGTGATTGAGTTGTTCACTCGCATGGCTTTTGTTTGATTGGCATTGATGCGCATCTGGTATTTTTCAGAACATATTTGCAAGCTATTTAGTTTATCCTGTATGTGACTTTGCTTTGTAGATATCAACTCAATATCAGCAGCATAAGTTTTCCTAACCTCAAATTTGCCTACACTTTACTTCCGAGAAGACAGTAAAGCTCGGTCTTAAGTGGGTTCAAAGACAGACTACATTTGGGGGACCAGCTCGATATCAGCCGCAGTACGGGTGTTATATGTACTCTCATCTGGTTAAGATTCTTCCCCGTAATGATGATAGCAATATCATCAGCGTAGGCAAAGACTCTACACCCAGCCTGCTCCTGTTCCAGAAGCAGTTCAGTTACCGAGGTCAACCACAGTAGTGGATATAAAACTTCCTCCAGAGGTGTTCCCCTACTGACGTTGCTTTCAATCGTGACACCTGCCCATTCGGTTCTCCTAGATAGAAGCTTCCAAATCAGTTCTATCATGGAACTATCAACCCCTAGATTGCATAGCGATCTCAGTATCGCCTGAGGTAGTAAGTAACTGTCGCTGTCCAGTAAAACTGGCAAAGCGTTTTTATATAAATTCTTTAAAAGAATTCTTATTACTATTTAATTCACCCTGGCTATTTACGAGTATATCCATAATAGATATTTATTGTCTTGTGTACGTATTTGTCTATGGCTTTGTGAGCGTATATATGGTACATGAGTAGAGCCAGTCAAACGTGTGATTTTGCCAGCAATTCTCTGCAGGTAAACTCGTACGTTCAATCGTTTTTTAATAAGTTTTTAATAATTTATTGTATTTTAACATTAAATTTCAATTTGTTATTTACACTTTACTCTTATTTGATCATATAGAAATGGAAGAAAAAAAAACAAGAAATAGAAAAACAACAGAAACGAATGTCCATCTATTCATCTTATTCATTCATACATCTATGCATGCATGTATGTTCATGAACATAAACTGAAAAGTTTGAAATGAAATCCAAAAAACAAAAATCCTAACAATCGGCACCATTCACTTTTGCAAACATACAATTTGATGATTTGTAATAAATTGTAAATCAAACGAAAAGAAAAACAAAAACAAAACAAAAATGAAATCAATCAAGTTGTTTTAATACTTAAAATGGTGGAAAATTATAAAACGATTTACCCTTCTACGGTATAAATAAACTCCTAAACTCAATCTATGTTAATTGTATTAGAATTGCTAAGCAATAGAATGCTCATTAATCACAATCGATAATCGGTAATCGGTAATGAGCATCTTTGGCATAATTATATTTAAAAATAGGTATACTTATTCCTACATGTACGATTAGAAGAAATTAAACATTCACAAAAGGACAAAACATCCTTTACTCTTATGAGTATGATAACATGCAAAACACACCATACTATACAACTGCACCGATTAAGAAGATAAATAACGAGAGCAATACAGACAGTGAAACAGAGAGAGAGAGAGAGAGAGACAGAGAGAGGTAGAAAGCATAAATTAATGTAGAAACCGTGAGGTTATTTGTGTAATTATAGGTCATTATATACCATTGACCTTGTATAAGTGGTCTTAAGCACACATCATTCACTCTCCGTAACTAAAAGCACATGCAATGAGATACATAATTAGATATTCAAGTTGTCTTATGCTTACGCAGCCAGTCATACATAATTGGATGAGATGTTTTTCAACATGGAAAAGGAAATTATAAATTCTCTGGTCAAAATGCAATATAATGGATATTTGAAATGAATGTGGAAACGATGTTGTTTGTTGATATTACGGTAATTGCAAATTCAAAATAATTTGCATCAATATGAGGAGTTAAATGTGTTGCTGTATTCATATTACAAATAGAACCATGATCTACAATATACATTTATATGTATATATAAACCATTGCACTATGATACAACCTTTAATCGAACCCAATAAAATCTTGGTAAATTTCCATACTACAAAGATGGCTTCATACAAAGCCGTAAAAAGGCATCCAATCTACATATAATATTTTGAACTATTTGTGTAATAACCAGCGTTGGCAGCCCACTGGGTAACCCAATTAAACTCAACCGGGTTTTATTGGGTATTTTATTTAAAAAAAAACCAGGGTGGGAATTTTATTTAAAGGTTTGCGTAGTTTATTTACAACAAAAATAGGTGTAGTTTACCTATTGGGACTACAAAATTATTTGTTCCGTTTTTGACCCGAAAAATATAATGAAATAACAAATTTATCAAATCACTGCTTACATTTTTTTCCTCCTCTGAGCCAATTTTCAAATTCCGTCTCAGAAAAACTTGTCGTCTTTTAAGGCGCTTCAATTTGAATGATTCAGTGACATGCATGATGCAATAAACAGATGAACTCATTTTAATTTTGAATACAACACTGTGTCAATGCTTTACTCTGCTGTCAAAAAAATGTAACGCTGTGGCACGCTGTGATAAACAAATATGTATGTTGTGCTGTCAAAAATTTTCATAAAGAAAAGTGAAATAACGTAAAAAAAAATAATCACAAAAAAAGAAACTTTTTGACATTAGAGTACAGACAGTTTTGTAACAGCTGTTATTTTTTTGGTTAAATGAGACCACCTTCTAATTGCATTATGGTGACATGTTAAAAAATAAACTCATGACTAGATAGTTTCTGAAAATGTAGGCCGTAAATCGAAAAGCCTTTAATCGAAAGGAGTATGTGTTGTGTTTGCTTCCCCTACGCTTTTTTTTAAAAAACAAAGAATCAACGTTTTTTAACCGTAGAACGAGGTACTTTGTGCTTAAAGCGAATGTGTTCCATAATGCAAACAGGCTGTTATAGCGAAATGCCATGTAAATAAAGCCGGTGTGAAGAAGTATATATATTGTATCTGTCACAACTGCCGACGTAGCAATATTCGAAGAATTATTGAAACTTTTGCGACATGAGGTCGGGTGTTTTCATGCAAAAGAACAACTTAATCATGTTTGTTTTTATATCCCGGCCAGTTTTCTCATAATGCATGATTCTTCATTTGAATTATAAGACTGAAATAATTACAGTCTGCTTCGATCACCCAGTTCTAGCAGCTCATAGTACACAATGACGCAAAGAGTGCAAAATTGCATTGTAAATATTAAAACAACGTGATTGTATAAACAAACAAAAAATATTTTTGACTTAAACGAAATTTAGAATCATTTATAAAACCCAAAAACCCACCATAAGACCCGATGGGTTAGGTTTTTTAAACTCGGTTTTTTCTAAACCCGGGTTTTTACCAACCTTGGTAATAACGGTCATTTTGAAATTCTTCTGTATGACATATAGAAAGGTAGGTTCACTAAGCAAATGGTTTTATTATTGTAATATTGTTAAGGTTCGATTGACAGATATGACAGCAGAAAAATTCAACAGAAGTAAAAAAAACGCCAAAATAGTGAAGCACATAGTCGCTTAAGTGTAAGAAAAAATAAAGAAGACAAGAAGATAAGATGTTATGGATATAAATAGAACCGTATTATCATTATCATCATACCGACCAGGCACTATTGCGGCCCATGGGATCTATTATGCCCCTTCCAGTCTACAGTTCGTTCATCAGATTTGCTGCCTTCCTAATGAACAGATATGAAACGATAATGGTGTTGGTGGTGTTACCCATTGATACTCTATGTCTACCAAAACATTTCCATCTAAACTTATTAAGAATCCCACATTTACACAATATGTGCTCCGCTGTCTCCATGCTCACAAATATCCACATCTGTGACCGCCATCTTCTTCAAATACTCTCTTAATCTATAGTGGTCATTAGAAAATTCTATTAAGAGTTTCAAGTCCAGTTTGCCATACTTGAAAACCTTAGAAAGACGCCCAAATTACGGACTGATCGCCGTCCTAGAACGGCAAAGTCCATATTGAGCATTCCAGTGTTCCCAGCATCTGGAAATTTCAAAATCATCGATTAGATTCAGGATGGTAGAAATTGGTTGCGGACCAATATTTTCTGGTCAATGCATCCGCTATTTCATTACCATCTATCCTACAGTGTTCAGGTACCTGAAACAACCTTATTTCCAAATGAAAGCTTTTGCAACGTATAGTAGCAATATTTGATTAGTCTAGATGTCATATGATTCGAGCCAAGTGTTCTTAAGGCAGCTTGGCTGTCAGAGAATATATTAATGGTCTTAGCCTTAATCCCACTAGGTTGATCTCCGACGTATAGCAATGACAATGGTCTCAGTTTGGAAGACACTTAGCGATCTTCCAAATGGGATCGAAAAGTCTCGGTTGGGTCCGTGAACGCCTGCACTGACACAGTCATTAATTTTAGAGCCATCGGTATATCAGTTTAGATCAAACGTATTTCGAAATAAGGCGCCAATAGACCAACAATCCCAGTCTGGGAGTTCAACCCTGAATCTCCTGCCAAAGCACAGATCCAAAAACATAACACTCACCGACCACCCTGCTCAGAATGAACAAACTTTGCAACTCATTTCAGGATCCCTTGGCGAAAAACTTTGCCGCCGAACATGCCGCCACCCTCATTAAATAGATGTGAAGGCCGCAGTTGGACACTTTTTCATAGCCTTAATTATACCGAGCCAGGCGAGTCTCTATACCCTGCCCAATTTACTCATGGTGGTAACTTTCTCAGCCTTTCTCCACCAAGCTATCGCAACATAAGTCATAATAGCCAAAATAATAGTGGTATATATCCATAGTATTTTTCTAACCGTAGGAGGAGCGACTTGCCCAGAGGGCCCTTATCGCCTTATTCTGCACTACACCAATCTGCGTGTTCCAATTAAGAGAGTATATTAAAAGAGAAAAAGTGGAAGGGAGTCAATATCTCTTAATCTTTTGAACGATACTTTTGAAAGACTATTGAAATGTTCTCTAAACAAAAAATGAGAAAAGTACCCTTAGCTGTACAGTACAGTCAGGTAAAAGCTAAAAAATTCAGAACTTCGAGTATTCTATAACTGTATTCAATACTTCACGTAACCGTGATCTAGGAAAGCCCACAAGTTGCGCAGTCCTACACCTATCCCTGCCACGTCAGAGTATCTTTGTCAATTAATAAATATACTTGGTACCAAAGTGCAAATATTTGCTTTTAATTTGAAGTCACTTCTGTCAAATATAAATCATTCGTGCCAAAGTCGGTTTAAAAGCTTCAAAACAGATCTGATAAGCATTTGTTTGGATGCAGACTTTATTATCTTAATCTTTATAATTCCCACCATTCATAATCCTTTTTTTAGATTTGAAGGGACCAGATAGTGAATATGAAGATTAAAACTTGATAGCGGTATTGTTTTATGTGTGTGAAGATAAATTCAAATTTGCGTCAACAGAGTACTGTTAAGAGGTTAACAGTGACTATATACAAAATGTAAAATATCTTCAGAGGATAAGTGGAAATTTCGGAAAAATATGAAGCTGCTCCCTTTTACTCTTATACACAAATGTTGCTCCAAGGAGTATAGCTTAAAGCCCTTATAAAGAGGTATGTCTGGCAAAATCACCGGATTGGCCAGCATGTTTATATAGTGGAATATGAGGGCACTTGCATATTTTAGAGAATTTCAGGCATACCACTTGGATCAGCATGTGTATATAGTGGGATATATAGCAGTTCCATATTTTAGAAAAATGGTCAGCATCCCCCCAATAATTATCAGTTTTTAAAAAAATTGATTTTTTGGAACTCGATTTTCTTGAATCCGGTAAGCATTTCAGATATACCACTATACGGGCTCTATACTTTACGCCTTTGACTAGTCTGTTTATATAGTGGTATTTGTTGGCACTTCTATATGTTAAAGAAATGACCAATCATCCTCTAGGAGTTTTAAGATTTAAAAAAAAATGATTTTTTGGAACTCGATTTTCTCAAATCCGGTTATTATTTCAGACATACCATTATACTGGCTCTATACTAGACCCCTTTTCGCCAGCCTGTCTATATAGTGGTATCTATGGGCACTTACATATTTAAGGAAAATGGCCAATCATCCTCCCAAGAATTTTAAAAATTTTCAAAAAATAAATTTTTTGTAACTCGATTTTCGCAAATCCAATAATTATTTTAGACATACCACTTATGGGCTCTGAACTAGACCTCTTGAGCTCACTTATCCTCTGAAGATATTTTACATTTTGTATATACATAGTCATTGTTGACATCTTTACAATACTCTGTAAACGCAAAATTTCAACATGTTGAAAAAATGTGGTTGGTGTCTTAGATTTTCAAATCCAAATTTATCTTCATACACATTATTGTTTTTGTATAAAAAAATTTGTCAGAAGATTGCTATATGCTTTTGGTTTACAACTTTTAAGTAATTACTCTTAATAATCATCTGGCCTTATGCTAAGGCGTTTGATGTAGTATGTCACGGTAATCGAGGCAAAGAGTGAGTAAAACTTTGATATTTGATCGAATTTAACTCCTCTCGGCTAGGTTTTTGTCTTGGCTTCATAGCAATAATTATAATATATCATCTTATGAGCAATAGTTCAAGAACATTGCTTATGCTAAAGTTTTTTAATCAGTAATTTTACTATTGGATACGGCTATTCTCCAACATCATTCAATGTTTTCATTAGTCGTACAGAGCGTTTCACACTAATGGAATCCTCTTGGCATTTGCTCTTTAGTCATCTTTATTTTAACTGTTAACGTTTTAGAGTTTTTTTTTTAAGACCAGCACCCAGGGGATGGCCCCTACTCATGCAGTGCATTGTGCTGGTACTAGGAAAATAGGTTATTGGAAGGAGGACAGAGGGAGTAGTGTTTATGGTCGTTAGATTTAAATTTACTCATGTCGTAAGTGGCAGGAAATACTTTCGCTGGAAGATTATTCCACAACCGAACAGTGCGACCAAAGAACGAATTCTCCCTATAATGCGTTGTGCGATTTACTGGACAATCAACTACAAAGGGATGCGCTCTACGAGAAGTACGAGTACTACGTAAAAATATATGATTTTTAGGAATTAATTCCTTAATTTCGTTAGAACACATTCCGTTATAGTACCGATAGAACAATGAAACACACGCCACATTGCGACGGTGCTCCAATGAATCAATAGAGTTGGCTACCCTACCGTCATTGATGATCATCTTCGCCCTCTCCTGTACGCGGTCGAGAAGCTCCAAAATAGACTTTGAAGCACCGGCCCATACATGAGAGTTGTATTCCATTTTGGGTCGGATATAGGTCTTGTAAATATTAAGGAGATCAGATGGAGTGAAGTATTTCTTGCACCGTCTCAAAAAACCAAGGCACTTGAATGCTTCTTTCGACACTTGAAATATGTGATCATTCCAATGAACGTCACAGTGAATTCTCATGCCCAGAACAGCAAGAGAATCTGATTCCTCAATATCCACATTACCCATTGACACAGATGACAGCACACCACCATGTCTGTGTGCAAAAAAACAACATTGAGTCTTAAAAACAAAATTTTTAAAAGCCAAACGTTGACTTTAAAATGTGAAGTGTGTAACCTATAAGCCCATGAATCATTTTAAAAGACTTTATACATAAAAAGACAAACAATTTTCCAACACTGTTTACTTTTCATATTTTTTGTATGTTTTGTTAAATGAGTCCCTCGATAATCCTTAATATAGTTCATATACATACATACATACATATTTTGTTAATATTTTTAATTTATTTTGTTTTTATAAGAAATAAAACATTTTGACCATCATAACGGAGCGATAGGAATCTTAATAATATTTTATCATAAAATAAAAATATAAATATTTAACATACGCACACACACATACAATAACCATTCCAAAATACCATAAACTGGACCAATAAAGCTTATGCTGCTACATGGTCTCAAAAACTAAGCGGCTCGTTAAGAATTTGGAAAAGATACTGACTCGTAAATAAAAGTGCCATAAATCCTTTCCCCTTTCTTAACACATGTGATACCCCACCACACTACACATGTTAACATTATGTTTTGTTTCTCGTTGGCATAAACCATTTCCAAAGTTTAAATAAAATTTATTTTCAAAAAAAAAGGAAAAAGGAAAATTATGAAGTTAAAAAAAGGATATTTTCAGATTTTGTGGCTGGAAAACAAAAATGAAAGGGGGTGGGGCGAGGTATTAAAAAACCATTTCAGGCTCAAATAAAATAAAACATTATTTTGAACAGTTTCAGTTCCGTTAAGAGACGTCCATTCTTTTTGGGATTTTTTTAAATAAAATATTAAAACAATATACTTTATTTGAAACAAAAGGGTTTATTTATACATATTTATTTTGGCATAAAATAACTCCCAATACAGTGTTTAAGACTGGAAAACTACAGGCAAAAAAAAAAAATTATATAAAAAAAGAATGTGTGTATGTATGTATATTTGTTAGTTTGTTTGTGCCATATAGCTCAACCGACTTTCTTGAAATTTTTACTGTATCTCTCTGTATATCTGGAAGGAACTTAGGTTATATAAATTTCAAACATTTTAACTATGCGGTGGCACGTCTATACTTTGTCTTAAAATTGGTAACAGAAAGATTCTCTAAACTTGGCCCAAAAAATTCATAGTCAATGCAAATTATCAGTCAAAAAGTGGGCGGAAATACACAAGTGGGCGGGGTACCTTCCATACAAAGTATATATTGATTTTAATATATGTTAAAAATAGTTACAGCTAAAGTTGCAAAATTTGATCTGATTTAATTCATAGTCACTACAAATCTTCATTTAGAAAATGGGCGGAATTGGATAAGTGGGCGTGGTATCTCCTATACAAAGTAAATATTGATTTCAATATTTCTTGAAAAAGGTTTAAGAAAAAGCCTCTGAATTTTGTCTGAATGACTTAATAGTTCATACTAATCATCAATCAAAAAGTGGGCGTGATACCTCCTATACAAACTAAATATTGATTTCATTATACCTTGAGAACGGTTACAGCTAAAGTTTCAGAATTTGGTCTGATTTAATTCATAGTCACTATAAATCTTCATTTAGAAAATGGGCGGAATTGGACAAGTGGGCGTGGTATCTCCTATACAAAGTAAATATTGATTTCAATATTTCTTGGAAAGTGTTTAAGAAAAAGCCTCTGAATTTTGTCTGAATGATTTCATAATCCACACTAATCATCAATCAAAAGTGGGTGTAATTGGACAAGTAGGCGTGATACCTCCGATACAAACTAAATATTGATTTCATTATATCTTGAGAACGGTTACAGCTAAAGTTTCAGAATTTGGTCTGACTGACTTCGTAGTCAATACAAGCCATCAGGTAAAAAGTGGGCGGAATGGGACAAGTGAACGTAGTACCTCCACTACAAACTAATTATTGATTTTTGTATATCTTGAGAAAGGTTAAAGCAAAAGCTTCTGAATTTGATCAGAATGAGTTTATAGTTAACACAAATCATCAGGAAAAAAGTTGACGGAATTAGAGAAGTAGGCGTGGTATCTCCCGTACAAACCACATATCGATTTCTGTATAGCTTGAGCAAAAGCTTCTGAATTTGGTCTGAAAGACTCCATAGTCAATAAAAATCATCAGGTAAAAAGTGGGCGAAATTGGAGAAGTGGGCGTGGTACCTCCCATACAAACTAAAGATTGATTTCATTATTTCTTAAGGAAGATTACAGTAAAAGTTTTTTAATTTGGTCTGAATGACTTCATAGTCAATAAAAATCATCAGGCAAAAAGTGGGCGGAATTGGAGAAGTGGGCGTGGTACCTCCCGTACAAAGTAAATATTAATTTTTTTGTAGCTTCAGAATGAAATAATAGAAGGGGCTAAGTTAGGTTCAAGCAACGTTGTGAACAAAACACATCCTCAGTCATTAACTGGGCGAGATTGGATAAGTGGGTGTAGCACCTTCCATTCATACTAAATATTAAAGTGAATTGGAATTGCAGAAACTACACTGGATAAAAGCTATCGATTTACCTATACTATGTATAAAATAAATGTGACTGAAGACTGTATACAGCTGAAAAGCAGAACCTGCAGTGTCTTTCTGGAAGGAAAAAATTGTTGAATTTGACCGGAAGTGGACCAAATTTAACAAAATAATTGGTAGCGAAGCACGCCAGGTTGTAGCCAGTTTTAGCATAAAGTAACTGCCATGTGGGCGTGTTGGTATGGTAGGTAAGGCACCCGCCTACCAACCAGAAAGTCCTCAGTTCAATACCACGCCAGACCATCTGAAAAAAGAAAACGTTTTTCAACAGCGGTATCATCTCCTAACATTAGCTAGTAACTGGTTGTGAGTATTGCTTACTATTGAAAACTTCTTCAATGCATTTGCCGTTCGAAGCCGGTGTTAAACTGTAGGTCCCTTATGTAGGTCCCTATGTTCCTTCATGGAATGTTATGCAAACTAATATAAAAACTGTCAATACTGTGTTTAAGACTGGCAAGTTTCTGTTGTTTTTTTTTGTGACAAAAACGTTTGTTTGCATTTTTCGATATTTTAAGAATTTCTTAATTTTGCTTTAGTAAGAGTAGTACGTTCCACTGTCAATAAATTTAAATTGTGGCCTAAATTTATTTTCAAATAACCTTTAAGCCTTATTTTTCCTTTTTATAGTTTTTATTTCTTTTTTTCGGAACGGCATCTACAAAATGAGCTTGAAATCTTAAAAAATATTATGGAAATACTCGGAAATATAAGAACCAAAACTCAAATTTATGTTTTGAAATAATATTAAAAATATTATAATAAAAGTATACTTAAGAGAAGTGGAAAGAGTGAGTGAACGAAACTCTAATTCTCAATGTGACCTAACCGGTCGTGTGTGTAAAAGTTTAATAAATCAATACAAAATTTCTTTTCACATAAAAAATGCCGAAGTAATGGTCAATAATAATGATCTTTAAAAACTAATGAAAGTATTTAAGAGATAACAAAATGGTGTTGGTGAGTTAAAGAATCTCCATTATGAAATTTAGCCGCATGAATTCAATCCAAACCTTTACGTCCAATGAAAACATTAAAGTGAAGAAGATAGCATATTTTCAAATCATTGAAGGAAAAATTGGCTTATGTCATATACATTTTTAGTATATACTAGAGTAGCCCGTACCGCTTTGCTAGAAGCCTTTGTGTTGTTGTATAACTGTAAAATGTATTTCTTATAAGCAAAATGTATAGAAATGCACATATTTTATGCACCATCACAAAAGTTGTTTTTACCCAAAACCTGAAAACTATCGCTCTTACTGTCCTTAAGATAAGCAGGGATCAATATTTACTAAGCGTGGAAGATGCCACACTCACATGTCCAATTCCTTTCATTGTTACCATATTCTAGATAAACAAAAAACAATATTTACTTTGTATGGAGGTGCCAAACACACTTATTCAATTTCACCCATATTTCGACTGATAATGTGTATAGACCAAGAAGTTATTTAGACTTCATTCAGAACAATCATTGCCATTTTAAAGATATGAAATAAATACAAATTTTATATGGGCGTGTCAACGCATGTATTGGTTGGTGAATCGGCTTAATGGTTCTCGAGTTATAAAATGACGAATATAGGACTGCGAAGTTAATAGAGAAACTGCTTAATTTTGACCAGAAAAACTCGTGGAATATCATCGTTTGGAAACACTTGTAACGGGTCCGCCATCTAACGTTTTTTTTTCCAACTAGTGCTTATTTCGTGAATGGTAACACTTAGCGCATGTCTGATTTGACAGATAATTAATTTTATCCTTCCGCTGAACGAATATGGTTGTGTATACGCTTTTTTCGCTTCGCTAAGTGGGCCTGCGATCGACTTACAGAAGATGCCGATTTTGCCAAAAAAATCATCTTTACAGAGAAGCCCATTTTGATCTTGGCGGGTATGTAAACAAGCAAAATTGTCGCATTTGAGGCACAAAAAAACCGCACGCATACATTGAAAAACCGATACACCCAGGACGAGTCACTGTTTGGTGCGGATTTTGGTCAAGAGGTATAATTGAGCCATTTTTCTTCGAAAATGAGCAAGGAGTGGCCGTTACAGTCAATGGCGATCGTTATCGGGCCATGTTGAACGAATTTTTGTTCACAAAAATTGAAGACGAGGATATTAGCAACATTTGGTTTCAACAGAACGGCGCTACGTGCCACACAGTCAAAGCTACACTCGATGTTTTGCGCCCTGTTTTCAAAAAAAATTTATTTGGCGGACCCTATATTACGTTAATTATTATCCTTATTTGTAAAAAATATACTAATTTGTCACCAATCCTAAATATATGAAACCAAAATTCAATCGCTTTAGTAGAAGAGCCTGGAAGTGACAAGATCAAAAAACCAAGTGCAATCGCATGCTAAGGTTCTGCTGCATTACCATAACGAAACTGCAGGAATCCATTAAAGCACTGAAACCTGTAGTGTTAAAAGTAGAAGATATAAAACTGCAACGTTAAATAATAGACGAAATGGCTTCTCATAAGTGATTTAAGGATGGAGTCTGGTACAGTATGTGTTGTATAGTGTAGTGTAGTGTAGTGCAATATGAAGTACTATAGAGTAGCATAGTGTATAGTGATTGAGGGAAATTATATTCAAGGAGATAAAATGTGTTGATATTGATGAGTAAGTAAAAAATCTCTAAGCAGGGTGGTCGGATAACCATCTTCGATCTTGGATGTTATATCTTCGGATTTGTGCTTTGACAGGAAATTCAGTGGGATTGTTGGTCTAATGGCACCTTAGTTCGGAGTGAGTTTGATCTAAAGTGGTATACAGATGGCTTCAAAATAGATGACTGTGACTATTGATTGAGAATTGGCAAATTGCTAGATGTGTGGAACACTGAAATGCTCAAAGGGGACTTTGGTAATCAGTCCGCAATTGGGTCGTCGGTCTGTGGTTTTCAAGTGTGGCAAGCTCTTAACGTAGTTTCTTACGAACCATTGTAGACATAGATCGCATATGAAGAGGATGGTGGTCACAGTTTTGGAGGTTTGTAGACTGTGCTCACAGGCATCAGAGACTACGGAACGCATATTATGTAAATATGTGGTTCTTGATAGATATTTCTTTAGGGTCTCACTGAGTGACATATTCAGCATTATGGTTTCAGTTCAGCCGGTGTTCATTAGGAAGGTAGCAGTTTTGCTGAACAAACTATAGAGCGAAAGAGGTGTAATAAATCCCATGGGTTGCAGTGTTCTGAAATAGTGCCTGGTCGATATGATGATGATGATAAAGACATTTTGCTTGGTATGGAAAACATTGCTTCTTCAGCTTTTATATTTAGTGCTGGTTTCTTAAATTGAGGTTTTGTAAAGTGGATCATCGTTTTAAACTCTACAAATTAATGAATGTTGAATTTTGTGTAAACCACTTATAGCTTCCATTTGTAATTTTTTATAATTTCTCTGCTAAGTGAAGATTCATTGCCGTCAAACATTCCTTTATAGGTTTGTCTGATTTGTTCGCAAATATTCGTCATCGTCTGCTGTGACTAGAACTACAACGTCGTCATCGAAATCTGTTGGTTTTTCAGGTATTTGCAGATTGAATACATTGTTACGAAAATGAAAATGCCTGGAAAGAAAATCCACCACATCAGGGACTGTATTGTGGGATTTTGATCTATTGTATTTGACAGCATTGCCAGTTCAACCATCTTTAAGTAACACAATTTTACATGTTTAAAATTAACGGACATAAAATAGCGTATTTGAGAGCGTTTGAGACATATCCGGAACTTTCCAAACTGTAGGCAGTTAGGTACATAAGAAGACTGCTTTGCCTACGTCGATATGGTTATCGTTTGCAGTCATAAAATAAGGTCGTGTTTAGGCGTAAATAAAAGTTTTGTATAAACGTATATTAAGTGCAAAATAAATAAGTTGGAGACGGTATAGTTATAATAATTACATACTGTAAAAGTAAGAAAATAAAAACTGGAAAACAACAACAGCGTGGTGTTTATTTTATTTTAACTCAAATATTTTAAAAAGGTTAAAACGTAGCAATATCATTAAACAAAATATTCTACAAGAATGGTTTGAGGACTAAGCTCCCTGAGATACTTCTGATATAACATTGTATAGTTTAAATCGCACTATAAGGTTCTGTTTGAGATGATTATATTTATAATAATATTTCTCAAGGGTGCGTTTACTTGTTTCCAACCGGTAGAGTTGGCTGCTTTTTGGCTGAGTTGCTAACTTAGTTATTGCATCTTTCAATGCATTTATCATTCTGAAAACGTTTTTTTCTTCATTTAGATATTTAAACAATTTAATTTCTTATTTCTAAGCATTTTCCTAGAGTTAAAGAAAATAAATAGATCTACTATGTAAAGGGTCCGCCAAATAATTTTTTTTTTCAAATGCTATAAAAAAAAAGTGCTGAATATTTTTTCAAATTTCTTTTTTTATTTGAAAGTGCAATCCTTCCAGTTAATAATGGAAAATAATTTCATTCAAGTGGCTGCCTCGGCTGGCCATGCAGTAGCCTACACGATCGGTCCAATTTTTAAGCACATTATCGATTGTGCGCAGCTGTATTTCTCCAATGGCTTCACGAATATTGTCCTTTAAAGCATCAATTGTCTCTGGCTTGTTGGTGTAACACTTATCTTTGACGGCACCCCGCAAATAATAGTCCAACGGTGTCAAATCGCAGCTCCGAAGTGGCCAAGCGACATCAGCTCTGCGGCTGATAATGCGATCATCAAAAACAGGGCGCAAAACTTCGAGTGTAGCTTCGGCTGTGTGGCACGTAGCGCCGTTCTGTTGAAACCAAATGTTACTAATATCCTCTTCTTCAATTTTTGTGAACAAAAATTCGTTCAACATAGCCCGATAACGATCGCTATTAACTGTAACGGCCACTCCTTGCTCATTTTCGAAGAAAAATGGCCCAAAATCCACACCAAGCAATGACTTGTCTTGGGTGTATCGGTTTTTCAATGTCTGCGTGTGGGTTTTCTGAGTCCCAAATGCGACAATTTTGCTTGTTTACATACCCGCCAAGATCAAAATGAGCTTCATCTGAAAAGATGATTTTTTTCTTTTTTTCATTCTGCAACATTACCATGATTTTCAAAGTAATGTCGCAATATTTCCCAGCGTTGTTTAAGCGTATATACAATCATATTCGTTTAGTGGAAGGATAAAGCTAATTATCTGTCAAATCAGACATGAGCTAAGTGTTACCATTCACGAAATAAGCACTAGTTGACAAAAAAAAAAAAAAAAACGTTAGATGGCGGGCCCTTTATATGTCTCTATTAATCATGACTCGAGGACTATGTTTCACAGTGAGAGTGTTGCTGTCTTACTACAAAGGCTTAAAAGTGTGGTGAGCTATCTGAGTGCATTTAAAGTATTGTTCATATCTGATGTGTATGTACATATATATCGATCAATATATTTTTTTTTACTTGAAAATTTAGTTTTATTTTGTATTTTTCATTAAAAAAAGAATTAATTTCTCATATAAATGTTGCCTCATAATCTATTAGTCTTTTAAAAAAGTCATTATTTCTATTCCCATAGCTTGCCTTTACTTTAAACTGAACGAGAAAATATTAAAAAAAAAACAAAAATCTCCATTGGATGTGGGTGTGCAACTGTCAGTTTTGACAAACTTTTAATTCATATTTCAAAGATTAATCCATCAAGTCATCAAAACCCCTCAAAAATGAACCCACTCTCCTGTTTCAAGTCGCATAATTAGAAAAAAAAAACTTGTGAAAGCTAGAGTTATGGGTAAGAGTTATCGAAATGTATCATTTCTCAGTTAAAGGAAAGCAACACCTGCACCGTAATAATTAGAACAACATGCTATGGTCTGACGAAATAAAGATTTTTTTTGGGTCAAATGCAAAATGATATGTATGAACATATTTTAGTTACAATTCATACTTTATTTGAGTTTAATAAATAAAAATTTATGAAATTGTTAAGCTGTGTCCCTATGTAACTATAAAAGCTTACAGACGGCTGGCTAACAACCTGCGTCGAACAGATTTTTGCAAATGTGACTTTGACTACATTAGTGGCCTCCGTACTTACTCTTAGAATTCGACGATAGTATTGATAGTGAAAAAAAAAACTATCGATGGTCAGCCAGAAACAAAACTATCGATACTATCGATTGTTTTGCAGCTCTACTGACAATAGAAGAAATAAAAAATTGGTGCCTGTTATTACATAGTTTATTCCTATTTTTAGAGAAATTAAAAAAAGCTCTTTTATACAGAATTGCATATTTTACAAACAGAATGCGTATAAAATTATTTTTCTTTTAAAAAAATATTTTAATTGCTCTCAGTTTCAATCTATGTTTAAACTCTTGCTATTGCTTTTAAATCTATTATTTTTTTTAAATCTCTACTAGCTTTGAGGGATTTAGAATTAGAAATACGGATTTAAATCTCGAAAACGCCAGTGATACAAGCTTTAATACATATTCGCAAAGTCATTTTAGGATATTTTATTTGAAATATTTGAAATTTAAAACTCGACAGAATATACAGTATTTAAGCCGAATTTCCCAGTACTCCTCTATTTTGCAAATAGACTTTTAAAGCTATTTCTTATCATAGATAGATAGATAGACATTAGCATTGTCAACGCGGTCATATACCTACAAACAGAAAATAAAAATAAAAACTATTGTACGAGGTTTGTTTAAAAAATGTAATGATCATTTTCTAATATTCTTCATTTAATGCTTAATATACTTCCTCTCTGCTTAACATGCTCATAAGGTGTAAACAATGCGGTGCCAACGTTATAAGCCAGGTCCGAGAACTACTTTATCTAAGTGCAGTACCCATTTCTTGGATTGTCTAAACCTTCGCTGCAGTTAAGCAAAATGGTCTCCAACTGCGATTAAGATCCATCACTTTTACTCCCCAAAAAATAGTATCTAATTGCGGGGAAGAAATCGAAGTTTCCTTGAGAAAAATTATGTGTATGCTCAGATCTTAAAGGTTATTTCTCTTTTATATGGACAACTGACTACTCAGTTGCTTCGGTAACTCAAATTACAATCAATTAAGTTGGTTTAGATCTACTATATGATTTTATCACTACCTAAAGTGTTTTGCAGCACTTAACTTTAATTCGCTAATCTCGATCATAACAAAACAATTTTCTTCTTTTTCTTAAGTCCTTCAGCTCTCAGTGGAGCATAGGGCCTAAACGCAATTTTCGCTATTTACTTCAGTGCTTCGCCATGCTCTTCACCCCGTTGAAATAATTTCCTAGTTGCTGTATGTCCACCTCGTACTCTGATGTACTCTGGGTTCCACTAGAAGGCAAATTCCGGTCGGTTGTCTTCGCAGAGTGTGCCTAATTCAATTCCAGCTTTTCGCTCTGAACTTTAGCTGTATCGGGATTTGTTTACATTTTTTACACTCTTCCGTGTCAATATTGTATTTGGCTCGAGGATCTTTCTCAGATTGCTGTCGACAAAAGCTTGATGTACATAGTGTACATAGTGTCTTTGTCATCAGCCACGTCCCGTACCTTTACAGCAGTACCGGTTCCATATCCGAGTCAGGCAATTGAATTTCCTTACCGGTTGATATGGAGGATGATCTCCAAATTTTCCAGAGCTGTGAAAAGTCACCTTGTGCCTTAGATGTTCCGCTCAGGATATCACTGGAAATGAGATTACACTACTAAGGTAGCTGAGAGGGCCGACATTTTTTTTTCTATCGCCACCGACTTTAAAATTATCGTCAGGAACTAGCGAATTTATCCTCAGTTCCTTTGTCGTCGTGGAGTTGAACGTTAAACAAACTGTACGCGATTCGGTTCGTGTGGCGTGGTGTAGTGGTTAAAGCGCACGCATAACAACACAAACGATCCAAGTTCAAGCCCCAGCAGAGGACATGACGAAGAAACAATTTAGTTGTGGTTTCGAATGTTTAATAATAAAAAGGCTTTAACAAAGACAGACAAACTCTATCTAAAAAACAAAATAATGAAAAAGACCCCCTGACTACCTTCCAGCATACCTTTGGCGATGATGACAAGCATCAGACGAATGATCAAGAAAAACACGCCACCTACTGGGAAAAAACTAATGCTAAAGTAAAGATCACCACCAATTAGCAAGGATCTTCACCAGTACGAAAGAAAGGATCATATAGAGGAAGCTACAGTGGATTAATCAAATATCAAATTGATTAAAGAAATTGAAACAAAGCAATAGATTCCAATATGCTGACTTTGGCACATGCAAGATCTTTCAGATGATGTTAGGAGTTCTATCGTAATCCACGGTTTTCAATAAGGGCGACATAAGACAACCTTGACGTACTTCAGAGATGGTGTTTAATTTATCTAACAGCTTACCATTGTAGAAAACTTTGTAGCTAAAACCATCGTATTATGCCTTTATAAGCCTTACCAGCTTAGACTCCATTCCCCTCCGCTGTAACGCATACGAGAACCGATCTCTATCCATGCCATTGAATGCTGTACTGTAGTTTAAAAATACGAGTTGTAAGGCTGTTTTACACTCGACTGACTGATTGATGATGATTCCTAATATGTTTATGGGATCAACATAAGATCGGTTGGAACGAAACCCTGGTCGACTCCAGTTTATCGTTTATACGGTTAAGCAGATTTTTGCATTGGACCAGAACGTCCTTTTTCGGAATTGTAACCAAAATTCTCTACAACCATTCCTTGAGCAATTTCTCAGTCTCCTATATTTTCGCATTTAGCATCTCGGCCAATATATTGTCACCTCCCGAGGATTTGCTATTCCCCATCGCTCCTAGAGCTCTCGTAATTTCACCTATTTGAGGTGGTTGTGTCCCTCCTGAACATTCGAACGTTGTTTGTGATCAAGGGTAATCAGGGTGGTAAATTGGGGTTCGAAAAATGTTTTTTGTAATGATATTTTTTCTGTCCGTCTATATCAGTTGTAATATTGCCCACTTATCCTTAAGTGGCCGAGATGGATGATATTTTCCTCCAGGAATTTTCTTAATAATATCCTACAAAAGTTTCATGTTCCTGTCTTTAGGTACTGATTCTGCTCGTTTTGCGTGGTTCTTATTTAATAAAATAATGCTGTGAACTTATGTTCGAGATTAGCTTACAAGCAACAGTTAAAAGAAAAACTCAAAAAGTCACTTTATTTTGTGAACAAACCTCTTATAATATTTTCATGACTACATCTACTCTTACGTCTCTTAATTCTACGATTACACGCTAGATGAAGGGCCAATTTTTCGTATAATACTCGTATTTTGTTTTCTCTCTCATAATTTTTAATAAAAATGGAGATTAGTTTGTTTGTATTTGTATGTATGTGTTTGTATGTGTGTCTGCCTGTTATATGAATATACTCATACATTTACTCTGTTACATGTGTATACAATTTAGAATTTTTAAGATAACAGGATATATTCGTATTCATACATTCATTCATTCATTTGTTCATTCATTCATTTTGTTCATATTCATGCTTAACATACCATATACACCCGCACACACTGACTCGCATATATATTTTGCGGTATTTTTAAAAATTAATACAACTATTGTCATACAAATGAGTAATAACAATGACAGAATCTACTTTTCTATTTTTATCTTATTTTTTTTTATCTAAGATAGTCTTACACCAATTCCCAAAGGCAATTTTTTTTTGACAAACTGGGGTATATTGTTTTGCATTTTTTTGGATCAATTTAGGGGGAACTTCTAGCAAACAATTAAGAGCTGTGTTTAAGGGTTTTTAGGATCGACAAGACGTTTACATTATTGATATTAGAAGACTATTTTCGAGAGGAAGATAAGATGATTGTTTAACGACTTTAAAAAAAAGAAGATTCTGCCATTGCCAAATCAAATAAACAACAATTCGGTAGTATTGATTCCTCTCTCAAAATATTGTTACGTTTTTACTTTTTAAAATAACCCTTTATTAACACAATTTTGTGTTTCACTGCCTGTAAACTTTTCACAAGCAACAACAATTTAGCTATTCTTAGTTAATCTCTCTGTTTTGAACTTTGTAAAAAATAGCAATTAATCAACAGATCTTTTTACCTTAAGATCTTCCATACCGATCATTGTTACAACTTTGGTTCGAGAGTTTATTCACACTATACTCTTTTCGTACTCTCTCTACGCTGAGCTCATGTCCAAAAAACTTTACTCGCTGAGTTCGCACCAAATTAACTGATTAACTAATCGCATCGATGTGCTTTTTATATGGCTGAGTAAACAAAACTTCGTAAGCTCTCGAACCTCTCGATATTTCAGGTAGATTACATTCTTTACTTTACTTTCTTTTTAGTTCTTTTGAAGTCATGCAAATGTAAACATCTACTTCTTCTACTTCTTATCGTTTTGTTGTTGTTTGTTATTTGTTTACTTTTATACCTGTTTTGCCGTTGTCGTTTGTTTTTATTTACTACATTTCTGTTTGTGTTGTTGTTATCGATTTGGTTATTTGTAAGCAAGTGCGTAGTTGTTGTTTTTAGTTGATTTCTTTAGCGATGTAATAAACGACAGGGGTTACCAATTTTCTCTTTCAAAGTAGCTATAAAAGTGGTTGAACCAAGTCATCTTCTTTTCGCAAATTTACTACTATTATTTCTCGAATTACATACTTTTGTGTGTTTTTAGTTTTGTCGGATATGGTTCTTTTGAAATGTCAATTTTTCGAATACGAATACGAATAAACTGGTTATTTTAACACGAATAACCGATTAATTTGTATATTTTTTATTGCAAATATGCTCATCGTTTTAGCATATTAATCTATAATGTTTTACTTTTTATATATGACAACCTCGAGCGTCTCACAAAGAATGTGAATACCGTGGTAGATCGAAAAAGATATGTACACATGAGCAACAATAACTTTTTCTCAGTTTCTGTAAATAATTATAAATTATTTGTATTTGAAGAATGATGGACAACTAGACTTATTGAAAAGGACCTACAAACGCCTGCTCCGAACGGTAGATGTATCAGTTAGTGAAGTTTTTCACAGAGTTAATACTTATAAGCAGTCGCTAGTAATATTGTGAGATAATACGGCTGTTGAAAATTGTTTGATGGTGTGAACTGGGACTGAACAGAGGATTTTTTGGTTGGTAGGAGGGTGTCTTACCTAACATACCACAGTGGCACACACTATGTAATACGTGGTGCTTGCATTTGTGTTTCTACAGATGTCCTCTGAAGTGTGAAAATATTTGGAAATCGATGGGAAGGATAAGTCTACTTATATTACGTGTCATTAAATAGTAAGCTGAAAAGGCTCATCGACACCAGGAATTATTAACCACCTTAAGTATGTCTATTATAGGATTGACGGTATTGTGCAGCAGGGAAAACTTGAATTTACACCAAGTAGTCTCTAGGCGCTGACAAATCAAATTCTAATAAAATTATCTGCAGAAATTAATTACTGGATGAAATAGTAATATGTTGCGTTGTCGAGGATTAAAAGTCCGTTAAGATCTTAAAAAAGCCGAACGTTAGTCTAGCATACTTACTACAAAGTGAGACACAAATTTGTCAACTTTATTTGCAAACAACAAAAAAATTGGGAAGACTTTTATTTTAATAAAACGACCGGTTAACCGGTTATTTGATAAATTTTTAACCGAAAACCGTTTCGAATTATTCGAAAACCGGTTTTTGAAAAAAAGTCGAATAATCGATCTCTCTAGTAAATTGTGATTTAGCAACTAAAGGATTAGCATTTGAGTTTTTTAAAATTTTTTGTTTGTTTAGGAAACGGTGTAAACTTTATTTTCAATACAAGCTTTTTTTCACATACATATGCAGTTTGCATAGAATTTAAAGCAAAGCAACAACAAAATAAAAGAGAAAGAATATTAAAATATTTTTATTAAATTTTCTTTTTGTTATTTTTCCCAAATAAAAAAGTGTGTGTGTAATTTTGGATTAGTATAGTTGGATGAGGGTGGGGGGGGCAGAAATGGTGGTTAGGTGGGTATGTGTATTTAGGACAAAAACAGAGTAGAAATTTTGGGTCTTTTCACAGATTATTGTAATTTTTAAATAGGCCGCATTCTTTCATTCTTTACATTTATAGAGATGGCCTCAGTCTCAGTTTAAATTTCTACTTTTTTTCGTATTTTTTTTGGCTTTGGTCCTGTTTTTGTCTTGTCTTCCCTGCTCTTCTCTGCTTAAAACGTTTATCTTTGGTTGTGTTTTAACTATTTTTTGTCTGTTCTTGTAGCTTAATTTTAAGTTTTAAAGTAGTAGTAGTTGTTGTTGTTGTGCTGCTGCTGTTATTGTATGTTAGAATGAAAAGTAAAGGACCTAAAGCTTTCCATTCCTGGCCATTTGCCAAAAATTTTAGTTTTTTTTTCCGTTGGATTTGCATGTATATGAAGTAGATTTTTACATAAATTGTGCGAATGAATGAATGGATGAATAAATGTTTTTAAGTCTTAAGAATTTGTTGTATTTGTTGTATTATTGGTCGATTAGTTGTATTAGAGATTTAAAAGCAGATGGTGCTGCTGCTGCTTTTTTCCCAATACCAAATGATAAAAATAATTGTATGTCTGTGTGTCTAACTCTATTTCTCTTAACTTGGTCAATTGTATGGTTTTATGTTGATGGTTAAGACCATTAGTGGTATAAGTGTTTAGGTAAAAATTTCTTCTATTTTTTTTTCGTTTGCTTCTTAAGTAAAAGTGTTTTGCAAATTTACAAATTGGGTCAATATATGAACATCTCTTTGCATTAAAGGCCTATAATTTGAATTTCAGTTGAGGTTTGTGTTTAAGGTTTTTGTGTGATTAAAATAAAATGTTTTGAACACTTTACACATGTGGAAATATACTGAGAGAAAAGTCTTTACCAACAGCTTAAACAGAAAATATCTAAAATTATGAAAAATTTAAAAAAAAATAAGAAATTTTGTTTTTATTTTTTTAAAAATTTTGGCCATAAAAAATGTAATTCCTTGGAAGTCCATTTCTGATTATTATTTTTTGATGTTTAGCCACTATTTTGATAATATTGAAGTAGAGAGTAAGTCCTGCCACTAACTTTTTGAAGGATCATAGTCAAGATAGCAATCGTAACTAATAATTACACAGCTTCTGAAATTAGAATTGCGCTCTAAGAACCATGAACAAGAACTGTTTTCGTAGGACCATATTCGTACTTGATTATCATTTTCAACCGTGTTCGAAGGACTATCAGGAAAATAGCAAGCGTATTGAGTGATGATGTTTTTTTCCCATTACTCCTCTAAGCAGCATATTGGCTTTCCACAAAGTATCCATTGCTTTGTATCAGTTTCATTAATCAATTTTAATCTTTTAAGTTAAGTAGATGATTAATCTACTATATCTCGTTTCTATATATGATTGTGTAGTGGTAAGGATACTTGCTAAAGTGGTAGTGGTGATCCTTACTTAGTATTGTAATTTTTTACCAGTAGGTGGCGTTTTTTCTCCTGACCATTCGGTCGTTTTTGTCATCGTCGTCAGAGGTAAGCTAGAATGTCAGGGGCCGTCTTTAGATGGATTTTTTTTTATTAAACACTCGCAACCGCAATTAATTTTGGTTTAATTTTTCGAATGATGATAAAGCCTTTGTAATATCAGAACTTGGATTACTGTTTAACAGATTTTTTTTTGATCCTTTTTTATAAAAAAGCGTTTTTGATAGTTATTCATAAAGTCAGCGCATTTCGGGGTGGTTTTTTCTAATTAGTGCAGCATTATTTCAGAACAAGCTTTTCGAATATTAACTTTGAGGTTATCCTAAGTGCCTTGCAGTTTACTATAGATTTGATGTAAAGATAGCGCGCTATCAATAGGGGTCTTATTCAGAAACCACCACCCTGGAATTGTCCTCGCCTTACATCGGGGTGTGATTCATTTCCATGCCAAGCGGGGAGGGTAACTGATGAAGGATCGTGATAATAAGTTTAGAGACCATTTTTTTCACAATATCAATCGTTGTGTTGCTTGTATAGCATGTAGCACCAACTGCTTCGAACGTAAGCTCTGACAACAAAATTTGGTTGAAATCGCTTTATACAAAGGACCATTGACGGCAAAGCTTCTTTGTTACATCGAAAACTCCAATGATACTTCTGTGCCTTAAATTGTACCGAACAGTCAATTAGACATATTTTGCATGTGCTCTCTCACTCTGTCAGCTTATAGCATGACACTCTAACAATAACTCGAAGGTCCTTACCACTAGAATTACGTGAGTATTTATTTCTTGTGATTTCCTTATGGTATTGTGGCTGCTGATCTGCTGCAAACATTTTCCGGACATTCATCATCACGCAAGGGTGGGTGTGCTTCTTATCTCCGTGAAACTGGCGGTCAAGCGGAAGTATATGTCGGACGCCAATCAACTGTACAAATTGGACCGTTGGAGCATCTCCACCGTTGTATCCATTCTCACGGGCCATTGCGTCATGGGTAGGTACGCACAAAGGCTGCACCTACCTGCAAATGACTTCCGTCGTGAGTGTGGATTGGCTGAGGGGAGGAGACCGTGGTAAACTTTATTTGCCAGTGTTTGTCTCCCGCACTGGGCTTTCCCTTTCTCGATGACTTATCGGAGCTATCGATCCTTGACATCAGGTTAAGAGCCAGGTTCATTAGACTGTCGGGCTGGTTTCCGATCTAATTTAGGGAAGCGCTTTTATGTGGTACCTCTGTTTGATTACCAGGACTGTGGTATCACAACGGGCCGATATGCGTGCTCCACTCCCACCTATCCTATCCTAATCCTTGTTTAGGGACTGAGGATTTTCTAAGCTTCAGCAGCAATATTGACAACATTGGTTGTAGTATATCGATTCCACGTCGAGTAAATAGTTTCTTTCCGCAATTTAGGTTTACTTTTCGAACGGGAAGCAACCACAGGCCGGACAATTTTGTACATCTAGAGGCTCTGGTTAATCTGGTTCTCTTGGTATCAGAATTAAGTCATTGTTCAGATTACCTACAGTATGGCGCTTTCAATGGGAGGACTGGGGAATGACAAAGCTGCGGGTGCCGACGGTTTGCCGGCTGGGCTATTTAGAGCTGTCTGGTTGGAGGAATGCATGCCCGATTATTTGAGCCTCAGTGTGTTATGCCCTGTACATAAAAGGGGACAGAATCGTATGCGCAAACTATAGGGATGTAGGTCTCCTCCCCATTATGTACAAAATTCCGTCGAGCGTTCTGTGTGGGGTTAAGGTCTAGAGTGAATGATATAATTGGCTGATAAGACTTTTCAGAATGACGTTGACTGACACAAGATCATCAGTTAAGATAGGAAAAAGCCTCTCCGAATCATTTTGTGCCAGACGAGGCTTCAGACAGTGTGATATATTATCCTGTGACCTTTTCAATATTTTATTAGAAAAGATCGTGCGCTATGCAGCTGTTAATATAACGGGCACAGTCTACACTAGTTGACATATGCTACTCACATATGCTGATGACATTGATATCATTGGTCAGATATTGCGAGGTATAACTGCTGCTTTTGCGAATTTTGAGGGAGAATAGTTGCTAATTTTAACGGACATAAGACTGGGTCAAACGTAAGCGAACTTTGGAAAAGTACACGAATTTAATTAACCCGGTACGGTCATAAATAGAACGAATAACTTCAGTTTAGAGATAAGACGAGGAATAATACTTGCTAATAAATGTTATGTCGGTCTCAGCAAGTGGTTTAAGAACAAAGCTCTCTCTCGACAAACGAAAATCTCACTGTACAAGACGCTGGTACTACCCGTGTTGTCATATGGCGCAGAAGCATGGGCATTTGCTCAAGCAGATGAAGCTGTTTTTGATGTTAGCGAGGGAAAAAGTCTTCGTAAAATCTATGGTCCCGTTTGCGTTTGCGGTGAGTATAGACATTTATGCTGACATCGACATCGTTGAACGCTTCAAAGTACAACGTTTGCGTTAGCTTGGACATATCGTGCGTATGAATGAAGATACTTCAGCGAAAAGATCTTTCGAGTTTTTCTCAGATGGAAGGCGAAGAAGAGGACGACCGAAACTCCAATAGAAAGATCAGGATGAAGACGATCTTTTAAAACTTGGTGTGAGAAATTGAAGGAACGCGCACACCACCAAAGCGCGTGCAATTCTATTCTTATAAAGGCTATATACCAGAAGACTGTTATACAGCCATCAAAGAAGAAGAAGAGTCTCAGATCAAACCTCGTATGTACTTATTTGACTGTTTAGACTATGATATGTGATAATAACAGTACAATTTCAGTAGATTCAATCCTAACCTCTAATTTTAATTTGCCACTTAATTGTTTTAATTAACAATTATCTCTGTGCTCATGAAAAGTGCTGGCTTTTTAAATAATTATAAAAAAAGCACAAAATTAAATTGTGTAATAATGTTATGACATTTTCTCTGTTTGTTTAAAATTTCTTCCAAATGTGTTTGTAAATTGTTTTAAAAGTGTCTGCAAACAAATATCATAAAAGTTTATGTTGAAACCAACAAAAGAAGGCTTTGACAACATGCCACCCCAATGATGACAGTTCGAGGTCAGGTAATTACAAATGCTGCACATTCAACAACATCATCATCATCATCATCATAATTATCGTTAACACTTGCTACTTTGCTTTTACCATCAACAGCAGTGTTTACATCTTTGTTCGTAACAACTCAGCGTCTGTGTTCCTAAGAGTCTTTCAAAAGTACAGAAGCCATCATATGTGAAAAAGGACAATTTCTTTTCCAGACAAAAAGTGTTTTTATTTTAAAAGACAAAGTGTTTTAATGACTGGAAATAACTGTTAAAGCAGGTAAAGGAAAAATATTAGCAAAAAAAAGAAGAGCAAATTCGACTATTTGATACCCTACACCGCATTCGTAAGCGAAAAATTAATACGAAGGCACTTAATTCAGTGTAATGAACCATACCTATGACGTAGAGTATATTAATGCCATTAACGTTTTTTTTTCTTCTAAATATCAACTTTGCATTTCCAGCCTTTCTTCCGAACACTGCTTATGATGATTTTGTTTGTTTGTCACTTTTGCTTGTCTGTCTAGCTGTCACAAAAGTTCATTAATCCTTTAGTTGATGTTCGTTCTACTTTGTTTTAGTTGTCATTTATTTTTATTTGGAGCTTTTATACAAAATTTAACATTAAAAAAATGAAATAAATGTTAATTGCTTTGTGAAAAAAATACTTTTTGAATTAAACATACATATCGTCACCTAAAATTCAAAAGGCCGTAAGCGACAAAAAAATTTTAAATTAACTTTTTAAAAATGACGTATTTTGGCTAATTACGAGATAATCAATCAAAGAATTGATTTTGAATTTTTTTGTCGTTTACGTTCTTTTGGATTTCAGGCGAAGATATGCTATACAAATTAAAAATTATTGTTTTAATTGTTTGCGAGTTAGAGCGAGGATGTAAGATAAAGGTGCAAAGAGTTCTGAGCAAGAAGTACTAACGAATATCTTATACCCTCTAAAAGGTTACTTAAAAAGTCTAATTAATAGTGAAAATAGCAACTTTGCCTATGTAAGTAAACAATATGTGTTCCCTAGCGATGTGCAAGATCTCTAAGAATTGCGTTTTGCGGACTTAGTAGTAAGAAGAGTGAATATGACTCTGTAGTCGTTATAAGGATGATTAAGCTTTGAACGTAAATGATCTTATAGCCCTTTTTTGCTGATATTTTTACTACTTCGTGTTAATAGACACCCTAATATGTAAGGCAAGTTAGGTATGGCCCGAGAAATGCATTGTGTACAAGAGAGAGATTGTGTCACCTACTGCTGTATGAGATTTTGTAGATTGCTCTCGGTAAACATTGCAACGTTAGACTCCTGTATAAGGTCAGGAGGTCTGCTGCAATACAGATCATTGTTGCATACCACCCCTACTGGTCAGCCATCCTTCAGGGATACATGCCAGTCAACAGGCTATACTTTTAGCGGTAAGACTTAATGCTCTGTCACGGTGTTGTATTATCTCCCTCAGGGCACTCCTCGATTCTATCTGAGTAAAATCGAGTTCTCTCTGAAATTGACTATATCCCACCAGGACCGATGATGAATGGGGAATTTATTCCGTGATCCTTAGTAGGGACGACTATATATCCGGGTCAGTCATCCTCGGCCATGCTGTGGAGATCTATACTAAATGTTGCAACAGGGTCGGCAGGGAAATTTTTTCTAAAAGGCTCATCCTCAGGGTGTCTCTTCGACTTTCGGACTACTGTAGCGTGTTTCAGGCAAAAATGATGGCTATTTACCATGCTGCAGAATTGATTCGGAGTGGCGGTGCTCTCACGGATGATATATGCATCATCGCTGATAGCCTCTGATAGCGCCTATTGGATCTCTTTCGGGTGTAACTTTCAGCTCTAGGCTGTCGTGATTCCGTTGCGATACTCTCACAGCAGTTTGGATTCTGGTCACAGGAACATTCCGGGTGATTGTATAGCTAATGAGCTTGCTAAGACAGGCACACTCCTTCCTGAGGATGGGTGTACCGCTGTTCTCCGTTAAGCTGTAAATTAGTCAGATGTATCTTTTGACACTGACAGATCCTGGGCAAAAGAGGAATCTTGCTTCATTGCTAGACTCACCTGCTCTAGATTGATTGGTAGGCGCATCAATCAATTGTTCAAATTGGATCGTGGGAGCATCTCTAGGTAGGTACGCGTAAAGGGTGTGCTTAACGGCGAATGATTTCTGTCGAATTTGTAGATCGATTGAGGAAGAGGAGAGTATGGCTCACTTCATTTGCCAGTGTCTGTTGCCAATTAGACGTGGATTGCTCACTCTTGGTTTGCTCTTTTTCGATAGCATGTCGGAACTATCGGCCATTGAAATCAGGTTAATAGCCAGGTTCATAAGACTGTCGGGCTGGTTTCCGACTTAATTTGTGGGATTGTGCTTCTATGTGAGACTTTTGGATGATTGTCAAGACTGGTTAATCTGGTCTTGCTGGCTAGCACAGGGGCTTCGCTTAATTTGTGGCATCACAACAATTTGTTACTTCCCCTTAAACTCACCAATCATAAGAGTGGGATTGAAATTGAGCTAATTCACCGTAAAACTATTCCGTCTAAAATGTTTTGTATAACTCAGCTGCACCATCATAATAACCAGACCAGGTACTTTAAGACATGCAATCGGTATTCAATGCCTTTCTGTAAATGCTCCGATACCAAGCTCAGAATATTCAACTGCAACATGATGTTTATACTACTTTATGTTAGCGAACGCTGTAACGATGCACGTAAAGACATTCAAAACATTCGGATTCGCAAAATACTACGAAAATGTTTGCCTATATAAGGTCCAAGTACAAGAAACGTTGATTTTTAGTATACCGCCCACCAAATCGCAATGGCATTGAATCTCTATTTTGTGCCAAAACCTTCACTTCACACCAACTCTTTCCGATGCTATTTAATTCGGCATTATTTTGTCTTCTCAATGTGTGAGCAGGACGGTCTCCTCGTCTGTTTCCTTGCGAGTTCTAATATACGTCAATTCAGATGATAAAAGATTTCATTCGAAACGGGCTGTTGATCTGCCCTGCGCCAGAGCATATGGTCGGAAATAGTCCTCGGTCAGAATATGCGGAGAATCTTGCGAACACAATGGTTCAAGAATACTTCCATTCTTCTCATATCACGTATTGCAACCGTATAAATGGATGGATTTTATATTTGCATTAAAGATTTCAATTTGCATATGCAGAGATAAGAAGGACGTGCTCCTGACTTTGGGTAGGCCCTCTCGTGGGAAATTCCTGGTGGCTGTGGTTTTAAACCTAAAACACAAGAAGAGTGTGAGCTCGGTGTGGTGCTGCATCTCCTCAACCGGGTGACTCATATCACGGCAGGAGTTTAGATGGTCTCCAACACTTCACCAAGGTGTGAAGGTTAGTGTTCTAACAATGCGCCTTTGAATTTGGTGCTCACTTAAGTATATCATGGCTGGAGAGCGTTGGTGGACGTTAAATCACCCATGCCTCAAGCACCGTGGTGTTGAGTTTTAGAAGAGGTATCCTGGATAAACACAGACTCATCTTTATTGCATTCGTGGCAATTGTAAATCAATCCTGGGATGTAGCATTCACACAGAGAGTTTTCGTTCTTGCCACATTAATCTTAGATTAGCTGCTTCCACTGCCAGCATTAAACTTCGTTGATTCAATGCATGAATCCCCACGTTATCTCCCTGCCGTTACGACAAACTTACACAAGGATCGTGTCCAAACTATATTAAATAGCAGGGTTGACAGGACACAACCTTATCGAAGACCAGCTCCAACCTTCACTTCTCTACTCAACAATTTATCAAGTTTAATTCTGCAGGATGCACTTCGATATAAGCCGTCAATAAGGCGTATGAGTTTCCGAAGGATCTTCCTGCATGACAGAGAGCTTCAAATCACATTGTGATGTAATTTGTCGAAAGCGTTCTTGTCGGAAATTTGCTTACCAATTAATTGCGCAATTACCTTATTAACCACAGAGTAGAGGAAGGTAATACCACGCCAGCTATTGGGGTTTGTGTGGTCGTCCTTTTATGGTATATTTATAATAACGCCTTAAACTAGTTTTTAAGGGCAATTTTTCGCTTTCCCAATAAGCCTGAATGATTGGGAGTAATATTCGAGTACTCGAGCACTTCAGTAGCTCTGTAACTGGAGCTTTGTTTTTCACTAAGGATTTTAATCGTATAAGCGATCTCCTTCATAGTGGGACATGCAGAATTAATGTTTGGGTCCACACATACAGTTAATTCGCAGTGATAGATCATTATACGAAAGTATGTGACCATAGTGGTTCAACCGAACCTCAAGCTGTTCTACCACTGTTGTCGCCAGTCCTCCTTTAGAACCCTCGGTACATTAGTAACGTCAAGGTTGTGAAACCTCTGCCTGCCTAATGCAGAACAATCACAAAAGCTGTGCTCTGAATTCTCTTTGAACACTGACAGAGGATAGTAGTCTAAAGCAGTCAACCTAATACAATTTTGGTTATGACATACACCTGGGTCCGTTGGAAAACGAATGTAACCTTACAATAAAGCTTGTTATAGACATATATAGTTCGTTATGAACTTTTTAATTTCAATAAAAGTTGAATATAAAATTTGCTATAAACGTGCTCGATCCTTTACCTTAACCTGTATGGCAAAAGAGAAATAAAGTAATTTTCCTATTGCAATACATATGTAATTGCATACAACTAAGAGATAGAGAGAGAGAGAGAGAGAGAGGGAGAGAGAGTAGAATTCTTAAAATTACTACTGCTTTTTTCCTTTCTGTTTAATTAAAAATCTCCAAATAAAGAGTTTTTTTTAACAAAAGGATTTGCTATTGCCATCTCAAAAAAAAAAAAAAAAAAACAAAAAACAACAAAATTGCTGCTGTTTCTTGTTATTTTTTTGTCGTTATTTTTTTGATTTCGGTGTATTTTCGTTTAACTAGATTTTCTCCTTTTAATTAAGTGTTTAACGAAATAATAAAATAAAAGTGTATGAGAATAAAAAAAGAGAATAAAAATAATATGAAGAGTGGAATAAAATCCTCTTAATTGGTAATACAATACAACGAAATGATGACTTTAAACAAAACGACAGGATTAGAGACAGAGAGAGAGAGAGAGAGAGAGAGAGAAAGAGAGAAGAGAAATGCTTCTCTAACGTTTATACAATACCGAACGTGATGTTCTGTCAACACTTACGGCTGTTGTAACATTACATTTTAAGGAAAAATTCAAAAAAGAAAAGAAAAGAAAAACAAAGAGAAATAGAATAAATGGTACTTCAACGAATCATTATAAAAGTAATTCGTTCCACTCTATACCAATTTGAGTAGAAATTACAATTTTCGTTGTCAAAAAAGTCTTTTTGTTTCTCTCTTTTTAAAGAGATGAAGTCATTATTGGTTTCATTGATTAATAGCAATTACAATTAGAGGAAGAGAAAAGACTGAAAAGAAACAAACCGCAATTAAAAATTTCAAGTCTTTAGATATTATTTGTTATTTATATTAAACTGAGCTTATTTTCTAATTCCATAAGTCGATATAGCAATGAAATAGGTAGGTAAGGAAGCAGACAATGGCCAAAAGAGCCTTAGTGAACCTATCTAAGAATTTAAGAAATTTGCATAGAATTTTAAGAAGATATGTATGTTTGAATGAAAGCAGTTATTATTATCAGGCTCATCGGGATTATGGCTAAAACTATTCCAGTTCATTTTTATAACCCACTATTCTTTGATTTTTTTTTTGTAAAAGTTTGTATAGAAAGAGTTCTATTTGTGGACCTACTAAAAAAATTGAATTTAAAATCTCTTTCTTAATTGGCTCCAAATAATAAGACATCTTCACAATCTCAAGGCAAGTATTTGTTTCAATGATGGCTTCCCTTTAGTTGACACCATTTGCACAAATTTGGTAACAGAAAATTGTTTTTTTTCGTCACTCATCTAGGGAGCATTATTGGCTTTCCACATACCATCCATTGTTTCAGTTTCAGTAATCAAGTTGATTTTCAAACTGAGTAGATAATTAATCTACTGTAGCCAGGGTTGGCAACCCATTGGATAACCCAATTAAGCCCACCCGGGTGGGTTTTTACTTAAAGGTTTTCCTAGTTCATTTACAACAAAAATGATTCAAACCTAAGTATTGTGAGTACAAATTAATTCGGTTCGTTTTTTTTTTCAGCTCAAAAAAGATAATGATTTTACAAATTTATCAAAATAAAAATTTAACCGATCACTGCTTACATCTTCTCCCCACCTCTGAGCTTATGTCCGAATCCCGTCTTAGAAAAACTTCTCGTATTTCGAAGCGATTCACTTTGTAGCCGGTTTTACATTTTTTCAAAGGCAGTGATTCGGTGAGATATACCAAAAGATATTGTATCAGTCCAAACAGCGAGTAGTTAGAAGGAGCAATGTTTGTAGAAAGCGGCGGGTGTGACACTTGGTCGTTTCTAACAACTGTTTGGCTACTTTTGCGACATGAGTCCGCGCGTTGTCATGCAAAAGGAAAACTTTATATGTCTGCCTGTCTGTATATTCCGGCTGTTTTTCTCATAATGCACAGTTCAAACGATGTCTGCTCTAATCACCTAGTACACAAGGTCGCCTTCATCCCACTAAGAGTGGTAAATTGCATTATAAATGCTAAAACAACGCAATTGTACTAATAAACAAACAAATTGTCGAAAAAAAACCCTATAAAGCCCGGTGGGTTGGGTTTAAAAAGAAAACTAAATAAACTAAATACTAAAACAACGCAATTGTACTAATAAACAAACAAATTGTCGAAGAAAAACCCTATAAAGCCCGGTGGGTTGGGTTTAAAAAGAAAACTAAATAAACTAAATACTAAAACAACGCAATTGTACTAATAAACAAACAAATTGTCGAAGAAAAACCCTATAAAGCCCGGTGGGTTGGGTTTAAAAAGAAAACCCAGGTTTTTGCCAACTCTGACTGTAGCTCGCCTCCATGTGATTGTATGTAATGGTAAAAGTCCTTGCTAAATGATGGTGGTGATCCTTACTTAGCATTGTAATTTTTTCTCAGTAGGTGGCGTTTTCTCCTGTTTGTCATCATCGCAAGAGCTAAGTTGGAAGGTCAGGGGCTTCTTTAGATGGATTTGTCACTTGAAGCAGCAATAAATTTTTTTTCGTCATGTCTTCTATTGGGACTCGAACCTGGGCCGCTTGTGTTGTATGCCTGCGCTCTAACCACTATATAACGCCACCCCTACTGAAAATAGTTACAAAGGAATATAATCGATTTGGTAGCAGACTTGATTTAAGATCTCCTGTTTTTTCCGCTAGATTTCGTCGATTTTGCTTAAAATAAGTATTGAATCGGTCACCTGGTAGCCTCTCGAAAAGCTGTTGTTATGACTTTGTTAAACTACCGAGCCACCTGAATGTTTTTTGGTTCATGTTCATCCGACGAATATGTGTCTTTGATCACATAATTTTTGACAGTTAGTGTCATCATATTATTATCATCATACTAACCAATGACTCTGAGACATAATTGAAGTTCAATGTCGTTAATGTGCTGAATTATCTCATCCTTGAGCTCTTGGATTATTGACGTACACGTCTTCTTGTAAATATCCCCAATTAATATAGTCACGGCCATTGAATTACGCGTGGAAAAGAGCTTTTGTGTCATTGGCTGTGTATCAAGTGGCACTATTCTGTTGGACCCACTGTTTTTTTGGCTACAAGAAGTCTGTTATCATCTTGTGATAGCGAACACTATTCACGGTAACTGCTTGGCTGAACTCATTTTCAAAGAAATACGGCCTGATAACGCCGCCAGCTCATAAACAGCACCAACAGCCACTATTTGTGGATGCATCGGCTTTCCAAAAATCCCTCGTGGATTCTAATTTGCCCAAATGCGACAATTTTGAGGTTAAAGTGTGCCTCGTCACTGAAGATGATTTTCTTTGTCAAGTCACTATTGTCACTTCTGTCTGTTCAACTAACCATATGACGTATTGACGACGCTTGGAATGTTCAGTAGGCTTTTCAGCTCTTGATTTAATTGAACTTTGTAAGCGTGTAAATTCAAATCTTTATACAAAATTCGTATCAATGATGTTCGTTAAATATTCAAGTGCTGGGCACGATTACGAGTCGGCTCTTTGGCCACGCTATCGCGAACAACAGCAATGTTTTTGCAGAACGAACTAAGCAAACATGCACGGGTATTTCTACATTTTCTGCAGACACATTCGGTTTTTGATTTGAACGCCCATTTTCGTGCAAGGCTTTAACAAATTTTGCGCGCTGCTCAATTGTGTACCTCTACATGGTTTAATTGGTCAAACACTGAAAGAAAGAACTGTCAAAATAAGTTCGGCAAAAGGTATGATGTTGAGGTGTGACTCACGTGCACTATGGTTGGGCTGCCTTTCACCTAGAGTGCCGCGTGACAATGGCAAAGATGCCGGCCGCTAATTTGTGTCTTGGAGATTTTTACAAGCAGATTTGCCCAGTCGTAGTTCATTTGACTGTGAAATCTCTATTTTGTTCTTAATGGTAAAATTGTAATAAAAATTTTATTTAAATGCTACAGAAAATTTTTCATGTTTTTATTTTTTTGGTTGAATTTCTCGCGTTGGTGGCTTCGTCTTTATAAAAATAAATCACAAAGAAAAAAAAAACAAAATCACAAACAAATAATAAAAAAGCAATTCAACAATTAATGTTACAAATAATTTCCATTCTCTCTCTCTCTCTCTCCCTCTCTTTATTTGTGACCCCCATGTTTTTTAATACATTCACCTCAGCTTTTTATAAAATAATTTTGTTTTTTTTCACGGTGATAATTGTAACATGACATGTTCGACAAATACTGTACAGGGAATAAAACACAACGAAATTGAGTAGTAGAGTTGAGCCAGGCAGTTTATAAAAATGGTAATTGTTTATCAAAAAAGAGAGAGAGAGAAAAAAAAACACAGAACAAAATAAAAAATCTGAATCAAAAACAAAAACAGAAACTGAAACATAAAAAGACATTGTTTTACTCGTATGAACTGCCATGACTGGCTGACACTCTTCCACTGCCAGGTTACAATTTCTCCTATATTTGCAACAATTTGTTGTTGTTATGATGTTGTAATTAATGCTACCGTTTGTTTTGTGTGTGTTTATCCTCATCATCAACTTACCGCCAGGACAACTATAACAAAGTGTGCAACGGCAACGGTAGCGACGCAAGTGAGTGGTTGATTTCATGTTAAATAAAATGGTTTTTTTTTCTTAATTTGCAACAGAACGTTTTATAAAAAATACCACCTGGGGGTCATGTTACGTTTTTAGTTTCAGAAGGTTTTTTTTCGCCATTGTTTTACAATAAAATCAGTGACATACATAAACTAAATGCTGCAAACAAATATAGACACTCTCTGTAAACATGAAAATAATAAATAAAATATTTAAACCCCTACACACTGCTCACCCTAAACTCTGTTCTTTGCCAACAGTGTTGCCATAATGTTTGTTTTATAAAAACTGAAAATTTAGAAGAACAAATCTGATTTACTAGTGAAAAACCTGCACATACTTAAAGAAGTACGAAAATATAAACCGAAAACGAGTAAAATTGGAGTCGAGTAAATTTTCAAAGACAAATAGAGTTAAAAGCGGCAATTATTTCAAGACTTTTGATAACACTGGTCTACAAAAACAACAAATTTTCTCGTCTTTAAATAAAACTGTATGAATTATAATGATTTTAATGCACTGAATTCAAATCCGTTCTTTTTATGGGCGTGGCAATGTTTTTGCCCAAAATATGGTAGTTATGTCAATATATTTCATCATAATTTGAAAACGACTTGACCGATTTTAGGGCAAGTAGCACCAATCGTTTAGGAACAAAATTTCCTATAAATCACCTGAACAACATTTTTTTTTGTAATCTCAACAGTTTTGGAGTTATTCACAAATTAGTTGCGAAAAAAAAATTTTTTTTTTGCGCAAAATTAAAGCAAATTTTCAAAATGTTGTTACGTTTTTACCTTTTTAAAAACGTGTATTTATGAGTTCGTAGATTGTAATAAAATAAATTTTGGGTTTAGTTTTTAATTAAAATCCTTTATTAACACAGTTTTGTGCACCACTGCTTGTAACCTTCTTACGAGCAATGACAATTTTCTATTTTTAATTACTCCGTCTGTTTACAACTTCGTAAACAACAACAATTACTCTACAGATCTTTTTACCTAAAGATCTTTAAACTCGATCGTAGTTATAACTTAGGTTCGATCACAACCTTTTCAACCAAAGGTTATGCACACTTAACTCTCCTTACTGAGTTAGCTCCAACTAAACTGGTTTTTTATTTCACGATTCACTTTACGAGCTTACTCCTTATAAACTCTCTTTGCACAGAGTTTAACCACAAACTCTCTTCACCAATAACATGCGGAGTTTACTTTACTTAAACTGCTACTTGTTCGCATCGATGTGCTTTTTATATGGCTGAGTAAAGAACACATCGAAAGCTCTCGAACCTCTCGGTATTTCAGGTAGATTCCATTTCTTTCCTTTAATTTCTTTTTAGTTCTTTTGTAGCCATGCGTATGTAAACATTAACCTCTTTCAGATTTTAGTATTTGTTGTTGCTTGTTTATTGTCTGTTACTTGTTTTCTTTGCTGCTTAATTATTGTTGTTGCCGTGTTATTTTTATTTATTTTACCTCTGCTAATGTTTGTTGTGGTAGATTTGGTTATTCATAAACAGCACGTATAGTTGTTCTTGCAGCTTTTGTTTATTTATTTTAGCGAAGTAATAAACGCAGAGGTTCCCAATCTTATTTTCGTAACAATATCATAAAAAATTTTTCAGAATGAAAAGCTTAAAATGTGGAGAATAAAATAAGTTTTAAATCATGAACATCCGTTAGCTATTGCTAATTTAATCAAAATTAAATGCAGGTACCTAACTTTGACAAAATTAGCCAACAAATTTCTTTCGTGCAAAATTAGTGGAATTTTTTATTTTTTTTTATTTCCAAAAAGTTATAAAGTTAGAATACAAATTTGAATTTTAAGCATTTAAATTAAAGGCAAATATGTTGAAAGTAAAATAACCCAACTAAAGGGTCCGCCAAATAATTTTTTTTTTAAATGGTATAAAAAATACTACTGAGTATTTTCTCAAATTTCTTTTTTTATTTGAAAGTACAATCCTTCCGGGTAATAATGGAAAATAATTTCATTCAAATGGCTGCCTCGGCTGGCCATGCAGTAGCCTACACCATCGGTCCAGTTTTTGAGCACATTATCGATTGTGTGCAGCTGTATTTCACCAATGGCTTTACGAATATTGTGCTTTAAAGCGTCAATTGTCTCTGGCTTGTTGGCGTAACACTTATCTTTGACGGCACCCCACAAATAATAGTGCAACGGTGTCAAATCGCAGCTCCGAGTTGGCCAAACGACATCAGCTCTGCGGCTGATAAGGCGATCTTCAAAAACAGGGCTCAAAGCATCGAGTGTAGCTTCGGCTGTGTGGCACGCAGCGCCGTCCTGTTGAAACCTAATGTTGCCAATATCCTCCTCTTCAATTTTTGTGAACAAAAATTCGTTCAACATGGCCCAATAACGATCGCCATTGACTGTAACGGCCACTCCTTGCTCATTTTCGAAGAAAAATGGCTCAATTATGCCTCTGGACCAAAATCCGCACCAAACAGTGATTCGTCTTGGGTGTATCGGGTTTTCAATGTATGCGTGTGGGTTTTCTGTGCCCCAAGTGCGACAATTTTGCTTGTTTACATACCCGCCAAGATCAAAATGAGCTTCATCTGAAAATATGATTTTTTTTTTTGGCAAAATCGGCATATTCTGTAAGTCGATGGCAGGCCCAGATTTCCAGCGTTGTTCAAGCGTATACACAACCATATTCGTTCAGCGGAAGGATAAAACTAATTATCTGTCAAAGCAGACATGAGCTAAGTGTTATCATTCACGAAATAAGCACAAGTTGGAAAAAAACGTTAGATGGCGGACCCTTTAGATAAGCAAAAAATTTGTATTAATTATTAGGCAACGCACAAATATAATTAAAGGAAATGTCTGGTAGGAAATAATATATATTAATTCCCATAACATTCCATGAAGCAACATGGGAACTTCTCTCAGTCAATGAAATGCACCCGATTCTATTTTTAAACTCATTGAAAAAGACCTATAGTTTAACGCCGGCTGCGACCGACAAATGCATTTAGAGAAGTTTTCAATAGTATTTATACTCATAACGAGTTACTAGCTAATGTTATGAGGTGATACCGCTGCCGAAAATTTTTTTCTTTTTTAAAATGGTGTGAACTGGTATTGAACTGACGACCTTTTGGTTGGTAGGCGGCTGTCTTACCTACCATATCACAGCGGCACACACGGAATAATACATACGTGTATATGTATGTTTTTCTTTAATGAATCAGTAAAGAGTCGTCATTCTTTAGACTTTTCAGGGGAACCAAGTTTTCGTAATAGTCCGCATCATCACGAAATAGTAAATTGCTATCTTTGCCGAAATAGGCCAGAAAATCTTCTTGTCTATATCGAAAATACGAGACTTTCATGTCCTTATGTAACAAATTCCATTGCTGTAATCTTGACGCGAAAAGTTCTGCCGAAATAGGCCAGAAAATCTTCTTGTCTATATCGAAAATATGAGACTTTCGTGTCCTTATCTAACAAATTCCAATGCTGTAATCCTGACGCGAAAAGTTCTGGCTTTGATTTTAGAGTTTTTAGTCTCGAACAAGATCATTCAGGACAGACAGGTTTATAAATTGAGGTTTTTCCAATGGACTACTATATGCAGATGTAGGTCATGCTAGAGAAGCGTAACTGGTTTCACTCAGAATAGAAAAAACTTTTTCATTAACCATTTCGTGACGTTTAGGGGGCATTCGAGGTAAAGAAACATTATTGTTTCCAAGAACTGGTCATCGGCCAGATGAAATGTTCGGATATATGATTTTATTTCTCGTAAATCCACATATAGCGGTCATGCAGAAATAACAATCATGTTCCCAATTTGAGGGTTCACTTCATATCATTGGTTGCATAAATGACATGATCTTCTATCGTCGCCAAGACAACCTCTTAAAGCTCTTGTTTCTTACATCGATAGGAAAACCAAAGTTATGTTTATAAGCATTCTTAATTTGGGAAGTTATTGTATAGCATTGTGATTTAAAGTTAATTCCCCACAGATGTAGCCAAACATATCTGGAGAATTTTGGTAAGTCAAAGCCATGCCAAGGGCTAAAACAAAAATCCATTAGAAATAAGCTATAAGTCAATGTATAAATTTTATAAATAATAAAATAATAATAATAAAAAAATTATATAAAACGGAAATAGTCCTTAGAGTACTTTGCAGTATTAACTTTTGGTTTTGAAATCAAATATCGGATAGGATTTGTCTTTTCGGCTTAGCAAACAAGTGCTGAATGATGAAAAAAATTGTGTTATCTTTCTTAAAAGTGCATATTGTGCTGGTTTTTTTTTTTTATCACAATAATAAAAAATCGTATTCTTATATAAAATCAACGCTTTACTTTTTGTTAGGCACCTGCCTTTATAGACTATTTTACTTTCAACCCACACCTGACTTTCAATAAAATGCTTAAAATGTCAAATTTATATTCTAAAAATTGTTCTATAACTTGTTGGAAATAAAAGAAAAAAATGTTCCGATAGTTTTACAAGACAAAGTTTTTTCGCCAATTTTGCGCGAAAACTTTTTTTTTCGCTAATTTTGGTCAAAGTTAGGTACCTGCATTTAATTTGGAATAAAATCAGTAATAGCCAACCGATTTTCATGATTTAAAGCTTATTTTATTCTCCTTAGTTTTAGCTGTAATTTAAGTGCTTAACATTTAAAATTTTCATTTAGAAACATTTTTTTATGACATTTCGAAAATTTGCTCTAATTTTGGGCAAAAAATTGTTTTTTTTTACAGCTAAGTTGTGAATAACTCCAAAAGGTGATTTATAGGAAATTTTGTTCTTTAATGTTTGGTTGTAATTGCATCAAAATCGGTCAAGTCGTTTTGAAGTTATGATGAAATATAGAGAATAATTTGCACCCTCATAAAAAAGTTTGAGCCCGATGGAAAAAAACTGAAAACGGATTTGAATTCAGCGCACCAAAATCATTATATTCCATATAGTTTTATGTAAAGGTGTTTTTTGCTGTAATTGATGTAATTTGATGTTACATTCGATTTCAATTTCAATTTTCAAGATACTCTATAATTGATATGGTGGCCGTGGTGCATTTTTTACAACAAATTAAATGTGATATTCATATATGTTATGTTATAATGATACTGAGCTCGAATCTTTATCCGACAAGCGGGGCACCTGGCGGGTAAGCATGATTCCGGCACACGGAATCCAGTGTTGCCAACTGTATTTTTAGGTTAGCTTTTGTTTTCGAGATATGTCGTTATTTGTTTATGAAGGAGTTTTCACAACATATGTTCACATAACTCAAAAACGGTTTAGTTAGTTGAGCAGATTGAAAAGCCGAAATTCCGCAATAAGATTATTTCTAAATAAGGCTAAAACTTTTATTTAATGTGCACAGTCGTTTTAGTAATATAAATCCATTTTTTGCCAAAATAACATTGGGATTACATTGCTACGTACATAAGTACGCACGTATGAGTGATATATTATTAGTGAAGCAGATGGATCACATACATACGTACTTACTTAGTATATAATGTAATCCGACTGTTCTTTTGCAAAAAAAATTATGTTTCTAAAAAAAACTGCGCAAATCAACCTTATTTTCTACTGTAAGTATCACCACTGTCTTAATACTCTCTTTCTTTGTGTTCAGGGGCCAAAACAAGGGGTAATTACATTGTCGCATTAAAAAGGGTACGAGTAAGCTTCACCACTGTTTTATTAAGCCAATAGAGTGATATTCTTACTTTAGAATATTACATTCTATTATATTCTTACTTTGCATAATTTGCAGAAAAACTTATTTTTTAACAAAAAACTTCAAAACTGCAAAATACAGATAAATCTGTGCATTTGGCAACGCTGTCTGTCATTAACATGCAAAAGTTGTGGTAATTTACTCAGAGAGAGAGAGAGAGGGAGAGAGAGTGAGTGATAGACATGGAAATAAAAGAGTAAAATAGACTTTAAAAATTTTTTTGTTAAAAAATAACAAAGAATCGTTGACAAATTTGACCAAAAACGGAAAAAATTTTTCTTATATTTGAAACGAGCTTTAGTCAATCAAATACGTACCATTTTGCTCAAAAATATTTTGCCATTTTTGGAGTAAAGCCATTATTCCATCAGTGAGTGTAGAGCTTTTGAGTTTTCTGAGCGAAAAAACTGATTCAATTGTGTTTTGCAGGCCTCTACGGAATTTAAATTTAAACCATTAAGAGGGTTCTACAGACATGGAAAGAAATGATAGTCTGAAGGTGCAAGGTCTGTACTTTCCCAGCTTCTGGCAGGTCATTAAAAATGTGTGCGGTCTGACGCTGTCATGATGGAACACAACATCTTCTATGTTGATAAATTCTGGCCATATGTTTTGAATGCTTGCTTCAATCGCGTTAATTGGCAGTAGAGATCAGAATCAATCGTTCGATCAGGTTGTAGATAATAATGAATGACTCCCTTCCAATTTCTTCAAACGCACTGCATTACCTCTCTTAATGCCAATTCTGGCTTCGGTTTGCTTTTTCCAAGATCTTTTTCGCATATTATAGTCGTACGAGATTCTTGTTTATCGCCCGTAGTCATTCGCTTCAGAAATGATTCGATTTCGTTCCGATTAGCAGTGAATCACGAAGTTACTGTTAATTCATATGACACCCAAACAATGTGCATCCAGCTTTCTTCCAATGGTTGAAATGTCTTATATCTTAGCGTTGCTTTTTTGGGTAGTTAAATACCTATTAGACAGGAATGCATTAAAAGTACATTTCGTTGAAAAAAGTACTTTTTGTAATTTATTAAAGATTTAATTTAATTTTAATTTATTTTGTGTAATTTATATGCTACATTTTATTACGAAAATGAAAATACACCACTTCAGGGACTTATTGTGATATTTTAGCTATAAACTTAATTGGTTTGTGTCAAGGCTCTATGACTGCCATAATTGTCTGTACTATTAAGAGTGCTACTAGCGGCATATTTAACGGTGTTGCCTGTTTTGATTCCTTTGTGCGTATTATAATTTTACACCATTTGAATTACCGTAGCTGAATAGAAGGTTTTAGTATTTACTAGAACATTCGAAACTAATAATAAAATGCTGTAAAAGATGGCGCATTGCGTTTGGTGGTAGTTAGCTGTCGTTTGGCTGTCGTAAAGTAAAGCTGTATTCAGGCGTAAATGAAAAGTGTTGTATAAACGAAACTTAAGTTGCTCTATTAAGACAAATTGTATAAAGTTAAAAGTGAGAAAAAGAAAACTGTAAAACAACAACAAAGTGGTGGTTAATTTTATTTTAACGCAATTAAAAAAACTCAAACGCTTTAAAAAGCTTAAAACGTAACAGTATTTACATTTTTATTAAATGCCTTTAAATCCTTTTCTTTTCCCTATACGTTTTGTCTGTAGGGTATATTGTGGTCGTATTTGCCGGCTAACTAATAATAATACAATTTTCATTTTAATTTTGCTATTAAAAATGAAATTGAATGACAGGGCGTGTGTGAAGCTGAACACCTGTTCACCATATAAATCGTGTAAAGTTGCTACAAAATATTTTGATTACGATTTTTTTATCGGGTGTAATTATATATAAACGTTGGATATATCTATGCCGTTATTACCATTTACAACAATCATTATTAGTGTTATTGTTATAATTTTTTTTATTTTTTTTATTTTTTTATTTTTATTATTATTGTTCTTATTTGTATGCCACATAATATTTTATGGCATGTTTTTATTTTCAATGTAATTGCAACAGTATTTGTTTATTTTTTGTATTTTTTTATATGAGCGTGTGTAAGTGTATGTCGGCATTTTTTTTTCTTTACTCATACACATATGCACACACATAATCAATGATTGACTGACTCAATTGTTTTGTGTTAATTTTTTATAATTTATTTATACCGACATTATAATTGCAACTTTAATTTAAACTTTAGAGGGGTATGGGCTACTCCCACATGTAATAATGAATTATTATTATTATTTTTTATCATTTTTAACATTATTAACACATGTTATAGTTTTATATTATTTATTGTTAAATTTTGTTGAATTATTTTGTATTTGTTTGTTTATTCTTCTGAAATATGTAATTACTGAACATTAACAATTTATTATAAATATCAGCTGGGTGTGTTTGTAAATGCTTGTGTGTGCGTGTTTGCTTTAAGTTGTAATAATAATTAGGTCAGTAAGGAATAAAATACAAATTATATTCTAGAATAATTATAGATAATTTGTGTTCAAAATGTCAGAGGGAAAATTCTCAGGTTTGATATAATTAAAGACAAAATTTATGGTTTAAGTTTTAAAAATGCACATATTTTTAGTCACAAATTTTTGATTTTTTTTAATATATTTTTTCAATTTATTATAGAAATTATAGAAAAAAACCCAGTGGCGTATGTGAGCGACATTGTCACTAGAATATTTTCATCAATGCATCACTATCACGAAGTCAGTATCAAGTAAAAATTTGTATAAAATGACACAATGACAATGACACAAACAAAGTGAGTTATGTACAACAACGTCCATAATATACTAAAAAACGCTGACATTGCTCGTTAAGTGTCGACTAAAAGCAGAAATTAAGCAACATTGTCCGTTACGAGTCAATTAAATTCGGAAATTTGATAATATTAGCTACTACGAGTCGATTAAATGCTGAAATTTAGCGACATTGTCCGTTACGAGTCGATTAAATACAGAAATTTATCCACATTGTCCATTACGAGTCGATTAAATTCAGAAATTTAGCAACATTACCTACTACGAGTCGATTAAATGTTGAAATTTAGCGACATTGTCCGTTACGAGTCGATTAAATGCAGAAATTTAGCCACATTGTCCGTTACGAGTCGATTAAATTCAGAAATTTAGCAACATTACCTACTACGAGTCGATTAAATGCTGAAATTTAGCGACATTGTCTGTTATGAATCGATTACATGCTGAACGATGCAGGATTTTGTCTGCTACACCTCGCTATTAACGAATAAAGCACAAGGATTAGACTGTCTGTTAGGACTTACTAATATGCGGAGTCCTGCAAGACAAAATCAGCTTATGTCATCTATGAAAATTTTGACCATTACTTTTGCAAGAAAATTCATCGTCAGACATTGATGATATATATGATTCAATATGACATTCGTCACCGGGATTTTTTTCTCCGTCACTTCTCTAGGAAGTATATGGGCTTTTCCAAAAAGTATCCATTGCTTTGTCTCACTTTCAATAATCAAGTTGATTAAAGTTAAGATCGCCTCTAAAAGATTGTGTGTAGTGGTGAAGATTCTTGCCAAGTGGTGGTGGTAATCTTTTCCCCGTAGGTGGCGTTTTTTTCCTGATCATTCTTCTGGTGTTTGTCAGAGGTCTCCGGAGGTAAGCTGAAGAAGAAGTTGAAGTAGATGAAGTTGTCTGAAGCCTTTTCATTAAACACTCGAAAGCACAATTAATTTTTTTTTCGTCATGTTCTTTGCTAAGGCTCGAACCTAGGCCACTTGGATTGTTATGCGTGCGCTTTAACCACTACACCACGCCACCTGGAATATCTTTGGTTTTTTGTCACAAGATGGTGGTTTGATGATCATATATAGGCAACACTAATTCAATTGTGTCACAAGAAGAGAGTTCATCGCTCGTCATAGTTCATCCCTCGTGTAAAAATGGCTATAGCAAGGATCTTTATCACTACACCATTACAAGGCAGCGAGCTACAATAGACTAATCCGCTACATAGCATGAATACAAATGTTTAATGAAACTGAAACAAGCGTGCTTTGTGAAAAGCCATATGCTCCCGAAAAAAAAATGATAGACTTTGGATTAAGGATTATTTTTAATCTTTGATTTGTCAACCGTACACATTATCCAGCAACAGTTTTTTCTACCCATTCCTTATAACTTAAATGACATTTATTTATGATTGCGATAGCAGACTTCATAACTTGTTTTAGTGGACTTAAAAGTAATTTTCATTATTAAAAATGGCTCTGACATTTTAAAATGCACACAAAGGAGCAAAAAATGCTTGCGTCATGAGGTGCAATAAAACTTTACTAGTTTGGTATATCAAACGAATATCTTATACGAGAGTGCAGGAAAGGCATAATAAATCATTAGAATTGTTTAAACTCATTTCTTTTCAAAGCGATTTCAGCTCCTTAACTGTAAAAAAAGAGAAGATGTTTGCTTATGACAACAAACAGTCCATTAAGTCACTACCAAGGATAACAACACTCCCTATTTGTGTGTAGCCTGTGTAGTAGTCAAAGTGAAAAATAAATTTTGAAGGCTGTCAGTTATCTCAAATCAACCTTGGACACAGGATACTTTAGCAAACACTTCCTTATATACATACGTGCAAACACTAACATAACAGAAACTACAAACAGATATGTCATTCAATGACATTTGTAGGGCAAAAGCTTACAATAATAAAACAACACCAATATGAACATCAAAAAAACTGACAACACGACGTCAATTTAAAAATATTTAAATTTTTATTGTGGCACTACGGAAATTTATACCTTTTGCGGAAATAAAGAAAAAAATGGAAAATAAAATATTTTTCATATTTTCGCTCACTTAAACACAACAACACATACAACAGAGAGAAAAAAATGGGGAAAAAATACATAATCACGTAATACATGAGCTATTGAGTTAAAAATAATACATCAGGGTCTGTGTGTGTTATACGTGTAGATGAGGTGCTTGTAAGTCAAGCAGAGAATTCAAGAAGTCAGCTGAAAGCGCGTACTTGTTATTACTCTCAAACAAATTAAGCAAAATTTAAAACAATGTGATCTCTGCGTTATACTTGCAATTTATTCAAAATAATTTAGATGAGACAATAATCTCACTTTTGAGGCGCAATATTTTTTAGTTTTCCACTTTTTCGCGGAATGCTCTATTTGGTGAAATTATCACCCTTATCACCAAAATGACGTTTCAGTAATGCGACAGTTTTATGAAATGTATGTATGTATTGAGCATTTTTCGATAACGTGCACCATTCATTAATGCACCATTCATTAACATCGCATTGTTTCACCATACAGCAGCCTCTTTAAAAAAAATTCTAAAAAAAATACTTATCCATAGAATCTGAAATGCTGATGATTTTTGGAGTTAAGCGCATTTGGATCATAGCGCATCAAAAAAATATAGTGGTTATCCAAGGTCAGAATATTTTTTTCCGTTTGTTGCATAGTGTAATTTCCCATAATACATTCGAACAAATTTTAATTTCAATATAAGAATTACTTGCATCACTTACAAAATAAACATATTTTCAATACTGTTAAGAGGCAAAACTTCCATCTCCCAAATACTAGAATCGGTTTTCACACAATAAGGTCGTTACAGTTTTTATCTGTAACTATGATTACCTCGATTTTTTTTCAAAAATGGACTTACACCAATTTCAAAATAAGCGGCTCATTTCTTTGTGTGGTATTATGCTTATTATGCTTAGAAGGAGGATTATTTGAAGCAGAATTCCTGTATCGTACTATTTAATGTTCATAACGATTTGCTAAAACTATCTAAAAAATCTTTAAAACAAATTGCAGTTAAAAGTATTATTACGAAAATAAGATTGAGAACCTCTGAGTTTATAACTTCGCTAAAATAAATAAACAAAAGCTGCAAAAACAACTATACATGATATTTATAAATATACAGAATCGACAACAACAAACATAAGCGGAGATAAAGTAAATAACAATAACACAGCAACAACAAAAACTAACAGAAAAGAAAACAAGTAACAGGCAATAAACAAACAACAACAAGAGCTGAAAGAGATAGATGTTTACATAAGCATGGCTACAAAAGAACTAAAAACAAAATTAAAAGAAAGAAATGGAATCTACCTCAAATATCGAGAGGTTCGAGAGTTTTCGATGTATTCTTTACTCAGCCATATAAAAAGCACATCGATGCGAACAACAATCAGTTTAAGTAAAGTAAACTCAGCAAGCGTGTTATTGGTGTGAGGTGAATCGAAAAGTAAAGAACCAGTTTAGTTGGAACTCTCATTACTGAGGAGTTAAGTGTGGATAACCTCTAGTTGAAAAGGTTGTTATCGAATCTAAGTTATAACTACGGTCGAGTTAAAAGATCTGTTGAGAAATTGTTGTTGTTTACAAAGTTCTAAACAGACGGAGTACTTAAGAATAGAAAATTGTTTTTGAAAATCGTTATTACAAGCAGTGGTGCACAAAACTGTGTTAATAAAGGATTTTTAATTAAAACTAAACAAAAGAAACACATGGATTTTATTTATCTGAAAGATAAACTTGTGGCATTACATGACCGCCACAGCTGGCGCGGATGTAGTCCAATCTGGACGTCCAATTTTCATTGACTTTTTCCAACATTTGTAGCGTGTATATCGGCAATAACACGCCGAATGTTGTCTTCCAAATGGTCAAGCGTTTGTGGCTTTACCGCATAGGCCAATGACTTTATATAGCCCCACAGAAAGTAGTCTAGCGGTGTTAAATCACAAGATTTGGGAGGCCAATTCACAGGTCCAAAACGTGAAATTAGGCGGTCACCAAACGGGTCTGTCAATAAATCTATTGTGGCACGAGCTATGTGACATGTTGCGTCGTCTTGTTGAAACCACATTTCCTGGACATCATGGCTATTCAATTCAGGAATGATCACCATTCACTGTAACGTTCTGGCCACCATCGTTTTTGAAAAAGTACGGACCAATGATTCCACCAGCCCATAAACCAAACAGTGAGTTTTTCTGGATGTAACGGTGTTTCCACATACACTTGAGGATTACCTTCACTCCAAATGCGGCAATTTTGTTTGTTGATGTAGCCATTCAACCAGAAGTGCGCTTCATCGCTAAACAAAATTCGCTTATGAAAATCGGGAACAACGATAATTTGTCTCTTGCACTATTTGCAAGCGTTGTTCAGGCGTGAGCCTATTCGTGATAAATTGCCAAGCCAAACTGAGAATAAATCACTGGACAGCTGTTAAAACGGTCGCCATCTTGAAAAGTAATGCCAACTTAAAGTTCTATACCTCTATAAAAAACGCGCTATACAAACTCATAAATACACGTTTTTAAAAAAGGTAAAAACGTAACAGTAGTTTTTTCTATTACAAGCCGAACAATACACCCTTTATTTATATCTTCATGTGTTCGTATGTATTTCAATAAATCTGACAATGTTTGCATAAATTTCAATGTTAGAAAAACATTAAACAAAAAAATTTGATATGTTTTTTTAGTTTTTATTTTTTTCCTACAACTCTCTCTCTTTCTCTCTCTCTTACTCTCACTAAATTTACTCATTACTCATTAAATTTATATTTATTTTTATTTAATTTTTTTTTATAGAGATTTAATAACCAAGGCATGACTATAAACATGCAAAATTAAAACCAATAAATCTATTTTATTTTATGATTTTTATTTGTTGTTTTTGTTGTATCTTATTTTTTATATATCGAAATAAATTTATATGCATTACCTGTTTGACTGAGTGACTGAAATAAAAATCATAGAAACATGTCTGGTAATGAATACACCTGTATATGCGGCTGTATTCTTCCAAATAAAAAATGTGAATTAATGGGAAATAAAAAAAAATTTTTTTAAACAAGAAAACAAATAAATATATATTTGCATTCCTATTGTGGGTATTCTGCTGAAGGCACCGAGTGTACAAAATGAATATGAAATATTTTTATTGTTTTTAAAAAATTCCTTAAAAAGAAATGTAAGTTATTACGGATTTATTTTTAAAGGCTTTGGCTTTACACATGCCTACTGTCAATGAACCAAGAGAAACTGATCTCAGTGATATAAGAACACATTTAAGGCATAATCAAAGCCATGTACGAGTACGTAAGTAAAGACATCACTTATATTAGTGAAAATGAAAAACATACTCTTTTATTCTGAAGGAATATTTACGGAGACTGGAATACGCTCTCAGTGACTTTTTTGTGAATAGAAAATTAGATCATCGAGAGAAATTGATCTCAGTGGTATAAGAACACATTTAAGGCATAATCAAAGTCATATAGGTAAGTAAAGACAGCACTTATATTAGTGAAATTGAAAAACAGACTCTTTTATTCTGTAGGAATATATACGGTGGCTGAAATATACTCTCAGTGATCTGTTTGTGAATAGAACATTAGATCATCGATGGCTAAATACAGAGTTGATTTTAGTACTTCGAGCGTTAAGAGCATCAGGAATTAGAATTTCTAAATAACGAGCACACGAAAGTAGCCCTGATTAGCTTGCTTCGTGGAACATGAATTTACCATTGTTACCAATGATAAATTTCTTAGACTATATATGAATGGGGCTTGCCGGATGGCCCAGGTTTCGCTTGATTTACAAGAAGTTTTACAGGTTGTTAAGAATCAAGAAAACATATGGTTTGTTAAGGTTTTCAAAAACACATAGGGTATGCAAGTTAATTATATCGCTTTTTTTCGCTTGAAAAACATTATTGAAAGTGTTGTCCGTCCTTAGCTACTACTTTTTCCCATCATTCATTCTGATAGCATATGAATGAATCAAGCCAATTTCAGATACTCTCTTCTGAAGTGAAACGTATTCCAGTAAGGGCGTACTGCATCGGTCGAAAGAAATGGTAGTCAGGAGAAGCAAGGTCTGGGCTATAAGGCGGGTGAACCAAATCTTCCCATCCACTGTTTTCCAAAAAGTTTTTGACCTGTCTTGCAACATGTGATGGAAGATTATGGCCTCGTGTCTGTCCGGTAACAATACGATTCAAAAATGACTTCTTTTTGTAAAGTTCAAGCATCATTTCCGACATGATAAATCAACTTTCAACGTCTTCCGGCTTCAATTCATACGTGACTCAATTTCCTTGAATCCCAATGCTTTTAAACGTAAAGAAATGGCTTGTTGTTGTGACTACCAATGATAATGTAAGTTTTTCGTGTGTTTGACAACAATCTTCATCGAGTAATGCTTCCAATTCCTTATATTTAATCTTTTTCGGCTGCCTTCTGTGTCGGAATCACCACTTTTGAATCGCACAAACCATCGCTCACAAGATTTTTGAGTTGTTGCCTGTAGACCCTAAGCTTCTGGCAATAATCGATAACTTTCAGCAGCCGTTATCTTCAAATGAAAGACATCTTCTTTAGGTAAAAAATTCGATATTACAATAGCGATTGAAAAAATGTGCATTTACACTTTGACGTTTGTCGAATACTGAATTTTAGGGAGAGATGTTTACCCTCCAAAATACCATATTTGTTATTATTGACACAAACCATATGTGACAGTTATACCATATGTTGTCCAAATCGACATTAATAACTTGTATACCCAATATTTTTTAATTTTTCTTGCAAAGAAGCCATAAAGGTTCGCTTCCTAATTTGGCTTATCCCACAAAATTTAAACTAAACTAGCTAAAGCCCGGCGAACTTCGCTATCTTAATTATTATCGTTAATGTTATTTTAGTAAAATTTTTTACCTTTTTTTTCAACTTTTGTCCTCTTCCGGACCAAAGCCAAACATTTAAAATAGCCTGTGGTGACTTCCAGAAAGACACTGTAGAATCTGTCGTTTAGCTGCGTACAGTCTTTAAACGAACACACATTAATTTTTTTATAAAAGATACACATATATGGTAGATAGCTTTTATCCAGTGTGCTTTTTGAATACCCACTTTATAACTATTGTGGATAGATAACGCTGCTTTAATTGTTGCCGTTCTCCGCATACACAAAATTCAATATTTAGTATGAATGAAAGGCGCACACCCACTTACTGGCTGATAACGTGTATTGCTCACGATTTTTGATTAATGGTTTGTATTGACCATTAAGCTTTTTGAACCAATTACTGAAACCTTAGCTTTAACCGTTCTCAAGATATAAATAAATCAATGTTTAGTGTATACGGGAGGTACCACGCCTACTCGTCCAATTCCTTCCAGCTTGTGGCTGATGATTTATATTGACTATAAATTTAATCATCTTTACCTGTAACCATTCTGAAGATATGTTAAAATCAATATTTACTTCTTAAAGGAGGTAACACGCCTCCTCGTCCAGTTGCGCTGACCTTTTAACTGATGATTTGCATTGACCATGAAGCTATTTGTACCAAATACTGAAACTTTATCTCTAACCGTTCTCAAGATATAAAGAAATTAATAATTAGTTTATATAGGAGGTACCACGCCCACTTGTCCAATTTCTTTTGGTTTTTGACTGATAATTTGTATTGACTATGAATTTAACCAGACCAAAATCTGAAACTTAAGTTGTAACCGTTCTGGAGATATATTACGAGTAAATCAATATTTACTTCTTAAGGGAGGTAGCACGCCTACTAGTCCAGTTGCGGTGACCCTTTGACTAATGATTTGTATTGACCATGAAGCTATTTGTACCAAATGCTGAAACTTTATCTCAAACCGTTCTCAAGATATAAAGAAATTAATAATTAGTTTATATAGGAGATACCACGCCCACTTGTTCAATTCCAAGCAGTTTTGGGATAATGATTTGTATTGATCGTAAAGTCAATCAGATTAAATTCAAAAATTTCAGCTTTAACCGTTCTCATGATATAATAAAATCAATATTTAGTTTTTATGGGAGGTACCACACCCACTTGTCCAATTTCTCTCGGATTTTGACTGTTGATTTGTATTGACTATGAATTTAAGCAGACCAAAATCTTAAGCTTTAGCTGTAGCCGTTCTCAAGATATATTAAAATCAATATTTATTCTATGGGAGGTTCTGTGACCACTTGTCCAATTTCGCCCACTCTTTGACTGCTAATTTGAATTGACTATGAATCAATGTGGACCAAATTTAGAAACTTTTTCTGTTACAATTTTCAAAATATAGAAAAATAAATATTTACTTTGTATGGGCGTGGCACCGCCCATTTGAATATTTTCAATTTTATATAGCCTATGGTTCCTTTCGGACATACACAGAGAGATACTGTAAAAATTTCAGGAAAATCGGTTCAGCCGTTTAGCTGTCAATAAGCCACAAACAAACCAACGCACAAACATACAAACACAAATTCATTTTTATATGCATACACATAAGATTCATTTTCCCCTTTTTGAACAAATTTTAGGCATGGATTGGCGTATACGTAACATTTAATTAAAATAATTAAATATTAATCATACGTCAATGCTCCAAATGATATCAATGTTCCAAGAATTATATTCGTATAAAATAAATTGATTTCGTATTGAAACTAATAATCAATATTTTGGACGGTAACTGAAATTGCCGCAATACATTATACCACAACTACCATTACATTGGCATTCACCAGTAGCAGTTGCAAATATTCATGGACATGTCAACGTTAAAGTCATGCATTTTCCATGTGATTGTCGATTTATCATGATGCACTGACTGCATTTCATAAAAATATTTTCTGTAATATTGTATTGCATGAACGTAAAGAAAAGAAAAAATAATTTTTTCGGTCATTTTTGTTGTTGCTGCTGTGTCATTGTATACAGCTGTCGTTGATACTTTTACTGCTATTCGTAATGTTGTTTATGGTATGTATGGTGACACTCGATAATTGTTATCCTTTTATTTTGGTAACTGGTTTGTCTCTGTACTTTTTTTCTTCTTTTTCGTTGGCTTTCATTGTTACTTTATTTGCTATTGACGTTTTAGCTTCTTTTACGGGTTGCTACGTTTTCAACTTTTTTTTTAGTTTTTAGTTTGTATTTTTGGTTATATTGCATTAAAAACACACACAGATACACAGGCACACCTACGCTTGTTTACACAATTTACTGTGTAAATCTTTATATATATTTCAGGTGTGTGTGGGTGTGTGGCATATGCTACTCTGCATGCATGATTCATATGCTTTGTTCTATTGTTATTGTTGATGTTTTTGTAAGCCATGAAAATTTGATTGTGTATGAGAGTAGTTGTATAAAAGTTTATTTGTAAGTTTGTTTGTAAGCGTGTGTATACAATATGTTTTGGTAGTCAGTGCTTATGATTATTTTTTTGTTTCCGCAGTAATATTGTGTTTATACACAGCACGCTATTCGTGTTACATGCTACCATATACCGTATTTATTTTTGTGTATATGTATACATACACTAATACATTGCCAAAACAATACCACTGTATGTCACAAAACATTTCACATGCTGTAGTTCAATTAACACCGCTTTGTCGGCTACATAACATTCACCCATATTTCGATATCCTATACAATGGTTTCAATCCTTTTCGGTGAATATTCTTTTCTACTTTTAATTTCATTTTTTCTTATTGAAATATTTTCGTATGACACTCGTAAACGAAATAATGGTGGTTCATTTGGTAGACAGTCGGTAACAAAGGATTTTTATCAATTTAAATATTCTGTACTTAGTTAAGTGAAAGCTATTTCAAGAGATCTTTAGCTATCGTACTAGAAATTTTGATCATAAAAAATATATTGTAGAAAATAGCTTCATAATAAATAGCTTCATAATTTTATCGCTGTACAGCTTTTAATGTTTATTGGCGTTAAATTTCGTCATGATTTTATCATTGGCTCTTCGGTTGGTTATTTCTTTTTCACCACAAAAAAATGTTACATTAACTGATTTAAATTTAAGTCATGGCACTCTTTTGGTTCATCCATTTTTTGTATGTGACCTGACACAGTTATAATGAATCACCAACACCTTAGCTGTAAATAAACTCCGGTCGCTTATTCTGGATTATATGCACCAAATGGTTGATTTGCGATTCTGATCTTAATTGATCGTAAGCAAAAATTCCCTTCTAGTCCCACCCAATAGTCAACATAATCTGGTTTACATCAAATCAGGTTTTGAAAGCATTATGGAGGGTAATAAATCTTTCCATTTAAAATTCTCGTATTTAATCTCGTATTTCATTGTCTATTGCGCATAATTTCACCGATTTCACTTCACCAAAGTGTGAAGATTAGTAACAACTTACTTACACTTGTATTTATTATGGATGAGGGGCTTTGGTGGATGCATGGTATTCACTCGTGCCATGGGCACCGTGGGATATGCCGCTCGGTCAAGACTCACGTACACCCAACTTGCGCCTGTACCACTTTCCGTCTTTGACCCATCCGTGTAACACACAATAATTCCTTCTGTAAAGGATTATGCAGTCTTCAAATCTTCTCACACACTCCTATTACTCAATCTTGCCCGGAAGCAATTGCCAAAGTCATGGAATTTCGTAACCTCATACGAAACTCATCTCCCATTATCCTTGTTATGTTTTCTATTGCTCTATTTCTATCACTGTCAAATGCAGCGGACTAAGGTCTAATAGAATCTCGAGTGCAGCTGTGGGACAAGTTATGCCACAATTATGCTTATGCGCGCTAATCTTTGTAACTTATTTAACTCTGCGTGGTTTCTTACCGCCCATACAACGGCCCCATATGTAATAATCGGCCTGACCATTATACAACCAGTATAATATCCTTGGGCTACAGCCCCAAAATCTATCTACAAAATATAGGGCCAGCGAAACACGACGGGTTTTAGCTAGTAAAACTATAAAGAAAGGAATGCGTATTGAAAAAAGTTGCTGCAGTTTTAGTTTTAAAGTTAATTTTCACATAAAATTTTTTTTTGGATCAACTGCTTGTTATGATGGCGTTTCCGATATATTTAAGTGTAGTCGTGTAGCCTGTCGTCGTCTTATGTTTATAGCATTAGCATACCGGATCCATTTACACGCTGCACATGATGGTGATATGAGTGTAAAGTAAAACTGCAAGAGCTTAAGACTTTCACTTTACTTTGCAGTGTATTAACAATTTCATCGCTCTTTCATGCTTTCTCTCTATCACTTTTTCCGTGTGTTGGCTTTCATAGCAAACAGCCGTGTTGAGTTTAATTGGTTTGTCTTTAATACTTTTTCTTTCATTTTTTTGATACATTGCAAGTGTAAGTGGGTGTGAGAGTGTGTTGTAGTGCCTGCAAGTTTGTTTTCCACCTGTTTCTGTTTTCCATTTATGAATGTATTTTTGTTTTGGTACGCAAATAAAAATACCCGCACACTCACGCATAGAGAGTGAGATACAAATAAACACACACACTCACATAAACATATATTAATAAACATATTTTGTTGTGTAAATTTTGCTTTTACGTATACTACTACACAAGTGCTGGAGTAACTTTTACTACGTCATACATGTAAACACATTAAACGAAAACTTCTTACACAGTTACGTTAAAAAGTATATTTTCACTTTACTTACTCATTTACAAACATACATACGTTATGGTATGAATGAGAAAAGAAGAAGCAAAAAAAAGCAAAAAAAATTTGTTAAAAAAAGCAAAAATATGTTGAAATAATATTATATTTTTTAAGCATATAAGCACGTAAATTTAAATACATTTACCTTTAGACATTTGCACATACTCACACACATACTTGTATGTAAACAGTAGCATAAAATACATTACGTTACGCATATATGCAGCTATTATATATATAAGTGTATGATTGTGTGTGTGTGTGTATTTATAAAAGAAAATATATTTCCATTGCTTTCTCTTTCTCTTCAATTTTCTTGGAATATTCGTGCAATTGCATACGTAATACATACAGGGCATATGCTATAAAGTACAAACTATGGGTTACATTGCACTGTGAGCAGCATATGTTGATTGTATTGCAGATGTCGGTTGGTTGGTATATTTGTATTCCATTTTTGTGTGTTTTTTGCTGGTAAAAATGTGCACAACAATTTGGCTTTATTTTCATTTCTTCTTGTTAAAATTCGAGTGCATGAAATGAAATTGGTAAAACAATATAGTCATTAAAATGAAGAAAGGTAGTATAATAATAAATATATTGTATACACATACACACTCGTATGGACCACATTCAATTTGATAATATGCATATGTATTTACATATGAACATATGTATATGCACCCATAAATACTGGCACCTGTGCATACTGTGAGTCACGTGAATAGGAATTAAAAGTAATAAACGATATTAACTTAAATTTATATAAAAATAAAAGAATAAACTACGAGGGCGGATTGACATTAAAGCTACCTAGCGCTAGATGGCAGCACAAACACAAAAACTGTTTCTTTCTTAGAAACTACGATCTGTCAAACGTCAGCTGTTAAAATTTTAGCCAAATTCATCGATTAGTTTATTTGTTGCAGTCGTTTGAAGTAAGCAACTTTTCTGGTTTTTGGAAAATGGAAAAAGTGAATTTCGTGTAGTGATTAAACACTATTATTTGAAAGGCAAAACGGCGAAAAAGACAAAAGAAAAGCTTGATAAACATTACGGAGAATCTGCTCCGTCCGATTATATGGTATAATATTGGATTGCTGAATTTAAACGGGGCCGAACAAGCACTGCAACAATACCATCAACAGGAAGGCCAAAAAAGAGTTGGTTACTGAAGAAAATATCAAGAAAATCCTCGATATCGTTATGAATGATCGCCGGGTCAAAATACGTGAGATTGCTGAAATGGTAAACATATCATATGAACGTGTGTTCAACATTTTGCACGACCATTTGCATATGGAAAAGCTATCGACAAGATGGGTGTCGCGTTTGCTCAGTATTGAACAAAAACGAGTTCGACAGATCACTTCAAAGCGGTGTTTGGACATAATAAAGCATAATACTGCTGATTTTTGGCGTAGATTAATAAATTTTGATGAAACGTGGGTCCACCACTACACACCTGAAACCAAAAATCAATCGAAGCAATGGGTGGAGGCTGGTGGAAGTGCCTTGAAGAAGGCGAAGACAGTGAAATCGGCTGGCAAAGTTATGGCCACTGTATTTTGGGAAGCACACGGAATATTGCTCATCGATTATCTTGAAAAGGGATCCACAATCACAGGAGAGTATTATCGTGCATTATTGGATCAATTGGTTGATGCAATCAAGGAAAACCGACCACATTTAAACAAGAAAAAGTGCTCTTTCTTCAAGACAACCCACCGGTACACAGAGCATTAGATACGATGCTAAAATTACGAGAAATCCACTTCGAATTTTTGATCATCCCCACCTTATAGTCTAGATTTAGCCCGTAGTGACTTTTCCTGTTTCCAAACTTGAAAAAATGACTCGCAGGAAAAAGATTCATCTCAAACGAAGAAGTGATTACCGAAACTAATGCGTATTTTGAGGAGTTCCCAAAATCGTATTATTCAGATGGTATAAAAAAGTTGGAAAATCGTCTTACTAAGTGTACTGAGCTAAAAGGAGACTATGTTGAGAAATGAATGGTTTTTGAAAAAAACAAATGTTTGTTTCCTACTTAGGTAGCTTCAATATCAATCCGCCCTCGTAAGATGTGGCATTGAAGGCCTATTTCTCACATTATTAGAACAGTTTTGTTATTTCATAAATTCTTCAAAAAAATATATTTTTGTTTCGGATAAAAAGCATTTCATTTTCCAACTATGTCTCCTTTAGGATCGTAACAAAATTTCAAAATTTTTCTAGTTTTTCTAGTTTTTTGTTTGTCATAAAAAACTAAATTTAGAGAGTATTTTTGATGAGATAGTTACTATACATATGTACAACTCCGCTGAACCATTGACACTATTTGTGTAACGCAACTCCTTATTGAGCCAATAGCTTATTCAGGTCATATACCAAGTGTACCGGATTGAAGTGAGCGTCAAGATACAAATATCTCCATAGGGAACATTTACAATTAAGTACTTACAACTTCATCAGCATTAAAATGATACTTCTGCTTCCTAACACCAATTTTTTAATTTGTTATAACAAATTTCGCTCACATTTCTTACTGTCAACTAATTCTTTATATAGAAATTAGAAACTGTGTTTATATTATATTTGGCGGATAATAAAAACATTTTTCAGACTTTTAATAAATGGTCTGACCTTCTTTTGCATTTATTACACATTGTAGTAGATTTTTCAATCAATTAATCAACTTTTTTAGACCATAATCTGACGGTATTTTTTGTCACTCTTCCATTACTGCAGTTTAAAAGCTATAATGTTTTCTGGTTGGTGTTTAATTACTTCTTTCAAAAAGTACAACATTTTTTTATAGGATTCAAGTCAGGGGCTTGTGTAGAAGTGTTTATAACTTTTTCGCAGTTATAAAGAAGCCACATCTGCACTATATGCAAATTATTCTTTGGATCGTTGTCCTGATAAAACTGAATGAATCTAAATTTCCTTGTGCTGCTTATCAAATGGGTTTTTAAAATATTTTTGTACTGCCGTGCATCCGTTGTTGATTCTATGAAAGCAAAGTCTTCAATGCTTTCCCTTGAGACACACCCCTAAACCAATAATAACATTTTTTAAAATTTAACATTTGGTATGATAATATACTTTTCTAGCAATGTTGAGGGTTGTCTTCGCACGCTTGTAGACCCATCGTTGTAACACTGCACCATTTTTATTTCAGCACAAAGTATAACGTTACCCCAATAGTCAGACAGTTGTTAAACATTGATAATCATTTCTTAAGTGCTGCTCTTGATTATTATTTTTATTTTAAAACTTCCTGCCGAACTGTTTAATGACAATCGACAACACCACACTCCTCTTCAAGCTCTTTTACAAGTGTTCAATCAAAGCGTTAGACTGGTATCTGTTTTCATCGATGGGACAGTCATTGGCTGGGCAGCACTTCGATTCATACGAAGAAGTCTAAAATTGCTTTGCTTCAAAAGACCAACAATTTTATTGCCGTCGAATTCACAAATTACCGAAAGATAGGGAAAAATGTTTTGCCAGCAATGGCTAATATATGTTTTTTACTTTCCCATTAAAAAGGTTTATTTCATAGCCGTAGACATGGTATGTCCAAGCTACAACCACCCTTCGACTGACAGTGATCGTGGTACCAGAATTGAGTTTCTAGTCAGACCTCGAAAATTATTTTTTTTTTCTAAATTATGCACCAAACTTGATAGATGAAACCTTAGATGTAATAGGTTGCCATGGGCTAAGTAATGATCGAGTGTGAGTAATCGCGACAACTTACGCGCCAATAGCTTTTTCATATTAAAATATTGGGTTACCCCAGCACTCAGGGGTAACCACTATTTATGCAGTGCATTGTGCAGGTACTAGGAAAATAGGTTGTGGGAAGGAGGTTAAAGTGTGTAGTGTTTATGGACGTTCGATTTGAATTCGCTCATGTCGTAAGTGGCAGGGAAGACATTCGCTGGAAGATTGTTCCACCAACGAACAGTGCGACCAAAGAAAGAATTCTACCTATAATGCGTTGTGCGATTCGCTGGACAACCAACTACAAAGGGATGCGCTCTACTAGTAATACGAGTATTACGTAAGAATATATGATTACTAGGAATTAGTTCCTTAATTTCGTCAGAACACATTGCGACGATGCTCTAATATCTCGATAAAGTTGGCTACACTGCCGTCATTAATAAGAATCTTCGCACTCTCCACATGAGAGTTTTTTTTCCAATTTGGGTCGGATAGAGGTCTTGTAAATATTAAAGAGATCAGATGGAGTGAAGTAATTCTTACACCGTCCTAAAAAGCCAAGGCACTTGAATGCTTCTTTCGACACTCGAAATATGTGCTCGTTCTAACGAACGTCACAGTTAATTCTCATGACCAGAACATCAAGAGCATCTGATTCCTGAGTATCTACATTACCATTAGATACAGATGACAATACACCACCACGTCTGTGTGTCAGAAAACAACGCTCAGAGATTTTCGCCAGGTCAATTGTAAGCGTGACGCTCATATTCTGCCTTTTCGCCACAATCTCCAAAAAGCTCGGCGTCAAAAGAATATGAGCGACCAATGTTGCTGTCATCCGCAAATGAGTAGATAGGATTAGAAGTGAGAAGAAGAAAGTCGTTAAGAAATATTAGAAATAGAGTTGAATAAAGAACAGAGTCTTGCTGTACTCCTGAATTTATCTTGAACCCGTCGGATGGGATCCCATCTATAACCATTTTTATAGTGCAATTTCTGAGAAAGCTCGATATGAATTGAGAGAAGTGACTACCGACACTAAAAGCAATATGTTTGGATATGTGAGCTTCGTGCCAGACTCTGTCAAACGCCTTGGAAATATCTAGGGCCACAACTGTGCTTTCACCAAATCCATGAATGGACCTATCCCACCTTTGAGAGAGTTGCGCCAGCACATCACCAGTAGAGCGACCCTTATGAAAACCGTATTGACGATCGCTCAGCAAATTGCTGGACTTTAAATACTTCACAAGGTGATGATTAATCATACTCTCCCGCACGATAAGATGCACTTAAAAGATTAGACAATGGACGCGCAAACAACGAAGAGTACTGCTTCAGGACCAGCGCTGGAATGCCATCCGCCCCAGAAAACTTTTAAACGTCGAGATTTGCAGGAACCTTTTTCACTGCACGGGCTTGTTCAGTTGAGATGGCTACATACTTGGTTATCACATGTTTTCTGATTTTCCGATCGTCCAATGAATTTTATCGACTATTTATATCGTTTTGAGGGTTCTAAACGTCATAATTCTGTTTCATTGGAGCACGTCAACAATTAAGAAATGGTGTAAAACTCGTTGGTCTTAAGTAACTGTGCGTGAATTGGCCACACAGTTGCGCTTGTCGCCGACTGTGAGCGAGGGCCTGCAGATAACTCTTTTGTATCCAAATATTCATGCATAATGTGAACTATGTAACTGTTCGCTTTAAATGCCTACAATCTCAGCAACCTTGTGTTCCTTCATCCCTTGTTCGAATATTTCTGGCGTGGTAACCTATGAGTATTTTGGGTTACCTGAAGAGTGCTGGTGTGATCACAATGGGACTCACTCTGTCTTTGGTTTTGGTGATGTTTTTTGTAAGTAAAAATTGGCTTGTTTTACATTCAAATTAAAGAGGCCTTCTGCACACAGTGGTTTGTTAAAAACAACCAAATAGACATAAAACTCGACTTTAGTTTAGTTCTGTAATAGGTATATAATAGTTAAAAAAAGCTGTGTTGCATTAAAAGTTACTGCTCCAGTTTCGAATCCCCAGTAGAGTACATGACGAAAAAATTTAATTGTGGTTTCGAGTATTTAATAAAGAATCTTCAATCTCTCTCCGGACAATTCCATCCTTCCAGCTTACCTATGCCATTGATGACAAACATCTGACGAATGATCAGGATAAAACGCTACCTACTTAGCAAGAATCTTCACCACTACACAATTATATGGAGGCGAGCTACAGTTTGAAAATCAGCTTAATTGCTGAAACTGAAACAAAGCACTACATAATTTGTGGAAAGCCAATATGAGGGGTGTCAGAGAAAAAAAAAAAAAAAAAAAATACAAAACCTTATGTAGTTACCATGTTACCAACTTAATTTGGGTTCACCTCTTCCTACAACATTATTTTTTCTCTAATCTAAGCATTTCGTATTTTGCAGTATCTTCTTCATTTGCTCCTTTGCCCTACCACCTCTCTGATATAAACGTTTACAGTTTTCCATTTAAAAGGTGAAAGGAAAAGTTTTGAGGTCCCGCATAAGTATATTTGCATATGCACTTAAAGTGTGAATGAAGTAACAAGAAAATTAAATACAAATAAATTTCTTATTCTTTGAATTTAGAAACTTTGTTGCATTTCAACTTTGTTGCAACAATATTTGTTGTTTAGAAAGTTTTACAATATAAATTGAAATCAAATAATGGCAGAATTTGAGTTTTCGTCGAATTTTTTTAATGGAAAACTGTGTAAAAGGGTTATGGTCTTGGTATTTAAACATAATTTTGATAATTAGAATTCTTCCATGAAATCATGTTGTTGTTAGTAAAAGTTTCTTAAAACGAAACATTATTTTATTAAATTGATTTGTTTTTAAAAATTTGAATGCTGCAGAGTAAAGTTTTTGAATCACCACAAGGTGTATATGCATGGTTAATATTAATCATTAAAATTTATTTTAAAACGCCTTAAAGTAGGCAATAGAGTGGAAAATATTTCATAATATAGAGCTCGTTGATACTTCGTTAAGGAATTGTGGTTGCTTTGAAGTTTTGATAGAAACCGAATTGTTTTTCAGTTGATAGCATTCGAACATCAATAAATGTTTGCTGTAAAAGGACTTAAATGGCAAATTTGTTTATTGGAGTTTTAAAGGTGGTGTAGCATGGTTTACAACTTTTTAGAAACTCAGCTTGTATACATTGATAAATGTTGTAGAGCTCTGACTGCTGAAAGTTGATTAAACATATTGCGGTGTACTTAAGAGTTTCTTCTTAGTCAGTTTGAAAATAAAACGTCTGATAAATCAAAACAAACTTTGCCTGTTTACAACATAATAGATATTACATTCGACGAGTGTGAAATTTCTATTTTGTTTAAGGCTGGTTATCAAACTTCGCAGTTGCATCAAAAACCTTTTTCAAGTTTAAAAATTCTTGTACAGCCCTCCATAAAGTGCTCTCTGGTTTGCTTCTGATGGCTCCAAAGCACTTATTGACTTATTATAACTTAGCTTTTACCCCTATAGAATAGCTTGTTGTAAGCGAACTACTCTACTTCCCGAAAATAAGGAAGATATCTTCGATATCTGAGCTGAGACTTATTTTTGTTACTATGAGTATAGCTTTTGAAGTGTACACGTGGTGACGCCATTAGCCCAATTTTATTATTAATATTTTTTCTTCTCCGTCACTACTCTAGGTAGCATATTGGCTTTCCACAAAGCATCCAGGGCTTTGTTTCAGTTTCTGTAATCGATCAATTCAATCAATTTCAAACTAAGATGTTTAATCCGCTGTAGCTTCCTCCATATGATTTTTGCGTAGTGGTGAATCTCGTTGCTAATTGGTGGTGATCTTTACTTTAGCATTGTAATTTTTTCCCAGCAGGTGGCGTGTTTTCCTCATCATTCGTCTGATGTTTGTTATTATCGCCAGAGATATGCGGGAAGGTCAGGCGGCTTGTTTTTTATTTTTTGGATGGAGTTGTCTGTAGTGAAATAGAAGCCTTTTTATTGAATTTTCGAAACCACAATTAAACATTTCTTCGTCATGTCCTCTGCAGGGGCTCAAACATGGGTCGTTTATGTTGTTATGTATGCGCTCTAACCAGTACACTACGCCACCGCCATTAGCCCCATAGTAAAGTCATAAATTCTAATTCGAGTGTTTCCGATAATAGAGGCCTCATTGACGCTGATACATGTATCCAAAATCGGCGTGAAGAATATTGTGCTTCATGTTTAATAGGGGCAACAAGAACTTATGTGTGTGTGTCTTTAAAATATTCACTTTAACAGTGTAATTTTCAGAGATTAGCAATGAATCGCTTTTTGGCTACTCATACTCACTCATGAATTTATAAGTATAAGTGAGAACAACACAACATTCAAGTTCAATTACGCATACTCATTTATACTCACGATGATGTTGATTCATAAGAATATCATAAGTGTACCATAAGATTATGAATCAAACTTCGTATTCATACTCACTCATAGCTACTTATACTCAAAGCATTCATTCATTTCTGAGATAATACTCATAGTACTCATAAATGATTCGCATGATTCATAAATAATCATTTTGCATCGTCTACACACAATCAATGCAGATGAGTATGAATCGATAGCGTCATAAATGTTGTTAAATATGAGTATGATGAGCATGAATATAAGAATGACTGAGTATGAGTATAAGAATTTATGAATCATAATACGAGTATACTCATGTTTTCTGTAATCATTGTTAATTTCTGGTAATTATCTCTTCCTTTTAATGAAATATAAAGTTAATTATGGTTCATAGGTTAGAATCTATTTGCAGCTATCTTCGGCGCAGCTTTATGGTGCAAAAGCTGTGCAGGTTTTTCGTTGCAATTAATTGAAATTAAATTAAAATATTAAAATTTTTTGTATTCAAAATTATTTCAAAAACTAAATTAAAAAGAAAATAATAAAAATTACTGTTGGGAAAACAACTTTTAAGCATAACCACAACAAGAGTAATAATTTGAGCAACAATAACTAATAAAAGTAGCTTTTCAAGCGGGGGAGGGATTAGAAAAATACGAAATACAAATCCCAAAAACTAAAAGTTTATCAACAAAAAAACTGAAAATAATTTTTTAATAAAAATTTACTAACAGAGTGTATGTACATATGTACACGTTTGTGTGTGTGTTTAATTTGCATGCATGATTTCAAGTGTTTAAAATACAAATCCAAACATGTTGATTGAAACTTTCAGTTGAATTGTGCGTACACACACATTCTCCTTTTTAATTCCCTAAGTTACTCTCTTTAACATACATTTAAATGTTTACATATATGAGCGTGTGTGTGTGTGCCAGTGTCAGTGTTTCTGAAATTGTTCTGTGGCTTATCTACTTTTGATATAAGCATATGAGATTATTAACTCTCACCTATCCATACAAGTGGCAATAACAAACCAACCACATGTAGATACACTCTCACTCTCACTCTCTCTATCTTTCTCAAAATGTATTTAGTTCTCCCTCATACAAACAGGCATTGATTCGTACATTTAATAGTGTTTACATGCTGTGTTTGTAAGCTTTTCAGCTTAAAAATGAAGAGATTTTGCAACAAGATTAGAACCCATCATATGAAAAGTACACAAACAAACACACCACACTTATATACGAGTAATACATGCTCCATAATGTTAACCATGTGTGTATGCCTGAGTGAATAGTATGCAAGTGTTAGCCTCTTTATCTTTTAGTGTTTATCTCTTTTACTGTGCACACACATAGACTCTCACAGAGGACAACACACACAGTATTTTTAACATTTCATGTACAAGTATTTGTTAAATCGAATTATATTCTGCTTTGGGAAAAGTTAGTTTGATGTTGGTTGTTGGTGCATGTGTGTGTGTGTGTGTGTGTGTGTGTGTGTGTGTGTGTGTGTGTGTGTGTGTGCAAATTTAAATGGTCATTAAATGCAAAAAATGAAAAAAATAAAAAATTCTACAAATACTCTTGAATTTTTTTCTTTTATGTGAAATGTTTCAATGTCCAGAGCTTAAGGTTAATTTATAAAACACACACACATATACACATACATGAAAAGCTTTCATTTTTCAAAAATACAATCACAAGAGTGATTCGTTTAAATGGTGCAAATTTTTACGGATTAATGGAATTAAAAAGCAATAAAAGCATAAGAGGGTATAAATGAAATTAAAGGCTATTTATTAAGAGACAAATTCGTTATTTAAATGATGACATTGCAGTTATCATTTAACAGTAAAAGAAAACACTTGGGCTTCGTTTCAATAATAAAAAATTTTCACAAATTTGTTTGATTATACTTAATAAGACGAATTGCTTTCTACAGATTATAATTGAAAGCATGACTTTGATGTAAAGTCAACAAATATTTTGTTGTCCATTAAGAGCCATATGCCTTTAAGGAAAATATTAACTTGACCAATATTGCATATGTATTATATCACCATATTTCATATGGGTGAAATAAGTATCTGAAGGACCACTTTACGTGATACTGTTTTACCATGAAAAAGGACAAAACACTTTAAAAACATGCTAAAAAATGTGCAACTACCGGATTAAGGTGTGGTTTGCTCATTTCGTTGAGGAAATTTCAATATCAAAGCTGCACCTCCACGCTTTGGTCAGCCAACAAACAACAAGTGCGGCACGCAATCTGTTAGGAGGCAATGTTTAGACTAAACACCAATCACATGAATGTTTGAAAACATTTAGAATCAAACTATGTGTTGTAGTTTTTGCCAGATTGTGGATTCTAGAGCAATAGAGATTCTGGTTTGTAAGTTTCTCTGCTTTTAATATTTAAATACCTATATATGCCTACTGGGCAAGTCACTCCACATACGGTAAGGCGTGAGGTCTTCGCCGAGAATGACATTTTGAATATATACCGCTATTATTCGGCCCAGTATCACTTATATGGCGGTAACTTGGTGGAGAAAGGCTGAGAAAGCTACCACCATGAATATATTATGCCTGCCTCTGTCTAATTGTAGCAATAAGAATATGTCCATCAGCGGCCTTGGAGGCCTTGATTGGTTTGACACCGTTTCACATCTATTAGACAATATGTGATAAGAGTAGCGGCATGTTCGGCGACAAAGTCTCTCCATTCTTGGTCTTGACTGCCTTTGGATTTGCGTTTGGGCAGGAGATTCAAGGTTGAATTCCCGTACTGGGATTGTTGGTCTAAAGAGGCCTTAGTTCGGATAAAGTTCCATTTACCGATGGCTTTAAAATGAATGATATGTGCGAAGATATGTGAATCGTGGGGTTTCAAAGACCACTAATTTATTCCCTGACAGCCAAACTGCTCTAAGGACACTGGGCTCGAATTATATGTCATCTAGACTGTTAAAATATTGCTACGAAACGTTGCAAAAGCTTTCACTTGGAGGTCCAGTTGTTTCGGATAATTGGAAATTGTGAGGAGATGGTAATGCAATAGCGGATGCATTGGCCAGAAAGGGTTTCATCACACCCTATATTGGTTGGGAACCTTGTTGTGTAACACCATTTATTACCACCCTCAATCCAATCATGCATTGAGAAATTGCCAAATGCTTGGAACATTGGAATGCTCAAACAGAACTTCGGCACTCTGGGTGCGGCGATCAGTTCACAAATTGGGCGTCGCTCTGAGATTCTTTGAGATTCGCAAGGCACTGTAAACTAAGAATGCATCTGAAGCGGATGGGGGTCACAGATATGGATGCTTGAAGCCTGTATGCAGGCATCGGCGATAAAGGAACATATATTGTGTGAATGTGGCGTTTTTGATAAGTTTAGAAGGAAAATGGTTTCAGATGTGCTGGTGTTCATTAGAAAGACAAACTATAGATCTGAAGGGGCACAATAGATCCCATGAATCGCAGTTTCCTGCAATAGTGCCTGGTCGGTATGATAATATTTCAATATTGATAATAATGTTGTATACGCCATAAATTTTATCTTTTTTCTGGTTTCATTTTCATTTTTGAGAAGTACAAAAAAGGCAGCAGGAAGACATGAAGCATGAGCTTTTTCGTTTTACGTACGTTTAAAAACTTTTGCGTATTATTTTGGATTGACCGTATGAACTTGTAGTAAGAGCATCCGAACACTATGCTAAACTAATGGAAAAAAATTTATTGACGTCACAACCAGATACATATGATTTGCCACCTATATTAGCAGATTAACCAGTTTACAGGCGAAACCAGGTTTGCCAGAGTTTTTAGTGGTAAAATCGTCAAAAAGAAGAGATTTTTTAGTAAAAAAATCATCAAAATTGTCGCGTCACTTTTGAAAACCAACAAAAAACCACCAAAATAAAAATTTTCAATGCTTTGTTGCATTTTAATTATTTTATTAAAAGAAAAAACATAACTATTAACATAGCAATGTAAAATAAATGTTATGATAAAGGGTTAAATCCAGTGATTGTGCCGACTAATCAAATCTCTTTAATGAGTTTTCTTACTAACCTCGATGCGTGTTTCTGGTCATTATTGTGGCACATTGCACTCAGCGTATGAAATCATTTTCGTTTCTAAGATGTTTTTGTGCAGCAAATCAATCTCTTAAGCCACCAGTCTTGAGAAAAGGTTCTATTCCATTTGCTAAAAAGCAAGTCCCCACCATAACGTTGCTTTCACCACGTTTAAAATTACTTTTACAATTAAGTGGATCAAACCTTTTACTAGGTATTCTTCTATACAATTTCTCACTATACTCGTTATTAAATTGGGTTTTCATTCGTCTCTAAATATAGCAAGAAAAAACATAATTTTATGACCTAAAAAATCGTCAAATCGTCATTTTGGTATTTTGAGGGACAAAAATCATCAAAATGCAGAGATATCGTCAATTCTGGCAACAATGGGCGGAACCTGTTTTAACTTTTTTCTATTCACAGTTACCAATTAGCTGACAAAACATCTTCAATGTTGTACGTCACGAGAAAATTGAGATGACAAAGTTATAAACAACCTATTTAAAGTTGATATGGTGTTTACCTGGCGTACATATATTTTTTTACTTCTTTTAAGTTTCTGTAAATTTTAAAAGTCTTGGAGCGCTAAGAGTGGTAAAGGCATGTGCTGCTAAAGCCATTTTCAACATTTCAAGTGTTTATATTGTTACGAAAATGAAAAACATAAAAAAATACATCAACATTTGTACATTTAAAGTTATAAACTTTCTTATGAAAGTTATTCTGTTGGTTTGTGTCAAGGCTACGATCACCCTGTTAAGGCTGTATTTATTTGAAGAGTGCTGCCAATCTCAACTAAAACATAATATAAGGTTGTGAAATGTACTAGAACATTCGAAGCTAATGTTGATTTATTATAAAAGGCGCTGATTAGTCAGTCAGTTATAATTTAGTAGTCATAGAATAAAGTTGTACTAAGAGTTGAGTATTGAATAAATTTGTGTATTAAGCCTAAGTTAAATAAGATGGACATTTTGTCTAGAGTTAAACTGGAATTAAAGACTGTATAAAATTAAATTCGCTTCGTTTGTTTTTTTAACTCAAACATTTTAAAAAGGTCGAAACGTAACAACACAAATATGTTTCAAATTTCTTTGGCTGTTTCAGACTACCACGTCAGTATCTAAGAAATAAAACTTCAAAATATACAGTGAAACTGTGATATAACGAAAAAAAAAAGCAATGAATGAGTCCTTTGAAAAAAAAATTGTATTGCAAAGTTTTTCATAAAAAAATGCACTTTAGTAATAACGAAGAAATTCCGCACTACTTACATAACGAAAGACTCATTCAAAAGCCTCTATACAACGAAGTCAGAATAAAGTAAAATGGGAAACAACGAAGTGCATATGTAAAGTTTCTATATAACGAAAAAAGCCTCCATATATTCGAAAGCCTCTATACAACGAAGTCAGAATAAAGCAAGGGTAGCCAAAGAGAGAACTGCATTTATAGTAGTAGTAAATTTTCGTAGTATGCGTTCTAGAAAAAAAAATTAAAAAGTTAAACAATAAAACAAATAAACAATTTTAATACGCAAAGTGACATACATGTGCTTTCATTAAAATCTGTCACACAACTGAATGAAATTGTTGTTTATTTGTTATTTATGTTGAATATTTTTGTTTTCGTTCGGGCGTACTCGTATACATAAAGGGAGCAGGTTGAACTTGTACTTGTAGATTCGTTATAACAAAGTTTCACTGTATTTGAAAGAAATTCCTCTTAGTATCTTGATTAGACTTTATATCTTGGGTTAAAGTTGGTTAGAGACTGCCTACATCTGTTCTAGTCTCGTGTTTACAAATAAAGAAATGGTTTTTTAATATCTAAAAAGGAACTTAAGTTTGGCATTAGTGTTTAATAGATATTGTGCAGCAATAATATAATTCTTTTCACTACTAATTTATATTTAAATATCATTTTGATTACAATTCTCGCTCCATAGTGCAAAATTATAAGCAAATAACCTCTATAACCTCTTCAACAATGAAAGAAAGAAAGAACTAATAAGTTATGGCATAACAAAAGCAGAAAAATGTTTGAAAAATTTCTGTTTTCTTTGTAAGCCATTCAAATCTGTGACAACAAATTACAGTTTTTGTGTGGCTTAGTCTAAGTCCAGAGAACACCTTCAAAAAAAAAAAAAAACTAACAACAACAGCAACAACAATATTAGAAATAGAGTTAAAAAGCACACTTTGTTGCTCTACACAAGCATAGAATTATTCAATTATTTTTCTTTCTTGCTTTGTTGCTGCATTTTTTGTTTCTTTGGCACTAAAGTCTGTTAAATCTCCACAATTTCTTTAGAAATTCATTTATGCAAATCTCACTGTTATTCCCTTACCCTTCCTAAAAAAAAGTAATAGAAAAATATGCAAAGCTAGTAAAAATCTAAGGTAACTCGTTGAAATCTGGCAAAGAAAAAAAAAAGAAAAAAAAAAACTAAAGACATAATAATAAAATTCTAAAGGTGTCTATTAAAGAGGGGAGGTGGCAGTTGTTTGAGAACCAACAATGAAGTGTTTTTTGAAACCAACAGCAGCAGCTACTTGTAGGGTAACTCAAGCAGAAGTAGAAACAAAAAAAAAAAAACAGCCATTTTCCTTCGGAATTTATTTTCTTTCTTTTCTAGTCTATAAAAATTTCAATTTCAACAAAGTACGACTATTTGTGGTGGGAGTAGCAACGGCAAGAGCAACTCATTGGTGTTACCGCTGTTGTTGTCGGTGTTAGAGTACTAAATTGCAACATGACCATAAATATTGTTAAAATGTAGTGTGTGGCATAAGCAATAGCAATAGCAAAAGCAGTAGTTGTAGTAGTTGTTGTAGTAGTAATGACAGCAGCACTAACTATTTGAGTTGATTCTGGATTAGAATGCACAGCAATGACGCCGTTTCATGTTGCATAGCAGCCGGATATTCCATTTCTATTGCATACAAATGAACACAAGTACGAACAAAGAGTTATAAAAATTTAAATTATAATCATAAAAATAAAAAAAAGTACAATAAACTGTATAGAAATTAGAATTTTATGCAAAAAAAAAAATAAATAAATAAAAAAAAACAATTTTTACGATTTTATTTTTATAAAATAAAAAAACACATTTTTTGAAAAATATTAAAATGGTTTTTTCCTTTTTGATAAATAAAAAATAACTTTTAGTTTTTTGCTTATAATACAGGGTGTCCGCTGGGAAGGTATACTACCTTGTTTTGCCGCCATTTTGGTAAACATTAGTCTTGACAATTCATATTCGGCAGTGGTGAAGTAGAGACGTGACAAATTTATTGTGGAAAAATATTCACTAAACCCACGTGTTTTATTCGTTAAAACATTTTATCAAAATCAATCATCGATTTTCATGAAAAAATCATAATGAGTGACAAAGCACATTTTTAATTTGAATAGTTATGTGAACAAACAGAATAGTCGGTTCTGGGCAATGCAAAACCCTCAGATTCCATTAAAAGTGACAGTCTGGTGTGCAATTTGGTCAGGAGGGATCATTGGACCTTACCTTTCAAGGAACTGTGATGTTGATTGGCCTCCACGGTCGCCTGATTTGACTGCTACGGACTTAAAACGGCGTAACGGCGGTAACTGTCAATGGGGAGCGATATCGTGATATGATTGAAAACTTTTTAACGCCACAACTGCATGCTTTGGGCTTGGCTAACATGTGGTTTCAACAAGACGGTGCCACATTGCAAATTATTCTTTCGCCAACAAATTATTTAAAGGAATGGTGATGTTGATTGGTCTTCACGGTCGCCTGATTTGACTGCTACGGACTTCTTTTTGTGGGGATATCTGAAAAGCAAGGTTTATGCAAACAAACCAGAAAAGCTGAAGCAACTCAAACTAAATACTCGTAATGAAATTAATGATTTTTTTTTTTTTTTATATAAGACCAACACCCAGGGGATGGCCCCTACTCATACAGTGCATTGTGCTGGTACTAGGAAAATAGGCTATTGGAAGGAGGACAGAGGGAGTAGTGTTTATGGACGTTAAATTTCAATTAAATCATGTCGTAAGTGGCAGGAAATACTTTCGCTGGAAGATTATTCCACAACCGAACAGTGCCACCAAAGAAAGAATTCTCCCTACAATGCCTTGTGCGATTTACTGGACAATCAACTACAAAGTGATGCGCTCTACGAGAAATACGAGTACTACGTAAAAATATATGATTTTTGGGAATTAATTCCTTAATTTCGTTAAAACACATTCCGTTATAGTACTGATAGAACAATGAAACACACGCCACATTGCGACGGTGCTCCAATGAATCGATAGAGTTGGCTACCTTACCGTCATTGATGAGCATCTTCGCCCTCTGCTGTACACGGTCAAGAAGCTCCAAAATAGACTTTGAAGCACCGGCCCATACATGAGAGTTGTATTCCATTTTGGGACGGATAAAGGTCTTGGGGTGAAGTATTTCTTGCACCGTCTCAAAAAACCAAGGCACTTGAATGCTTCTTTCGACACTTGAAATATGTGATCATTCCAACGAACGTCATAGTGAATTCTCATGCCCAGAACATCAAGAGCATCTGATTCCTCAATATGCACATTACCCATTGACACAAATGACAGCACACCACCACGACTGTGTGTTAAAAAACAACATTGAGCCTTGTGCATTAAAATCGACCCTGTTCGCACGACCCACTCGGAGACCTTCAACAGGTCACTTGTGAGTGTGACGTTCATACCCCTACCTCCAAAAGGCTCGGTCTACGATCAAAAGAATATGAGTGACAAATGTTGATATCATTCGCAAAAGAGTAGATACGATTAGAAGTGGGAAGAAGAAAGTCGTTAAGAAATATTAGAAAAAGAGTAGGAGAAAGAACAGAGCCTTGTGGTACCCCTGAGTTTAGCCTGAACTCGTCGGATGAGATCCCATCTATAACCACTCTTATAGAGCGATCTCTGAGAAAGCTCGATATAAATAGAGAGAAGTGACTACCGACACCAAAAGCATTAAGTTTCGAAATGGGAGCCTCATGCCAAACTCTATCAAACGCCTTTGAGATCCCGAGCCACAACCTTACCCTCGCCAAAACCATGGATGGACTTGTTCCACTTCTCCGAGAGCAACGCCAGCAGGTCACCAGTAGAACGGCCCTTTCGGAAACCGTACTGACGATCGCTAAGTAAATCGTTGGACTCCAGATATCCCACAAGGTAGTGATTAACCATACTCTCCATAACCTTGGAGAGTGTGGAACAAACTGCTATTGGACGGTAGTTCTCAGGGTTACTAGCCTCGCCTTTTTGGGGATTGGCGTTACATTAGCAACCTTCCACCAAGATGGAAAAATACCGGCGCGATATGACGCACTGAAAAGGTGAAATACCGCGTGAAATGTGTGAGAATGTAATGACAAATGTGCTCAAAAGAGGCGGGCATTTATCTGATATTGTATTTCATACATAATTGTCGACATTAAATAAAACATTTATCAGTATAAGATCCATTCTCTTTCGTATAAGCAAAATTATAAACAACAAAGTAGTATTCCCTCCCGACGGACACCCTGTACGTAAGCAAAAAACGAACTTTATTTTTGAAAATTTTATTATATTTTTTGAACATTTTTTTATGGATGTCATTTCAAAAACTTAAAAAAAAAAATGCCAAAAAATATTTGTAAACAAAATGCAAATATTTTCTATTGAATTCAGGGGATTTTGCTCTTTTTTATTTTTCTGTAATAATTTTTTTTAATGTTTTATTTAACAGTTTTTAAATTCTAATCTTAATGTGATTATTTTTTCAAAAAAAAAAAAAAAACAAAAAATATTGGTCATATTTAAAATATTACGGCTTAAAATTAATCTTTTCAAAGAAATTAAATATTTTAAATACATAAACCCTAAGCTGCTTATATGGCAACTTTGTGATAGCAGTAGGTGGCTTCGACTCCTAAACAATTTAGTTAAAACATTTCTTAGAAATCACCAATCACTACCATAGTACTTAAGCATCTGCTTTTCTAGTTAAGGCAGCTTATTATGAAAGCAATTGTATAATTCTGCAACCTTTTGTATAAGAAGTTTCTCTTCTTTATAAAATCTGCCTCACTTTACTTGCCTGCAAATAAGCAACTTCACTTGGCAGCCATTTGGCCCATTCTGATACCTATAAAAACATTTCTACGCAAACTGTAAATTATACATGAAAAAAAAGAACAAAAGTAATCGGCCCGAATGCGAAATTCATGTCGTTTTAGTAAGAACCAATCATTACATCTGATAAATTTGATTGGATTCATTAGTAAAACATCTCCAAGACAGTCCACAGCTCGAAAGACGATTTAGCTTGTGCTCCTCTAAAGCGAGTTAGTCACATTAAAGTTGTTGTATCAATTCCTTCGTTTCCTCTTCCTAACAACTTCTTCAATAGTCACAATGTGGTTAACCCATACGTTGCGAGGTCTAGTGCCTTATAATTATATTCATCAGAATCCAGCTTGTCCTGCATGTAAGTCTTAAGTTTATTCCTCTAGACGAAGGTAAAACCAAATTGTACACACAATCGGGAACAACGTTAAACAGCAGTGGGGAGAGAACTTCATTCTGGTCTAACAGCAATTGATGGAGATTAGTCGACTGACGCTGCCATCATTTAGGATACGATAGATAAAATGCATTTGTGTTCAGCTTGTGATTTATGTTGATAATTTTCCCGAAAAAGTTGTTATGAACTATTAAACACTACACAGTGCGACAAAAATGAATGAAGTTAAAATACCTGGGAAGTAACACTACGCATCTAAACTTGAAAAATGTGAAAAAATTTGATGAAAAATGTGTTTGCTTGACAAATACACCCAGATTCCCCAGGGCTACTTAAACGACATATATTAATATCATTTCCGATCTTAGATCATATATCCGAAAAAAATTTAAAATCGGGTAATATTCAGCTAAGTTGTTAGTTTATAAGTGCACGAAGGTCCAAAAAACCGGTTTTTATTCGTAACTCGAGATTTTAGAAGTGTTTCGAAAATTTCAAAACCAGATCGGCAGCGCCTATCAGAAAAATTGTATCATTTGTCAGGTGTTTTTTTTTCGCACCGTGTTATCTGTTCTCGGTTAAAATAACTTAAAGCTTGTAACGACAGCTGGGTCCAGAGTCGGACAGAAAATGAGTTAAAAGACTTCTATTTATAATTATAAAGAATTTATTAATTATTTAGCGGGGAAATAACAAAGCTATCACTTATAATCATAAATAGATTTTAAAACCTTGCTTAGAAATCTATGCTTAATACTAAACAAACGTTATTTCCATTAAAAAAAAAAAAACAACTAAAGCAGTCCGTGGTCGTATGTCGCGTTAGGGAAGGCTGGGTAACTCGATCATCACGGATGCCTAGTGTTGATCGGGTTACTTGGCTGCCAGGTGACGGATCGGTCGGAGCGGTTCACTACACTCCGACAGAGCTTCACCCTTGTTCCCTCAGTCACGTCTACTCGTATTGTCGTTGTGGAAAGGTTCGATGTCTGGGTCACCACGGATATCCCAGCTCCGACAGAGCTTCACCCTTGTTCCCTCAGTCACATCTACTCGTATTGTCGTTGTGGAAAGGTTCGATGTCTGGGTCACCACGGATATCCTAGTGGTGGTCAAGACATATCTTCCACACTACGATGGAATGTAGCCTTTGTCTACTCCGTCAACATCGCGTCCTGTTGTCCTTGTTGGGGAAAAGCTAATTATCTGGGTCACCATGGCTGTCCCAATGGTGATCAAGATATCTCGCCTCCTGGGTGATCTCAGACGCTGCGGCTTACCACACTGCGACGGAAAGTCACCATTGTCCCCGTCGTCCACGAGTTGATGTCAGGCATAATATTACTGGAGCCAGTAATATTATTTACTTCAAAATTGATTATTTAGTTTGGCTCGGAATACCACAAGCAAAACTATACTTATACTTTTCTCTATTGTTTGTTTGTTTACTTTATTTATCCAAATGTTAAACTAAGTAATCATTTAGATACTTATTCTATGCGTAAATGATACATATCATAGACTTATTAACTAAAACTTAAAATACTGCAGAATAGACGCAATCCATCACCAAAACAAATCAACTCTTATACTATATTCCGCAAATAATGGAAAAACGAAAACACTCATAGTCTTAAAACCGACTTAAAACAATACTTACAACTAAGTAACAACAACAGAGCACAGACATCCACCTCAATGTGCAGTGTTATACACAAAGCTGTCCAAATCCAGGGCATTGAACATTCTGTGATAAAATAGCAGGCCCTCGTCGCCATAGAGCAGTCCCTCGTCCCTCAACGTTGGGAGATCCACAGGCGGCAGATATCCGCGCACCCTCAGGGTCTCCATATTACTCCTCATCACGAAGCAGTCGGTCGCCATCTCATTCTCTAGAGCGGACGATCTTTCATAAGAAAAAACATCGATCCTCTCGAAACCCGCATGGTTATAAATGACCCGACAAGACGGTCTCCGGAACGAACCATCGGGGAACTGGCGAGTCCTTAATCCAAGACAAGCCGACAAAATACGCCTCTTCCAGACCCCAAGCCTCCCCAACTGATGGGACTAAATCCCTAACCAGACAGGGAGGGCATAAGACATCAGAGGCCTGATGATCTGCCTGTATATACCTCCTTACGCAAACCTTACCTTCGGCGCAGTAATCTACAGTAGGAGTTGTATATCCCCTTCATCCTATCCAAAACAGAATTCACATGTCGATAATACTCAAAGCTTTCGTGGAAAATCACTCCGAGATACTTAATCCTGTCGGATAGTCTTACAACCTCACCGCCTACCCCCAGCACCAGTACGAACTTGCTTGCGTTGGAATACAGCCGTCCACGCCGTCCCTTAAATATTACGCAGTCCGTCTTTTCCATATTCAGGCAGAGATCACATTTGCAGAAGTATCCGTGCAGTCTACCCAGGTATCCGTTGAGTTCCTCATTCACCCTTGCCGCTCTGGGCCAGATGCAGCTACCAGCACATATTCCTTGTCCTTTTGCTTGGTTTGTTCGCCCTTTTATACCCTCGACAGTGGTATGACTACATAAATTCCTAATAAGAAAAAATAAATATTCGGCCTGATGCAGCTTGTGGACCCAAAAGCGAAGCCGCGCTGACTTTTGTTGTCTATTTAATAGCGACATAAGCTTAATATTGCTTATCTTTGATTACTTAGACTTTCGCTTTTGCTAATCATTTCCTTATTCTAGATTTATAGATACGCTATTCTGTCCTTCTGTTAAATATCACAAAATACAAAGATAAAATGAGAGAAAAAAAGTTTGTTAACTTTCTAATAAAATTCAAATGGTTTCTTGTAATAATTTTTCAGAACTTTTTTTTTCCAACAAAGTTTTTCTATTTTATTTTTAAAACTAAAACCACATTTACAAATTCGAACGAAAACTACAAACACACATCCATTTCTCTCTCCCCCATGTTTACACAGAGATATAGTTAAGTCATATACACACACACACATACACACACCAGCATAAACACACAAACACACTTCATTTAAATGTGTCTTTTGCCATCAAGATAACTTTCATGTTTATGGGAAAGAGTTACTGTGGGTTACTCTGTGGGTTTTTTGTGTGTTTTTAGTATTAGTGCATGTGTGTAAGCATTTGAGAGAGTGTGTGCTTAAGTAAAAGTGCCTGCCTGCTTGCAGTTAAAATAACAATTTCCGTTTCATTTTTTGTGTGACAATTTTTTATTTCAGGTTTTTTTTCTGCGCTGCTCTGTGCTGCTCTGCTCTCTTCGCATACATTTTCATTCAATTGACTTCGAATAGCTAGAGAAGCGTGTGAATATCTCGTTTTCGATTTTTGATTTTTATTTTGCCCTGTTTTTTTTTTTCGTTATAATAAAATTATTTATTTTTTCTTTATGACCAAAGCGAAAGGCAAAAATTGTTATTGGTTTTACTATTGGGTGCTATTAGTTTAATAAATATGATCAAAACCCACCCGTTAGCTTATATTGAAAGGGCAGCATTTGAAAATAATGGAAGAAAAAAGGACACTAAAAATGAATAGAGAAAAATAGAAAAAGAATTTGGCATTTTTATGTTATCACTCGTTTATATCCTGTGGACTATTTTCTAGGGAATATATTTATTCTTTTTTCTTCTTGATTCTTTGTAAATGAATGGTATTTTTTTCATATCTTTTGCCATATCTATGTTTGAGTAGATGTTTAAACGAATTATTATATTTTTTTTCCATTGTTAACTCAATGTGTCTCCTTTTTTACCGAGAGTGTTTGGTGCTGTTTTTTTTCGGTATTTTCGTCTGCCGTTTTGATTGAGTCGTTAATTTGGTCAGAAATGATATTGAATATTTATGAAAATCAATAGTAATAAACAAATTGGTTGAATCTTTATATTTTGTATGCCATTGCAACACGCTGTTTACCAGGGCAAAGGTTATTAGGGAAAGAATTTGATTAAAAAACTTAACCAGGGAAAATGGTTTTTTATGTCATAAAGTTGCCTTTTAACCACACAAATATTCATTTATATATGTATGTACCTGCTTCATAGCATAGTGTTAACAGTTTTAAATCCAGTCTTGTTCATGTTAATCACAAAACAGTCAAATTGTGCATATTCGTCCGTCCGTCTGTTTGTCCATGTTATTTAAGTAGAGGTTAAGATTTTGTAGAATGATATTGAAAATCATTTTTTAATGATTCAAAAATAGGTTGATTGTATCTAATAGGTTAGGTTAGATTAGGTTATGCGGGTCGCTCGGACAGATCCATTGAAAGAAGCTGAAAGGTCTGGCATGAGAGAGACCTAAAAAGGTTCCCTACCTAAAGGTCCAAAAATTTCAATTCCCTCACTTGAACCAATCGGTACCATTAACAAACTCAATAAATTTCGAAAGCGACACATCGCCGTAGAGCAGTACAGTCACAGAGAAAGTGTTGCACCGATTCCTTCTTCTCCTCATCTTGACAGGTCCTACAGTCCCATGCGTTCTGACATACGGCCTATTTTACAGTGCCGGGTAATTATGTCCGTAAGAAGCCCAATCGAAACCCCTTCCCAACCTTAGAAAATATTTAGTCGCTTCCATACAAAGCGAAGGCCATCTTGCTCAGTGTCCACCTATCTATCAAACTCAATAACGCGAGCCAGAGAAGATCCTCTACAAGCGCACTCATCCCCAATTTCATTCCCTCGGATGTTCGCATGACTTGGAACGCATAACAGTTCGACATGACTCCGTTCCAGTCGCACCAGTTGAGCGAATGCAGCTGCGGCAATATTTTGATTTAATCACTTACGAGTTGAGAGCACTGATTACAGCGAGACTGTCTATATAGATTCTAATAGGCCTTGAAGCCTTGAGATTTAATATGTAAACGTCCGCCTGAAAAACAGTGCAATCATCGGGTAGTCTTAGAAAGACCCTAAGGGCCACATCATCAGATTAGGAACTCTGCCCTGTATTCTCGTCTTCGAGTCATCGGTAAACTCCGCGACTATGTCATCTCGAAGGGCAGATCCAACAACCCACTCATCCCTAGAAGGTATTCTGCTGTAGTTAGCTCTGCGGAAGTTTAAAGTAGATACGGCCCAATCTATCCGACGTGTTAAAATCGGTCTGCCCACTTTCTGTTGGATAGTACCGTGTCCAATGCGAATGTGCCTCAGTCTACCAGAAACCCTGAGTCTAAGTACAGACTTTGCAGAGTCATATTTGAAAAGGACTACAGGGTTGATATGTATCTCCAGACAGGCCTGAGGAGCGAAACTCATGGCACCGATAATTGCAAGACAGGCGCTCTATTTAGAATGGCCAGTCGTAATCCAATATCCAACGTCATCCACCAGACAAGAGCGTCATAGGTGAGGATTGGTCTAATGGCCGCGGTATACATCCCATGAAAATTTTTGGTATTTTGTTGACCAGTGCTATTTTAATCAAGGGATAGAATTGCTAGAAAAACGTTGGACTAAATGTATTGACGTTTCGGGAGATTATATTGAAAATGAAATAATTTTAATAGTCTAGCCCTTGTTTTTCATTTATATGCGAAGAACATTTCGAACTGCCCTCGTAACACGTATAATATACACGTTTTTTTTTCTTTTCTAAAATTCACTTATTTTTCTTGTTTTGTTTTTATTTCTCACAAAATCACTTTTTCTTTCTTGATATTTTCATGCTGTTTTATCCCGCTTTCAAGTTGTCATAGAATTTCGCGAGTGAATTAAAGCTTTGATGACAAAGTCAAAGAAAAAGTATATTTTTTTACCTTTACCTTTGATAATCACTCTTTGTCTGTCTGACTGTCTGTTATGCCATGCTATGAGCTGTCTGTCAAACAAATAATCGAACACACTTTACACACTCGTATCAGTGTCTCAGTTATGAGAGGAAATATTGTTGATTTTCATTCATCACACTCGTGCATACTTGTTCATTCATTCATTCATTCGTTCACTTCATTCACTCCATGCATTGAACATTAAAATGATATTTATTTTTGTGCTGCATTCTACGAGTATTTCAACTATTCAAGATTCTGCTTTTAGTTCTGTTCAATTTTTTATTTGTTTTATTTCAGTTTTCATACATTTTCATGCAAAAGAATTCCAATTTTAAAAAATATATTTGAAATACTCTTACACGTATATAATAAATACATACATATACTCGAATGCATGCATACAAACATATTTGTATTGAAATATAAATAAAAAGAAAGAGAAAAAAAGGAAATTTGTTAGAAAATTCCGGCACATAATAGTCGATGAATGAACGATCAAAGAGTACTTGCGCAGCAGACGGGCTTTTGTCGTCGAAACGTGCACGAGTGTCGCTATACCCTACACTATCGCAAGTGTGTGGAGAGTATATTGAGTTGATGCTGATGCTTGTTCAACATCCCAATTTTAATTGTAGTTATTGACAAGCATGTCCATCCATCTGAGTGATTATTCTCCCACGAAAATCTTGTAAACAAAGTTATCCGATTTCAGTCAACCAACCATTTAAATAATCAGATGGCAATGTGAATGACAATTAAAATAAAATAAAATTTCCCTGAATTTAGAAGAAGAAAAAGTGTTTAATTGCAAGAGTTAGATACTGGACCTAATCAGACCGATAGCTCTGGAAGAGCACTAAGGTACCAACCAGAAAGCATAGGAGGGATTTTCCCAGCTTGGGAAATTTATACGCAAAGTTAAAAAATGTCTCATTCTCCACCCATTTATCCATTATAAACTTCAAACCTTTAGCATTCAAGACTTGGGAAAACCCCAAAGCTGAGCAGTCCCAAATCTATTTAAGCGCGGCTAATTGCTCCCGGCAATTCATAAGCAGATTCATTACTCGGCCTTATTTAAGTCAATCTTAAGAGAATAGCATTTATATGGACTCTGAATAAGAACCTCTGGTCACACTCTATTCGTTGTCAAGCTGTTCGCTATTATATTTTTCTAAATGGTTCCATGTCCTCATATTCACACCGCGCCGCTGCGTATAATAAATCCCTATAATGTCCTTAAATATGTGTAAAATTTAAATTTAATGCTTTTGGTGGCTTTTCTGGTTATAGAGGGGGCCTCTAAAAATGCGACACCAGAGGCGATTAAGTCGGCTGTTGTGGCACTGAATGTCCGTGATTAGATTCATAGGAAGACCCTTGACCTACATGGTCATCGTCTCCACTAAAGGCTTAAAGGGGAGACTTTTATCCCCTCTTCTGTGAAGATTGACTCTAATAGATTCAAGACTGTAGCGTATGCGGATGATGTTGCTGTGGATGTTTTAACGTCACATCAACTCGACACAATATCGCAGGGCCTTCAGATATCTTTGGATCATCTTAGTCCGTGTAGCATTGACTATGAGCTGAGTGTTAACCTGGGGAAGAGAGAATTGGCACTGTTCACGCATAGGTAAAAATTCCGTCTTTTTCACTATTGCACCTGCACTGGGTATAACTGTGGCTTTCAGATAGCGCAGAATATCTGGGAGTAAGCCTGGACACTTGCAAGGGCAGCGAGGGCGAACGTGGTGCTCCACACATGTCGTAAATCTAATTGGATGTTTAACACGGTGGTTAAGTTCATGTATGGTGCGATTGTGTTGTGGTGATCTCTGGAGAAATACACATATAGCAGAATCTTTGACAGGGTTCTGCGTACTGCGGCACTAATAATTACAAGTACGCTCAGGTCCACTCCTTCAAAAACCTTGTTTGTATTGCTGAATTTGAGTCCGGTGGCCCTGATAGCCAGGTTGAGTTAGGTAAGGTAGTGGACCCCCCTAAAGAGAAGAAGTCCCACTTAGGCCAGATATTTGGCCCATTGTGATGCCACATGCATAAATGCCAACCCGTGGATCAAACAGTCTCCATAGAAAACAATTTAGCCTCCAAAATAAATCTCGCGAACACGGCCGCCTTTATCCTGGAGAGTTCAGTCAAAGATAACAAAAATTCGGAGTCCAAGAACCTCCGTCTTCTGGCAGTGAGAGCCGGACACTGGCATATTAGGTGAAAGACAGTCTCCTCCTCATCTTTGGAACCATAACTCCTACAAAAATCAATCGAGGGAATGCCAAGTCTATCGGCATGCCTCCCAATTAGACAGTGACCATCAGAACCGCAATTGTGTGGTATATGGCCACTCGACTTAGGGAGAAAAGACATTTAGTCCTCCTTTCGTCGAGGTTGGTCTCGCAGAGCCTGGCGGTACCGCACGTGCCCTCATGCTGCCAACGATATTGAGCGTCGACATAAACTGACCGGAGAATATCCAGAATAACTGAGGCAATCGGGAAACCAATGAGCTCAGTATCTATCCTGGCCAATTCGTGACGATATCCCTATGTCCTGGAACCCATATAAAAGTTACCTTCGATTGAAAGATTTTATTTAAATACTTATTGCGAGTGGCAATATTTTAGTCGGCACTATAAGTGAAAGCTCGTCAGGATTAGTTTTAAATTTATCGCAAACAAATTTTGTTGTCTTATCTACGATACCATCGAATTTGAAAGAGTTTGATCCATATTTGTTCCAGGCTTGCGTTTACTGATTTTTAAAATTTGAATAAAACTACGCATCGCTACTCCTAGTCTGTTGATTTTATTCGTGAATGGCAATTAACTTTGCAAAAATAGGCTTAAAATTTCAGTCAAATTTTGTTTAGATTTGTGAATATGTATGTGGCTCAAGCCCTTATATTGCAGCTTGGTAAAGCATTACTTTAAAGTTTTCAACGTTGAGGGGATTTGTTGAAATAGAACTAAAATTTAATTACTCTTAGTTCGATTGATCTTGATCTTTGAATCGCTTTAAAAAAAAAGAAATAAATTTAGGGTGAGTGTAGGTGTTATGATGTTGCAATCGACTTATGACGAAGTAGAGCATCAACTATTTGAACATAACCGACTGCCTACAATTTTCTTACTTGTCCTATATATGGTTTTTGTTCTGCTCCATTTCAAAACTATGTGTTGTTTATCCACATATTTATTACAGTTTTTGCTCCCTATTGCGTTTTTCAAACGTTAGCTTTTCTTTGACAATCAATGCCAATCAAAGGGGTGGCTCAGTTTTTCAAAATCAAAAAAAAAAAAAAAAAAAAAAAATTCAAACAAAAATACGAGAAAATGTCAGGAAAATATAAAAAAACGTTTGTTGCTTAAAGGCATTTTTAAGGCTTAAAAACACAACAACAACAACAACAATTTAAAAATATTTTTTCATGTTGTTGTAGATTATTGGCGTTTTAGTCGCTTTTAAACGGCATAATCGAAATTTGTCCAATCAATAAATGCCTTAAATGCTCTGCCTGATTGCTTGCTGACTGACTGCCTGCTTGTCTCACATCTATAGAAACGATGATACAAATGCTGCCACTGCTGCAATTGTATTGCAAGCGTACTTGTATCAGGCGCAAACAAAAAATGCGGTTGCTTTTTAAAGTAACAAAAGGAAAGAGTAGAGCAGGGGTGGGGGTTTGACTCTGGAAGAAATATTGTTATTTTCTATTTAAATATTAAAGGACAATAAAAAACATTTTTGATTTTTTGTTGCTGTAGTTTCCTTATTGGCTTTTGTTCTAAATTGTTAAACAGACACGCACGGACACATATACAAACACATTCATATGTTTCGTTACAATTACAAAATTCTCACACATACTCTCGTGAACATGCCAAACATATCGATCAAAAAGTTTTATCTACTGGTATACAAATGTTAGATCCGTTTCCTGTAACAAACCAAGCGAATAGTAACACAAAAAATTATTTATTTTTTTTTGTTATTTTTTTTATCGATAAATATAAAGCCAAAAACAACAACAAAAATAGGTAGAAAAAGAGAAGTGATACGTAAAGTTTGCTTTGGTTGATGGGTTTTTAATGCACATGCACGTTTTGTTAGTGCACAATGGCCGCGTGAAGAAATCTAATGAATTGTACGCCGTTTAATGTGAATTTAATTACACTTTACACTGAGCGAAAGCAAACATTTGGTAAACTTTTGGAATAATTCTTGGTGACCAAATAAATTTTCGTTTTTTTTTCAATGTTTAAGGATTGATGAGACCCATAAAAAGTCCGCAGGTTATTACAATATCTGTTTCAGTTTTTTTAGCAGACACATAAGCGCGCCATTGGGCACAGTATCTGTGTTTGGTAGTTCACATGAACCCAATTAGTTTTCCCTAGAATGCTTATGAGGTTTTACAAATAATCTTTAGCAACATTATTGAATTTTTTGAATAAACAAATTGTAACAGGTTTCAATTTTGACATCTTACTAAAGGATGGTCCCACCAAAACGCTCGATGTTGTTTATTGTAAATAAAAAACAAATTGTTCAGAGAATTATTTTATTTCTTTATTATTATAAAAGGATCTTTGACAATTATGTCGCATACCTGAGGCATAATTGAGTTCCAATGTTGTTGATTTGCCGATTTATTCTATCCTTTAGCTCTTGATTTGTTATTGATCTTCACTTTTTCTTTTCAATATCTCCAAAGAAAGAAGTTCAACGGCTACAAATCACATGATGGCCACGACATGAGATAACACAGCCATTGAATTTCTCCCGCAAAAGAGCCATTGTTTTGTTGGCAGTCCGTCAAGTGGTACCATGCTGTTAGAACCACATATCATCTAGGTCCATATACTCAATTTCCGCCTACAAGAAGTCCGTTATCATCTTGCGATAGCAAACACCATTCATGTTACGAGGGCGGATTGATATTGAAGTAGTAGGGAAAAAACATTTTTTTTCAAAAACCATTCACTTAGTAAGACGATTTTCCAACTTTTTTATACCATCTGAATAATACGATTTTGGGAACTCCCAAAATACACATTAGTTTCGGTAACCACTTCTTCGTTTGAGATGAATCTTTTTCATGCGAGTCATTTTTTCAAACTTGGAAACAGGAAAAAGTCACTACGGGCTAAATCTGGACTATAAGGTGGGGATGATCAACCAATTCGAAGTGGATTTCTCGTAGATTTAGCATCGTATCTAATGCTGTGTGAACCGGTGCGTTGTCTTGAAGAAAGAGCACTTTTTTCTTGTTTAAATGTGGTCGTTTTTCCTTGATTGCATCAACCAATTGATCCAATTGATCTTTTCAAGATAATCGATGAGCAATATTCCGTGTGCATCCTAAAATACAGTGGCCATAACCTTGCCAGCCGATTTCGCTCTCTTCGCCTTCTTCGGAGCACTTCCACCAGCTTCTACCCATTGCTTCGATTGATTTTTGGTTTCAGGTGTGTAGTGGTGGACCTACGTTTCATCAACAGCTATTAATCTACGTCAAAAATCAGTAGGATTATGCTTTATCATGTCCAAACTCCGCTGTGAAGTGATCTGTCGAACTCGTTTTTGTTCAACGCTGAGCAAACGTGGCACCTATCTTGCCGATAGCTTTTTCATATGCAAATGTTCATGCAAAATGTTGAACACACGTTCATATAATATGTTTACCATTTCAGCAATCTCACGTATTTTGACCCGGCGATCATTCATAACGATATCGAGGATTTTCTTGATATTTTCTTCAGTAACCACCTCTTTTGGCCTTTCTGTTGATGGCATTGTTGCAGTGCTTGTTAGGCAATCCAATAGTTTACCATATAATCTAACGGAGCAGATTCGCCGTAATGTTTATTAAGCTTTTCCTTTGTGTCTTTCGCCGTTTTGCCTTTCAAATAATAGTGTTTAGTCACTAAACGAAATCCACTTTTTTCCATTTTCCAAGAAACACAAAAGTTGCTTACTTCAAACGATTACAACAAATAAACTAATCGATGAATTTGGCTAAATTTTTGACAGCTGACGTTTGACAGATCGTAATTTCTAAGAAAGAAAAAGTTTTTGTGTTTGTGCTGCCATCTAGCGCTAGGTAGCTTCAATGTCAATCCGCCTCATAAGTGCTTGATAGCTCTCTGCCACACTATAGCGAACAAGCGCAATGTTTTCTGCAGAACGAACTGGGCGAGCATGGTTAGATCACTCTTTTGTTGACATGTTTGTAGTGTTAAAAACTTTGGCAATAAATTAAATGAATTTAATATGCCCCGAAAATCATATTGAAAAACTAGAAATACACCGTATAAATGGATAGAAGAACATTATCGTTCTTCTGAATCGCTATTTAGAATTTGGTTGATTAAATTAAGTTGACTGGCTCTCTATTTAATTTGCCAAAACTATGGGTTTGTGCAAGTGGTAAAAACGCGAGCCTGTCATTCCATGACAATGAAAGCTACATAGTACTTATAACAAGTCAGGTTGACAATTACTTCGCTTTGTTTTTGCTAAATTCTTTCTGGAAACGTCAACAAGCAAAATTGAATCATTTTGGCTTCGAAACATTTAATAGCAACTGTTAAGAAGCTTTTTGCATGTTAAACGTGTCAATATATGGTGCGCTATGTGAACTAAGACCGTGATTAGGCCAGTTTTTTGAAAAATTCACCAGAATTGCGGTTACAGTGAGTGGATTATACTTCCGAAATATGATATGATAACAACTAAGTTTAGGCCAAGTTTTGGTGATATAGGTAAGAGAACAATGTCATATGTCGCATGTCACAGAGCTACCGAAATAGTGATTTTATTGCAGAAAAAACCACAAATTCATGAAAATTAGCTGTAAATTAAAAGCTTCAATCTTGCGATTTAACACTAGTGCATCATTTTTTAAGGGATTATGTTTAAGATTTATGTTTAAACAGTTCTAAGCCAATCTAATCGATCACAGCCTTAGGGGTTAGGAAAGAGTGTTGGCGTCGTTGAATCAAGGCTACTACATGAGACAGCGCCACAGAGCTGGACACCAAATCCAGAATAGCCGGTCTTTAAAGTCAACATAGAGGCTTCGACTGGAAGCATAATTTTCCAAAATTAAATCGGAAAACAGCCTCAAGACTCTGGCTATTAACCTGATATTAGGGGTCGATACCTCCGGTAAACCATTGAGAAAAAATGAGCCAATGGGCCATACTCTACTCTTCTTCAATTGACTTACAATCTCTCCACATGCCTATTTACAATGACCTGTGAGAATAGATACCGTAGAGGAGCTATGTTCTCACGATGCAGCTTAAACAGTTGATTGGTACTCTTCTTATCTAATGGTTCTTGCAAATCTTAAACGTTAGTAACTCATCTGAGTCGGATGGCATTGCAGCACTGGTTCTGAAGAAGAGATCTTCGGCGCTTATGTGTCCATTAGTTAGCCTTTTCAGTGAGTCATATCGCACCGGTATTTTTCCATCTTGCTGGAAGCTTGCTAATGTAATGCTAATCCCCAAATAGGCTGAGGCTAGTAACCTTGAAAACTACTGCCCGCACTTTCCGAAGTTATGATAAATCACCACATTGTGAGGTATTTAGAGTCCAATGACTTGTTAAGTGATTGTCAGTTCGGCTTCGGCAGTGGTCGCTCTAATGGTGATCAGCTGGCGTAGCTCTCGGAGAGCTGAGTTCATTCATGGTTTTAGCGAAAGGTTGCGGCTTTCGAAACCCCCTAGGCGTTTGATAGAGTTTGGTATGAGGCTCTCATATCGAAACTTATTGCTTTAGGTGTTGGTATTCACTTCTCTCGATTTATATAGAGCTTTGTCAGAGATCGTACTGTAAGAGTGGTTAAAGTTGGGATCTCATCCGATGAGTTTAGGATAAATTCATGGATAACGCAAGGCTCTGTTATTTCTTCCATTCTATTTCTAATATTTCTTAACGATTTTCTTCTTCTTACTTCAAATCCTATCTAATCTTTTACAGATGACAGCAACATTTTTCCTTCATATTCTGTTGATCGTAAGCAGAGCCTCTTGAATATGAACGATACTCTCACAAGTTATCTGGTGAAAATCTCCGAGATGGCTCGTGCAAACAGGCTCGATTTTAATGCACGCAAGGCCAAATGTTATTTTTTAACACACAGACGTGGTGTTGTGGTATCATCTGTGTCTATGGGTAGTGTAGATATTCAGGAATCAGATGCTCTTGATATTTTGGGCATGAGAATTCATTATGTCGTTCGTTAGAACAGTCGCATACATATGTTGAGTGTCGAAAGAAGCATTGAAGTCCTTTGAATTTTTAAGACGGTGTAAGAAAAACTCTACTGCATCTGATCTCTTCCATATTTACAATTCCTATATCCAACCCAAAGTGGAATACAACTATCATGTATACGCCGGCGCTTCAAAGTCTATGTTGGAGCTTCTCGACCGCGTACAGGAGAGAGCGAAAATAGACGGTAGGTAGGTAGGGTACTCTTATGTCTCGTAGAGCGCATCCCCATTACATACTAATGATTTTTTCAAGCGTGTATAGAAGAGTAAATAAAACTTTTCTGTACAAAAATATTTTAATACTTTGCTTACTTTGTATTAAATAGTTTCAACCCATTGTGCATACGTTTTTTATTATCCCATCTCTATAAAAAACTTTGTCAAACATTTACACAAACACACACACACATACATGCATAGACGGAAAAATACATTTATATACATACACACACACACACAAACGCTAAAAAATCCTTAATTTGACTGCATTTGTACTCGTGGAAAACTGTACGACAGAGTGTAAGTGAGTGAGAGTTTGTATATCAATTTCTTTCTTTATAACTGTGCATGTACAGTATGTATGTGTGCGAGTGTAAAATTTCGTTTTACTAAAGCCAAGTGTTGTTGAGTTATTGTTGTTGCAAGGCGTTTTGTTGTTGTTATTTTTTATGAAGTTGTCGTCGTCGACGTCGTCGTTGTTTTTTTTTATCATTTTGCAATCGCTGCAGTTATTGTTGTAGCTGTTATTTCTATAGTGGCCTCAAACACTTTTTAATTGAATTTGTAACAAAAATTTTCAATTAAAATTGAATTGCAGCAACAGCAGCAGCAACACCAACAACAACAAAATATGATGATTTTTTCTTTTATTTTGTTTCTGGTGGTTGGCTGGTTGATTGGTTCTGTAGTTTAAATTTTATGATGTGATCCGTGGTATCAAGTTTCACTAATCAAACGTTTCAATCACTTTTAGCATTGTTTTGTTTTAAATATTTTTTCTTCCTTTTTTTTTCCATAAATTCTCCGCTATTTATAGTTAATCGTGAGATAGCCAATGGTTTTAGGGATTTTTGTTGTTGAAAATAAACTCAAATTTGTCGTTGAAGTAAGATTTGAACAAGATTTATAAATATTTTAAAGAGAAGAGGAGAATATAGCAACAAGAATAAGTATTACGTGTCTAGATCTGTGGCATTTTAGTTTTTAAACGTCTTCACCGATCAAATCTGCTAGTTTAGTTGTTTCAAAGCTTTAGTTATAATGTTAACTAAGGCCTTTTTTATGAGATACAATCACTCTCTTAATAAAAGAACATGTTTTTCTGCCTATAATTACCTTATTTGGAATGCATTCAGCCATTACTGTGTTTTTTAAAGCCTAGAGTAAGTATTATAAAGGCTTTGAATCGCTTTTAAAAATACTTTTAAAATACTTTTAGTACTGATCGATTTCAATTCTTCCAAGAGTGTAAAGTCTAAAATTTAAATTTCTCTCTCTCTCTGTGGTTTGTCTTTTAATTTAGGTACTCCCCGAAGGGGTATATTATGCAAAGCTTTAGGTAGAGCTACAGAGTTCAAAAGCAATTACACATGCAGTGGGTGTGGGCGACTATGTTAATAGTGTTTTAGCAATTAAGACGTCTTTTTTTGTCTGAAAAATGCATTAGAACAACAAAATTGTTACAAAAATTATGGTTGGGAACCCCTGTCATTTATTACATTGCTAGAAAATAAACAAAATGGTACAAAACCAACTACATGCTTGTTTACAAATAAAAATAAACAACAAAAACAAAGCAGGCAGAAAAAAAAACAAATAATAAATAACAAACAACAACAAAACAATATAAACTAAAACAAGCAAGTTGTGTATCACTAAAAACCTTTATAAGAACCAGTGTGTCTGCAGCTATTAATTTTTCTAACCAAATTTCAATAAAAAAGTAACCAAACTGCATAAAAAATAACCAAAAGTGTGTTGATCTGAATTAGAAGAATCTTTTACACATCACTAAAAGGAATTCAAACAGATCACCATTAAATCCATCATCAAATAGTATCCATTTGAGAACTCCCTGAAGAAGATTCTTGCTTCAGTGATAAAAGTTTTGAAAACATTTTAAAGCCTCTCCCTGATAACTTATTTTTGACTACCGACTACTGTGCAAGCGCTAATAAGTATATAAGTTCCACATATAATTGAATACCTATCAAGCTACTCTCCACTGAAGAATAATTTAGATATAAGCTAACTAGTTAGCAAAAACAATCTTTCCATAATTCCGGCAAATGAGGCTACAATCACAGAAGAGTTCTTCTATTATTTTATCAATTATCAGGTCCGCCATCTAACGTTTTTTTTTTTTCAACTAGTGCTTATTTCGTGAATGGTAACACTTAGCTCATGTCTGATTTGACAGATGAAATAATAATGTTGCAGAGTGTGTGTGGTGTGTTCAGATGAAGCTCATTTTTGTCGCATTTGGGGCACAGAAGACCCGCACGTATACATTGAAAACCCGATACACCCAAGACGAGTCACTGTTTGGTGCGGATTTTGGTCCTGAGGCATAATTGGGCCATTTTTCTTCGAAAATGAGCAAGGAGTAGGCATTACAGTCAATGACGATCGTTATCGGGCCATGTTGAACGAATTTTTGTTCACAAAAATTGAAGAGAAGGATATTAGCAACATTTGGTTTCAACAGGTCGGCGCTACGTGCCACACAGCCGAAGCTACACTCGATGTTTTGCGCTCTGTTTTTGAAGATCGCATTATCAGCCGCAGAGCCGATGTCGTTTGGCCACCTCGGAGCTGCGATTTGACACCATTGGACTATTATTTGTGGGGTGCCGTCAAAGATAAGAGTTACGTCAACAAGCCCGAGACAATTGACAATATTCGTGAAGCCATTGGTGAAATACAGCTGCACACAATCGATATTGTGCTTAAAAATTGGACCGCTCGTGTAGGCTACTGCATGACCAGCCGAAGCAGCCATTTGAATGAAATTATTTTCCATTATTAACCGGAAGGATTGTACTTTCATATAAAAAAAGAAATTTGAGAAAATATTCAGTAGTTTTTTGTTATAGCATTTTCAAATAAAGAAAAAATTATTTGGCGGACCCTTTAATTTTTAGTTATGTTTTCTCTAATTTGAAAAGACACAAAATTATTACTCCACCCACTTAATGTAAAAGTAAATTTTAATTTCACTAAAGAAAAAAGTAACAAAAATAAAAAAGCACACATCTAAGCATCGAAGAAAGAAATAGTCAATTTTGTTAAGAAATAATCAAAGACGGCAACACTGATAAAATCTGAATAGAAAAAAATGCAAATAAGAAGAAGGTCAAGAGCTTTCAAGATGTCACTTACTCAGCCATATAAAAAACACATCGATGCGAACAACAGTCAGTTTACTTGCTAATTTATAAGTATAACTGAGTACACATCATTCAAATTCAACTACTCATACTCATGCATACTCACAGTAAAGTTGATTCATAAGCAGTGTTGAAAATTTAGCGCCTTTCGCGCTATATTTAGCGCGTTTTAATTGCCGAAAGGTCGCTTTTTCTCTTTAGTGCTGATCGTTGTGTTATTAGCGTTGATTCACATAATTTTGATTTTGGAAATGCTTAGCTGCAAGCCCGCTCTGAATGCTTCTGCGTACCAACTTTCCTTGCATTTCGCAATGTCTGTGAGCCATGATATATATGTCGCGTGCGTAATCCAGGTCTTCCGACTGTGTGTTAAGTCCCTAGGTTATACCACGTTGCAACGCACAGTCGCGGTGAACGTTAAATAGCGGTGGAGAAAGAACACAACTTTGTCTAACACCAGCTCTGATAGGTATTTTTTATGTTACACCTGAACCCAAAAAAAGGAGAAAAAGTTTTTAAATTATTTTATTCTTAATTGTTTTTTTGTAAAATGGAAATTTGAGCAATAGATTTTTTTTTACAATTTCAGTATTATTAACGCTTTTTACAGCGCGTTTTGATTACAAATAGTTACACAAATTTAATTCGGCTCTTTTTAGCGCATTTTGAGTAGGAGGCCTGCGTGTTCTGATCATAAAAAGTTGGCAGCACTGTTCATAAGTATAATTAACAATGAGTATTCCCAGCTACTCATACTCATAGAAATCATTAACTTCTCAGTAAATACTCATAATACTGATAAATGATTCGCATGATTCATTAATACTCATGAGTATTCATTGCTGATATCTGGTTTGAATTCAGCTTTAACTCAGTGTGAAGAGAATTTAGTAAAATAAACTTGGGACGAATTGAGTCGTGAGTGAACTCAAGTGTTGGAGAGAGTTTTGGTTTAAACTCTGAGTTATCGTTGTCACAAAACGAATGTGACTAATTAGACGTGTTTTAATATAACGCTATAGTTGCAATGCTATCAATCAACCTTATGGGCAACAATGTGTTCAGTTAATGGTGACACACCATAACGCCAGTTTGGTTGTCTCGACTAGGATTACGGTTATGACGTTATGTTAAGTCACGTTTAATTCAACCTTTAACACAACGTCATAACTCTAACCATAGTCGCGACAACAAAATCACCACTAGTCGAACACATTATTGTCCATAAGGTTGACTGGTTGCGTTGCTATACTGCATTATCATAGAATCAGATTAAGAAAAATAAAGAAAACAATTTTAATTAAAAAACGAAATTTTAATTAGAAACCATGTAAGCAACGATTTGTTTTTGCTATATAGTATGTACTCGTATGTATATATTTTTGTGTTTAGTAGCTATTTTTAATACATAATTGCCTTTGAATCGAAGTTTCATTTTTTAAATCCATTATTAATCTCTTTTTGAAACACAGGGACAGATTTCAAATAAAATTCTTTGCTTTTTTTAATATTTTTCTGCTTTCTCTACTACTCTGCTAGTGTTTTTCCTCAATGTTATTTAATTTTGTAAAACATTTTCATAGAATTCCTCCTACAACAAACGAGTATTTTGCAATAATTTACAAAATCAATTACAAAAAAATATATTTTTTTTGCTTGAACAAGTAGTTCTTATTGTTTTAGTAGCTGAAACAACTTCATACATTATTAGCTTAAGGACTTTAAAAACTCATTTTCCCTTTCTATCAATTCAATGGAATTTATGAAATTCCATAGAGATAATAGGAATTGAAGTGAATTGTATAAATGCCACCCACAAAAAAAAGAATAAAGGACATGCGATGAAAAGAAGAAACAATTGAAAGTCAATTCTACTCAATTTATGAGCAGCAGTAGTAAGTAGTTAAAGTGGCAACAGCAGCAGCAGTAGCAGCAACAGCCATGAATGCTGCAGGGGAAATTCAAAACATTTCCGCTTACTTCCTCTGATCCTCTAATCAACTGTTAAGTTTTATTGAAAATGCCGGACTTCTCTTTACTAAAGGCATGTAGAGTTTCTGTTGATGTTGTTTACGTTATAGAAATTTTGACTTAATATCGATCGGGAGTATTATTTCTTAAATCAAATGCAACATGTCTGAGACATAGCCTGTTATTATTATCATCATACCGACCAGGCGCTATTGCAAGATACTGTGAGCCATGGGAATTGTTAAGCCTCTTCTGTACTACAGTTTGCTCTGCAGATCTACTGACTACCTAATAAACAGCAACAGCTCTGAAACCATAATAGTCGATATGTCACCCAGTGAGACCCTATGTGCACCTAAACATTTCCACCTAAACCTATCAATAACACCACATTTTTAAAGCCTGTGAGCGCAGTCTGCAAACATTCACATCTGTGAACGCCTTCCTCTTCATATGCTCTCTTAGTCTACAGTTGCCCGTAAGAAATTCCGTTAGAAGTTTCAAGTATGGCCTGCCATATTTGAGAACCTCAAAACGACGCTCAAATTGCGGACTGATCACCGTCCTAGAGTGACGAAGTCCCCTTTGAACATTCCAGTGTTACAAGCATCTGGCAATTTCCCGACCCTTGACACTAGACAGAGGAATGTAGTAAGTGGTGATGCATAGCAAGGTTCCTGATCGATGCAGGGTTTCATGGAAACTATTCTGGACAATACATACGCTAATTCGTTAACCTCCATTACACAGTCTCCAGGTACCACAAACAACTAGAACTTATTTCAAAGTGAAGCCTTAGCAACAGTAGTGTAAAAGTCAAACGATTCGAGCCAAGCGCTTTAAGACAGCTTGGCTGTCAGAGAATATATTAATGGCCTTACTTCCTGATCATCGCACTCCTTGGAACGTAATCAATCGCCATGTCACTACTACCTGAAGGTTTGGATCGTAAGTTCACCTCCTGCCCGAAAGCCTATGACAACGACACAGTAGATGTTCAATCTTCTCAAACTTTTTCTCGTCTTCCCACAGCCTACAATAATCAATATCAGTATTCGCCCATCTACGGATCACCCAACGGATAATGCAATAGCTCGTAATAATGCCCGCAGTCAGCCTCAGCTCCTCCTTACTCATTGAGAGAAGAAAAGGCATCCCAAGACTGAAAATAACCGGCCATATGGATATAGAAACACTGCAAACTGATTCATTATACCGGATTTGACTAATAAGAATATCTCGAGTACACCGATATAATGACTAAACGGCAGCGGACTGTTGACTCAAAACCTTGACGAGTTAATACATCAGTCTTTTCATTATCAGCGATACCATAATGACCCGATACCCAGCAAAGTTTAACATTGTTCCGTAGCCTACTCAAGACTAGTTTACAGTCCAGACCGACTTTGAATCTAATCGAGCACGAACTAAGTGCTTTAAGAGTCGCCTGACTATTCACCACGTTCTCAAGCCCTAATTTCCGCCTAGAAGACACTGCACTCGCTGCTCAATTTATAAGAACACCTAAGGTCAAGTTGTTCGCAGTAGATACCTGCACCGGTGTCTTTCTCCGTCTTAGATCCGTCTGTAAAAAAGGCACTCGTTCCGAGACTCAATTTCAGACAGCGCAGAACATGGCACTTGTGTTGCCGCCCACCGCGTGCAACAAACAAGATCACCATAAGTAAGAATGTGTCGTACCACAGTGCTGTACAGCCAGTGAACAGCATGCGGCTTCAAAACCCAATTCCTTCCAATTGAGTTCTTGCAGGAATAGAGTGCCATCAAACTCCTTTTCATACGCTCCTCGATATTCCTGTTCCAGTCAAGTCGACGATCAAGAATGACACCAAGGTATTTCGCCTCTAAGGAGAGTTATAATGTCACTCCATCCAAAACCGGCAGAGTTAAAGCAGGAACGATTCCTGGTGAAAAGAATAAACAACCCGTTTTCGCTGGGCTAACACCAACACCACTGCGATGCGCGCAGCGTGATAGTCTGCTTAGAGCACCCTGCTTTAAATCTGACAAGGTGGGTAAGAATTAATTACCTACAAGCAGAAATACGTCATCAGCATAAGCAACCATTTTGGTGACCAACTGATCAAATTCCCCGAGTATCTACCCGGACGCAGGAACCCACAGAAACGGCGATGAAACCTCCCTGTGATGTATTCCTAGTGACCGACCTCAAAATGGAACTCACCCCGACGAGCGAATTGATGATCCTGCTTTAGAGCATTTCTTCAATCCAATTCGACAGGCGTGAGAGAGAACTGTGAATAGAAGCGAGATTCATGTTGTTTAACACCCCTTCTATATAGTATTCTATGGACTCAGTAACGGTTTAAATATTTTGCTATCGTGTGCTGATGGACATCCTTAGACCGTATCTATCAGCTTAAAAGGTTAATCAGCTCTTGCGTATATATCAGCCGTTTGAAATCTAGTCATTGCTTCAATATACATCTGAGTCCAGTAAGAAGCATGTAAGAAGCATGATATATTAACGCTTATGACGATTTTGTAAAAATTGAATGGAAACCAGAGTGCAACTATAGTTTTTGGTGTAGGTTTTTGTAGAAGTCGTATTAGACAGTCTTTAATTTTCATACTTTTTTCTGTTGCTAAATTTTATTGTTTTTTAAAATTATGAAAAGGAAGGAGAGCTTGAAAATATTTATTCTATAGCTGGAGAGCACAAAGAAAAAAAAAATATTTTAAATCATATTTTAAATAGATTTTAATAATGTCCTTGCCAACCAACTACACATATATATACACACACACACATATTATTCAATATATTTTGTTTATCAAAAAAATAAAAAGGAAATGAAAATTTAATAAATTGTTTGTGATTTAAGGCAAGACAATAGGGAAAGTCGAGACAATAGATTACAAAGAAAAATTGCAATAATTTTTAAAATTAGAAAATAATTTCTAAAAATTTTACGGAAGGAAGGAAGAGAAATGAGGACTTTATTCAAGCTTGTATTGTACAATCAACTGATTTGAATCAATGAAATTTTTCTTTGATAAGTACAATGTTTACTTAAGTAGTTTTAAATTTAAAAACTTTAACGAACGGTTGCATTTACATCAATTGTAATTACTTCGATTGCAAATTGTGAAAACAATTAAAAATTCATTACTTTTAGTCATTTACTAATTGATACACTTATCCAACAATTTATTTTGATTCAGTTGCTGTTTCTTTTCTTTTGTTGTAATTAATAAAGTTTTGCATATCTTCTTAATGATCGTAGATTTAACGGTAAAATCAATAAAACAAATATTTCAACTTTCGTTTTCCTTTCCGGCTATCGCAATTCCTTCCCTATTTCCGTTGCAATGTGATGTTTTTTTTTTAATGAACAATAAATAAATGAATGTTAACGAAATAATGAAAAATTGTTTTAAACAGTTTTTAGCTTTGTTTGGTTAAAAGTAAAAAAAAAAATTGTTTAAATGCTACGAGTAAATCCAGATATTTTATGAAGATTTTTTTTTTTTTGAATTGTTGGAAATGACAACCAGAAAAGAAATCTTTTTTTTGAAAATATTTTAGAAAATTAAAAAAAATTATTAAAATAATATTAACATTTGCGTTATCTTGTTTCAGTTCTGGTGGTAGTCATGGCAGTTTGGAACAAGCTAAGTACTGCTTACTTATGATACTGCTTACTTATGAAAATGCTATAAAAAAACTACTGAATATTTTCTCAAATTTATTTTTTTAGTTGAAAGTACAATCCTTCTGGTTAATAATGGAAAATAATTTCATTCAAATGGCTGCCTCGGCTGGCCACGCAGTAGCCTACACTATCGATCCAATTTTTAAGCACATTATCGTTTGTGTGCAGCTGAATTTCACCAATAGCTTCACGAATATTGTCCTTTGTAGCGTCAATTGTCTCTGGCTTGTTGGCGTAACACCTTTCTTTGACAGCACCTCACAAATAATAGTTCAACGGTGTCAAATCGCAGCTCCGAGGTGGCCAAACGACATCAGCTCTGCGGCTGATAATGCGATCTTCAAAAACAGGGCGCAAAACATCGAGTGTAGCTTCGACTGTGTGGTACGTAGCGCCGTCCTGTTGAAACCAAATGTTGCTAATATCCTCCTCTTCAAAAATTCGTTCAACATGGCCCTATAACGATCGCCATTGACTGTAACGGCCACTCCTTGCTCATCTTCGAGGAAAAATGGCCAAATATGCCTCTGGACCAAAATCCGCACCAAACAGTGACTCGTCTTGAGTGTATCGTGCGTGCGACAATTTTGCTTGTGTACATACCCGCCAAGATCAAAATGGGCTTCATCTGAAAACATGATTTTTTTTGGCAAAATTGGCATCTTCTGTAAGTCGATCGATCAAAGTAATGTTGGTGTATCTTGGGTGTATCGGCTTTTCAATGTATGCGTGCGGGTTTTCTGTACCCCAAATGCGACAATTTTGCTTGTTTACATACCCGCCAAGATCGAAATGAGCTTCATCTGAAAAGATGATTTTTTTTTTGGCAAAATCGGCATCTTCTGTACGTCCGTTCAGCGGAAGGATAAAACTAATTATCCGTCAAATCAGACTTGAGCTAAGTGTTACCATTCACGAAATAAGCACTAGTTGAAAAAAAAAAATTTTAGAAGGCGGACCCTTTATTTACTTATAATCCAGCGGCTTACAAAACTTGTATATCATCATTATCATCATGCAGCTCTACAACCCCGGTTCTGGAAAATCCAGAAGTTTTACACTCACTGATGAAATTTTAAGTTTCGAGTTTTTCGAACATCCAATATTTTGAACAATCATTTAAAAAAAGGTATACAAAGTAATAAATTTTGAACAATGTAACAACCCTTACAATAAGTCCTACTTGTGAAAACTCTTACGGTTGCTTCAAAAATATTGTTACGTTTTTGCCTTATAAAAACGCTTATTAATTGAGTTCGTAGATTGTAATTAAATTAAAAAATTTTAAAATTTGTATTTGGTTTGTAATTAAATCGTTTATTTAACACAGTTTTCTGTTTCACTGCTCGTAACCTTTTCACGACCAATAACATTATCTTTTTTCCATTTACAACTTTGTCAACAACAACAATTACTCAAAAGACCTTTTCAACCAGAAGTTATCTACACCTTACGCATTCTCTTTACGCTAAGTTCACTCTAACTGGTCTTTACAATTTGAGTTCAAACAAACAAACTCTACTCACTAGGTTTATACCAATAAACTCGTTGACTAAGTCTTTTGTTGTTTTTTTTTCGCCGTCACTCCTCTAGGGATTGCTTTTCACAAAGCATTCAATGTTTCTGTTTCAGTTTCTTTAATCAATTTGATATTTAAAGCCAAGTATATGATTAATCCGCTGTAGCTTCCTCCATATGATTTTTTGTGTAGTGGTGAAGATCCTTGCTAATTGGTGGAGATCTTTACTTTAGCATTGTAATTTTTCCCAGTAGGTGGCGTGTTTTCCTGATTGTTAGCTGGATGTTCGTTATTATCGCCAAAGGGATGCGCGGAATGGTCAGAGGGGCTTCTTTTTTATTTTTTAGATGGAGTTTTCTGAAGGGAAGTTGAAGCCTTTCTATTAAACATTCGAAACCACAATTACATTTTTCTTCGTCATATCCTCTGCTGGGGCTCGAACCTAGGCCACTAGATCACTACACCACGCCACCCCCTACTATGGCTGCTTATGGTTGCTTAATTTGTACCAAAACGAGTTTACTTTACTCGATATGGCTGAGATAAATTCCATTTCTTTCCTTTACTTTCTTTTTATTTCTTGAGAAGCCATGCGAATGTGCTTACTGTGTTGTTGCTGCTTCTTGTTTCTTTCTGTTTGCTTGTTGTTGCCGTTTATTTTTGTTTTCACATTTCTGCTTAATTTGTTGTTGTCGACTTGGTTATTTGTAAACAAGTAAGCTGTTGTTTATATTTTTAGCGATGTAATAAACAACCGCGGTTCTCAACCTGATTTGTGTTACAATATTTTTCATTGGTTGACTGAACTGTATGTTTATTATTAATTCCCATAACATTCCATGAAGGAACATGGTGACTTCTCTCAGTCAATGAGCTGCACCCGATTCTAAGGGGTGTTTTTTATAGAGGTATAGAACTTTAAGTTACAATAAAACAACGATGGATTATTATTCGATTGACATGAATTTTATTAATCCGGAAGATAATCTTGTGGCATTACATTCTAAATATGATTTCTGGCATATGACCGCCACGGCTGGCGCGGATGTAGTCCAATCTGGACGTCCAATTTTCGATGACTTTTTCCAACATTTGTGGCCGTATATCGGCAATAACACAGCGAATGTTGTCTTTAAAATTGTCAAGCGTTTGTGCCTTTACCGCATAGACCAATGACTTTACCACACAGAAAGTAGTCTAGCGGTGTTAAATCACAAGACCTTGAAGGTCAATTCACAGGTCCAAAACGTGAAATTAGGCGGTCACCAAACGTGTCTTTCAATAAATCTATTATGGCACGAGCTGTGTGACATGTTGCGCCGTCTTGTTGAAACCACATTTCCTCGACATCATGGTTATTAAATTCAGGAATTAAAAAGTTAGTAATCATGGATCTATACCAATCACCATTGACTGTAACGTTCTGGCCACCATCGTTTTTGGAAAAGTACGGACCAATGATTCCACATCAGTTTTTCTGGATATAACGGTGTGTCCACATACACTTAAGGGTTGCCTTCACTCCAAATGTGGCAGTTTTGTTTGTTGATGTAGCCATTCAACCAGAAGTGCGCTTCATCGCTAAACAAAATTCGCTTATGAAAATCGGGAACAACGGTAATCTCGTTTTGGGCCCATTCGAATAATATACGCCGGGCGTGAGTCTATTCATGATGAATTGCCAAGCCAAACTGAGAATAAATCACTTGACATCTGTTAAAACGGTCGCCGTCTTGAAAAGTAATGCCAACTTAAAATTCTATACGTCTATAAAAAACGCGCTATATTTTTAAACTCATTGAAAGGGGCCTACAGCTAAATGCCGGCTCCGAACGGCAAATGCATTTAGAGAAGTTTTCAATAGTATTTATACTCATAACCAGTTACTTGCTAATGTTATGAGATGATACCGCCGCCGAAAAACATTCTTCTTTTTTTTAAGATGGTCTAGCCTGGTATTAAACCGACAACCGTCTGGTTGGTAGGCGGGTGTCTTACCTACCATATCACAGGGGCACAAAATTGTGTATGTAAGAACGAACAAATTGAAAAAATCTTTTAAGGTTATTGAATTGTATGGTGTATTTAATAATTTAATAATTTGAAAAGCATTCTTTTCTTGTGATTTTACTCTTTTATTTACCTGCTTTGAAGATACATTTAAAATAATTTTCATATTCAAATAACTTAAAATGTTCTGTGCATTACAAGGCTCTCTGGGCTGCTGTTTTACATCAAAAGATGTCGAACAGAATAAGAGGAGGGGGAGAAAAATAAAAAATAAACTGAAATTCATTTGGCCATTTCTTGATGAAATTGTTCATGAGTTGGCTGTTGTTGTTGAATTATTTTAATTTATTTTGTGTCCCTTTTTATTTCCTATGCCCTAAAGAATTTTAGTCAAGTAGAAACTAAAGAAGAGCAAAAAAAAAAAAAAAAAAATTGGAAATAAACAGGGAAATGCAAGTGAAGGTAGAGCATGATGATGATAAAGAAGAACTTACCGAAATTAAAATCGTAATAAAATTAAATGCACTTTTAGAGAAATTTAATCTTTTTTTTTATATAAAAAAAAAATCAGTTTAAGACCTAAAAGAACGAAAAGTCCAAAAAGGCTGTGCAGTAGTGTCATGGGAAGAGCAAAGGACGGAAATGGAAAAAGCAGAAAAAGTAAGAGAAAATAAGTAAAACGAGAAATTCAAGAAGGAAACTAAGCACCAGGCAAGAACAACAATAAAAATATAAAGTGAAAGTTACTGCAAATGCAGTGTAATTTATAAAACTAACACACTCACTCAGACTTATACGTACATATATACCTACATACGCATAGAACTATATAAGTAAACAAACAAACAAACAAACGAACAAACAACTTTAGGGATTTTAAGCCATTAAAAACTATAATACAAATTTGGTAACAGAAGTTAAAAAAGTTAAAGACTTTGAGCGAGAGCCGAGCAAGCAGTTTGGCTATATGCTGGCTTAAAGCCAACTTTCTTAAATCAGTTTTACTCTTCCTTCCTCTCTCTTTCTCTCTAAAATGTGTAATAAGAATCAAAAAGTTTTTTTATTTGTCTTAAAAGTAAAAAATTAAAAAAAAACAAATCACAGGATTGCTTGTTAGCATGTACTTGTGTATGTGTGTAGACAATAAAATGATTTATTTGTGAACAAACCCCACTTAAAACAGTTTAAGGGTTAATTTAATTTTAAATACCCTCTTGGGGTATATTGAGCTGGTGGTGTTTTCAGTAACTTAAGAGCCTTATAATCAATTCTAATTTGAAAAATGAGATTTTTGAAGACTTTCTATGACGATTGAAATAGAAATGATTAATATTTCTAAACGAGATGGCGAGACGTTCAGACCTAAAGATTATCTGGGTGAGTGGTCACTCTGACGCCCGTAAAAACTCGTCTCGTGGGCAGAATTTTCTTTGGTTCCCCCGTCTTATGACTCGTGCTCTTGAGTTTTATTTTTCAATTCGTTGCTTAAAATATTTAAATTTGTGAGCACGAATTTTATACTGCGAACGAATTAAAAATAAGCAAAAACGAATCGAAGACGAGCAACTCATGTTGCTTGTGTAAGATTTAATGCGTAATACAATGCATTCGTATTTTGTGTGCGGCGACCAATAAGTATCACACACATTTATGTTTTATGTTAAACAAACAATTTTTACTAAGAAGTATTGCTCGTTTTAAACACATTTTGATGATCTTCGACTCGGTTTGTGTGCCGAATTTTGTTTTTAAATTCTTTTGTTTTTCATTCTTCTCACGAGTCGTATTTTAAATTCTTTTAAAATTCATCTTCTATACGAACGAATTCAATTCGAGCACTCTTTCTACTCTGGTTAGTATGTTTGTATGATAGCTAGAGGGCTGAATCGATTATCTTGAAATTTTTACAGTATCTTTTTGTACGTCTGGAAGGAATTGTAGGCTATACAAATATAAGCAATTCCATCTGGGCGGTGCCACGCCCATACAAAGTAAATATGTAATTGCCTATATCTTCAAAATAGTAACATAAAGAGTATCTACGAGTACATTTAGTCCAAATGGCTTTACAGTCAATACAAATCATCAGTGAAAAAGTAGGCAGGATTGAGCAAGTGGGCGTGGTACCCCCATACGAACTAAATATTGATTTATGTATATTTTTGAGAACGGTTAAAGCAATTGACTTTTACATATCTTGAAAGCGATTAAAGTGTTAGTTTCCAAATGTGGTTCAACACAGATCATCAGTCAAAAGATCGTCGGAATAAGATAAGTGGGTTTTTCACGACCCATACATAGTAAATTTGGTCCAAGCAACGTTGCACAGTGCTTCGATCCCATAGAGCGAATGGAGAAAAATAGAAGGAGTCGGAAGGAGAAGTGTAGGTGTAAAGTACAACAAATCATCCAAAAAGCAGGGAGGTTGCTTAAGCAAGTATGGCACAAAGAACACATTGGGTAAAAGCTATGCTATATAAAAATGAATGTGTGTTTGTTTGAAGACTGTATACAGCGCCAAAAAACAGATTATACAGCGTTTTTCTGAAAGCAACTAATGGGTGCGCCATCTGAGGTTTTTTTTCTAGTGCTTATTTCGTGAATGGTAACACTTAGCTCATATCTGATTTGACAGATAATTAGTTTCCGCTGAACGAATATTTTTGTGTACACGCTTGAACAACGCTGTGAAATATTGCGACATTACTTTGATCGATCGACTTACAGAAGATGCCGATTTTGCCAAAAAAAAAATCATCTTTTCAGATGAAGCCCATTTTGATCTTGGTGGGTATGTACACAAGCAAAATTGTCGCATTTGGGGCACAGAAAACCCGCACGCATACATTGAAAAGCCGATACACCCAAGACGAGTCACTGTTTGGTGCGGATTTTGGTCCAGAGGCATAATTGGGCCATGTTTCTTCGAAAATAAGCAAGGAGTGGTCAGTCAATGGCGATCGTTATCGGGCTATGTTGAACGAATTTTTGTTCACAAAAATTGAAGAGGAGGATATTAGCAACATTTGGTTTCAACAGGACGGTGCTACGTGCCACACAGCCGAAGCTACACTCGATGTTTTGCGCCCTGTTTTTGAAGATCGCATTACCTTAGAGCTGCGATTTGACACCGTTGGAATATTATTTGTGGTGTGCCGTCAAAGATAAGTGTTACGCTAACACGCCAGAGACAGTTGACACTTTAAAGGACAATATTCGTGAAGCCATTGGTGAAATACAGCTGCACACAATCGATAATGTGTTTAAAAATTGGACCGATCGTGTAGGCTACTGCATGGCCAGCCGAGGCAGCCATTTGAATGAAATTATTTGCCATTATTAACCGGAAGGATTGTACTTTCAAATAAAAAAAGAAATTTGAGAAAATATTCAGTAGTTTTTTTATAGCATTTTCACAAAAAAAAAAAAAAAAAATTATTTGGCGGACCCTTTACTTCAAATAGTTTTTAAATAAAAATTTGTCGTTGACGGTTTGTTAATTTTCAATAATTTTTACATTAGATTGTGTTGTAAGCCATTGGAATTGTCAAGTTTTAGTGAATAGATTTTCTTATTTGACTTTAATTATCGTTTTGTTTTTTTTTAAGGTTTTGATTTTTCTTAGAATTTTGTAGCATTAATAGAATCCGATATCAACATGATTTGTTGGTATTGCAACAACTAGTATTAGGTTTGCTCTTATTGCTGAGTTGTTGTTTTCTGTACTGACTGTCATAAAGTTAGTAAATTTAGTTTCTTATTGTTGTTGCATAATCAAATAGGAATGCATACAAGTGCGTATGTTTGTTCAACTGTCAGCTTTTCTGATAAAAATTATAAACAAATGGAAAATAGTTCGAAAGAGAGTGAGAGAGATAGAAAGGAACAAGAGGCGTAGTTAAGGCACCCGGTTGAAAAATAGTTTTCTCCGATTTTATTATTTTTTTAAATAGAATATGTCGCATTACGTTAATCTTACAAAATGCCAATAAAGTGAAGCGTATACGAAGAAAACAGAAATTAATCAACAAATTAATCATAAATACAGATGTCGCAAAAACCATGTCGTTCTCGCTTTGCAAAATTAAGTCCCCTCTGGCAAACACTTTATAGAAAAATCTATTGCAAATGAGCTTCAAGAACAAGATAAACAGAATCTGTATCTGAAACTGTAATGCAAACAGCAGCAACAACAAAAAAAAACAAGTAAGGAAGTAATAGTTATTCAAGCTCGACTATTTGATACCCTGCACCATATAGTTCAGCTATTAAGGCGCTAATTTAATGTCTAAGGCTTAGGCTGATTATAAAACTTGCTATTGTAACTCTTATAAGTATAGTCGAGTACAGAAAGCCATACTTAGCAATGAAAGGTGTGTAAGTATGAATGTCGTTATAGGCTGATAGACAGAATGTGCAGGCAGGCAGCTGTCCTGATTATCAGTGCACTCTGCTTCACTTCAACAAGAGCCTTATTTGCTATACTTCACTGGCTCCTCACCAATCTTCTTTTGAAGCAGATGGCTAGGTTGGAGGTAGTAAGGCTAAATGCAGTCATGTCCTGGCCCAAACTGGAGTATGGGCGCACTGCGATCCTTGGCACTACAGACATACTCAAATCTATTGCATGGTCTCTCGTAATTTTCTCAATAGGAGATTTTACTTAGATATATCCACGAAAGACTTCTGGTCTAACAAACAGGAGTTTTCTCAAAATGTCCTTGAGGTTTATACCGACGGTTCTGACACTAGACTGTCTAATAAGTTGCCTACCCGCGGCAGTGTATTTCAAGCGGAGGTCACGGCCATACTGAAGGCTGTGCAATGCTTGTTTAGTGGCGGGATTTCCCCTGAAAATCTTCTGATTTACTCGGACTGTCAAGTTGCAATCAAGTTTCTTGTGAGCGTCACTTCGACGTCTTTCCTAGTACTTGAATGCCGCAGGTTTCTCATGGAAATCTTAGCACGTTTGAAGCTCTGTCTCTATGGGTTACGGGACACAGGGATATGGTCGGAAATTGCGTAGCTGGTGAACTGACTAGGGCGGGTACTGAGCTCGATGTCTTCAAAAACGAGCCTATCATTGGCGTAAGGATTACCTCGGTGAAGCCGGATATTCTCCGGACGATGTCTGGCGGGGCCCATCTCGTTGGCGGCATGAGAGCACATGCGGTATCGCTAGGCTCTGCTGGACTGTCCTCGATGAAAAGAGGACTAAATGTCTTCTTTCTCTAAGTCGCATGGCCATGGCCTCACAAGTCACTCGGCATCCTTCGCTTGATTTTTGAAGGAATTGTGGTTCTGAAGAGGAGGAGAAGACTGTTTTTCATCTCATGTGTCAGTGTCCAGCCATTGCTATCAGAGGACGGAAGTTTCTGGTCTACTATTTCTTGCCATTTTTGACTGAATTTTCCAGAATGAAGGTTAACGAAATTGTAAAATTTATTTTGGAGTCAAAGTAGTTTACTATGGAGAGTGTTATATCCACATCCTACCTTACCTAAGCTGACCTAACACATGAGCTGAAAAGTGTCGGGCCTAACACATAGATGACTCTTAGTACTAACGGCCTTGCCACTTCGACCATCTTTGGGCAACACAATCTTACATGTTTAAAACTAACGAACATAAAATAGAGGATATGAGAGCGGTTGAGAACTTTGCAAACTGTAGGCAATTAAGTATAGAAGGAGGTTGCTTAGCCGACGTCGATATAATTATCATTTGCAGTCATAAAGTAAAGTCGTGTTTATGTGTTGTATAAACGAATATTAAGTGCAAGATAAATAAGTTGGAGACTGTATAAGCCGTGAAGTGAGGAAATAAAAACAGTAAAACAACAACAACGTAGTGTTAATTGTATTTTGATGCAATTAAAAAGAGCTTAAACGTTTTAAAAAGGTTAAAACTTAACAATATTATACTAATTAGTGTGTGAGTTATTGTGCTAAAAGAGACGCTACATTTGTTATTTTCAGAACAATAGATGAAAAAAACTCGCCTCTTAGTTCTAAACTACTTCTTGATTGGAATAAATACCGTTCAAGCAAAGCAATGACCTGAAAAGTATTATAAGGACTCCGCTCCGTCAGAAACAACAATAAAATGTTGGTGTGCTGACTTTAAACCTGGTTGTAGAGACACCGACGATGGAGAACACAATGGTTATCCAAATTAGGCGGTAACTTTAGAAAACATCAAAAAATCCACAAAATCGTCTTGAATAATCGAAAACTGAAGTTGCCTACGTTAGCTGACATCGTAAATATATCAAAAAAATGTGCTGGCTTTATATTGCATGAGCATTTGTCTATGAGAACACTCTGTTCAAAGCGGATGCTGCGTTTGCGTACTGTTGACTAAAGATAAGAACGTGTTGATGATTAGAAAACAATGGCAAAACTATATGAATTGAACATCGGATTGCTCTCATATCCACTGTTTTCACCAGATTTTGCTTCCAGCTATTAGTGGCTATTCACAGAGCCCAAAAAAATACTCGCCGCTAAGAAATTTGTTACGAATAAAGTAGTTATCACTGAAACTGTCCTTATTTTGAGGTGAAAGATAAATTTGAGGTGAAAGATAAATAAATAAAAGTGGAACGTCGCTGGAATGATTACAGTGCTTTTGCTGAAGATTACGTTAATGAATAAAACTAATTTTGAACTAAAAAAAAGGTTTTCTTTGTTAGGCCCGGGGCTTTTCAGTTCATATGTTAGATACCATTATCATATTTTAGGAAATGTTAAGAATGATTGGTGTAGATTCTGCACGATGTATCTCAACATACATCTGACATCTGTTGCGGTACAAAAGTTGAGGTTACGGAGGCATGCTATGGCAACTTAAAAATGGGCATGTTTTTTGTCATGAAATGGGATAATTGGCTTTATTCGTAGTCTCAATTTGATATGGTGAACTTACAACTTACAATACTTAACGGTCTATATGCTGCAAATCTGTATTCATCAGCTAAGAAATTAAGTTTTACCACTGAACTTAACTAAATTCAGTTCAACTATAGATAAAACGACATTCACTAAATCTGTTATGTCTGTGAATAAGGCACCAATGTATGTACAATCTGCCACTTGGTTCTAAAGTATATATTGATACATAGACGTAGGGAGACATGTTCTAGTATCTTCTCAAGCCCACTAAACCCAAGTTGTCTACGATAGTGCAGGATAGAAATATGATGAAAGCTGTTTACTTAAGTTGTTGCCTGCATACTTGGTTTGTTTTGCTTTTAATTTGTTATTTTTGTTTTGTTTTTCCTTGCAGCCCTCAGTTTCTCTTCTTTTACACTATTATTAGCTTTTTTGGATTGCTAAGAATTTGAATGCTAATGAGTATACAGTGACTACCAAGAGATTTTGAAAAACTTAACAGAATATAAGGAAATAGCTTTTGCATTTGTATTTTCAAATGTACTGGGAAATGGAGAAAAGAAGAAAAAAGAAAATTTTTAGTTCTGAATTAATTTTTTTGATATGATAAAAACTCTCAAACTCGATTCTGTACTGTCGGACTTGTTTAAGTGAATAAAATATCCCATATACTATCACTTAGAGGAATCCAAGGCCTTCAAATTAGAATATCGAAAGCTCGAATTTGTTTATAAATTTTTTTAAGATGGGCTGCAGCATCCGATCCTGGAACGAGTTCGCTGTCAGCCGGACTTATGTGGGAACCGGCATTTAAGGTAAACCAATGCCAACGTGTGACGAAAAAAGTCAGTCAGCTTCGTTTTTGCGGACTATGTAGCAAGGGGACTGAAAAGGAGGTGTCCGACGATTGCTTTGAGCCTGGATTTCGCAAAGGCTTTTGACAATGTTTGGCAGAAGGGAATAATTAATAAGATGATGATGCTAGAGCGCCGCAGGGGTCACTACCGGGACCTGTCCTATTCAACATATAAATGTCGGATATACCTCGGCCATCTGACGAAAGATTTTCTCCTTCTGTCTGCGGACGATGTGCTGGTTGCAGCATCTGGCCTCAGGGAGGCAAGGGTGAATGAGAGACTCAACGGATACTTGGGTAGACTGCACGGATACTTTTGCAGATGGGGTCTCTGCCTGAATATGGAAAAGACGGATTGTCTAATATTTAAGGGACGGCGTGGGCGGCTGTATCCCAACGCAAGTAAGCTCGTACAGGTGCTGAGGGTAGGCGGTGAGTTTGTAAGGCTCTCCGACAGGATTAAGTATCTCGGAGTGATTTTCTACGAAAGCTTCGAGTATTATCGACATGTGGATTCTATTTTGGATAGGATGAATGGGATATACCACTTCTATTGTCGGTTAATGCGCCGAAGGGAAGGTTTGCGTAAGGAGTTAAAGTTGCTTATATACAGGCAGATCATCAGGCCTCTGATGTCTTTTGCCCTCCCTGTCTGGTTTGGGATTTCGTCCAATCAGATGGAGAGTCTTAGGTTTTGGAAGAAGCGTATTTTGTCGGCTGGATTAATGGCTCACCAGTTCCTCGATGGTTCGTTCCGGAGACCGTCTTGTCGGGTTATTTATAACCATGCGGGTTTCGAAAGGATCGATGTTTTTCTTATGAACGATTGTCCATCCTAGAGAATGAGATGGTGACCGGCTGTTTCGAGAGGAGGAGTGATATGGAGACCCTGAGGGTGCGCGGATACCTGTCGCCTGTGAATCTCCGAACGTTGAGGGACGAGGGGCTGCTCTATGGCGACGAGGGCGTGCTATTTTATCACAGGAGGGTCAATACTCTGGATTTGGACAGCCTGGTGTATAACACTGCACAGTGAGTTGGATGTCTGTGCTCTGTTGTTGTTACTTAGTTGTAAGTAGTGTTTTAAGTCAGTTTTAAGACTATGAGTGTTTCCTTTTTTCCATTATTTGCGGAATATAGTATAAGAGTTGATTTGTTGTGGTGATGGATTGCATCTATTCTGCAGTATTTTAAGTTTTAGTTGATAAGTCTATGATAAGTACCATTTACGCATAGAATAAGTATCTAAATGATTAATTAGTTTAACATTTGGATAAATAAAGTAAACAAACAAACAATAGAGACAAAAGGACAGTTGGTGTTCAGCTTCAAAAGTGTAAGTATAGTTTTGCTTGTGGTATTCCGAGCCAAACTAAATAATCAATTTTGAAATAAATAATATTACTGGCTCCAGTAATATTATGCCTGACATCAACTCTTGGACGACGGGGACAATGGTGACTTTCCGTCGCAGTGTGGTAAACCACAGCGACTGAGATCAGCCAGGAGCCGAGATATCTTGATCACCAATGGGACATCCATGGTGACCCAGATATTTAGCTTTTCCCCAACAAGGACAACAGGACGCTACGTTGACGGAGTAGACAATGGCTACTTTCCGTCACAGTGTGGTAAGTCGCTGCGACTGAGACTACCCCAGCAACGAGATATCTTGACCACCACTGGGATATCCGTGGTGACCCAGACATCGAACCTTTCCACAACTACAATACGAGTAGACTGAGGGAACAAGGATGAAACTCTGTCGGAGTGTGGTGAACCACTGCACCCGAGTCGATAACTGGTAGCCAAGTTATTTACAACCACGGACTGACTTAGTTTTCTGGGCTTTCACCCATAAACAAACGTTTGTTTAGCGTTAAGCGTAGATTTCTTAGCAATGTTTTAAAAAACTATTTATGATTATAAGTGATAACTTTGTTATTTCTTTGTTAAATAATCAATAAATTATTCATAATTATAAATAGAAGTCTTTTAACTCATTTTCCGTCCACCACTGGACCCCGCTGACTTACCTCAGCATCCGTGCCTTATATATCTATGGAGTGTACCCACTTACCACATTCTCTGGATGTGTATGCCGGAGAGCGGAAAAGCCTTTTGAAAATGTAATAAACATTTTAAAATTCTACACATTTAAGCCTTCAAAGTCCTTAAAACCATTTTCATTTAAATTTATTTATATTTTTTTTAGTTGAATAAAATTTTATTACGCTCACCATATAATTTCTAGCGGTTTTGTAATAAATTTATTAAGAAATTCCACACAAAATGGCGTTACTTTTTCTAAAATTAAATTTTCCTTTTTTGCTGGCTATTTCTCTTTTTCTTTGTTTGGTAGTTTTGTTTTTCTTAAACTCAAGGTCTCATCTGGTGGCTGGTTGAATAATTACTTTGGTTTTAATTTTTTCTCTCTTTCCCTTTTAACACTTTCAGGTTTTTTCTCTTTCTCTCGCTGTCGCTCTCTGTATTCTATTTGTATTCATTTGCCTCAATTAATCTTCTACGTTTCCTCAAATATACCCTGATATTCTGTTGCCTCAATAAAATGAAAGAAGAAAAGAAGAAAAGTGTTAAAAAGTTCGAACAAACACACACACTCACATACATACACTTTGCTTAGAAAACTACAAACAAATATCCGTAATAAGAAATGGTGCTAAGGCAACAACACCTACTGCCATGCTAATACCAACAACTATGAAAACATACAATAAAACTTTATGTGTGTGTGTGTGCATGTTGGTAAAATTTTCATTAAAAGTGGTCAAATAGTTTTTAAAGGTCGTTTAATTGTTGCCAATATTTTGTGTTTTTCTTTATTTCTCACTCCCTCTCTCTCACCCTCACATACACACACACACACATATATATATATCTTTTCTTAATTTTGTTAACAACTTTTTATGGCATAAACACTGTGTGCACTATTACGTATTGCCAGGGATTACAAAGTATTTAAGGTTATACTATAGCTCTATACACCATAATTCTCTAAAGAGGGCTATTGATGGTCTAAGGCAGGTTTCGGCAAAGAGCTGCTCTTCTCTTCTGTTTGCACACGTACGTAGTCATACGCATAAACAAAAATAAGCAAAAAATAAACAAAGAGAAGTAAAAAGAAAACAAGTACAAAGTGGCCTGAGTGAGAGACACTCACATTACTATCACATTGTAAAATGCATTAATATTAGTTTGCCGAACCCTGCTCTAAGGAGTAAAAGAGAGAGAGAATGAGAGAGCCACAGGGCGATAGAGAAACAAAGTTTTTTATGCAAACAAAACTTAAATTAAACTCAGACTTATACATAAACAAATATGGTCTGCTCCTGTGATTCTCTTTCTTTCTCTTACATACAGTTCAGTTACTTACATATACACATACACAAAATAAACATTACAACCCATACAGACATACAATTTACATGGAAATGTGTTCTATATTCTTGGCTAAAGCAAGTCACGATATAAAAGAATAAACTAAAAAGGAAAATGGAGTAAGAGAGTGAAGGAGATGAATAAGGAGAGCAATAGTAAAAGTAAATTAACGTTATACATAGTAACACTAATACGCATACAATATTTGTTGATGACATTTTTGTATATGAAACCTTAAAGTCTTAAAACTAAAACTTACAAGTGCACACATACCTGTACATCTACTGTGTATGTATGTTAAGATATTCACACTCACATGAGTTATGGGTTATTCCATTAAAGGTCTTTAATTGTACTTTGGGTGAAAATTAATGAAATTAAAAGCATAAAAGAATTATTGGGAGTTTTTAAGGGGCAGAGTAATTTCTCCGTCACTCCTCTAGGGAGCAAATAGGCTTTTCACAAAGCATTCATTGCTTTGTTTCTGTTTCATTAATCAAGTTGACTTTCTTTACTGTAGCTCGACTGCATATGATTGTGTAGTGGTGATGATCCTTGCTAAGTGGTTGTGGTGATCCTACTTAGTACTGTAGTTTTTCCCCAGTAGGTGGCGTTTTCTCCAGATCATCTATCTTGAGCTTGTTATCATGCATTGGGTGAATTTTTAGCAACCTTCGTCTGTTTTCGGCATCGGTTTGTGTAACATCTTCAGTTTCATCTATAATTTAACCAAAAATCGACTTAAAACAACGCCTGCAGATTATTTAATTTTATATCAAAATTCATGCTCAGTTAAGAAAGTACATCGTCCACTTTTCCATTTTATGGTCAGTTTGAGAGACTTTCTGAGTATTTGCTGTGAAGAGCAGTCAGAAGAATTGCAAGAATTGCCAATGCATCCTGCAAAATGCACTATTTGGTGTGGATTATGGGCCGGTGGCATCATTAAACCGTACTTTTTGAAAGATGTCGAAGTAAGAAACGTTACAATGAATGGCGAGCGCTACCGTGCGTTGATTACTAATTTTCTTGCCCAGAATAGAAGAGCTGGACTTGGCTGACAGGTAGTTTTAACAAGACGGTGCCACATGCCACGCAGCACACGAAACAATGACCCAATTAAGAGGCGGGTTTTGTGAACAGTTTATTTAACGTTTGGGGCCAGGATATTGGAAATGAATGACTGAGTTGGTGCTGGTGTTCATGAACCCAACCGAGACTTGGCGATCCCACTGGGAAAATCGCTGAATATGTACCAGGCTGAGATCATGGCCATGGCTATAGATCAACCTAGACAGTGAGTTCACAGGTAAAACCATTAATATATTCTTTGACAGCTAAGCTGCTTTCAGAGCACTTGGCTCCAATCGTCTGACATCTAGACTGGTCAGATATTGCTACGATACGTTGTAAAAGCTTTCGATTAGAAATAAGGTCGAAATGTTTTGGTTACCTTGACACTGTGGGAGAAATGGTATTGAAATAGCGGATGCATTGACCAGAAAGGTTACCATGACACCCTATATCGATACGGTACTTTGCTATGCAGCGCCACTTACTACCATTCTCAATGTAATCATAAATTGAAAAATTGCCAGATGCTTGAAACACTGGAATGCTCAAAGAGGATTTCGACAATCTAGGGCGGCAATCAGTCCGCAATTTGGCGTCGACCTGAGATTCTCAAGAACGGCAGGCCAGACTTGAAACTTCGAACGGAGTTTCTTACGGGCTACTGTAGACTAAGAGCGCATCTGAAGAGGATGGCGGTCACGGATGTGGATGCTTGTAGATTGTATTCACAGGCATCAGAGATAGCGAAACCCATATTGTGTGAATGTGTGGTTCTTGTTTAGGTAGACATAGGGTCTCACTGGGCAACATATCCACCATTATGGATTCACAATAAATCCCACGATTCGCAGAGTCCTGCAATAGTCTGTGGTCGATACCGGAATTAGCCCGTGGTAAAATTTTCAGATCTTAGTGCATGCACGTTAGTCGAAGGAAAGACTAAACTTGACAATAAATGTATTTGAGTCAAATTTTTTCGGTCTTGATTGTTCTAGGCTCTTTAATTGAGAGCCTGTTATATGATTCGTCTACAGTTATGACTTATTAGTCATTTCACTGCGCTTATATGAAAGTTCTTCCGGTAAAGACAGAGATAGAGAGCATCGTACATACATTCCGCTTATCTGAAACACCCTAAAAATTGCATTATTCGAGCCAATTGCTAAATTCAAACGTTCTTTCAGCATAATTTCTTTCACTTTCCCTATGTTTTCATAAATTTTTCATTGCACTTTACACAAAATTATGGAAGTTGCACGAATATAAGTCATTTTAGATATGAGCCTTAAACCCTCAATTAACTTGTTTTTAAAAAAAGTACTTAAAACATTTTTTAAAACAAAATATCTCGTCATAACAAGACTCTTATCAGAACATTTCAACACAACATATGCCATGACATTGACACCATTAATGTCTGTTGTCTTTACAACTTGAAGCGACTTTTTCATCCGCCGAAAAATAAATAAAATAAAAAATAAGTAAAAATTAATATTTATTAAAGGATCTCTAATGAAAGCTTTGCCAAAAGTAGATATGACTTTTGGCGGTGACGGAACAGACCAAAATTACTCCTCCATTGTCTACGCTTGCATTCACCCCCTTAACGTTGACACACCATAAGCACGTTTTCCTCATACGATTATGCAGTCATTCAGTCAGCCAGTTACTTGGATGCCAAGTAACAATGTTGTGCTCTTGTGTTGATCTACAGAGGGTCCTTAGTATTATTTGCGGCATATTGAATAGGAAGCAAAAGTTTTTGCCTTAAGGTTGGAGTGCATTTCTATGGTAGCGTGTGTTGCATGTCTGTTGTCGTTGTTGTTGTATTATGTATATACATTGTTTGGCATATTTAAATTGTTATTTATGCATATGAAATTTTTTCTCTTTTTCACCATTTTTCTATGTGTGTGTGTGTGTGTATGTATATATATATATTTATATATGCATGTGTTTGTCTATGGATAAGTTTTTAAAACATAAGGACTAATACATTGACTTATTTTAGAAAACATCTTAACAGTACTTAAGGTGGCAATGTATCCTACTCATGCCAACGTTTAGTACTTTTTGGAGTAGTTAGCACAGATTAGCAATGAATATTGAAAACTTGTGTATACTCGAATCATGATTCATAAATTCTTGTACTTATACGCATACATAGTCACTGCAATGAGTACGCACACGCATTTACATTCTACAGTTTGAAGTACTCATCATACTCATACTTATCAACATTTATGACTTTGATGATCTATACTCATCTAAGCTCATTTTGTATAGACCAGCGTAAGGCAAACTAATGTTAATGCATTTTACAATTGTGGAAGTAATTTGAGAGTCTCTCACTCACGACACCTTGTACTGTGTTTTTTCACTTGTTTTCCATTTACTTCTCTTCGCTTATATTTTGCTTATTTTTTGGCTAAGCCTGTGAATACATACGTGTGAAAATAAAAGACAAGAGCAGCTCTTTGCTAAATCTGATATAGACAATGCAAAACGAGTGTAATTCGAGTATGAGATTGTGTGTTTGCTGCGGTACTTTCCATTTTTTTTTATTTTTCTTTTGAACAATGTTGCTTGCTTACTTGATGAGTATTACTCGAATGAATTGAATGATTTGTATCATTTATGAGTATTGTAAGTATTTTCTGTAAAATTAAAAACGCTATGATGTATACGATGTTTATGCATCTATTCATTCCATCTTGAATATAAAATACGATAATGACATCAATTGCGAACGTTTGACAAACATTTCTCTGAAAAAATATTGGAAAACACCTACTAGAAGCTAAACAAAAAAGACCTCATAGAGTTCACCCGTCGCTTAGTTAGTGATAGCAAATCTTTAGCAATATCTGTTTTTGCTTTTGCCGTTACATTTTTTTGCGCTTCTCAATACCTAAAGAAAGAGAAAATTGTTCCTTAAAGAAACAAAAAAAAAAAAAAATTAATTAAAAAAAAGAAATAAAATCAGCATATAATCGCTACGCGTGTTCATTCGTCGCTGTTTCCGTGTCGATTAAAGTTGGAAGTACATAACACGTGCGCGTGAGCTCTAGACTTTTGTCAAAAAAGTTAAACTAATTTATTTGCATAGAACAAGTTACTTTAATAACAGTTTGACGCATTAGTGTCAGAAAGTTGATTAACTTTCACTTTTAACGCGTTGTGTTGTTTTGACAGCTATCGGCTGACAATAACAAGCGAATATGAATCATTTCCTATTGCACTAATAGGAAAGCAAATAAAAAACAGCTGAAAGAAAATGTATTTTTAATGCGTGTTTTAAATTTTTTTAGGCGCCGTAGTTAACGACGAATTAATGCGTGTTATGTACTACTACCTTAAAATCAAGATCATAAGAATACATGTGAATTGAGAAAGAACAAAAGTCTTGTGAAATAAACAGCAATATTCTATACTCTGTTGGGCATTTTTGTTCGACAAAAACAAATATATTTGTTTCGAAAATTCTTCGCTAAAAGCGAACAATCACTTAGTGCGAATATCAGGTCAATACCTATGAATCAACGTTATTGTGAGTATGAGTAGTTGATTCTTATTTCTATGAGTCAGTATGAGGAGCGCAAAAGCGATTCATTGCTGATCTCTGTTAGTCACGCATTTTTTAGTTCTTACTTTGCTCTCCAAAATGGCCCAGATGAAATAGTTCATCGAATTTGCATAGACGTTCCAACAAGACTCCGCATCGTCTCACAACCAAGCTAGTGTGAACCATGAACGGTTAAAAAACTATGTTCAACATTTCATTTCATTCGTCCACACAATGGCTTTCACAATTCTCCTGATGCAAATCCAATTAACTATACCATCTGGGCGATTTTGAAAAGCAAGCTGAAAACTAAGAAATATGCCACTATGAAGGAAAACAGTGCAGCTTTCAACTCGTTTTTTTAACTGTTTGAAGACCATAGTCAAGGCAAAAATTGGACACATTGAGCTAAAGTAAATGGAGTCTTAAATTTTGCTTATTTCCACACATTTTTCAATTTGATTCAATAAAAAATAATTTCTCACAAAAAATATGGTCGTTTCGATAGCTAACACTTCAATCGCCCAACCCTTTAGTCAGCATACCCACTACTGCGAATACCATCCCCAGGAACTATAAGAAAATTCTTAAATATCTGCACATATGGTTTGTATTCATATACTGTATGAGCAACAGACATTTTATTAAATGCAATAAACTTTTACATGAAAATGCAAATGACACTCTTTAGACGATGATTCTCAAGCACAAGTATAAATCAGATTCGTTATACTCGATTATTAAAGAATATTTTAAAAAATGACTTCAGTGATTAAGTTTTCGAGTTTCACAAAGTCAATAGCATCATCATCGTATGTGTGTTTGTTGTCTCTATTTGGTTCCCAACTAAACAAGACAACAAATTTAAGATTTAAAATACAAGTGATTTTAGATTAAAAGCAAAAGATTTATAGGATCTTAAGGGGGTGGAGGGCTTAACAGGCAGGTTATGAGAAAAGGCATAAAATACAATTTGTATTTGAATTGCTGTTAAAGATTGTGTGCTATGTGTATGTGTGTATGTGCGTTATAAATAAATGTTTTCTTATTTAAATTTATTACTTAACACAGGAAAGAAGAAATTTTACTTTGTTAAGGAAGTCACATGAGTTTGCAGATAAAATCAATAAATTTATTATTAAAAAAAAGAAATTAAAGAAAACTATTGGAAATTTAAAGAAAATCCGTATTTGATATTGATGATCTTTTTGTATAAATTAATATTTACATAAAAAAAAAAAATATTTACAAAAAAAAAAGTTATAATTTTTGTCATTTACTTTTCAGAACGATTTCATTAATACCTTGGTATCATCTGTAGGTACTAGGTTTTCACTAAAATTAGATTCTTGAGAACTTCATGTCCCCGTTCTTTTTTTTTCGTATTGTTTTTTTTTATTCTACTGAATTCTGTACTTTACTATACGGTACTATAATAAAATGGGTCCGCCATCTAACGATCTTTTTTTCTAGTGCTTATTTCGTGAATGGTAACACTTAGCCCATGTCTGATTTGACAGATAATTAGTTTTACCCTTCTGCTGAACGACTATGGTTATGTATACGCTTTGCTAAGTGGGCCTGCAATCGACTTAAAGAAAATGCCGGTTTTGCCAAAAAAAATCATCTTTTCAGATGAAGCTCAAGCAAAATTGTCGCGCTTAGGGCCCAGAATTAAAACACATACATCGAAAAGCCGATACACCCAAGACGTGTCACTGTTTGGTGCGGATTTTGGTTCAGAGACTTGATTGGGCCATTTTTCTTCGAAAATGAGCAAGGAGTGGCCGTTACAGTCAATGGCAATCGTTATCTGGCCATGTTGAATGAATTTTTGTTCACAAAAATTGAAGAGGAAGATATTAGCAACATCTGGTTTCAACAGGACGGTGCCACACCGCTGAAGCTACACTCGATGTTTTGCGCCTTATTTTTGAAGATCGCATTATCAGCCGCAGAGCTGATGTCATTTGGACACCTCGGAGCTGCGATTTGATACCGATACTAGTATTTGTGGGGTGCCGTCAAAGATAAGTGTTACGCCAATAAGCCAGAGACAATTGACGCTTTAAAGGGCAATATTCGTGATGTCATTGGTGAAATACAGCTGCACACAATCGATAATGTGCTTAAAAATTGGATCGATCGTGTAGGCTACTGCATGGCAAGCCGAGGCAGTATTTGAATGAAATTATTTTCCATTATTAACCGGAAGGATTGTACTTTCAAATAAAAAAGAAATTTGAAAAATATTCAGTAGTTTTTTTTATAGCATTTTCACAAAAAAAAAAAAAAAATATTTGGGGGAGCCTATACAATACTCTAATAAAAGGTTACTCAATAAGTCCGTATAGATAAGTAAGAAAAAAAAATTTTTAATTTTATTAATACGATTTCTCTTTCTCGTCAAAATAGGCCTCAGTTCCAGCGATTACTTCATCATTGGACTTAAATTTTTTTCCAGCAAGCTTTCTCTTGAGATCCGAAAACAGGAAAAAGTCGCTGGGGGCTAAAACTGGAGAACACGGTGAATGTGTTAACAATTCCAAGCCCATCGTTTTCAGCGAGTTGTGACACGATTTGTAAGCTCACGCGGCACCCACATTTTATTCATGTAAAATGTTAAAAATGTTATCATCTGATATCTCCATAATGTTAGCTAGCTCGTACACTTTCAATTTCCGATTGTTCATAACCAGTATGTGGATTTTTTTATGTTGTCTGGAATTACAGCCTCATTTAGACGTCCACTGCGCTCTGCATCATTTGTCTGTACCATTTGTCTCGATGTAGCGGATTTTGGATAATGTTTGTCAAGCCATTTTTTTGTTTCCGCTGTATTTATTCATCAAAAAGCAATACCAATGCCATTTCCAACAACAAAAATTGCTTCACACAAAATGTTATAACTCACGAAAAAATAGTCAGATTGCTGTAAAGTGTATACATGTATCATTTGAAGGTGGGTACTAAATAGAAATCATATGGACAAAATTCTAGTAACTCCACCTATGTGTCCATCCTACGGACTTATTGAGTGACCTGATATATTCTACAATATTTCACTCCAAGTATGTTTTACATGCTCTACTGCATACTCTTCAATAGTTTTCTACTTTGATATGCTCTGCTATATTTTATGGAGTGTTTTCTGAATTACTATACTGTACTATACCGAACCATATTGTACCCTCTATTCTAAGAAAGTCTTTTTTAAAAAACCTTCTTCTATTTCCATTCTTCCATATGTCTTTTAATATCACAGTGGCAACATTTGTTTTTTCATTACTATTCTAGGGACTTACACGGGTTGCTGCCATTGTCCTTGCCTCTTCCCATATGAGAATTCCACTCAAGTTCCAACCATATAATGTTATAATGTTATTGGTTATTCCTTTGTCTTATCTGCTTCATTTGTCAAATTCCATAGTTCTATGTTGATTATGTTGTAAGTGAATACCTCTAGCTTTTGTGATGATGGTGTTAGACACAAGCCTGGTTTCACTGCCGTACGGCAGAATTGACTTTACACATGAGTTTAATATTCTGAACTTGGTTAACCTGGATATATATGAGCTTCTCCGCACTGACTAAAATCGTCCGAATGCCGATCTTGTTTTGTTGTGTCTGTTGTTAAAGTCTGTTTCTGTTTCCCAGAGAGCAGAAGCTTTCTACATATTCAATTGGTTGGCCCTGAAGCATGATATTGTCTGTGCTAGTGCAGTTAATTTTCATGGCTCTCTTCAGGTCTTATAATTTTGACTGCATGCTGGAGATCTTAAGCGAGAGCAGACAAATATCATCGCCATAATCCAGGTCCTCGAGTTTTCCTGAAAGGCTCAATGTTGTATCTCTTCTCTGTGAACAGACTTTGCTTATGGTGTCATTCAGTACGATGGTGAAAGTGTACATTCTTGCTTTACTCCAGCGTTAGTATGGAATGGTTGGCAGAAGCGCTCCCGTTGTGAATAACAGAGAGTTCTGCATTCCCCCACCGCTCGATGATATCCATGTGTACTTATGAAACTGCTTATGCGGTTATGTAGAGCCACTTATGACTAGTTGGTATGTCTAGCATAGCTCTATTAGTCGCTCTTCATTGTTGTTTTTAACTCCTCAACCAGGTCTTCCAATGGTAGAGCAGATGTTGGAGTTATCGTTTCGTATTTTCGCGTTAAACTCACCCATGAGAATGTTGACATCTCCTGTTCAAATACTGCTGAGCGTTGATCTTACTTACACGTAGAATTCATCCATCTTAGTGTCCTCGGTATCTTCTGATGGGGCACAGCACAGTGTGTCCCCATGAATGCGATTGGCTATTTGCGATGTTTGCAAACAAATGTTTGCCAATGTATCACCCTTATACTCTACTCTTGAATCGAACCATTATCACACAATTGAATATTGATTGCCATGTTTGGAGGGAGTTCTTGATTTTCTTCGACATTATAATCCCTACTCCGATTGCGTCACCATTTTCTTTTTATGCAAAAAGTTACCATTCGTCGTGGTAAGTTCGGCATTACTATTCCATCTCATCTCACTTATGCCTAAGACGTCGATCTTCTACAATGTCATTTGATATTTGAGTTGGGCAAGCCTTAAATCCGTACGTCCATTGCGCAATGCGAGTTCTATTTCGTGTGCCAAAAGTTGTTACCGTGAGATCCTGTTGTTCATTATTTGACCTTGTGTTAGTGTCGTTGGTCTATTTTTTTCCCAGTTAAGTAGATGATTAGTCTGCTGTAACCTGTCCTAAGGTAATGTGGCTGCCATCTATTGTAGCCTAGAAACAACGCCTCCATTTTATTGTGAAGTGGTACTTGATTAATGGTGCTGTCTCTTGCTCAATATACAACATTTCCCAGTAGAAAGCGCCTTCCTGTTTTGGTGTTGCTGTTGACACTAGAACTAATTTAAGATGTCAAGGGCTTCTAACGACTTGCATCTGGAAGATGGTTGAAGTCTCCTGTTATAAATCTTTAAAAACTGCAATAAAAATTTTCTCTGCCAAGAGGCCACTTTCAATGGCAACACCTTAATGTAATGTAAACGTCTTCTAAAAACTGCACTAACTTCATAAAAGCTGACTTTGATTGCGCTTCTTTAAAATCCAACTGTACTTTTTTATTGCCCTCTTATAGCCTTTTTCAAGTTGAATTGTTTCTTTTATTTCAAACGTCAAACGCCGTTTTATTAATTTTTGCTTAATTGGCTGGCTTATAAACTGCTCTCTTGAAATAAATATTTCGCTAAGTGTTTAAGAAAACTTGGTTATGTTTTTAAGTATTATTTCCTATTCTCTACCAAACATAACAATCCTTAAGAAGATTTTCGAAATAAACGCCAATTAGGAAACTTTTCAAAGTTTATTAAAAAAAATAATAATAATCTTTTCTAAAACAGTCTTAGGAAAATGAAATAAAAACTCATGGATTTTTTTTGTTGTTGTACGATTATTTGGCTTTAATACCCTCAAACGTGATTCTAAATCTTTAATTTCAAATTGTGTTTTGTAATATTTTTCAAACCCTACGTTATTGTAACTGGATAGAGTACTCGTATGTTGGGTATGAGCTCATATATGCAATATGATATAACAATAAGAGTCCAACACTGAGTTTTATTTACATCAAACGAGAAGGCATTTGTTCATCCATTGATAGTAAGTTTCTGCACAATAGATACACTGAGTTGTGGTGTGTATGGTCTCTTCAATCAAATGAAAGTTGAAAGAAAACTGTTTTTTTACTACTCTTTCTCCTAAAACCAAAAGTATATATACGATATAGTCGTAGGCATCAAGTACCTTTTTAGTAATAATATCACTATGATGATTTGCCCATATCTAACCCTAGTTGATCTCCATCAAACTAAACGTGTTAAAGGTCGTTCTATATTCAGACCAAAACCCTATATAATATAGCGAACTGCTTAAAACTCACTTTTTTAGCACTTTTTTAGGGCGTGTGTAAGATTGCCGTCATCCGGCTGAAGTTTAACAAAATTTTATTATATGTACTGGATTTATGAAAGATCCCCCATATAAAATCCAGCTCAACATGGCCCGATAACGATCGCCATTGACTGTAACGGCCACTCCTTGCTCATTTTCGAGGAAAAATGGCCAATTATGCCTCTGACCCAAAATCCGCACCAAACAGTGACTCGTCTTGGGTGTATCGGCTTTCCAATGTATGCGTGCGGGTTTTCTGTGCCCCAAATGCGACAATTTTGCTTGTTTACATACTCGCCAAGATCAAAATGAGCTTCATCTAAAAAGATGATTTTTTTGCCAAAATCGGCATCTTTTGTAAGTCGATAGCAGGCCCACTTAGCGAGGCGAAAAAAGCGTATACACAACCATATTCGTTCAGCGGAAGGATAAAACAAATTATCTGTCAAATCAGACATGAGCTAAGTGTTACCATACACGAAATAAGCACTAGTTGAAAAAAAAAACGTTAGATGGCGGACCCTATATGTACTAAAGGGTGTCCCAAAATTAATGCAAGATTTGAATTAAATATAAAATACACTTTTTAGTTTTTGGTTTGTAATTTCTTATTGAATCATGAAGTACATAGGATATGGTTATTTGTGGAATAACACATCGGACATATGACCTCCACGCCTTTGCATGCACATACGCACTCGTTTGTTGAAAATTTTCATCACCATTTTGCACAAATGTGGCTGAATATCGTTGATGCAGCATTAAATCTTCTCCTTTAATACACGGGTGGTTGTGGGCTTATTCACATGGACCTCTGATTTCAAATAATGCATAAAAAGAAGTCTAATAATGTGAAGTCAACGATCTATGGATCCAATTCACCGGAAAGAGAGAGTACATGAACTGGAAATGTTTCATGCAGTAATTGAATTGTTTCAGGGGCTGTATGGCATGTGGCATCGTCTTGTTGAAACCACATATTGGCCACAACAATATTATCCAATTTCGTCAGAAATAACTTTGTTATCATGTCGAGATATCGAGCACCAGTAACAGTTACAGCTTAGCCAGCCTCATTTTCAAAAATGTATGGTTCAATTATGCTTCCAGCTCAAAATTCACACCAAACAGTGACACGTTGCGAATGCATTTGTTGTTCGATAATCACATGCGGGTTCTCAAAACCAAAATGCGCCAATTTTGGCGATTAACTAAGCCATCAAAGTGAAAATGTGCTTGATCGCATAGGATGATAATGCTCGAAAAATCGGCATCCCTTAGTTAATATTAAATAATACATCCAACAACACGTTGATCTATCGTTTTATTGTTTTTTTAGGGTTGCCAACACTTTACTACACTAATAGCGACATATTCAAATCTTATGCTAATTTTGGGACACCTTTTGTGTAAGTGTTGGAATAGTAGTTGCATACTGTTATACTTATAATTCGTTTGTAAAATTCAATAAAAATTTAATGTTTATACTACAGATCTTCCTATTGAATCAAAATTTGGCGTAAGAAAATGTTTTTGAATAAAATTTCAAAAAAATTGTTCTACGAAAGGCCATTTCGCTCGATTCGTATGATACCTAGGCAGGTCAAATATTGCTACGATACATTGCAGAAGGCCTTCGCTTAGAAATAAGGTCCAGTTGTTTTGGATACCTTAACACTGTAGGAAAGATGGTAATGACACTTATGTCAGATGATAGGCACACTGGAATGTTCAAAGTAGACTTCGCCACTCTAGGGCGGCTACTGTGCATCTGAAGAGGACTGTATTTAGACTGTACTCACAGGCATTGTGTGAATGTGGCATGCTTGACAGGTTTAGATCTGCTGGTATTCATTACGAAGGTATGATGATAAAGAAATCTTATTAAAATTTTTGGGAAAACATTTATTATAAGCCATGTCCTGATTCCGATCAAATTTTTGTAAATTACAAGTACGAATTTGTTGAAGAGAGTCTAGATTCATCAATAAATTTGGGATAATTAAAGTTCTCTGCAACCCAATAATTGAGGATTTAAAGATTAAAGATTTTTGATGCGTTTAGTTAAAGGAAAACTTTTGCTCAATCTTAACACCCACACATTAAATTTATAAGACTTTCTTCTTTAGACTTGTAATACAATAGTAAGCTGCAGTAGTTTACTAAATAGCCGTTCTGGACCGTCAAAGATTCTTGTCTTACATTTCAACTTCAATGTTTGACTCTTATTATCCATTTTAATACCAAATTGCCTTTTTTTTAGTCAATAATAAAATAGAGAAGACATAGATTGTATAATGACCAGTCATCCAGCCTTTAATACCACAATTTAATAAAATTTATGTCAGTGACTTGTCATTCTTCTATTTGTTTTGTATGGCTTTACTCCTACACAAAATAGCAAACAAATAAAAAAAAATAGAGGAAAAATAGAAGAATAGATAATATATCCGACGATAAAAGAAACATTATTAATAAATAAGTTTATCTACTACAATATAAAGAAGACAAAAACTGTAAATGTATATGTACTCGTATATACAAATACGTCTATATATTGTTATAATCATGTGTATAGATCTTAATATTTGAAGTGTCAATCTTAATATTGAAACGTAATGCCCAGCCGCTGCCTTCAACTTGATGTTTTCTTTCCTTAGATTTTTTTTCTTGTTTTTTTTTTTCTTGTAATAGTGAAGGAAAAATACGGTTGAAATGAAATGAAATTTTCTTCTCAATTTGTTAGCATGTGTTTTCTTAATATTTTGTTCTGTTTTATTTTTCTGTTGATTTTCCGTTCAAGACGTGCTCTATTTTTAAATGAATATTTAATGTTTATTTAACTGTCCGGTGTCATTTCCACTTTTTCCTTTTGCGTTATTTTTTTTTCCTACAATTTTCAATGATTAAATACCATTTGCAACAGCATTTTATTCTTCTCTTGCACGCCCCATTTACACCTACACCCAATGTCAATAAAACGCATAAACGCTTTTACTTAAGCAAAGAAATTTTAACAAATTTTTAATGCGGATTAAACGAATTTCAAAGGCCGTGCAGTAAAGGATAAAAAGGGGTTCTTGAAAGAAAAAAATCTATATTTTAAAGAAACTAACAGAACTCATTATAGCCTCTACTCGTACTTATTTAGTTGAACAAACGACATGTGGTATAATAATGTATTTTGACTGCTTATATTACCCATTATACACTCAGTGTATCTAAGCCGAAGTATTCACCATATTTATCAGTTCGTCATATCTTTTAATTTGGAACCTTGCAGACCACTGCGACCCTTCTGGTCTATTGTTTGTTTAACAGTTCTGCTATCCTCCTAATAAGCTCCAGTAGATCTGAAAGCCATCAAGAATGCCACATTCACACAATATGCACAATCAACAAACATCCACATCTGTGACAGTCATCCTTTAAAGAAAGTACGTTAGGAAATTCTAGTCCGCTATCGCACACTTGGTAACCTCAGAGCCATGTTCAAATTCCGAACAGATTGCCGCCCTAGAGTGGCTAAATCATTTTTGAGCATTTCAGGGTTCCAAGCATCTGGCAATTTTCCAGCCCTTGATTTGATTGAGGATGATAGTAATTGGTGCTGCACAGCAAGGTTCCGGACCGATGTAGGTGTCATGGAACCATTACTGGCCAACGCATCCGCTATTTCATTACCTTCTATCCCACAGTGTCCAAGTACCTAAAACAACTGTAACCTATTTCCAAGCGAAAGCTTTTGCAACGTATCGTAGCAATATTTGACCAGTCCAGATGTCATACAATTCGTGCCAAGTGCCCTGAAGGCAGTTTGGCTGTTAGAGAATACATATATTAATGGTCTTTCCCTTAAGCCCACTGTCCAGGCTAATCTCCATATATATAGCAATGGCCATGATCTTAGCCTGGAAGACGCTCAGCTGTCTTCCCAGTGGAATCTACAAGTCTCGGTTGGGTCCGTGAATACCAGCATCGACACATCCATTAACTTTGAATCCATCGGTATACAGTTTCGATCAAACTCACTCCTAGCCAAGGCCATATTAGACCAAAAATTCCGGTCTAAGAATTTAAATCTAAATCTGTTGCCAAAGCAGAGGCATAATATCCATGACCGAAGATGGTTCTCCCCCACCCTGCTTAGAATAGATAGACTTTGCCGCCGAACATAACGCCACCCTCATCAGATATATGTGAAGCGTTGTTAAATCAATCAAGGCTGCTGTTGGACACGTTCTCATTGCACCAGTTATACCGAGGCAGGCGAATCTCTGTACCCTGCATAATTTATTCATGGCGGTAGCTTCCTCAGTCTTTTTTCACCAAGCTATCGCCGCATAAGTGATAGTGGGCCGAATAATAACGGTATATATCCATAGTGTCATTCTCATAGTATCATGTTTTACCATAGGAATCACGATTTGCCCAAAGACCCTTATCACCTTAGTCTGGCCGGCATCAATTTGCGAGTTCCAACTAAGCCTCCTATCCAGATTGACACCTAGATAGTCTACTTTCATAGAAAATTTAATGGTGGAACCCATAAAAGAAATGCAGTGACATAAAAACCAGTATCTCCTTGTAGAAAGTACGACAAACATTTTTGAAGCATTTATCGTGGGTCCTTCCTGAGTGCACCAATTTGATACCTCGGCTAGGGCCATTCTCTTGAGATCACACAATGTACTATCATATTTCCCACGCACATGGCGTCATTAGCGTAACCAATTACACTGACGAACTGATGATCCTGCTTATAAGCATGGAACTCATCCAAGCTATAATTGACTCTTTCATCCTCTTTTATTCCAAGGACCTTAAATCTCGCTCAAGACAGTTTGTAAAGCTTTGTGCCGATTTAAACGGATAGCTTGACAAGTTTTTAATCCCAAGTTGAGCACAGGACTGAAAAAAATGTTTAACAATGTACTTTATCAATGGAAATTAGTCTCATTTAACTCCAAGAAACACCCCGTTGCTGCAACTCGTTCCAAATTCTGAGTCTTTAAATATTTCTAGGCTGTATTCGACGAACTGTTTGGTTCTGCCGTTCACTTTCTTTTCCATTGTCTATCCTCGCCATTCAAATCAATAGCATTTTACCCAAAGGAACTCGATTTGACCAATTTCATAAGACTTGCTTATTCCAAGTACATTATATATTACACAGTTAACGACCCTAATTTGATTTTAGATTTCAAGCTTGACTTTGGTGTAGGGTGATTTGTTCACCGATCTTCATCATCATAAGCCTACTGTGCCACACAAAGTCTATTATATGTACCCTCATTGCTTTGCAAAAGTTTTGAACAAGGGGAGCAAGGTTGAATTGATTTGCATTTATTTGGCTTTATTTACAAAAATACAGAATGTTAGTAAAGCTATGGAATAGAAAACAGACGCCATCTGCATAGTCGATGCCATTTAATCTATTCTGCTGATGCTTTGAACAATGGTGATGATAAAACATTGGTCACTTTAATAGTCAGATAAGCCCTCATTAAGTAAAGAATAATATGAGCCATTTAATGCGTTCAATTTAGTGGTTAGAGCGCAGAGGCATAACAAACAGAATTTAATTGCGGTTTCGAGTGTTCAGTAAAGAGAGTTTGACCGCCCTCCAGACAAATCCATCTATAGAAAGTCCCTTTGTCCTACCAGCTTAGCTCTGGCAATGATGACAAGCAATCAAACGCATGATCAGAAGTAAAACACCACCTACTGGGAAAAAGTTGTAATGCTTAGTAAAGATTACCACCATCACCACACTTAGCATGGATTTTCACCACTACACAATCATTTGGAGGCGAGCTACAGTAGATTAATCATCTAATTAGATTGAAAATCAACTCGATTACTGAAACTGAAACAAGGTAATGTATACTTAAGGAATAACGCAAAAAATTCCTTCAATTACTTCGAGTTTCTTTACACCTTAAATTCTACCATTGAACACTGAAGCTGGCAAACACTGAATGAGTAGGTAAGCGCTTCTCAATCGGCTGTTTATATGTCACCCTCAAGTTGACTTATTTGGCCTTAAGTCCTAAAGCTAAGTCCTAAGCGTAAGAGTTCTCTCTTATGAAGTTATCTGTAGTATCTTTCAGTTTGCGGCGTTACGTGAATATCTGAACTTTATTGATTTAGCAGATCTTAGCTTATACTCATATTTATCAATTAGATTACTGATGTATTGGTTGATGCATTCGCAGTCATTGGAAAGTAGGTTTTATGAACATCAGACAAATTGTAAAGAGATAACGCCAACAAATTACAACGCTGTGTTAGGATCACCACCACAATCACTTAGCAGGGATCTTCACCATTACACACAATCTTATGGAGGCGAGCTAAAGTAAATTAATCATTTACTTAGCTTGAGAATCAACTTTGATAACTGAAGCTGAAACAAGGCAAGTAATGGATGCTTTGTTGAAAGCCAATATGCTTCCTAGAGGAGTGGCGAAGAAAAAAAACGTTTTTTTGAAATCAAACAAAGCTATAAGTAAAGTTTCATGATACTGAAGTTTCAGGCATTGGACTTGCTTTCCTAAGGCCATATTTTATACAAAAGTCAGTGTATGCATTTTATAAATTTTTTATTAAAGGTTTTAAACAGTTTAGCCTGATAGCTATGGGCTAATGCATCTTTATTGTTCCTCAATTCACTTATAGCTCTTTTCTTATCTTTATCTCTTTTTGAAAATACTAACTCTAGTACAGTTTTTTTTATAAAAGTGACATCACATAAGGTCATTCTTCACTATATCGTTGACAATTTTAAATGCTCTCTAAAGAAATCTTTTGAATTATCTTCTGTATTATACACACAAGTGTTACAAAACGAAACCAAAACTAATTGTCCAACGATTTGTGGTGAAATAGACACAAAAAGTAATGAAATAAAGAAAAGGGGGAAAGAAACACTTAAATAAACGAGTAAACAAATGAACTTTTCTTATAAGTTTAAATCAATATTCAACTGGCAATGAAAGAAACATCTTTTACAGATCCTGATACGGATAACGATGCTTTTGCTTTCTTATACTTTTTACTTCTGAAACTCAACACGTACTTCGGCAACATGAAAATTAAAAACAACAGCAACAACAGCAGTTGAAGACTAGCATTGTAGTAACAGCAAATATCAATACAAAGATTCGAATACATAAACATTTGCAAATACGATTTTACACACTTACAAGCTTTTCATCCTTATAAAGACAATGGTGACAGTCATTGTAAGGAAAGTTAAATTGTGTTCAACTGGATTTTTCCTATTCTGTTGCTGTTGTATTTATTGCTTTATTTTCTCTGTCTTTGTACTCATCGTAGACAGTTTAAATGTTGTCACTACAATGACAGCAACAACAATAATTGAAACACACATTTCAGACAACAACAGTAGCAGTAATAACAATAATCAGTTGGAAGAATATATTTAAATAAGTAAAGAAAAGTTAGGAAAGAAATTTAAGAAAAATTAATGAATAGAAATGTGTTTTAATAATAAGAAGAAGAGAAAATGGAAAAAATATTTGGAGTAACAGCATTAACGAATAAATGAAGATTCAACGAAGAACTGTCTTTATCTTGCCTGATGATAAAAACTTTTTCTATTTTTTTCTCCCTTTTCCTCAATTATAATGTGAAATAGACAGTTTTTGTCTTTCTATTTGAACGTTTCTTTTTTACGTTAATTTTAATTGTAAAGCGTGTTTTTTATAAAGGTATAGAATTTTAAGTTGGCATTACTTTTCAAGATGGCGACCGATTTAACAGATGTCAAGTGATTTATTTTTAGTTTGGTTCGGCAATTGATCATGAATAGACTCACCCCTGAACAACGCTTGCAAACAGTGCATTATTATTTCGAAAACAATGGTTGGCAGTACGTCCATTTTATCGTCGACAAAATCGTCCATCAGAGCAGTTAATTCGATTAATAATGGAACGTTTTCGTACCACGTTTACACTTATTAATAACTCGCATCCCCAGAGACGCTGTACGGTGCGTACAGTAGAAGCTATTGCTGCTGTAGAGCGTAGCATTGAGGAAGACCCGAATGAGTCCATCTGTGTCTATCCACTTTATGGAAGATTTTGCGGAAGGATCTTGGTTTGCGTGCTTACAAAATCCAACTCGTGCAAGAATTGAAGCCAAACGATCATCAAGTTTGGTGACCGTCTAATTTCACGTTTTGGACCTGTGAATTGGCCTTCAAGATCTTGTGATTCTATGTAAAGTCATTGGTCTATGCGGTAAAACCACAAAAGCTTGACCATTTGGAAGACTACATTCACCGTGTTAATGCCGATATACGGCCACAAATGTTGGAAAAAGTCATCGAAAATTTGGCGTCCAGATTGGACTACATCTGCGCCAGCCATAACGGTCATATGCCAGAAATCGTATTTAAAATGTAATGCCACAAGATTATCTTTCGGATAAATAAAATTCATGTTCGTCGAATAATCCATCGTTGTTTTATTGCAACTTAAAGTTCTATACCTCTATAAAAAACACCCATTAGTTGCCTTTGGTATTCATGACAAATCGAGTAACGTTTATATGCAGGCATGAGATTATATGCATGAGTAAAACAGCATCAGTGCTTGCAATACATGCATATAAATGTATTAGTATTGTACTTGTATGTGTGTGTGTGTGTGCGTGTGTGTGGGTGTATTTTAATAATAAACAGCTCAATTAAAAATCTATAATTACAAAACAATTGCATTTAATGTTGTTTCGTGCATATGTGTGCTTGTCTTTATTAGTGTTGGTGATGATGGTGTTGATGGTAATAGTTGTACGTGTATTTGCAAACTAATAAAGTGAATAGTATTAGGTGGGATGAAGAATAATTTCTTATTATTTTCTTATACGACAGCAAATACTGCGCGTGAGACTTTTACTCATGCAGGGCATTGTGCTGGCGCGACAAAAAAGTTTAAGTAAATAGACGCATGACTTAGTCTTTAAAATAAATTCTTATTGTTAAGTTTCGTAAATGCAAAGGTATTTTTATAAATAATTTTTTTTTCTATACCTGAAGCGCATTAATTTTCAATCCAACACTGCTCTTTTAACTATTATCTATTATTAGACTTCTGTAGAATTCTGCGCAAGCTACATATATTAGTTTACCATCGTTACTCATAATTCTTCTTCTTATTATTATTTGGTGGCTATATAACAACCCTCTAGTCGTTAGCCTGAATTTGAATAGAATTCCAAGTGCTTCGATGGTCTGCGCTGTTCCTCCACTAAGTTTTAAAAGATTATCTTCAATCTGATCTCCCCATCGGAGTTTCGGTCGTACTGTTCTGCGCCTTTCCTCTGGCAAAAAGTCGAAAAATTGTTTCGACGGTGCATCTTCAGTCATACGCATAACATGTCCAAGCCAATGCAAACGTTGTAGGTTGATTGGTCTAAAGACGTCGATGTCAGCATAAAGCTCATACAGTTCGTGATTCATTCGATATCTATACTCGCCGCAAACTCAGATGGGACCAAAGACTTCAAGAACAGCTTTATCTGCTGGACAAACTACCAACGCTTTTGCACAATATAACAATACTGAAACATCAGCGTCTTGTACAGTGTGATCTTCGTTCGTTGTCGAGAGAGGGAGAGCTTTGTTTTTAAACTGCTTGCTGAGACCGAAATAACATCTATTAGGAAGTATAGGGTGGGCCATTTATCAATTTAAATATGAACCAGCGGTTATTTTCGAATCTGGCAATACTTATGTCATTCTATTCTGTCACAAAATTCAGTATATTATCTCCACTGAACGAAATTAATCGATTTCCGCTTGAGCAACGTTGGGATTTATTAGAAATTTATCATCATCTAAGATCACCTTGTGGGATGAAGCTTTTTTCTATCTTAACTGATGATCTTGTGTCAGTTGACGTCATTCTGCAAAAGTCTTATCTGCTTTGCAGGAATAACAAGCTAAGATATTGCAATAAACACCTGTGCACGAATCTGGCTATCAACAGCAGCCTTTTAATCGATAAATAACTGGTATGTATTGATTTTTTTTTTCTGAAGTCTTTTACAGTATTTGACGTAGTAGGAAAGTTTGGTCGATGGTAGATTTTCCAGATCGAAAACCACATTGATATGGACCAATTCAGCCTAGGTTTTAACCTTTTCCACGGGAAAATAATTTTGTACATAATGGGAAGGAGACTTATACTTCTACAGTTGGCAGATACGGTTTTTTCCCTTTTTGTATACTGAGGCTCTAATCGTCGGGCCCACATTCCTGCAACCAGATAGTTCTAATGAGCTGATGCATGCACCCTACCAACTTATCGCCTCCCATCTTAAAAAGTTCAACCGGCAAAGCGTTGGCACCAACAGCTTTGTTTTTCTTAAGTCGTGCTATTGCCGTTTTTATCTCACACTGGTTGAGTGGTGCTCATTTAACACCGCCATCTTCAATTGGATCGGAGGTATCTTTATCACTGCTATCATTAGACTCCAGGAGTTTGAAAAAGTTGTCTTTCCCGATTCTCAGCACGCTCTCAGTGTCAGTCACCTGATTTTGCCTTTCATCCTTACAGGAGAACGTGCCTTCAGCACTGCATTCAACTTTCTGGTAACATTTGCGAACTTTACTTCCATGTTCCACATGGGCAAGACAACATTGAGTAAACTTATTGACTTCCCGACGGACCATTACTATCTTAAATATCACCTTTACAGGGTGGTGCCCCTGAATCAGAGTGTCGCCTGTGCAGGGAGAAAGAGGAGACGACGGAGCATATTCTCTGTGGTTGTGTTGCTTTGGCAAACATTCACAGACGATCTTTTATGAAGCCCTTTATTGAGTCTATACAGGTTCGTCGGCTGCCATTTGAGATATTGCGGTCTTCATACCTAAAGTAGAGAGTATTCTTCTTGTGGAGACTTGTGCGGCTGGTGCTTCCGGACCGATTCAGTGGTATTGACTCAATGAGATTTTTCCTATAGCCGGCTATTGCGCTGACCACAATAGATCTTTCTAGTTTGCAGTACCATAGCCTAGTGATAGGCTTGCCGGATCAAATATAGCCAAATTCTTGAAATTTATAGAAAAAAATCTTGATTTTGAAAAAAATGTTGGCAGTCAAAAATACTGGTGTTCGAAAAACTTCGCCTAAAATTCATCACTAAATAGTTATCAACCATTTCAAGAAAGCTGGACACATGAAGAAGCTCGATTTTTTGATGTCACTTGAATTAACAGTGAAAAATTTAATGGATGGAATTACCATTTCCAAAGCCAGGAATTACACCAAGAAAGGAAATGCTGCGTGTCTGGTTGGATTGGAAGGGAATTGCTTATTACGAGCTTCTACAACCTGGTCAAACGATTGAAGCGAGAAACTTAATTAAAAAGGCTAAAATTGATTACTGATAGGGAGTTGCAATCCAACATAACAACGTCAAACCACATACATATTTGGTGACCCAGCAGAAGCTAAATGAGCTTGGCTGGGAAGTTTTGATGCGTGCACCATATAGCCCGCAAGTCACTCCCTCACGTTATTATTTGTTTCGATATACACAACGAGGAAACAAATACACTTACAACGCTGTACGTTATTAATTCAATAGCTTTTAACAAAACTCTGTGAAATCTTCAAAAAAAAAATATGTTTTAAGAAATCTTGACAAATCATATTGTTTCTTGATTCTTGACAGGCTGTGAAAATTCTTGTAAATCAAACGAAATCAAGAGCATCTATTGGTCTCTCCGATTTAATTAATAAAAGTCTAGTTGAACTCTTTTATATTAATTTTCAATTTTTTTTTGCCTCAACGACATTAAGCTTATTTCCAGTTTTTTCCCCGTCATTCTTCTAAGGAACATATTTCATTTTCACAAAGCATCCATTGCTTTGTTTCAGTTTCATTAATCAGGTTGATTTTGCCAGCAAAATAGATGATTGTGTAGTGGTGAAAATCTTTGCTAAGTGATGGTGCTGATCTTTACTTAGCATTGCAAGTATTTCCCAGTAGATGGGGTTGTCCCCTGATCATGAGTCTTAATTTTTTAGATAAAGTTGTCTTGAAGGAAGTTAAAGAATTTTTATTAAACAATCAAAATCACATTTTTTTCCGCTGGCCTGGGCCGCTTGCGTTGTTATGCATGCACTCTAACCTCTATATCATTTCATTAAACGTGTATAAAAAAATTGGCTTTGATAACGTTGAGGGTTCCAAGAAATACCCAAGGTAACTGCTACAGCCATCTGTCATAAAAAGAAATCATGCCCTAAGCCACAGCTATAGCAGGAAATCTGAAATTAGTTTCATGCCCGAAGCCAATAGTCAAAGGTGCCGTATTAATGTCTCTTGAATACCATGAATATGTGAACGTCAGCTATAATAGACTCTCTTAATGAAAAACTTGGTATTTGAAAATGAAATGTTATTTAGAAATTAAAATAAATATTAAAAAATTAATTACAACTTAATGAAGCCTTTAAATAAGGCTAAAATGGGGAAATGAGAATAATTCATTTCATTATAAGCTTAATCCTTCTACGGTAGCTCTGATTTAAAAACTACAATAATGACTGCTACTTTAACACCTCTTTTAGTACTAACCTTGTGTTTTTGCCAGGTATTCTCTCCATTCAAGTTTCTATTACAGATTTGAAAATACATAATAACAAAACCTGAACATAATAACACAAATAAATAATTGCAGATTATGGCCATAAAGCTTAATGGTCATTTGAATTAAAACAAAAATCTCAACTTAAACAGAAACAAAACTAAGCCTTACAAATTAAAGCAGATAAAATGCAAATGACCAAACTAGATTGTACGGCCATAGATAGCTGGGGATAGAGCTAGGAGATAAAGCGGTAGCAGGAGGCAGATGGCGGAAAGTAATATTGAATTTAAATTGTCAAATTTATTTTAAATTATTTAAATTTAAATTCTAAAATCGTATATAAACAATTTTTATTAAATTAATTACTAAAATAACAACAGAAAACATAATCTAAATAGAAATGGAAAAACATTTAAATTATTTAGAAACAGAATTTATAGATAATTTTGTGGCAACTGTACAACTGTTTTGGTAAATGCAATTAAAATCATAATTTAGGGAGAGAAAAAAAAAATAATATTTCAAAACCAGGCATTAAAACCAAATATGCCAAAATTGCTTTCATAAACGAGCATGCATGCATGCATGCATGTATGTGCGAATAATAAACCAAAACATAAAATGCTTTAGAATATTAATTTGATTTTAAATAAATTTAATTCAATTGAATGAGTCAGTCACTTAGCAAGTATGTGAGTATACTTATATGCTCTGTATTATTCTTAAAAAAAATGTATTTTAATTTGATTCGGTTTTATTAATCGTTTGGAAAGTAAAATACAGGCCATATGAAAACAACAGTAAAAGAAAAAGATTAATTTTCAATAAATTAATTTTCAAAATCTAATAATTAAGTAATAGTCAGTCAGATTGTCTAACATCTCTCAATGAACTCGGTTTATAAAGGGTGGTTAATGTAAATAAACGATGTTAATTGTAAGTAAAACAAAAAGTTTTCAGAGAAATATTACGATAGCAGGTTCTATGACAATTATGTGTGAAACAAAATATTGGCCAAATGCTCGCCACAGCTCCAGTGGCATACCTCTATCCGTCGCGTCATATTTTCAATGACTGAGACATAATTGAGGTTCAATGTCGTTAATGTGTTGACAGTAACTCTTGAGTTATTCTTGGCTTATTGACGTACACTTTTTCTTTTAAATATCCCCAAACCAAGAGGTCTAAAAGTTGGATCACACGATTGCACCAATAATTAGTCAATTTTATATGCCAATCGTGTTATTACACCATTTATTGACTCACACGGTAACTCGTAATATTATTGTTCTTATTTATCCCAATTAATTGCGACTCTGGTGCGACAACCGTGTGCACCAATGCACCAATGTAAATGCTAAAAATATTTCAATATTTATTGTGTTGTTATGCGGCAATTGAAGAAGACAATACTTACCAATTTTAATTTTTTAATTGATTCCTCTCCCAAGAAACACGTATTTATAAAGTATTTATAATTGTCATCCCTTAAAATATGCATCTTTTAATTATTTATTTACAGGGCGCAAAACATCGAGTTTTGCTTCGGCTGTGTGGCACGTAGCGCCGTCCTGTTGAAACCAAATGTTGCTAATATCCTCCTCTTCAATTTTTGTGAACAAAAATTCGTTCAACATAGCCCGATAACGATCACCATTGACTGTAACAGCCACTCCTTGCTCATTTTCAAATTATGTCTCTGAACCAAACAGTGACTCGTCTTGGGTGTATCGGCTTTTCAATGTATGCGTGCGGGTTTTCTGTGTACAAATGCAACAAGTTTGCTTGTTTACATACCCGCCAAGATCAAAATGAGATTCATCTGAAAAGATGATTATTTTTGGCAAAATCGGCATCTTCTCTAAGTCGATCGCAGGCCCACTTAGCGAAGCGAAAAAAGCTTATACACAACCATATTCGTTCAGCGGAAGGATAAAACTAATTATTTGTCAAATCAGACATAAGTTAAGTGTTACCATTCTCGAATAAGCATTAGTTGAAAAAAAGCGTTAGATGGCGGACCCTATATGTAAATTGCATAGCAAACTTGTACCATTTCTTCATTTTTTTATTATTTTTACTTTTCCTTTATCAAGCGGACAAATCATCTTTACGTTAGAGAACTAAATATAATTTGTAATTATATTCCATTTTTTTTTTTTATTGAAATGTTCTCTCATATGCACCATCAATGGCCCCTCTTGTAAGCCAATCTCTGGTTCACACAAAGCTAATTTACAGAGCTGCCGTAAACTAGAACAATCGTGTGACAGCGTTGGGACCTCTATTGTCAATACATCGCTTTGCGCCTTCTTGTGACAATAAATTTTGCATATAATAAGACAACCGTGTGAATACAGAATTTTTAATTGGGATAATTTTATTATTGTGCGCTAATTTCACAATAAAAATTGTATCAGATTGGTGTACTTGAGGCAATCGTGTGATCCCAGCTTGACGGTGTCAAATCACATGATCTTGGCGACCAATTGACAGCCACTGAATTTCTCGGCAAAAAAAACCATTATTTCTTTGGAGGTGTTGCAAGTGACACCAACGTGTTGTAACCACATATCGTCTAGATCCATATCCTCAATTTCTGGCTTGTTATCATCTCACGATAGCGAACACCTTGCACGGTTACTGCTTGACCGATCTAATATTCGAAGTAGTACGGCCCGATGACGCCGTCAGCCCACAAACTGCACCAAACAGTCACTCTTTGTGGATGCATTGATTTTTCAACAATCATTCGTGAATTCACATTTGCCCAAGCGCGGAAATTCTGCTTGTTAACGAATCCACTGAGGTGAAAGTATGCCTCGTCGTTGAAGATGATTTTCTATGTAAAATCACCATTCACTTCTCCCTGGTTAACTTTAGTTTGGTGGTAACATTTATGTTCTGAAGTCTAACCATAGAAGTCGGGTCCCTGCTTGACGATGGTGAGGCCCCCTTATGAGAGCAACGTGGTGGCTCTGGTTTATAGTCAAATCGCGGGGAGAGCGTTATTCTTAACCGGCTGCCGTGACCTATAGAGTAGGAGTAGTATAGTCTCCGGCACTTTACCAAGGTGTGGAGGTCATATCCAAATAACATGCCTACGAATTTGGTACACACTGATGATTATCATCTTAAATGGGGGGCTTTGGTCGTCGCATTGTTTTCATTCGTGCCTCGGATACCGTGGAGTATGTCAGCGTGGTAATACTCACGTTAACCAGTGACTTACTTCTCTGTTCAACTAAACATTTGGCGTATTGAGGACGCTTGAAATGGTCAGTAGACTTCAGCTTGTAAAGTCAAATTTTTATACAAAATTCGCAATTGTTGAGTATGACGACAAGTCGAATTTGACGGCCCTTGTGCCACACTATCGCGAACAACACAATGTTTTCCGTAGAACGAACTGGGCGATCACGTACTGGTATTTCCACATATCTTACAGACACGGTTTGCTGATGTTTGCGCACAGTTCTACCGATTGTGGACACATTTGGACGAAAAAATCACATAGTGCACGAAATGCATTTTCATTTGAACGCCCGTTTTCGTAAGAGGCTTCAACAATCTTAACGCGCTGCTCAATTGTGTACCTCTCCATGGTTGAATTTGTCAAACATTGAAACAAAGAAATGTCAAATTAAAAATTGGGCAAAAAACTTCATTTTTAGTTGTGACTCGTAATTGACATTGTACATTATGGTTGGACCACCCTTTTTTTCGTTACACGTCAGTGTACTGTTCACCCACTTAATCTCTAACCAAATGCAAACGATGAAATCAAACTTCCTGTGGCCTTTATATGTTAGCAGGAATATTTAAGTCCAGCTGAGACCTTGCAAATCATCTAGAAACTTAAAAAAGCAATCAGGCATGAAAGGTCTGACTGATTCTAAGATTTTGAATGCCATTATATTAGAACTTATAATGTTGAACAAATATTTATGTCCTTGAAGCTTAAGGCCTTGGTGGTTCTTAATTTTAAGATCATTGTGGACCACATGACTCTGAATTTTAAATATGTTGTTCTTTACAAAATAGGGTTCATAGTATTAAATATGATGTCACAAGATGAGAACGATGTGCCTCTTAAGTCGACTGATTACCAAATATTGATCACATCTGCAGTAAATGCTAACACAAATAGTTTGCTTTGCAGTGATATCAGAACTGATATTTTTGTATACAAAAAACGCTTTTTTTACTTTCGTTTTCCATAAGCTTCTGGCTTAATATCTGCATGCCAGGTTAACGTTTATATTTTTAGAAAGGAAGCACAAGGTTCTCCATGACTTTTTGCAGACTTGGGCAATAATTTTGGATAAACTAAAATCTCTTAAACATGCGAACGTTGATTTATTGTTGCTGAACATCACAGAGTTGACTCTAAGTTAGGTTTGCTGGCTTAATTATAAATAGTAAACATAGTTTCATATAAAAGACCTATGGTGGCCGAAAATATCAAAGGGTTGTACAGAAATATGTATTTTATTTATTAAAATAAACATATTTCATATATACTCGTACATATATACATACATATTATAATTGAAAAAATTTTTTATCAAAAATCTTAAACTATCTTTCACCAGAACAGGCAAACACAACATCATTTATGTAGAATTCAATCCAATGTTAATTTTAAATCAATTATTTTAGATTCATTTCGTTTTCAAGTTCCTGACAGCGTATTTTTCCAAAAATTTCTTTGTTGTTAACTTTGTGGCTTTAAAAACAACAAAAATATTTCGATTTAATCAAAGCGTCATTGGGCGCTACTTTTGTTTCACTTGCTGTATCTTTTTTCCCTAGTGTTCTCTTCAAAAAATAATTTTTTTGTGGAATTTTTAGTATTTAAGGCTTTTGTGGTCAGAAAAATACTCTCTTTTGTAAAAGTATATACATGTGTAGTTGATTGTCTATGTGTGTGTAAGTGTGTGGGTGCTCTACATATGTTTTAACGACGACCTACTTTGTTGTCATTTTGTTTTCGGTAGCTTTTTAATATCAACAATGACTTATGGTATCCGGTTCCACAAAATGTGGTAGAAAGACTGGGAAAAACAAATTTAAAAAAAAATACCACCAATATTGGGTGTATTTTCCCACACATTTCAACAATACACTCACACTTTGCTTATAATGGTATCAGCGAAAAAATATGGAACAAAAAACGAAATAAAAAACTTCGTTCAGTAATGCACACTCACACTCCCACACATACACAAGCGCAAGAGTATTTTTGTACGCCAAAATATAAGCAAATACATGCAACCATGTACTTCTAATGGAAGGTTGTTTGAAAAATGTTAGACTTTTAAATGAGCTTAACAAAGAATGTGCTTTTTGATCATATCCAAAAGGCCTAAGCGATAACAAATTCAAAATCGATGTTTTTTGGTTAATTACTTCATAATCAATTAAAAGAGGCGATTTTGCATTTTTTGTCGCTTACAGCCTTTTGGATTGTAGGTGACAATATTTGGTATAGAAGTCTTGAACATAAGTCCAAAGTTTTAATACATTCCTATGTTACTCTTTTCTTAGAAGTGATACATGAGTTTTATGTGCTCATCACCTTCAGATAGTACTTATTATCATCATTTTATATTGTTACTGCTAGAGCATGGCTTGATTCGATATTCTCCTCCACATTCTGATTTATTTAGCCAGTGCGTATACCATTATTTTTAAATCATTTTCAACTTTCCATACGCTTTCACGTCATTATATTCTTCGAGGATGCCTGATATCATAATTTAACATCATCTTTTGAGTTCATATTGTCTACCAATGTTGCCACATTTGCATTTTATGGCTGTACTGTACTATACTGCCTTCTGCTTTGTATATGGGTACCAGCCTACTCTAAGGAAAATTCAAATCGAGGTGTAATAAGAGACTATGGGATCGTTTGGGAAGAGCAGAAAAACAGAATAAAAAAAAAATAAGTTACAGTTGATGCCACAGCACGTTTATAGCTCAAAAACCTTGAATAAATTAAGAAAAAAGTGCTGATAATCGTCATTAGAGAAATTAGTGATAACGTCGACACCCTTTGCGGCTATTCAATTTGTTTGAATATTTTGGGCATGAGATCTAAGATAGCTTGGTCTGAAGCAGCTTGATTATGATCAGAATAACTTTCATATGAGAGAGAGAATGTGACAATCGTCAGGCTAAGTAAGGATCAACACCACCACTTAGCAAGGGTCTTCACCACAACGCAATCATATGGAGGAGAGCTACAGTAGATTTATTATCTATTTAGCTTGAGAATCAACTTTGATTACTGAAACTGAAGCAAAGCAAAGGGTGCTTTGTGAAAAGCCTTTATATTCTCTAGAGGAGTGACGGAGAAAAAATCTCCATATGAGTTCCGCTCAAGAACTGTTGAATAACGTTAATGATTATCCGTAGTTACTTAACAGGACTTGCTTAGCCATGGGTGGTCCAAACATAATGCTCGTCGTTCAATGTGAGTCACACTTTAACGTAAAGTTTTTTGTTTTTTAATTTGATATTTTTTTGTTTTAATGTTTGACAAATTCAACCATGGAATGGTACACAATTGAACAGCGCGTTAAGATCGTTGAAGCCTTTTACTAAAAATTGGCGTCAAATCAAAAGGCATTTCGTACTTTTTGTGATTTTTTTGATCAGCATAACGAAACAAATTTATCTACTATCAGGAGAATTGTGCGTAAATTTCAACAAACCGGATTATGAAAACATTTTCGGAAAACATTACTGTTGTTGGCGATAGTATGGCAGAAGAGCTGTCAAATACGACCTGTCGCCGTGCCCAAAAATTGCACATCTCACGAACATCAGTGATGCGAATTTTGAATAAAGATTTAAATTTGCACGCTTACAAGGTTCAATTGACTCAAGATCTGAAGACTAGTGACCATTTCAAGCGTTTCAATAGGCTAAAGAGTGAGTTGAACAGTTAGAACTCAATGATGACTTTAGAAAGATCATCTTAAGCAATGGAGCACACTTTTATCTCAGTGGATTCGTTAACAAGCAGAATTGCAACATTTAGGCAAATAAGAATCCACGAGTGATAGCTGAAAAGCCGATGCATCCACAAAGAGTATCTGTTTGATGCAGTTTATGGGCTGGCGGCGTCCTTGAAGAAGTACGGCCTTCTTCGGAAATGAGGTCGGTCAAGTATTTACCGTTACTTATTGTGTCTAGAAAATGAGAATATGGACCTGGATGATATGTGGTTCCAACAGGATGTTGCCACTTGCCACACAACCAACGAAACAATAGCTCTTTTGCGCGAGAAGTTCAATGAGCGTGTTATCTTATGTCGTGGCGATGTTAATTGGCCGCAACGATCTTGTGCTTTGTCACCGTTACACTTCTTTCTTTGGGGATATTTAACAGAGAAAGTGTACGTCAATGAGCCAAGAACAATTCAAGAGCTAAAAAATGAAATAAATCGGCGCATTAACGACATTGAACCTCAATTATATCTTAGAGTCATTGAAAATATGAAACGACGAAACCGCATGCCGCCGAAACCGTGGCGGGCATTAGGCCGATATTTTGTTTTACACATAATTGTCACAGTGCCTTTTATCATAATAAAAAATATTAAAAAAAATCTTAGAAACCTTTTGTTTTATTTACAATAAACATCATGTGTTTTGTGTGGACCATCCTTTATATAAATAAAATAAAAAAATCTACATCCAGCCGTTATGATAAAAAATCTTAGAAGAGCAAGGAAAGGTAAACTTTTATGGTACAGCTCACTGTTTTCTTCAATTTCCGCATCGTAGTTAATTAGAAGTTATTGCAATAGGGCATTATAGTTAGTGGAGCGTGTCAACTCCAAGTTATTTTCCTAAATACAAAAAAATTAATTAAATTTTAACAAAAGATTGCTATGCATCATGCTACAATGTTCCTAATACTCGGAAGTGATTTCTGTTGCAAAACCGAAGAGATAGTTAAGAAGGGTGGACGCTTACACCAATATTCAGTGTGACTGAGTTCAAAACTTTGCTTAGAAAAGCTTTAGCAAAATTACATTGAGGCTATGGCACAGATGTATTATATCTGAGAGATTACTTCAAAAGTTGTCTCATTGTTAGAACAAACCTCGTATGTAGGAAGAAATCTTCAATCAAAATTTCAGTTCTTTCGAACAACGCCAGCACTAACTTATCGCTCATACCTCTTATTTTGCGATTTCAAACAAAAATCTATTGTGATGTGTGTGCTGCTGTTGAGTATGAAATAATTTGTGAGGTGTGGGAGTTAAAACACAACTTCCTGACCCACCTTGGTTACACACACACACCTATATATCATCTTTTCCGCGTATCAACGGAAATGAATGAATTTCACTTTTCAATGCTTCTTCTTTTTTCAACATTCTGTTTACTGTGCATTTTATGCAGTTTTTCTCCCGAAAAATCGCTTAATATTTATGGTACTTGTGTTGCGTTGCATTGCGTTGCGTTGCGTTTTGGTGTACCAATGTTGTTGCAGCAAACGCGACTAGATTTTTTTAAACGCTCCTTCAAAATATTTATTCCACTTCTTTGTGAGTGAGTTGATCAATACATCAAGATTGCACAAATAGATATACGAGGGGCTAAACCAGGCCAGGTCAGTTTTTTGTTGTTGTTTGTTAAGCTGCCACATAAGTAAGATTGATGTCATTGCCAGTTTTAAAGAATAGTTCAGCAGTTGCTGGAATTGTTTTTTTGCTTTTTGCCATTGAATGGTTGCAGTTATAAAACAGCTTTTCTGATATTGGTGTCGTTCATTGGAAAATGAAGGGATGAGGAAAACCAAACAATTTATATGGGAGTTTAAGATTTGGATTTTTTGATACTTATTTGCTATTGCTGGTTCTGTTGTTTTTAAAGATGTAGAAATTAATGATTAATTATTTGGCTCAAAGCAAGATTTTTAACAGAGAATTTAAATTAAACAGAAATTAAAAGAAGTTTCCTATTTTTGCTTTTGTTTAAGAATTCCTAGATCTGCATCATGGGGCAATCAAGTAGCTGCTTATAACAACTTTGTAGCTAAGTGGGTGAATAAATTGTACTCATAAAGAGATAAATGACCGAAATACGAATCACTAGACGTCATACTTTGTTGACACAAAGCCGATGTTATACTGACGATGTCAGCTACTTATCCTGTATTTGAAATTGGATCAACCATTACACTATACTCACTTATGTTAAGATATCAAGGGTGGCGTGGTTTGGTGGTTAGAGCGCACAATACAATACAAGCGGCCCAGGTTGCGACTCCAGCTGTGGTCTTCTCTGCTAACATCATGCAATTGCTTTCTAAGAGCGTGACCAATCCACCGTCATTTGCACCTCTTTATCTCAATCGATAAGAGTTTGATTAGACATAGTTATGGTTCAAAAATGTCGAGATTCCTGCAAAGAGAGCGGTTCACGGATACTTGATAATTTTTCATATCGCAGGTATGCTGCGTTCCACGTTTTGCAACCATACAAAATGGTGGTACATTGGCTTAGAATACCGAAATTTTCGTACGTAACGATAATATGCATGATCTCCTGCATGATATTAGATGTCCAAAAAGTTTAACACGCTTTCAAACCTCCGTTTCCCAAGGTAGCATAATTGACAGACGTCTTCAATTTCTTCATTGCCAATAACAAATAATTCCTGTGACGTGGTATTGATACGGAGAGTTTTAGTCTTCGTAATATTTATTCCCAAACCTACAGCTTCCGCTGCCAGTATTAGGTCCAAAGAGCCATGAGCCAGGAGACAGACATCATTCGTATAATCGATGTCTTTAAGCCAACTTTGCAGTTCTCATGTTATTCCTCTGTCGTCAAAGAGGGCTTTCTCAAGAATAGTGAACAGAACTATAATAAATAGCGTGTGCCGCTGTGGTATGGTAGGTAAGACACCTGCCTACCAACCAGTAGGTCCTCGTTTCAATACCAGGTCAGACCATCTACAAAAAAAGCTTTTTAACAGCGGTATCACCTCATAACATTAGCAAGTAACTGGTTATGAGTATTACTACTATCGAAAACTTCTCTAATCCATTTGCCGTTCGGAGCCGGCGTTTAAGCTGTAGGTCGCTTTCAATGAGGCTAAAAATAGAATCGAGTGCAGCTCATAGACTGAGAAAAGTCCCCATGTTCCTTCATGAAATGTTATGGTAATTAATATATAAAATAAATAACAGTGGGGACAGGACATACGCTTGCCGGACTCCAATTTCCACTTCTATCGGTCCGCTTAATAGCTTGCTATGCCTAACTCTGCAATATGCATTGCGATATAAACCCTTAATGAGTTCAATGAGCTTAAGCGGAGCTACCTTCCATGCTAGTGAACTTCATATCACACCAATCTGTCAAAGGCTATAAAGCAAAAATACAGTAGTGAACGCTACTCCGCAGATTGTTGTGTAATGATATGGAGAGTATTAATATGGTCTATAGTAGATTTTTGTGGTCTAAATCCAGCTTGTTCTTGTCTCAACAGTGGTGTTACTCTTTCGGAAATTCTCTTGGAAATAATTTGAGCGATAGCCTTGTTAGCCATGCACGGCAAGGCTCTTTTTTTCGAGATATTTATCAGCACATTCTCAGAAAGATCACTTGGTTGGTTGCCGTTCTCCCAGAATTATGGAATAATTGGGTATATTATTGTAGCGCTAAAAAGGGAATCAGATCTTTATTGCTCTGCTGGTATTCAACCTATTCCAGGAGTTTTGTTATTCTTGAGGCTGCTCATGGAGTTCGCTATCTCCTTGATGGTTGGGCAAACAGACGGGAGGTGTGGGACCTCCTCATGCAACTTGCATGCACATTCATGCCGCACAGGTTGACATTTTACCATTTTTAACTGATTTAAAGCCGTATAAAAGCTGTAAAACTACAAACAAATTTATATAATGCCGGCGGCTTTTGTTATTAAAACAATTCTAAGGCTTTTTTGTTACCCAAATGAAGTATATTTTTTAATTAAAATATGAAATATATTTTAGTCGGTTTATTCGCTCTCTTGAGAATTCACAAGAAATATTTAATTTTTAATATTTTTTATTTTATTAAAATCTTGTCGCCTTTCCTTAGAAAAAGCACGACAACCGTTCCGCTTTTGTTTCTGTTAAAAATAATTTGCCAGTAAATTAAATAGAAATGCCCATCCTGAGAATATTGCCATGGCAAAGTGAAAAACAATGGCAATGTGTGACTGTAAAGCTGACTGGCTGGCCAGCGGTAGAAGGTGAGTAATTGAATCTCTTTATTAAAGTCTTCGGTCTTGTGGAAGTAAAATTTTGTCATTCACCTTGTTTACCAGTAGATTTCTATTTTATCTTCTTTTTTTCCTTCATTACGGTGATCCTTTTGTTGTTGTTTTTGTATTCCAATGTAAGTTTTTTTTAACTGTTTTTAAGGTCTTAAGAAAAAAACTTTTTCAATTCAATGTAACACTTGTTTTAACACAATCATTATATATATGTACACACACACACACACGCGCGTATTTACACTGGTAGCAAATTATTGCAGACCCCAAGACTCACAAGGCTTCTCCAGTAGTAGTCCCCACAATAATAGCCCATTTAAAGCGGATCAATGCTTATGTTTAACTTGTTTAACTTCTCAAGCTATCAAGCAGACTATGTCTGTCTCTCTCTCTCTCTCTCTCTTTCTCTCTCTCTCTATCCTTAAGAGCTATACTCATATACACAGAAGCACAGAGAAGAAGCATTTAATAAAACAAAACAAAAACAACAACAACAACAACAACAAGCAATTGTTAGTGATTTTTTGTTTTTCTGTTATTTATTTGTCTCTTTTGTTTACACTTTTTGTCCATTTGTTTTCCACTGCTACTACTACAACCACTCCACTCATCCTACCACTTAAAGTCATTCTCTTGAATTCGATTTGTAGTTTTAGTTGCTATTGCTGTTGTTTTAATTGTTTGCTTCCTGGATACATAAACGTGATCTACATATCCAAACCATGTTGGAGTTATGACCTATACGAATGACCAACGTTTTCTGGCTTCAACATCATGATGAATCAGATGAATGGTTTTTTGCAAATTGTGTCGGCACAACCACGTGACATGGCCTTATACGATTGTCAAGTATCGATAGAGCCCAAAAAATTAGCCAGGCTTATCAATTGACTATATAGCTGGTGAGTTTTGTTTAAAAAAAAATTAAACAACAAATACATATACAAAGATTCATACGTTAGAGCATAAATACAAATGCACTTACACAAATACATTTTGCTGATGAGTGTTTGCCTAGAATATCCGTTTCCAGGCAAAACGAACCTGACCAACACAATAGGTTGCAAGAGGAAGGAAGTGAGCAATTGTTGGAAAAGAAACAAATTCTATTGAATTAAAATTGTATACATACTGTAGTCGTTTTTGCATGAAAGCACAGTGGGTCCAGCTTTAGGTGAAGATTTGGGTGTTTGTTTTTAGAAAAGTACACAAGAACAGAAGAAAAAAAGAAAGAAGCGAAGACAGTGTTAGAGAATTTTGTGGACTTGCGATAAGAAATCCAATAGAATGGTACAAAATATGTCGACATACAAAAAGAAAACATGAATCAAATGACAGTAAGGCGAACGGGAAAAACCAGTCAATACGAACATATCCCTCAGTTTATTCACCAATAGCTCCGAAAAGTCATTAAAGTATTTTCCGTTTAAAAGGCAAAAACAGTGGCCTTTATCGTATTTCCACATTTTTGCCCTGTATTACAGAAAACAAGCTAAATTTTTCTTTAGTCATGATAAAGGTCAATATCTATACAGCGGAGGACAGTGACATGCTAAGTGAAATATCGTTTCCTTCTCCTTCATATTACAAAAACTATGACAGTATACAGCGAGAGCTTCAAACTTACTTTATTCCATGATAGTCGCCATAGGATTCATCATTTGCTCTCGACAAAGCATACAAATCGCGAAATTTTGAGCATATACATGCTAAGTCAAAAATCCACAGTGAAAATCACCGCTGATACTGGTGATGTTGATACTGATGACCTGAAAATTCCTCAATTTGAGAATCGTTAAGTCGTTTTCGATCTTTTACTATCATTATCATCATCTAAGTTACGTTAGGTTACGCGGTTCTCTCGCGATTTACAATTTCAATCATGGCCTATTGTGATGTCCCCTATAGAACAAACATATTTTTTTTCCGTCACTCCTCTAGGGAACATATTGGCTTTCCACAAAGCATACATTGCTTTGTTTCAGTTTCTTTAATCAATTTGATCATACAAACTAAGTAGATGATTAATCCACTGTAGCTTCCACCATATGATTTTGCGTAGTGGTGAAGATCCTTGCTAATTGGTGGTGATCTTTGCTTTAGCACTGTAATTTTTTCCCAGTAGGTGGCGTGTTTTCCTAATTATTTTTCTGATGTTTGTCATCATGGCCAAAGGTGTGCTGGAAGGTTAGGAGGTGAGCTTCTTCTTTATTTTTTGATAGAGTTGTCTGGAGAAAAGTTGAAGCCTCTTTATTAAATATTCGAAGCCACAGACACACTAAAGAGGCCGAAAGGCAGGACATGAGAGCCAACTAGAATGTTTGATGAAGTTAATCAACTTTGGCAGTGACATATCCCTAAGACAGTCCAGATCATGTAAGTGCCTTAGTATAAGCTCCCATAGAGTGTGACATGTATAGAAAAGGTGTTGCACCGAATCCTCCTCCTAGCCTTTATAGCTCCTACAGTAGCATGGAATGGTTTCATGCGCTCTGACATGCGGCCTACCATACAATGCCCTCCTTCCAAACCTAAGAAGAGACTTAGTCCTTTCCATAGAAAGAGAAGGGCAATGCATTCTGGATATTCTACAAGTGGTGATATTGGTCTACCTATGTACCATCTTGCCCAGTGCCTATCTATCGATCAAACTGACCAACACACACAGAGGTGTATGCACATCCCCCTGCACGGGGGCCAGATAAGACCCCTAGTAGCACACTCTGAGGCCCGCATGACTCGAAACTCAGCAGCTGAGGAGTTATTTCAATTTAACCACATACGAGTCGAGAGTCTATGTGCAGCGAGACTATCTACATAGATCCTAATAGTCCTTAAAGCGTCGAGATTTAATTCCCAGATACGCCTAGTGGCTCTGTTTATAGCGTAAGCCGCAGCCTGAAAAACAAGGCATCGTGTAGTCTGTGAGAAACCCTGAGGCCGAGGTCGAGTTTTCGGTATAGACCGCGACAGATCCATCACACCACTCATCCCTAGAAGGTATCCTACTGCTGTACGCTCTACCGAAGCTCAAAATAGATACAAACCCATTTGTCCGAACCGTTTATATAGGTCCGCCCACTTCCTGTATATTGGTACCATGTCAAATACAAACATATACCAGCCCACCCGATTCTATGAGTCTAAGTGCATACTTTGCAGAGACACATTTGTCAGAAATATCCGGTGGTGGTATGCTCTTCATTATCTCCAGATCGGCCTGAGGAACGAAATTAATGTCACCGGTGATTGCCAGACAAGCTAGCCTCTACACCCTATTCAAAATGACCAGTTGTGACCCAATATCCACCGCTTCCACCAGACAAGAGCAACATAGGTGAGGATTGACCCAAAGACTGCGGTCTACATCCAATACAAGACATGGTGTCTAAGATCCCATTTTTTGCAAAGTGCCTTTCTCATTAGACTCTCAGCATTACGTTTCCACGAGAGCTTTTAGTCTCAAATCATGCTCAGGTACTTAGCCTCCTTCGAAAATTTCAGAGTAATGCCGACCAACGTTTCCGGCCTAAACTCTGGTATCTTATACGCTTGCTAAACAGGTATACAACGTAAAGACTCCTAGCAACGCAGGAAGTGTACTGTAGTAGTGTTATATAAATAAATTTTGACCCATAGTGCATTAAAGCAATAATTTGTATTTTTTTTATTTTGTATACTACAAAGAGTGCTTCCCCATAAATCCTTAAATTAGTTTGAGTTTTTGTTTTTATTGGATTGTTTATTCCACTTTTGTTTTTTAATTTATTATTATTTCTGTTGTTGTTAGTGTTGCTTTTAAAATGTATTATATAATTGCTTATTGGATTTCGTTGCTATTGCTACTTGAAACGCTTTATTCGTTAGCTATTGGCTGGGTATACGTTTCTGTTGCTCATAAATTATATTCACACCAGTCCAGTAAACTTCCGATATTTCGTTGTTTTTTGTTCCAGAGCTTTTTTCTTTTTTCTTTTCATTTTTAAATTATTAGTTTTCTTGTTTTTGTTGTTGTTTTTTTCCTTTAATCTATTGTTCAATTTAAAATTCAGTAGTTGTTTTAAGTATTTTAAGCAGCATTTTAACATTTTTACTAAATGCAACGGCCACTTTCAAACAATTTTTTTCTTCTCGTTTTCGAAATTGTTTATAAAGAGTTGTTGGCTACACTACACATACAAGAGTTGCGATATTTTTTCATTAAATTTGTTGTTTGTTTTTTCTTTGGTTGGCGAGTAAAACAAAAGCTAATGTAGCAGTAGTAGCAGCAGCAGTAGTAGTGGTAGTATAAGCAGCAGCAGGAATTGTGTACAATAAAAATTTATTGCAGTTTTTTATCTAAATAAGATCTACTTTAGCTCTACTCCAGTGCATTCTTCTTTCAAAACAGAGCAAATTTGTTCCATTAGTAAAACGTTTTCGATGAAGTTCTCTCTCTCTCTCTCTCTCTCTCTCCCACTCGCTCTTTCTCTCTGTAGGGCCAGTGGCTTGATGCATAGACAACATGGTGTAGGTGTTGCCCAGTTGGTACTGTGCAATTGGAAATATGTTGCAAGCTGTATAGACCACCAAACATTAGCAGCTCAACCTCAACATTATTTAGTTGAGAGTAGTTTGTAAACGGAGTATACAGAGTACGTGGCCAATTGTAGTCGTAGTTGCCATTTTCATTGTTTAATAGACGGTGGTATGGAATTTAAGTTTTAACTGAATTGTGTAGTGGAAAAAATGTAAAGAATTGGTAGCAGAGACAGACAACACAATAAAGTATGTTGTTGGGACAAGTGTAAAATACTACACAAAAACCGCCAATTTTTTTAGATTGTCTTCTGTGCTTTTGGTTTTTGTTTTATATTTTGTTCTATTACTGCCCTTAATATGGTTCGTTTTAAATAACCGGGAAAGACTAAAGAAATCTTATTAAACTAAATAGGGTTTTCAAAAAGCACACTGAGGGAAAAGATAAGCTAAAAGTTAAATACCATTTTATTATTCATTTTTTTATTTCCAGTCCGGTAACTATCAATGTAACACCGCTTACGTAGTTGTCATCTATGACTGCTCTACTAACGACTGGTGCCAACTTAGTTGCATAGTTTTAACGAAAATTTAATATAATGTTACGAAAATGAAAATGCCTAAAAAGATGGACTAACATTTGTACGTTTAAAACTATAAACTTTATAATGGAATTTATTTTATTGGTTTGTGTCAAGGCTGTGGTGATCATAGTCAATGGTATATTTGTTTGAACAGTGTTGCCCTAGTCGCTTATTTAATTCAAATTCTTAACAGAAATTGAATAGAAGATTTTGGAATTCACTAGAACATTCAAAATTAATGTTAATTTATTATAAAAGCGGCGCATTGTGCTTAGTCAGTCAGTTATAATATAACAGTCAAAGAGTAAAGTCATGCTAAGGTGTTAGTAAGAGTGTTGAGTAATTTGTGTATTAGGTGGAAGTTAAATAGTAAGACCCTGTATAAAGACAAATAAAGACTGTACAAATATAAATTCTTGTCAGTTATTTTATTTAACGCAATTTAAAAGAACTCTAACGTTTTAAAAAGGTTGAAACGTAACAATCTGAATTGCTTGGGGAAATTGGAATTGCTTATGGGAGTAGACAACTGAAGACAACTGTTTAGGTAGTTTTGGGAAATTGACTAGCGAATGGTGGGCAGGTAAATCTACCTATTAATGGATCAGAAACATTGGGCCGCATTTCGATAGATGAAGAATGGAATGGGTATTGAAATTGCTCAGATTACATGGAACGAACATTGGGCTCCTGATAAACACGCTCAAATGTTAAGCATGCCATATTATGATTTTTGGAGAAGCTGAAGTGCTCGACATTTGACGGTTTGATGCTGACTGTGCCTTAGCAGAGATGGTGACTTGGAAAAAATAAATGTCTCAATTATAATAGTGGACAACAGGATTACATCCTTGAATCCAAGTTAGCTTGTATGCTGAAACAAAATAAATGCTTAATTAATACTATGAGCACTCCGAATCATCAAATTTAAATGTCCATAAGCGGTTGACGAAGGTTTCTTGCAGTTATAGTACATAGTACCCCCACAAATATTATTAAGGTGGGTCTTCGGGGAGGTGGCGTAGTGTAGTGGTTAGAGAGCACGCATAACAACAAAAGCGACCCAGGTTCGAGTCCCAGCAAAGAAAATGACGAAAAAATGTTATTGCGGTTTTGAGTGTTCAAAAAAGAGACTTCAACCTTCCACCAGGCAAATTCATCTGAAAGAAGCCCTCTCTTCCAGCTTATTTCTAGCTATGATGACAAGCATCAGGCGAATGGTCAGGAGAAAAACGTCACCTAGTGGGAAAAAATTACAATGCTAAGTAAAGATCATCACCACCATTTAGTTAGAATCTTCACCACTACACAATCATATGGAAAGGAGCTACAGTAGCGCATCAATCATCTATACTTGAAAAATCAACACGATTAATGAAATTGCGACAAGGCAATGGATGCTTTTTGGCATGCCAATGTGTTCTCTAGAGAAGTGATGAAGGAAAAAAAAGAGTCGTCGTTCAACAAACTCATGGAATGATATTAGACGAACCTGGAATGGAAGTACGTTAGGTGATTGAGACTGTAAGCCTCTTAAAAGAGTGGATGCATTACATTTTGGATAATAGAAAAGCAGTAACAATGATTATTACAGCTATTGCTTACACTCAAACACAAGTGCAACCCTGTAACCATTTCATTATAGATTTATCACAGCATACCAGAGACAAAAAAATTATCAAAACAATGGGTTTTTGTTGAATGTATGTCGTTTGACATCTACTCCGTTTGGTTTCCTTCGTAGTTCACTGCGCGCAAGCAATCAAGTATAACTCAATCGAAAGGACTCCATTTTGACCAAACTCGCCAGATTTTCTACCATCTCCGATGTAATGTATACAAATATGGTATGCAGTCTCTATGCTTGAGATATATCAGTAGGTTATTAGGTCGGGACACAAGATAACACACTAAGGTTGTTTAGTATGTAGCTGCCAAGGTCAAACCTACTACTAGCCATAGTACGTTTTTCATCAAATGGGGACCACGTTAACTTGTCAACTGGCGCTAATGTCCAAATTACTCGGATCCACTCGGAATAAGTCATTTCGACTATACGAAAACGAGTTAAACGAATTTATTCAGAGCTTTTGAACATTTAAATATTGATTTGAAATGTTAGACGCAGGCATACAACGCAAGCGGCCTAGCTTCAAAACCTAGCAGAGGAAATGACGGAAAATAAATTTTAGTCGCAGCTACGAGAGTTTAGTAAAGTAACTTCAACCTCCCTCCAGACAAATCCTTCTAAAGAAGCCATCCTGACCATCCTGCTTACCTCTGGCAGTGATGATGAACATCACACGAATAATCAGTAGAAAACACCGCTTATGGAAAAAAATTACAATGCTAAGTAAGGATCACCACCACCACTTAGCAAGGTTCTTCACCACTACACAAAATCATATGGCAGCGCGCTACAGTAGATTAATTATCTACTTAGCTTGAGAATCAATTTGATTACTGAAACTGAAACAAAACAATAAATGCTTTGTGCAAAGCCAATATGCTCACTAGAGGAGTGACGGAAAAAAATTATTAGTTTGAAGCAAAAACAAACTCATCTAATGAGGTTCTATAGTCAACTACGGCTTATTAAGATATGCTACACCATTCCGAAAACTTTCCAAATTAAAACCGTTGTGACTATTTTCTGTTTTCAGTATTTAAGACAAGGATTACCGGTATTTTTTATTTAACAGTTAGTTTGTCTATATTTCGATGCACAATTTTATTTAATTACGAGTTAGACCACAACGCCTCAATCCTTGTTTCCTTTTTTTTCGGTGTACATTTTTAAAAATATATACTACGCCACACTTTCCCACCCTCTCCGCGAATAAACAAATAAGCATTTGTGTCCTATTCTCAGTCCTCGGTTCTCCTATGCACTAAGAAAGAGTCTTTAACACAGTGTACTCACTCGTTCGTAGTATAGCATGTCATTTGTTTGCATCAGTGGTTGTTTACTTTTGTGGTCTGAGGATTTGTTCAAATTATCCAAACTGCTACTACTACAACAATAATAGCAAAAAAAAAAAAAAAAATACAAGAAACAGCAACAAAAACAACAATAATATTAAGATTGAGCTAAAATTGCATTCATTGGCTTTAAGAAGAAAGAAAGTCAACCGCAGCCACAGAAAATAAATTTAATTCCAACAGAATTTTAATAGAGAAATGAAACGAAAAGAAAACAATGGATTGAATTAAATAAAAATAGAAAAAAAATGAAAAACTATAATGGGTAGATTCTATAATATACACTTCACACTGACAAGAGTTTATGGGAGGAGATAAGGGGAAATTGAGTTTTTAAGAAGTGATTTCTGATTTCTGTTCTGTATTAACGATTGTGGAATAATTTGAATGCCTAAGGACTTGTTTAGTTTATAAAAGATCTTAAGTTTTGAATAGAATATAGGAATTTTGTTATTTTATAGTTCTAGTGTTTGCTGGTCGAAATTATTGGCTTGTGCCCGATAATTGTGTGCGTCTCTTTCTGAAGAATGTTTGGTAACTGCGCTTAAGCCAAAATCGGTGTAGTGGAGGCTTAAATACTTTTCAAGCTTTACCCTATTTTGGATACTGAAATATTTTTTCACTACACTGTACAACAAGCTTACGAAGAGACAGTGACGAAAACCTTACATATTTAAACCAATGGTATGAAATATAATTACCAGAATGCAGGTTAATATTGCATGTAACGTTTCCAATTTGTGATGTTTAAAATACACAGAACGAGCCTACTGAGTATTCGAGACAGTAACAAAAACCTCACATATTTAAACCAATGGTATGAAATATAATTACCAGAATGCAGGTCAATATTGCATGTAACGTTTCCAATTTGTGATGTTTAAAATACACAGAATGAGCCTACTGAGTATTAGGTAGGTAGGAGAGATTGTCAGCCTCGCCACATAACGTGTTGCCCCCGTTCTATTCATTAGAGTCCTGGTGATCAAATAGAGGTACCGCAGCTGTTCCACAGGTTAGATCGGAGATAGTCTAATAAACTTGACTGTGAACCTGATGTCAAAAATCGATAGCTCCGAGAAGCTATCGATAAAGGGACAGCCAAGTGCGAGAAGTCTTCAACGTGCCAAAGACGGACACTGGAAGAGTGGATCACTGTCTCCGCCTTCTCAGCCAATCCACAGCACCGACAAAAGTCATTTGTAGGTAAGCGCTGCCTTTATGCGTGGCTACTCATGACGCAATGGCCCGTGAGGATGGATAGAACAGAAAAGATGCTCCGACGGTGAAGTTAGAAGAGTTAATTGTTACACTTCAATCGGGGCCAGGTGAGTTTGACGATAAAGCATGAGTCACCTTCTGTCTAGGCTCTTTGGGCGTCCAACATATACTTTCGCTTGATCGCTAGCTTAACGGAGTTAAGAGGCACGCCCACCCTCACATGATTATGAATGTCCGAAAGATGTATGTCCGCCTTGGCGAGATGTACACAAAGCTGTCGTGTTAATGCCACAAGGGAATCACGGAAGTCACACCCGAAAGAGATAGCTGCCTGGCTATCAGAAAATGGCCATCACATTGGCCTTAAACACAGCTGTAGTCCGGGAGTGTGAAAGAAACACCAAAGTTGAGACTTGCGGAAAAAATTCCACTGCCCACCCTGTTCTATAGTCTAGAACCGTTCATATGGACATCTACTAAGTCGCTGGAGATAATAAAGCCAGAGGCCCAATCTTCCCCTATACAGTTCAGGTTCAGATGAGTCGTAGTCGATATCACTCAGTCTCCAGGGTTCCTCATATAGAATAGAGGAGTGCCCCGAGAGGATAATATGCCAGCACTCAGTCTCACCGCTAAAAGTTTGGTTCATTGCCTGACAAGTATATCCAAAAGGAGCCATCCAAGCTTCACAAAAAGAGCTCTTGTTGGGTTGGCACATAACGCACCTGTGATCTGGATTGTAGTAGATCTCCTGACCTTGTCATAGAGTCTGACATTACAATCTTTATCGAAAGCCGTTAACCAGAAGACTACTCCATACAAAAGATTCAGTTCAATAACCGCTGAATAAATACAGCGAATAACGCAGCAATGGGTGGTTCAAACCATCTTGCGAGCTCTCTCAGCCAAGTTGGCTTTCCAACTTAAGTTAGGGTCAAAAATCTGGCCCAGATATTTAACAGTTTGACTCTAGTTAGGCCTGGTCCCATTCACACTGGGCAACGTAAAGTGAGGTTGATATCGATATTACCATGGTTCTTACTAAAACCAAACTCCCTACGCCACCCAGATACAATCCTCAGCGAAAAAGTGTGCTTGCCCGACATTGATCGTATTTAAGGAAGAAAGCCAGCAAACATAAGTACATTCTCGCTCGTGTAAGGATCTCTTCACCTGTGAGATCAACAAGTAAAGTACTGTCTCTACTCATCTGACCTAGTATACGCATGCTGAGAGGCAGACAAAAATGAAGGACTGATAGAGCAGTTCCTAATATACAGAAGAATTCTTTCGAGTGAATATTATGTTGGACAAAATCGGAAACTTTACGACTTACTAGCTTGTAGGAGCTTATGCTCAAAGTAGGGAACTATTCAATTTACTACAATTAATTATTAAATTATGTCTCTAAGATCTTCTTAATGGCTTAGAACTTTAGTTACTAATAATTGGTTAGATGCTTATATTTAAGATTAAAAAGATTTATTTTTTAATTCGCAACCATAGCTAACCAGTTGCTATATAAATAAGAAAATTTATTAAGAATTTTAAAAATAAGAAGAAACTTCTTTACAAAACACAACTTTTTAAGCTCCTCATATATCAAATCGCCTTAAATTCAAAATTATTTGGTCAACTGCTTTAAAAACACAATGACTTTACTCTTTATTACTTAACAACCACCCACTGTGTTTACTTTTGCCACTGATGCACTTTCAAGGCAACTTTTCTACTGGATTTAAGAACTAAACAACAGCAGCACATTTTAAACCCTGTTCTTCTCTGCTTCTTAATGCCATAACTGAGATGTAACAAAAAAAAAAAAAAAAAACTAAACTGAGCTCACCATACTGGAAATCATTACTTAATTTAAGTTTTTTTTTTACAAAAAACTATTGCTTTGGACAAAGATTTTTCATAATTTTTGCACAGTTTCTCCATCTTATTTGCTGTTAAACAATTGTTATTATTTTGTGGAAAAAAACAACAAAAAAAACTTGTTAAATTGCACAAATAATAAAAATGTGGTAAAAACCTCAATAATAAAGTTATAGAAGGTCAGAATCGACTATAAGATAACCTATAACATATGTGAGTAATATGGTATGATATTGGATGATCATTTAAACGAAAGCTATGGCTGGCACTATGCTGGTCAAATTTACCAGGAATTTTAAGGCAAATTTAACACTCAGTTACTGGGATGCAATGTTATGATAGGCTTTTTGCAGATTTACTTAAATTATTATTAAACGAAAATATTACGTTAATGAATTTCATCTTGAATGAACTAAGAAGTTTGGCTATCTTTCCGATTTCGGGAAACCAATTTGCAGCGCAGTTGAAGATCAATGATGTTTTAGTCTTTGTTTGAGTTAAATTTTGTATTTTAGTGCCAAAATGGTATAGAAGACTTACAGGGACCAAAAAGTGAATAATTCTGACTTTAACAGACCGCTCGCTACAGAATTTACTGACCTTTGCTAAGAACCTATTCGCTTAGATAGATCACAGCAGATACACTTAAGATATAAAAGATAAAGGCTACTATCCCTGGAGAGTTCGATTACCGATTTACTATAAAGGATGGAGGATGTCTGTTAATGGTTTTGAGTAACATTTCTTAAATATGAAAAACAGAAAATAGTGCCAACGGTTCAAATTCGAAGAGTTTTCTGGATGGTATAGTAGTTCTTGTGAAGACTGCAGCGCTTTATTCTTTATAGGATGAGTTTGTTTTTGCATCAAATCAATAATTTTTTTCCGTCACTCCTCTAGGGAGCATATTGGCTTGCCTGTATCCCTGGGGAGTTCGATGACCGATGTACTATAAAGGATGGAGGATGTTTGCTGATGGTTTTGAGTAACATTTCTTAAATATAGAAAACAGAAAATAGTGCCAACGGTTTAAACTTGAAGAGTTTTCTGGATAGTGTAGTAGTTCTTAGGAAGCCTGCAACGCATTATTTTTTTTATAGGATGAGTTTGTTTTTGCCTCAAATCATTAATTTTTTTCCGTCACTCCTCTAGGGAGCATATTGGCTTGCCATAAAGCATCCATTACTTTGTTGCAGTAATCGAGTTGATAAGTAAATAGTTAATCCACTGTAGCTCGCTTCAATATGAATATATGTAGTGGTGAAAATTGTTGTATTGCACCAATAATAAGTCTATTTGATATACCAATCGTGTGATTATACAATTTTTTGGCTCATACGGCAACTCACAATATTATTGTGCTTATTTATCACAATGAAATGCAACCCTGGTGCGACAATCGTGTGCACCAATGTAAATCCAAAAATACACCAATATGTATTGTAATCTTGTGAGGCAATTGAAGAAGACAATACTCACAAATTTTAATTTTTTTAAGTTGATTTCTTTCTGAAACAACACGTATTTGTACGGTATTAATAATTGTTATCCCTAAAAATATGCATTTTTTAATTATTTATATGTAAATTGCATCACAAACGTCCACCATTTCTTTTTTTCATAATTCTAACTTTTTTATCAAACGGACACACGATAATCAAAAACGATGTCATTTTTATTTTTTTAGAGAACAAATCATCTTTACTTTAGAGGATTAAATATAATTCGTAATTATATTCCAATTTAAATAGTTGTTTATTGAATTAATTTTGTGTAATTTAATCAAATGTTTTCTCACATGCACCATCAATCAATGGCCTTTCATGTGAGACAATCTCTGACCCACACACTTCTTCTTTTCTTTTTTTTTTGTATTTATTTAATTTTTTTTTTATTTATTTGTGAAATGAGCTCAATATAAATAACGAGGACGATATTTTATTTTTTTAAAGAACGAATCATTTTGAACACCAAAAAAAATTTTATTTAATTTATCACAACAGCTGATTCACAGAGTTGCCGTAAACTAGAACAATCGTGTGACAGTGTTGGAACAATTATTGTCAAAACATCGTGACAATAAATTTTGTTTAAAATAAGACAATCGTGTGAATACAGAATTTTTAATTGGGACAATTTTATTATTGTTCGCTAATTTATCACCATAAAAATTGTCACTATCAGATTGGTGTATTTGAAGAAATCGTGTGATCCCAGCATAAGTGGTTATGATCACTACTTTTTTCCCTGTGCCGTTTTCTCTTGATCATTCGTCTGATGTTTGTCATCATGCACATAGGTAAGCTGGAAGTTGAGGAAGGCTTTCTTAAATGGATTTATCTGGAGGGATGTTGAAGTCTCTTTATTAAACACTCGACGCAATTAAATTCTTCAATTCAAATTAAATTCTTTTTTTATAATGTTTTCTGCTGCGATTCGAATCTGGGCTGTTTGTGTGGTTTGCCTGCGCTCTAACCACTACACTATACCACCCATTTTTCGCGGAAAGCTTGTATTTCTTGTGACTCTGACTAGATGTATGGTTGCATTGCAACTAACAGTGTAGTGGCGATTTAGATAGTCCTCGACTCATGCTGCCAGAAAATTTAACTCGGATGCTGATAGGAACTAGGGTCCGTTTTCTTCTTGAAAACAGGAATTTAAATGTTCAATATCTGAACCTGCCCTTTTGTAAAAGTCGATAGCTGTTAGAAGATTGTGTAGATGCTTATTTAAAGCGGTCTTTAATGATTTTAGAGATTATCATGGAAAAGTGGCTTGAATATTGCTATTATGTTGACATTCATTGATATCACGATCATATGCACTTCAGCCCAATAAATCTTTTGTGCAAGCCTATACGCTCACCACATCAGATCGAGGCTATGATCAAAGTCAATTATACTACTTGGCGGGATAACAAATGCCCCTCTAGGAGTCCCCGTAGCTTCAACCAGGAATCTTATTTTGCAAGCCGAGACAGCATGACACTGGCAAGGAAAATGTTTAGATGTCTCAGCATACATACATCTTATAGAACCTCCAACGATCAATAGAAACATTATCGAAGAAATAAGTACGATGTCTAAAACCAAAATGTTCTCTAAAATAGAATAACTACTACTATTAGTATGTTTCTGTTGTGTAAAAGTAGTCTATGGCATTCACCTGGAGAGAAACCTTTTCCCCTGTTTTAGTCCAGAGACAACTTTTGAATGAACTCCTCTTTAACTTAGAAGCCGATTTTTCTTCTGCGATATTCCACAGTGACAAAGAAAGACGATGCAGGTTCAATGACGACCCACCGAGGTCCCATGTTTGGGACACAATCAGCCCTCTTCATTTTATGGTAGTCCTCATCATACCCAATTAGTGTAACTCTAGCAGGATGACAAGACCTTTAAGGCTGTTGGACTACCCGATATAATATAACAAACATTTCGACTTCCTCCTCAGGCACTGCTCAATACACTCCTCTATCGGTATAACAACGAAATTTTAAGAGAACATGGCGAACAAGTGAAACTGTTTCCAGATTTCTACTCCTGATACTCGTCTCTCTCACAGTGCACATCCGTTTGTGATAAATTTACCAGTGTATCGTACAATACATTTCAATAGCGTCAGGCAAACTCATAGTAGTGCATTTTACAATTGTGGTAGTTATTTGAGAGTATCCCACTCAGGCCACCTTACGCTGTATTTTACCACTTGTTTTCTCTTTACTTCTCTTTATTTATTTTATTGCTTATTTTTTGCCTATGTTTGGTAAGTAAGTAGAAGTAAAAACGAGAGAGAAGAGCAGCTCTACAGGCAAAACTAATTCTTTAGCCGTATAAGGAACAGTTTCATTTTAGAGTTCCATGCTTTCACTGCTTTCTTCTTCAAGCTATTTTCCTTCTTTAAGTGCAACTCACTGCAAAGGCTATTTCCCAGGGAGTTAGTAGCGCAAAAAAAGAAAATTAAATAAAAATTTGATAATCAATTAAAAATTCGCGACTGATGTAGTTTAAGTAGGATCATGGGCCGATTTAATGTGGTCGTTCAGCCCTAAAAGAAAAAAACTTCAAAATTTAATTCAAATGTGTTGAAAACTGTGATCTGTACTCTGATCATAACGAACAGAGGAGCATGTTCTTTCCATTACAGAAAATTTAGATAAGGAATTCCTGCATTTACGATGTTATGAACGTTGGCTCAAACATATCACATCCTTACTATCTACGTGTTGATGTAGAATATAAAAATATTTATTTAGGATTCCATCCAGTCCTTCCTTGCAGCATATGAACAAGCATGACTAAGTGGAAACTATGAATTGTGGTCAACTGAACAATAAGGTTTAAAAATAATGTATATTTTTTTAACTCTTAAAAGTCCATCTAAAAAATGAAAAAGAAGATTTTCCTTTAAAAAGAGATTTTAAACAAATGTATGAATAAGTGCTTAACTTCAGGCACTTTTTCTCTGAATTTTATTTTATTTTTTTAATAAGAACATACTATACATATACTCGAAAATATAAAAATATTTTTTTATATAAATTTAACTCGTTTTTCTTAAAAAAAAAACATTATAAAGGGTCCGCCAAATAAAAATGCTATAAAAAAAAAACTACTGAATATTTTTTCAAATTTCTTTTTTTTATTTGAAAGTACAATTCTTTCCGGTTAATAATAGAAAATAATTTCATTCAAATGGCTGCCTCGGCTGGCCATGCAGTAGCCTACATGATCGGTCCAATTTTTAACCACATTATCGACTGTGTGCAGCTGTATTTCACCAATGGCTTCACGAATATTGTCCTTTAAAGTGTTAATTGTCTCTGGCTTGTTGGCGTAACACTTATCTTTGACGGCAACCCACAAATAATAGTCCAACGGTGTTAAATCGCAGCTCCGAGGTGGCCAACCACCATCAGCTCTGCGGCTGATAATGCGATCTTCAAAAACAGGGCGCAAAACATCGAGTGTAGCTTCGGCTGTGTGGCACGTAGTACCGTCCTGTTGAAACCAAGTGTTGCTAATATCCTCCTCTTCAATTTTTGTGAACAAAAATTCGTTCAACATGACCCGATAACGATCGCCATTGACTGTAACGGCCATTCCTTGCTCATTTTCGAAGAAAAAATGGCCCAATTATGTCTCTGGACTAAAATCCGCATCAAACAGTGACTCGTCTTGGGTGTATCGGCTTTTCAATGCATGCGTGCGGGTTTTCTGTGCCCCAAATGCGACAATTTTGCTTGCTTACATACCCGCCAAGATCAAAATGAGCTTCATCTGCCACATTACCATGATTTTCAAAGTAATGTCGCAATATTTCCCAGCGTTGTTCAAGCGTATACACAACCATATTCGTTCAGCGGAAGGATAAAACTAATTATCTGTCAAATCAGACATGAGCTGAGTATTACCATTCACGAAATAAGCAATAATTGAAAAAGAAAACGTTAGATGGCGGACCCTTTATATGGAATAAACATATTTTTCAAATGGAGACAAAACTAGTCGTAGAGAAAAGAGCTTAAAAAAAGGAAATATTTTTTTTTTATATCAAAATATAAGAGATTTACAGACTCACACTCGACTCATGCCCCATATATTACAACACTAAACTGGCAAGAGATTTGCTTAAAAAATATAAAAAATATTTTTACTGCATTTTTATGCAACCCTACCAACCCTCTTACCATATTTGTAACAATATTTTTTTTTGTGTTGCACTTAATGTGCTGCAATCAAAATTTTATACTTACGAGACCATAAATCAATAGAGTCCAGCTCACCAATATTTTGAGCATGATTTATAACAATAACAACAACAAGAACATCAGCATATAAAAAAATGTATATTTACTTGTGTGTTTATAAAAATAAAAGTAGAAAACGAATGTGTAACAACAAATATTGGTTGGGGTAGCCAAAGGAATTTTATTTTATTTTTTGTAACAAAAAACACAGAATTAACACAAGCATTACTCGACAAAGACTTATAGTGCTGGTTTGAGGTTTAAAAGGGATTATGTTGGTGTCATTCCAATGCTGCACAGAGGATTACATTTAAACAAACATAGACTTCAAGTTATAAAAACGCATAGAATAGTGCTTTGTTTACCACATATTTAATTTAAATTTAAAACTTCCGTAACCGTAGAAAATAATAAACTCTGATCTGAAGACTAATTAAATTTTATTATGTTTTAACTTTTTTTAAAACGTTTGAGTTCTTTTTAATTGCGTCCAAATAAAATAAACACCACTTTGTTGTTGTTTTACAGTTTTTATTTTAACACTTTTTACAGTATACCATTATAACTATACAGTCTTCAATTTATTTATCTTAATACCCGATTATACAACACTTATATTTATGCCCAGATACGATTTTTTTATGACTACAAAACGATGACTAACTTAATGTTCTTGTTCTTCTTATATCATCCGATTTCCGTTAAAATTTAACACTCAAAGATGGTCGATTCGGCAATGCTGCTAAACACACAAATAAGTATAGCATTGCCACAGTGTTACCAAAATCCCACAATACAGTTAATACAATACAATCTGCGGCAAGCGAAAATGGACTACCGGCGGAAATTCTACGGTTTAACATCCAAGCGGCCTCACATTACATCAGACTAGGAGGAAGAAGAGCATCATTATCGAAGTCAAAAAAGTTACCAAAAAGTGGCGACTTGAAAGACTCTTATAATTAGAGGGGCTTTTCACTGATTAACACTTCAAAGAAAAATAGACAACGTATTGCGAGACGAAAAAGCAGGCTTCATACCGAATAGAATATGCGTACTTCAAGCCAACAATTTATAAAGAATAATCATTTCAAGACAGCATTTGATACCGTCGGATGAAATGCAATTTGGAAAGCTTTACGTACAAGAGGAGTACCCCGGAAAATTATTCGAATAATAAGAACGCAGTTCGCTTCACAACGCGAACATTAGCCAACCATTCCACACCAATGCTGCAGTTAGACAAGGATGCGTACTATCACCTCAGCTATTCGCCATCATGCTGGATGACATATGTAATGAGCAAAGTCTGTTCAGAAAGAAAAGAGAGAACATGTAGTCTCTCAAGCCAACTTGAAGATCTGACCTATGCGAATGATATTTGTCTACTCTCGCATGAGATTTCCAGTAAGCAGTCGAAAGAAAGATTGGTTCGCATGGTTGGACTTGAGATAAATAGAAGACCAAGACCAGGAGAATATACAACACCAGCATGGAAAAAATCATGATACAAGGTTAACCAGTTGATTATGCAGATAGCTTTTGCTATCTGGAAGTACAATTACTACTAACGGCGCTGCAGAAACACACGTAGACTACAGGCTTTATAAAGCGAGAGTGACACTAGGATGACTAAAGTCAGTATGGAGAAGCTCATACTACCTTGATCAAAATGTTTCCGGAATAACCCCCGTGTTTTTTATTTTTATTTTTGTTAAGTTGGTACATCTGTTGTTGATATTCCCGCTAAGTCTTAGCGTTATAGCTTGACATCTGCAAAAGCTACGTTGCCTAGATGTACTGGTGTTTTTTTTAAATTTTGACCAAAAGGATCATTACTGGAGACGAGACGTGGGCTTATGAGTACGATATGCAGCCAGACATCAGGCAAGTGAATGGCGTTCACCAAATTAGTCGAGACCATTTTCAGTCAAAAAAAGAAGGCAATGCTCACGGTTTTCATAGACTACAACGCTGTAGTGCATTATGAATTTTTGCCAGAAGACCAGACAGTCGTTATTATTTGGGCGTTATGGGATAATTGCCGAAAAAACCAGAATTGTAGACAGAAAACTAGTGGATTTTTTGCAATATGATAACGCACTGTCGTACAGTGCCATCCTTGTTTGAAATTTTTGAACGAAATATACAATAAATACCATCCAACAGCCACCGAATTCATCTGATTAATTCATCTTTCTGTTCAATCGAGTTAAAAGACCAAGCGTTTCGCAAGAAGCACTGATGGACATACCGAAAACTGAATATCAAAAATGCCAGTGTCAAGCTAGATTTAGCGGAAATATCAACAACAGATATACCAAAAAAAAAAAAAAAAAAAAAAAAACGGAACGATGTGGCCACCACACAGGGCTTATTCTGGAAATGTTTTGATCAGATAAACTGTGTTAAATCAGTTCTGCTTTATGGCAGTGAAACTTGGCTTGTATCGAAATACATCACGCAAAAACTCCAGGTATTCATAAAGAAGTGCCTCAGAATCATATGCACAATATTCTGGCTTAACGCCATAAGTAACACAGAACTGTGAAATATGATGAATGAGGAACGAATACTGAAACAGATAAGAAAAAAAAAATTCGAAGAAGTACCGATAGTATCACAAGAATGTCACGCCGGTGAAATTCATAAAACTCAAGAAATCGTGGTCGATCAAGAAACACCTGGAGGGGCATAATCAACAGCGGTTGTGAACGCAAATTTATCCACCACACTGTGTGTGAACAGTCCTTTCAGAAGGGAAGTTATGGCGATGTAAAATGGGAATGGAAGTTCATGGAACGTTGCTCAAACATCCATTTTAAAGAAATGATTTTATCATGTGCACGTATCTATGCACGACGGATTTGCTATAGCCATCCCTGCTGATTTGACAAAACAAACTCAATAAATGGTATCAAATTCAACAGATCTACAAGCCTGAACCAAATGGCCACTATCAAATGGTAAAGTTCGGAAATGTGCGAAAAATTGTTCAGTTCTGCTGGAGCTGCATATAAATCAAAAACTCACTTAAAAAGAAATTTACTTGTGATAAAGAGTCAAAAATTAAAATTTCAATAATTAATTTTAAATATTTTGGGCTTAATTCTCTTTTCCTTCTTTGGCAATCTTTAACAGCGAATTATTGGTTCAAAGAATTGAATAGTTGTTTTCAATTACAACCAGAAAATAAAAGTGAAAATCTCTTCATTGTTAAAAACAATTTCTCTCATTTTTTATTCCTGATAATCACCAATAAAATGTACTTTAAAGCTGTACTTGATATCGAAAAAGACTTTATTAAACCACAAGCTGTAGTGAAACTGAAAAAATTATTTTAAAAATTAATAAATAAAAATGATAAATTGATCATAAATAATTACAGAGTCTATAGAGAGAGACCAATACACGCACTGACACTTTTACAATTCCAAACATTTTCATAGTAACCATGGAAAATGAAAAAAAAAAATATGCAGAAAAAGAATGAGTGAGAAGAGAGAGAGAGAGAGAGAGAGAGAGAAAGGAAGAGCAAAAATATTTAATTTATGCACAAAAATAATGCCTGGCAGTATGAAAACAGAACACATATGTGGCCTGCTTATGAGTGTATCCTATTATCCTTTGTTGTTGCCGTTGCTATTTCTTTTATTATTAATGGAGTTCATGCATAAAAATGATTGTGTTGCAACAAACACATACCTCTCTGTCGCTCAGTTAATGCATTTTACAGTGAAAGTGAACATTTACATCCTGCAGCCACAATTATCGAACACTGTGTGTGGTATTTCGGAAAGAAAAACCAGCAATTTTTCCAAAGCTAATGAACTCGCTGGCGTTGTTGATGATGATGATGTTGGTACTGATACTGGAGTTGTGGTTAAAGCTGGTAATAATGCTGTTACTGTATATGCTACAAATTCTGGTTGAGGCCAAATAGATTGTCTATGAGAATATTTTTAAGGAAATTAATTATTATTTTCTTTCGATTGTGGTTTTTAGGTGGTGGGGGTAAAAAGGAATTTAATCTGATGTTTTTTTTAAGTGATAATTTACAGCGAAAATAAAGATTTTTTTGTAAAAAATGAAAATAATCAAATTATAGGAAATGAAGGGAATTATAGTTAAATATCAATGTTGTAACGAATTGATTGTGATTGTGGGTATAACTAGCCTCTGTTTTACTGGTACTACACTAAGCCAAAGTTTTTTTTTTTTCTCCGTCACTCCTCTAGATAGCATATTGGCTTTCGACAAAGCATAATTTGCTTTGTTTCAGTTTCTTTAGTCAATCTAAGTAAATGATTAATCCACTGTAGCTTCCTCCATATGATTTGTATAGTGGTGAAGATCCTTGCTAATTGGTGGTGATCTTTACTTTAGCACTGTAATTTTTTCCCAGTAGGTGATGTGTTTTTTCTGATCATTTGTCTGACGTTTCTCATCATCGCCAGAATTATGCGTGAAGGTCAGGAGGGCTACTGTTTTTTTATTTTCTCTTAAATAGATTTGTCTAAAGGGAAGTTGAATCCTCTTTATTAAACATTTGAAACCACAATCAATTTTTTTTCTTTGCTGGGGCTCGAACCTGAATCGGTTGTTTTGCTCTGTGTGTGCTCTAACCACTACACCTCGCTACCCCCCACACTAAGCTCATTCATAGTTATGTTTATCAAAAAGCCAAAATATTGCTTTGGAGTTTTTGGAGGTGCACTTCGTTGTTCATCTTAAATGCTTTTAACTCAGCAGCTTAATTTGTCACTGTTGCATATGAGGCAGCACCTAACACATTGACCATTTTTTTCATTCATTCAAGTTGATTTTCTCAAGCTAAGTAGATGATTAATCCACTCTAGCTCTCTTGCTGGTGATATTTACTATAACACTGTAATCTTTTCCCAGTAGGTGACGTTTTTCTTCTGATCATTCGTCTAATGTTTTTCATGCCACCAGAGGTAAGCTGGAAGGTGTGGCTTCTTCTTTAGTTTTTAGATGGAGTTGTCTGGAAGGAAGTTGAAGCCTCTTTTTTAAACACTCAAAAGCAAAATTAAAATTTATTTCGAACCTGAGTCGCTTGTGTTGTTATGCGTGCACGCTAACCACTACACCACGCTATTCCATAATCATCATATTATAATTAATTTCTTGTCCCGATTAACCTATCTTATGTAAGTATTTAATCACATCTCGAATTCCAAATTTTTCATCATAAAAATATCACTGAAGCGTCTTTTTTGAATACTTATACGAATAAGTTGATCTGTCAAATACATATTGTTACGTTTGAACCTTTTTAAAAACGAGTTTTTATGAGTTCGTAGATTGTAATTAAAATAAAATAAAACTTGTGTTTGGTTTTTAATTTAAATCCTTTATTCAACACAGTTTTGTGCACCACTGCTTGTAATCTTTTTAAAGGCAATAACAATTTGTATTCTTAATTACCAAATGAAACCAAATGTTCCTAATATCCTCCTCTTTAATTTTTGTGAACAAAAATTCGTTCAACATGGCCCGATAACGATCGCCATTGACTGTAACGTCCACTCCTTGCTCATTTTCGAAGAAAAATGACCCAATTATGCCTCTGGACCAAAATTCGCACCAAACAGTGACTCGTCTTGAGTGTATCGGCTTTTCAATGTATGCGTGCGGCTTTTCTGTGCCCCAAATGCTTGTTTATATACCCGCCAAGATCAAAATGAGCTTAATCTGAAAAGATGATTTTTTTGGCAAAATCGGCATCTTCTGTAAGTCGATCGCAGGCCCAGATTCCCAGCGTTGTTCAAGCGTATTCGTTCGTATTCGTTCAGCGGAAGGATAAAACTAATTATCTGTCAAATCAGACATGAGCTAAGTGTTACCATTCACGAAATAAGCACTAGTGGAAAAAAAACGTTAGATGGCGGACCCTATATAAGACATCAATTACATTCACATTTTCCCGGTTAAATTTTTCATATAAAATTGTATGTCTTTGCAATCAATTAAAAATTTATTTTGTTTCCAAAAAAGCAATTCATTACGACATCGGATATATAACTTAACTTCATAAAGTATTTAATTTTTTTTTATACACTTACCACTTAAACGTTTTAAAGACTTTAAGAATTACTGTAACTCTCACACTAGCCTCTTCGGTAATAGCTTGCCTCCTTTCACAACACTGTCTTAAACTGAAACGAAAAAAAAAAAAAAATTCTTTCAAGTTTTTGTAGGTCAAATAAATTTCTAGACAAAACGGCATAATGAAAATGAAATCAAAAAGTCTTTAAATTGAAATCTCGTTTTTAATGATTATTTCAGTTATTTTTGTTGTTGTTGTAATGGTTGTACAAAAAGAAAAGAACTCTTTAAGCAGTTTTTCTATGACAAAAAGAAGAAGAAGAAAAAAAACCGAAGCAAAACAAAGATTTTCCAGCTAAAACACAAGGTCAAGCTGTTTTATTTTTTTCTTGTGTTTTCATTTCAACCATTATTGTTGTTGGTAAGCCTTTTTGTGCTGTTTTTTTCTTTTTTCTTTTAAAAATGAAACATTTTTCTTTATCTCACAATGTTTTGCTAAGATTTTTATTTGATATGCTTTCATTCCCTTCACTTCAACCCCCTCCCTCGCTCTTTCTTTCTTACTCTACGGCTAAATGATTTTTTTGCTTGTTTTTCCTTTGCTTTGATATTGTTTTGTTTCGTTTCGCTTCGCTTCGTTTCGTTTTTATTTTTTGGTCATTGTCATTGAAATTTAAGATAAATGTTATTGTAGTAGCAGTATTAGTTGTTGTTGTTTCCCTAGTTTCTAATTTCAATTGTTTTTATTTGTTTTTGTGCTCTACAACTCTATAACAGGAAAACAATAATGGTTGCCTGTTTGTTATTGCTGTGTATGTAAATATTTATTTGTGTAATCGTAGGGGAGAGACTTTACCTAAGCTGGTGTTTGTGTTTGTGTGCGTTGTTTATTTTTATCTCCCTATTTCACTGTATCTCACTTAGTATTGTTTTATCAAAAGTGCTCTTGTATAAGCATATGTGCGTGCAAGAAAGAGAAGGAGAGACAAAATGTTTACGTTTTAAACTCTACACTATATAAGCCAATAGGTTTGTAGTGTAAATATGTATTTCATGGTCTAAATATTTTATTTTTGTATGTATGAGAGTGTGTGTGTAAGCGTGTAGTCATGAATTTATTTGTTTACAACAACAACATATTGTTGTCCGTTCAGTATTTATGTTAAAGGAAAAGGACTCTTTCTCATTGTTAAACTAATGAATGAATAATTTTTCCTTCTCTTACGACAATTTTTTTTTCATCTCCAATTTTAACTGCTACTCACTCGTAAATGCTTTTTCGTTGTAGTTATGTTGTTATTGTGGTTTGTGTTGTTATTGTTGTTGTTCGGCGACAAGGTTTCTACTACTATTACAATATTTTTTTGTATTTATTTATTTATTCCGTTGACGTCGTCTGCAATGTCTATTTGTAGAAAATATTTTTTTTATTTCTTGCTCTTCTTTTATATATCATTTAATATGAGAACTAGAGAGAGAGACTCAATGATTCCATTTGGCTGGTTGGCTGGTTGGCTGGTTGGCTGGTTGTTTGGTAATTTTGGTTTCATTTCGTTTGATTCTGGTAAATACTTTGGCACAGTTTATGTGATGTCAGCAAAAATGAAGAATAAAAATTGAGAAAAAAAATTTTTTTTTTCGAATTGCTGTTATAAAGAAAGAATCATCAACGGAAAGTATATCTTGTTGATTTTTAGTAATGGCTTCAATTTTTGGTTGCTTGCTTTGGCTCTATTTTTGTATCTCATTTCTTATCTGTGTTTGGTTTTTAAGGAAAACAAATATAAATAAAATCAAATCACAAAATGTATACGACGATGAGTATTTCGAAATGCTTATGCGTTTGAATTTTTACATACATACGAGGGCAGTACGAAATGTTCTTAGTCGGAGTGTATAAACAGCAAAAAGCTTTATATACTGGAAACTTCCATCTGTCATATGAACACATGTTAAATTCCATTTAGATCTGTCAACTCATTTGTATAGTAACAGTTGTTAAAAAAAGGCGCTACAGTCATAGTTTTAATTCATGGTGTGATTAAATATTTACATAAGAAAGTTTAATTGAGACAAAAGATTCATAATAATATGTTGGATATGGTCAGAGTGCACGTACGCATAACAACACATGCGATCCAGGTTCGACCCCCAGCAGAGGACCTAACGAAATAATTTAATTATAGTTTCGTTTCAACTCCATCTAAAAAATTCAGATAAGGCCTCCTGAAATTCAAGCTTACCTCTGGCTATGATGAAAAATATCAGACGAATGATCAGAATAAAAACGCCATCTACTGGAAAAAAATTACAATGCTTAAGTAAAGATCAACACCAGCAAGGATCTTCACCATTACACAAATCATATAGAGAGGAGCTACAGTGGCTTAATCTTCTACTTAAGCTTGGGATCACACGATTGACTCAAATACACCAATCTGATACAAATTTTACTGTGACAAATTAGCGCACAATAATAAAATAGTCCCAATTAAAAATTCCGTATTCACATGGTTGTCTTATTTTATACAAAATTTATTGTCACCAAATGGCGCAAAACGATGTTTTGACAATAATTATCCCAACATTGTCACACGATTGTTCTAGCTTACGGCAACTCTATGAATCAGCTGTTGTGGTAAATTAAAAAAAAAAATTTTTTGGTGTTTAAAATGGTTCGTTCTTTGAAAAAAAAAAAAAAAAAAAACGAAATAGCGTCCTCTTTATTTATATTGAGGTTATTAGATGAAAAAATAAATCAAAAGAAATACAAAAAAAAAGAAAAATTGTGTGGGTCTGAGACAAGAATAGCCAATGATGGTGCATATGAGAAAACATTAAATAAATTAAAAAAATTAATTCACTAAAATATTTATTTATTTAAATTGGAATATAATTACAAATTATATTTAATTCTCCAAAGTAAAGATGATTTGTTCTCTAAAAAATAAAAATTGCATCGGCTTTGATTATCATGTGTCCGTTTGATAAAAAAAGTAAAAATAATGAAAAAAAAAAATGGTGGAAATTTGTAATGCAATTTACATATACATAAATAATTATAAAATGCATACTTTAAGGGATGAAAATTATAAATACCGTATAAACAGGTGTTTTTTCAAAAACGAATCAATTAAAAAATAAAAAACAGTGATTATTATCTTCTTCAATTGCCACACAAGAATACAATAAATATTGGTGTATTTTTGGAATTTACTCGTATATTGGTGCATGAGTGCCGATGAAGCTTTCATAGGATTGTCGCACCAGGGTTGTATTTTATTTATTAATAAATTGTATAATCACACGATTGGCATATAAAAAAAAACACTAATTATTGGTGCATTACGACAATCGTGTGATCCTATTTTTAACTTGAGAAAGTCAACTTGATTAACGAAACTGAACAAAGCAATGGATGTTTTGTGGGAAGCCAATAGGCTCCCTAGAAGAATGATGGAGAAAAAAGTGTTGAATGTGTTAGGAAAAAGTGCTCATTCATATGCAACAGTAAAAAATCTGAACTTAAACAAGCATTGAAGAACAACCATGAAGTGAACGTCTAAAAACTGCAATAAAGCCAGAAATCATAGCTAAAGTACATGACATGGAAATCCAGAAATCATAGCTAAAGCCAGAAATCATAGCTAAAGTACATTCGACGGTTGACGAGTGAAAGTGCGTGAAATATTTAATGCCATTGGGGTACTTCAAATGATCGAGTGCATTTTATTGTGCATCAAGATTTACAGATGAAAAAGCTTTCTACAAGATGGGTGCACAAAAACAGCAAAATAAAATTAATTTTCAACGTCGTTTCCCAACTGTTGATGAAACATGGATCCAACACTATACAACAGAGACAAAAGAATAAGCCAACCAATGGACTGAAGTTGGTGAAAGTGCACAAAAGAAGACAAATAAAGTTCAATCGAGTGGTAAGGTCATAGCAATGATTTTCTGGGTTTTACAAAGGTATTCTCTTGATCGACTATCTTCAAAAAGGTAAAACAATCAATTTGGAATATTATTGTAACCTTTTGAGTCAATGGAATTTAAAAAATACGAGAATAACGACCTGGTGGCAACACAAAAAAATAATTTTTCATCAAGATAACCCAACATCACACAAGAGTGTTTTAACAATGGAAAAATTCAAGGAATTAAAGTACAAATTGCTTGACCCACCATATTCTCCTAATTCAGCTACATCTGACTTTTACTTGTTCCCAAATGAAAAAGTATTCGTTGCTGGCAAACGTTTTCTCTCGAACGAGGGTGGCAGCTATACACGTTTATTTTGAGGTAAATTTGCTAGGAACGCGTTGAACTAAATGTATTGAAGTCTTAGGAGATTATATTGAAGAATAAACAATTTTATTAATTTAGATCTCGTTTTTCATTGCTAGGCTAAGAACATTATGAACTGCCCACGTACATAATACATACGTTTTTATATAATCATATATAGGGGATGCGATATATCTGAATATACGTATTTGTACACTAAGAGAAAATTAATCATTTAAAGAAATGTTAGCACTAAATAAGATAACATTGTCACTGCATATCTAGTCATCACGCAGCATGGATGTTACTGGATATCATGTTCCAACTGGGTAATTTAGATCGAAATGATTAACTATATTATATCTCTTGGAAACCACGGGCTTATTTAAGTTATGTTTTTCACGGTGTATGGCCATTTATTATCCGCTAAATTCTTTTTTTTTTTGTGTTGTTGTTTACCATCTCTTTCTCTATTTTACTATATCGTTTAAAACATAAAAACACTATGAAATGAAAGAAAAAAGATAAAAAAAAAATATTGATTTGTGAAGTGTTGCTTTTCAAGTGGCAACAGAAACATGTTATTTTAGACGCTTTCAGTATCGAAAGCAAACAGTCAACATAAAAAATATCAGCAAAACTATGTTAAACTATTACGTTAAATGTAAAATCTTTTAATTTAAATATTTTTTCACATTTTTTTCTTCCAGATTTAACCATAAATTTCATGTTCTTTAATGATGTTCAGTATGAAGTCCTTAAATTGTTTTCATTTACTTTCAAATGAAATTCAAGCCAATTTTTTTATTACTATTTCTTGTTGTTTGTAACGCACAAAACATGTATTTGGCATGAAAACGTAAAAGCAAAAATTATTTTATTTTTAGAATTTTAAACTATTTATTTGACATGTGCCGTAATGAAATGTCTTAAAGGGAAAATCAATTGTTATGAAGATTTCTCCCCTGTAGAGTTAAAAAAATGTTTTGTTATGTTTTATTTTTATTTAAATAAATGAAAAAAAAGAAAAAAAAACACTATAGATTTCAATGTTTGTTATAAGGCACCCAACCGTCATCATAGTACAACAATCTTTGTTTCTGTAGTAACTGTTAAAGTTGTGTGTTTCAAAAGCTATTCTTGTGTTTGTACAATATCGGCATTTGCACGGAGGTTAGACGCACATTTTATACTATGCAGTCTGACTTTGAAAAATTGAAATGTAGTTGCTTTAAATCATTCTTTTTATCGAGTGTTTCAATTAACGTTTAAGGAAACAGCTGATCGAAATTCCCATGAACATTTTGTAGTTGGTAAGTTTTAAAAATTCAATTTTGCTTTCAAATTTCTTCCAGCCTATGTTGTTGACGTGGTAATAGCTGGAGTATGTATATATTTAATTTGTGTCTTAATCTGATGATTCTGTTTTGACAACCAGACCAAGAAATTGAGCTACTTTAACTGAGTGAGTCCATAAATCTGCAGGACTAAATAAAGTAAGACTTGCTGAGCACCCTGGCCACAAGCTGGATATAAGTTTAAGACGGTATGACCAGGCATTATAGCAGGACACTGCTATACCCATGGAATATATTGTGCCCTTCCGGTCCATAGTTTGTTCAGCAGATCGGCAGGCTTCCTAATGAACACCAGCAGATATAAAACCATAAAGGAGGCATATGTCACCCAATAACGAAACTATGTCTACCTAAACATTTCAACTTAAACCGTACCAAGTACCCTAAATTCAATATATGTTCCGCTGTCTCTGATGCTTGTGAGCTACACAGTCTACAAACATCCACATCTGTGACCACCATCATCTTCAGATACGCTCTTAGTCTTCAATGGCCCGTAAGAAACTCTGTTAGAAGTTCCAAATCCGGCCTGTCATGCTTGATAAACTATGAGTGACGCCCAAATTTTGGACTGATCGTCGCCCTAGAGTGGCCAAGTCCCCTTTGAATATTCCAGTGTTACAAGCATCTGGCAATTTTCCAATCCTTGATTAGATTGAGGATGGTAATAAGTGGTGCTGCACAGCAAGGTTTCGCACAGATATAGGGTATCGTGGAACAGTTTCTGGCCAATACATCCGATAATTCGTTATCTATTTCACAGTGTACAAGTACCCAAAACAACTGGACCTTACTTCTCAGGGAAAGCAATATCTGACCAGTCTCGGTGTCATACGATTCAAGCTAAGTGCCCCTAAAGCAGCTTGGCTCTCAGGGAATATATTGATGGTTTGAACTCCGCACATATAGTAATGGCTATGGTTTCAGCCTGGAAGACACTCAGCTATCTTCCTAGTGGGATCGATAAGTCTCGGTTAGGTCTATGAACACCAGCCCCGATACAGTCCTTAATTTTGGAGCCGTCGGTGTATCAGTTTAGATCAAACTCACTCCGAACTAAGGCTCCATTAGACCAACTCTTCCGGTCTGAGAATTCAATCCTGAATCGGTTGCTGAAGCACATATCCAAACGTATAACATGCAGGACTGAAAGTAGAGTAGACAAACTTCCTAAAGCATTTCGGAATCACTTGCTGAAACCTTTTGCTGCCAAATATGCCGCCACCCTCATCACATAGATCTGAGCACGTTATGTAATAATGAGTGTCATTCCGGCGAAAGACTCTATGTCTTACCGTAGAAGGAGCAACTTGCCGAGAGGGCCCTTATAGCCTTGTCCTGGACGGCACCAATGTGCGAGTTCCAACCAAACCACCTATCCAGAATGATAATATTCTTTTCGTGGTCTCGAATGGGCGGTGAGTGATCTCTTAAGATAATATTCAAGCCTCAATTGCGGTGTTGGTGGTGTACATAAGAATATCGTTCAGTACTGCAGTTTATGTGTTCATATGCTTTATTCATACATGCGAACCTCAGCTCTCTCGTGAATATGGTGTAGTGAGATAATTTATCGTCTTTTAGGTAGCTAACAGGGTTTCCTTGTACATATCCCTGCCGGCTAGTGCCCATATTTCTACATCGACTTGTGTGCACGATTGGAGTGGCATGCGTTGATGGTGGTAAACAGAGTTGCTGACGAGTTCGTCGGTTGTAATTGCTGGTTGATTGCACATGAAAAAGTTGTGGATACTGGGAGATAACGATTCAACTTATTGGCTGTTATCATAGTTGTACAATTATCTGCATATGATATCACTTCTCCACCCTGTGAAGGATCTAAAAGCTTAGAAAAGTAGAAGCTTAATAGGAGAGGAGTTCACACCCCTCCATGAAAAATAGCTTGCTTAACTCTACAGATTTGGGCATAGGTCTCTAAACTCTACGAACGATTGATCATCGTTGATTGTAGGATGTCCTGCAGCCTATGTCACAGCTAATAATTTTAATGAATTTTCGAGAGCGGTATGTGTAAAGAAAAACTAAAGAAAAACTTAAGCTGTTGCTGCAAGTATTGTTTAATAATATTAATTTCCATAACATTCCAAATAGGAACGAGGGGACTTCACTCAGTCAGTAAGCTGCAACCGTCACTGAAAGTGACCTACAGTTTAGAGCCGGCTGCATTAGAGAAGTTTTCAATATTAGTAATACTTATAACCCATTACTAGCCATTGTTATGTGAAGGGCTATCGCTGCTAAACATTTTTTCTGTTTCATATGATCTGGCCTAGAATTAAATCAAAAACCTCTTGGCTGGTAGGCGATACATAGCAACCAGAGGCACTTTATTTCACAGGATGTAGTCTGTAGTCAGACTTGATTTGTCTTCATTGCTGGTATTGTTTAGCCAAAAAAAAAGGAATAATAGTTGGTGTAGTAGTGAGAGAATACGTATAAAGCAAATGCGGCCCAGGCTCGAATTCCTAGCAAAGGTCATGACAAAAAATTAATTGCGATTTCGAATGTTTAATAAAGAAACTTCAACCTCCATCCAGACAAACTCATCTAAAGAAGCCCTCCGGCTTACCTCTGGCGACTAAGCCAAACATGAGACGAATGATCAGAAGAAAAACGCCACCTATTGGAAAAAAATTACAATGATTAAGTAAAGATCACCACCACCACCTAGAAAGGATCTTCACCACTACACAAATCATATGGAGGGGAGCTACAGTGGATTAGTCATTTACTTAATTTTAGAAAATCAACTTGATTAATGAAACGGATGCTTTATGAAAAGCCAATGATACTTAGAGGAGTGACGGAGGAAAAAAATAATAATTTTAACTGCCCTATAAAGTCATAAATAAAAAATTAAATAAATTTCAAATTTAAGTTTTAATTTATCTGAATACATTTAAAATAATAAATAGAAAGAAAATTAAAATCAAATAAAAAATCGTTTAGGAAACAAACAAACAACAAGACAAGGCCTATAAAACAATAAAAACAAGAAGAGCAGCAATTGAAAAATATTATATTGCCTTTGGGATATTTATCATGTGAAAAAAATGTATTTATTTCTGCCGTCGCTCTATTCTGTTCGTTTGCTCTTTTTTTCAGGAAGTTTTTTTTTGTTTTTGTTTTTTGTTTTTGCAAAATAAAACTGTTTTACAAACATCTGTGAACTCTGTTTAAATTACAAAAATCTAAACATAAAAAGACAAACAATTTTGTTTAAAATTTTAATAATGGCCCAAAGGACATTTTATTTGTAAATCAAATACATCAATGAAATGAAATAAAAATAAACAAAAATATGAATAGACGTCACTTATGTTTATAGGGACTATCACTTTCTGTTTATATTCCTTTGAAATTTAAAACTTTTTTCCCTATAATATCCTTTAAATTTAATTATTTTGTATTATTTTTTTTTTCATTTATAGTTTTATGAAAATGTCTGACTATTTGTAAATGTCTCGTAATTGTTGTAAATCATTTTATAAAATTTTATTTGCAAATGTAAGTTGATTTATTCCGATTTAAGATATTATTTTTAATGCCTTTATGAGCGCAAAAAGGAAATTAAATGTTTAAGTGAAAAAGGCCATAAGTGCCAATGTTGTAAAAAGAGCTTGTGAGAAAGGTATAGAAAGATTATATGGTAACCTCCACCATCATATTCCACTTGTCGATTGCTTTTCATCTGCCGTGTTAAAGTTTCTGCAGAAATGTTTATAAGAAGTCATTAGTCAGACCAGGCACCCAGTGGCCAGTTATTACCCCTATAAGATTCTCTATATGAACCTTAGGGGTGGCACAGCGTAGTGGTTAGAACGCCAGCTTACAACACAAGGTCCAGGTTCGATTCCCTAACAGAGGATATGATGAAAAGAATTTAGTTTAGGTTTAGAGTGTTCAACAAAGATACTTCAAGCTTCCACCAGACAAATCCATCTAATGGAAGACCGCCTGAACTTTCAGCTTATCTTTGGCGATGATGACAAGCATCAGACGAATGATCAGGAGAAAAACACCTTCTACAATGCTAAGTAAGGATCACCACCATCAGTTAGCACGGATCTTCACCGCTACACAATCACATGGAGGCAAGCTACAGTAGATTGATCATCTACTCAGCTTGAAAATCAACTTGATTATTGAAACTGAAACAAAGAAGTGAATGCTTTGTGAAAAGCAAATATGTTCCCTAGAGGAGCAATGGATTAAAAACGTGGGAATATTTCTGGGCTTAAGCAAAACGCCTTCTTTTACTTGTTGTTCATTTGCCTTGACACGCATAGGTGTTTATTCTTATTTTTCTTATTCATATGTCTCTAATTTAGCCGTAATTATCTAGAGAAGTAGCTGAAGTTGTAATGAGTTGTAAGAAAAAACAAGAAAAATACTGCAATGTTCACTCGAATTATTTTCAAAAGTGACGTTTAAATAGCAATTAAATCTTGCCTGTTGAAGAGCGTTCATCCACTGTTTAGCTCACAAAGTTAAACAATTTTTTGTGGATCGCAACATTATAAAATCATATTGGTGCGCTCAAGAAGGGCTGTCCGGAAATCGCACTAAAACGATGGTATTACCTTTTACAAGGAAATTCAAGTTAGCATGCGACTGTTCATTCTGGATAGTTTAATCTCGCACATTGGTCCCGTCCAGACCAAGGCAATAAAGGCCTTTTGGACAAGTCACTTCTCCTACGGTAAGACAGGGGCTCTTTCGCTAAGAATGACGCTATGGATATGTACCACTATTGTTCGGTACCTTAGGAAGCTACCGCCATGAATAAATTAGGCAGGGTAAGTAGACTCGCATGCCTTGATGTAACTGGACGATGAGAATATGTGCAACAGCGGCCTTGATTGGCTTAATACCGCTTCTCATCTGTGTGATAAGGGTGGCTGCATTTTCGGGGAAAAACTTCTTTGTCAAGAGGTCCCGAAATGCGTCGGAGAACCAACTTCGATCTTGGATGTAGTGCCTATGAATCAATGCTTCGGTTGCATTCCCTAACTGTGGTTGTTGGTCTATTGAAGCCTGCAATGGAGTAAGTTCCATCGAAAATGTTATACCGAGGGCACAAAAATGAATGACTGTATCTGTGCTGCTGTTCATGAACTCAACCGAGACATGTGAATCCCACTGGGAAGATCGCTGAGTGTCTTCCAGGCGAAGATAATGGCCATTGCCATATGTGTGGAATGTGAATATAGTGGACTCAAGGCTAATACCATTAATATAGGGTCTGACAGCCCAGCTGCTTTAAGGGCACTTGGCCCAAATAATGTGATAATAGGCTGGTTAAATAGTGCTACGAAACGTTGCATAATTTTTTGCTTGAAGATAAAATGCAGTTGTTTTGGGTATTTAGATGGTAATGAAATAGCAGATGAATTGGTCAGAGTTCCATGGCCAGGGTTTCATGACACACTACATTGGCCCGGAACATTACTGTGACACACCACTTACTACCATCATCAAACTAATCAAGGATTGAAAAATAGCATAAAAGCGATTTAGTTCGAAATTTGGGCATCGTCTAAACAGAGTTTCTTACAAGCCACTGTGGTTTAAAAGCGCATCTGAAGAGGATGGCGGTCACAGATGTGGATGTTTGTAGACTGTGCTCACAGGCATCAGCAACAGCCGAACACATATTGGGTGAATGTGGGGTTTGTGATAGGTTGGATTAGAAATGTTTATGTAGACATGGGGTCTAACTGATTTCTTATTATGGTCATTAGGAAGGCAGCAGATCTGCTGAACAAACTATAAACCGGAAGGGGCACAATAGAGCCCTTGGGTCGCATTGTCTTGCAGTAGTGCCTGGTCAGAATGATAATAATATATTTGTCCTTCGTGCTGGAATGGCTAATATGATATTAATCCCTTAAAGCGTCGCTAAAAAATCTTAAAACCATTACAAGTTAGAATGTTTTCTGCCAGTACACCGTTAAGAGAAAAGATGTCGGATACCAGCAAAACATATACGACTTTGTACGATGACACTGAATGGCATTAAGTTATCCTTTATAATAATCCGCCAAATATATTTTTTTGTGAAAATGCTATAAAAAAACTACTGAATATATTCTCAAATTTCTTGTTTTATTTGAAAGTACAATCCTTCCGGTTAATAATGGAAAATAATTTCATTCAAATGGCTGCCTCGGCTGGCCATGCAGTAGCCTACACGATCGGTCCAATTTTTAAGCACATTATCGATTGTATGCAGCTGTATTTCACCAATGGCTTCACGAATATTGTCCTTTAAAGCGTCAATTGTCTCTGGCTTGTTGGCGTAACACTTATCTTTGACGGCACCCCACAAATAATAGTCCAACGGTGTCAAATCGCAGCTCCGAGGTGGCCAAACGTCATCAGCTCTGCGGCTGATAATGCGATCTTCAAAAACAGGGCGCAAAACATCGAGTTTAGCTTCGACTGTGTGGCGTGTAGCGCCGTCCTGTTGAAACAAAATGTTGCTAATATCCTCCTCTTCAATTTTTGTGAACAAAAATTCGTTCAACATGGCCCGATAACGGTCGCCATTGACTGTAACGGCCACTCCTTGCTCATTTTCGAAGAAAAATGGCCCAATTACACCTCTGGACCGAAATCCGCACCAAACAGTGACTCGTATTGGGTGTATCGGCTTTCAATGTATGCGTGCGGGTTTTCTGTGCCCCAAATGCGACAATTTTGCTTGTTTACATACCCGCCAAGATCAAAATGAGCTTCATCTGAAAAGATGATTTTTTTTGGCAAAATAGGCATCTTCTGTAAGTCGATCGCAGGCCCACTTAGCGAAGTTAAAATGCATTGGACACAACCATATTCTTTCTGTGGAAGGATAAAACTAATTATCTGTCAAATCAGACATGAGCTAAGTCTTACCATTCACGAAATAAGCACCAGTTGAAAAAAAAAACGTTAGATGGCGGACCCGGTAGTAAAATCTTAACCTTGGGAACCATTTACTTTTACATGAGGTTTCAAACATTTGTTGTAACAGGAGCTTTTTCGATGCAGATAGAATAAGACGAAGAACATGCTAGCGACTTCTAGGCAAATAACGAGACGTAGAAGGGGCGACAACAGTTACTTTGTCCTCTGTTAACAGCAGAAGTTTAGATAGTCTTTGAACTCTAAACAAGCTACAACTCATGAGTGCCATCTCATTAACATGTTACATTGCAATATCATTCATATAGGTGCTGGTTGACTCAGTGGATTGACCTATGATTTAAGTATCGTAAGAAGTACGTCCCTGGCTTAAGGTTTCCATGGAGGAAAACTAAGTGTGCATAACCTGTGTTTGTTGTTTCAACAGGACACAGTACTATGTCCTAATACTTTTTGTTGCAACCAAAATGATTTCATTTGAGTTCAAGGATTTAAATGATGGAGTGGAGTATCCTCTGCAGAACTCAGTGCTGGAAACCCACTGGGTAACGCAATAAAACACGAGTGGGTTTTTATTTAAAGGCCTTCGCAGTTTATTTACAGCAAAAATATTTATAATTTACGTATTGGGAGTAAAAATAAATTTTGTCCGTTATTTTCACCTCAAAAATGTTAGTGAATTAACAAATTAATCAAAATAAGAGTTTGTCAAATCACTGCTTACATCCTTTCCCCACCTCTGAACCAATTTCCGAATCCATTTTCAGAAAAAACCTATCAGCCTTTGTGAAGATCCAAATTTGAAGCCGATTTTATATTTCTCGAAAAGATTTGATATGGTGAAATGCTAAAAGATATTATATCCGTCGACACAGTAGTCAGAGGGACCAATGTTCGGTGAATACGGCGGGTGTGGCATATGAGTGTTTCTGGCGATCGCTTGGCAACTTTTGCAACATAAGGCCGATTGTTGTCATGCAAAGGAATTAAATTAATCACGTCTGTCTTTGTATTTCGGTCGTTTTTCTCACAATGCTTGTTCAAACGAAGTAATTGCACACAAGGCCTCCTTTATCCGACCAAGAATGCAAAATTGCATTATAATTACTAAACCAACGTAATTTTACTCACAAACAAAAAAAATATTTTCGAATTAAATGAAATTAGAAAGCAGTTATAAGACCAAATAAAACTCAAAAAAATCCATCAAAAAAAAACCCGGATTTTTGCCAACCCTGCCAGAAATTTAAACCTATTTTTACCTGCAATCAATTACATATCCCATCTCTATAGCAGATATATGAAAGGACACGTTTCATCACTTGGCTTTAACATGCCCTTTTTTGTTTAAAGTTTCGTTCTGAGTTTTAATTCATACATACTCGTATGTTCATATGTTTTACGGCTTAGCTATACTCTCCTTCTCAATATCCTCAGCCTTTCCGTTTCTCATTAAAAAATCATTTTATTTTTTTTATTTTAATCACTTTTTCGCATTGCCTGCGGTAGTGTTCTTAAGATAATATCCGTATGATTTATTTTCCCTCAATTAAATTTCAATTAATGTTTCAATTGTTTAATGTGGCCCAATTATACGTTTTGTTGTAGTTCGGAGGGAATTTATGTTTTAACAACAACACCAACAACAACAGCACACACACAATATTAACAACAATAATAATTATGAGCAACAACTACAACAACTACGGCAAATAAATGACGTTGAAATACTTCAATTAATAAACAACAGGTTAAAGGTTCAAGACAGCTAAGTGGTGGAATGGCCCCAAAAAAGGGGGCAAGAAGTACAAAAAAAAAAGAGGAAAACTTTACGTTTGCATTTGGAATTTTCGTTCTGCGTGATTTATGACGGACCATTAGTTGTAAACGAAAAACAAATTTGAATAATTGATGAGAAACATTCTTAAACTTGGTCATTAAAATGCTAACATACATACAGGGTGTGGCATTTCTTATAAGTAAAAGGAATATATAGTGAATTATTTTATTTAAGATTAGTACCACTATCAAAAATCCCAAGGCTGTGTTTTTTGTCCAAAGCTAAGCGTTTTCCTCCACTTTCTTCAGCAATGATTTTTAGTGATGATTTAATTACAAATGTTTGCTTTGGCTTTCTAATGAAAAGAGACCTGTTGACCTACATTTTGATCTTTAAATTATCCTATAAAAGAGAAGTGCTGAAAGCTTAGCTCTGAAAATATAGGTGACGGATGTAGAGTTTAAACACACATCCAAGGATTTTTTTTATTTATCGATATGCAGAGTGACAGATGCTCATGCGTCAAACATTTGTGGGCAGACGTAGTGAGTCCAATTCACCAATTTCGTCTACCACCTATGATTTCACTTTTTTTTTAACAAAAATATTTTAGTTTTGCTTGGGGTCCGCGCCGAAAACTGTGAAATAGGCCTCTGCCTTCAAAAAATTTTCTTTCACTTGACCACATTCCGAGCAACGGGACATACTCTTTGAATCAATCAGTTTTAATGAGAAAACAAATACCAATCATGCCTTAGAGCTACACACTGAATACAAAATGTCGATAATACATTTATGTTATCAGCAGCACTCTCATTCTTTCTACCAGTTTTTCAAGTCATTCATTTGCGATTTGACACCAAGTGGCTTGTCAGTGCTAACTCCCTAAGGGTAAAAATCACACCTTTTGAATGAGATTGGAGATTGATCAAAAATGTCAGTGGGTAGTCTGGTGTCCGACTAGGTAGGAAAAACCTTCGTGGAATAGTCAATTATCTAATTCTGTTACTACTTCGTTCTTGTTGTTGTGGAAAGATCTCCGTTGTATTAAACCAAAAAAAAAAAATACAAGACAGCACTTAAATAATGCATATGACTCATATCAGACGATGCTTGTTAGCCGTGATATTTTCGATTAAATGAACATTTAGTACATAAAAGTGAATGACAATTTTCAATATGCAGGTTCATTATTTGGGTGTAGGTAAGGCCATTTGTGTTGTTCTTTAGAGGACAGACCCATGAAAGATGCCAAAAAGCCATACATGAGATGGTCGCAAAAATGCCCACCTAAGCCTCAAAAACCTATTTCATGAGTCCCTCGTTGAGCAAACTAAATAGTGACACAATCTGAGGCAGTTCAGATTGTGCACCCAGGTGCCTTAGTTTCAGTTCCCATAGAGCGGGGTAGTCACAGAGAAGATGTTGTACCGATTCCTCTTCCTCTTTATCCTGACATCCCCTACAGTAACCATAACCTGTGCATTCCATGCGCTCCTACATGCGCTTTATCATGCAATGCTGGCATAATGCCTGCAGGAAGCCCAATCAATCCCCATCCAAAACTAAGATGAGACATAGTCCTTTCCTTATGCAGAGAAGAACAAAGTATTCTGGATAGTCTGTAAGTGATGATATTTGTCTATCTATGTTAAGTAAGTAGGTAGGCAGCTAGGTTGGTAGGTAAGCTGGCTATATAGCCAAGACGAGATCAACTACAATTAGCAACAAAGCGCTGTTTTCCAACCAAGCCATCAGGTAAAGAACCAACTTAAAGGATAACAAAAAATTATAGCCACCGTGAGCTGTTTATGAAGAGGAGAAGATTAAGCAGATCCAGATCTGCCCACTGCGCCAAGTATCGCAGTCATCTGCTCGCCTTACTGGGTCATTCACAGAAAAAGTGCGCTCAGAATTGCTTGCAGTTTCTGCCGTGAAGGTTGAATGCCAAGCCAACTCTCTCCGCTTCTGTACCAATCAACGCAACGAGTTTGGCGAGGAGTTTTTAGTAGTTTCAGTTTCCTGCCACTGTCATACAGAGGCCACAGCGCCCTAGAGATAGCACAAGGGGAGATAGAACTCTTCCTGCCCTCTCACGAAACAACCTATAGGTTTCCCTTTTGACTACAGTCATAGGTCCGCAGATATCAGAGTAGGTCATAGATTAATCTTGCATCTAAACCTCGCTAGCAAGTTCATTAGCCTTGTCATTACCACCGAGGAGCTTCATCTTCTCTTTACATTAGAGAACTAAAGGCTAGTTGCTAATAGGCGACATTCGGGCCCGGGCTGACTGTCAGAGAAAATTCTGTTTCTTTCCGCAGACCGCCGATCTCTCGGTATACTACAAGCCTGCGTAATCCCAAAAACCTCTGCCTGAAGAATGCTAGAGACCTCCGGTAGTATAAAGGCAAAGTCAGCAGACTCGGAGAAAATACCACTTCCCATACCGGATGCTATATTAGTTTCATCTATGAAGGCCGTGATACCAGAACTCGTAGAAATCTTACCTCTTCTTTATAAGTTTTTTCTAGTGAAGAAGGCCTTGGCGTGCCCGGAGAAGTTCAGTCTACGGATAGCCAAGTCTGTCCACAATTCCTTTAGAGACGGAGTAAGAAGTGCCTAAATGCTACCGTGGCCACTGAGAGATTGCCTCCAGAAGCCGACGAGTGCTTTCAGCCTTATCGCACTCTACACCGAAAGCGATAAAATATAAAGATCAATAGGTAGTAAGTGCAGAATGACGTCGGTTGTAGCACTTGAACATATCCTGCAAGCACTAGTGACACTCAACCTCGCAGTCCTCCGAACTGTCTTCAGTCTACTGGTGATAAGGCTCTTACTAAGGGCTCCCCCCACATAAGGCAGCCATATATGAGTATTGGCAGAACCATTAGGTTATACACCCGGAACACCATTTGTTGTTTGAGTCTCCATTTTCAGTCGATAACAGATCAGGAATAAAAAGCCACGTAGGCGTTCTTTACCCGCATCTCGATATGTAGTCTCCAATGAAGTTTTGAGTCCAATATCACACCGAGATAGTTGACCCTTGATGAAAGTGTATATCTGTGTTAAGTCAAGCTCGGCAGCACAACTGAAGCCACACCCAGGAAGGACACCCTAATAGCACATTTATCAGCAATACCATTCTCTCGGATGTCAGCATGAATCGGATATGATGCCGTACCGGTCTTGCCAGTGAACGAGTACAGATGAGAAGGCATTTCAATTTCACCAGGCCTATTACAATAGGCTCCAAAGCCTTGAAATTTATTTCCCGCATAGGCCTCGTGGCGCTGGCGTAAACCTCCGCTTGGAAAACAGTGCAATCATCTGGCAGCCTGTAAGAGATCCTGAGGTGAAGTTCATCAGAGTGCCAGTTTCCGTCTTTGAGCCTCCGGTATAGACCGAGATTGGGTTCATTCGAAGAACAGATCCGGCACCCCACTCACCCTTAGAAGATATCCTAATACTGTAGGCCCTGTCGAAATTCAGAGTATTTATTGCATAGAATCAATTCGACGCGCTTTTTTCAGTCCCCCCACTTTCCGCAGGATGGGTGTGAAATTTAACTGGAATGTGGTTTAAAACACCACGTCTTTTCAGAACAATCGATTCAAGATTTTATTGTCACCATAAAAACTGTATCACCCTGTATTCATATAATTTTGGGTGGGGTATAAGATGGGTATTTAATGCATTTAAATTAATTTCAAAAACACTCGTACACGCGCTTAAAATTCAATTACAGTTTTATAGTTGAGCTCTCGCGTACATTCGTTTTATATTTCATTGCTCATACGTCACGGTGACTTAAGTTAAACAGTTACTTCCTCATAACATCCCTCTTTTTTCTCTTTTTCTCTTGCTACATTAAGAGGCCATGAATTATACTTGACTCCTTTGCTGGGGTATTTGTTGCGGTTCGTCTTTTCCCTTTACGTTTTGAGGCATATTTTCTTTTGCTCTCATTGTGGTTGCTAAAGCGAGTGCTTTAAGCATTTTATGCCACATCACGTGGTAATTTTTGTATCTGTGCGTTTGTTGGTTTTTTTTTATTTTCTCTCATTATTTTTCCTCTTTTTTATTTTTAAACAGACAATAAATGTAATTTTGAAATAAAAACAAGAATTATTTTAATTTTTTTTTCCTGTTCGTATTTTAATAACGGAAATAAAAATACAAGCAAAGGCAATACCAACGTCATTTAATGACCAGCCAGCGCTATACGACTTAAGGTCCGAACAAAGAGTAAGAGTGAGGTGTAAAGTGCTAGTGCTACTTGGTAAGCAGGAAAGAGTAAAAAGGGGCAAGAGAATAAAGAAAATATGCTGTTTGTTGTATTGAATAGAATCTATTATTCCTTCTGTAAGCCAAAAGAGAAGTCATTGAATCTGCTAGTCCGGGCATTGTTAAGTAAGAAAGAGATTTTCAAAATGCTTATGGCGTGTAAGAACCTCGCACTTTACAAGTGCAGCCACTTCATTCGTTTGACTGTTTGTTTTTGGTTCTTGTTTTGTGTTCTTGGCTTTGAAAAGCACTGAAGACTTTTTTCCTCTTTATTTCTTGTTTTTCCTTTCTCTTATTATGCTCTCAAGGTTTCTGTGTTGCTTCTTTGTATGCTAAAGCGGCATTAAATTATTAATTTGCTTAAGAAAAGGAAACAGGCTTATAAACGTTTAAGAATTCAAATGCGATTTTTATTTAAAGAAATTTAAACGTTGATTTCAAAGTATGTAACAATACATTAGAATGGTGATTTGAATATGAACATTTTTTTGGCCTTCCAGTTCGATGTCTTTCTATTATTTTTTTAAATTAATTTCGTTAAAATCGTTAAGCATTTCTGTACAAAATCAATTAGATTCGTATTTAGAATACGTATTGCTTCAGAGTCTATTGGTTTGTACCAAGATGAAGATTAAGTCAGCAATATGGAGATACGCTAAGCTCAGCGTATGGTGATAATTCAAATAAACAAATAAAAAAAATAAAATATTAATGGTAGTGTGGGGTTAAAGTAAATGGAAAGAAATTTTTACGTTTTTTTTTTTAAAAAGCAGCTCTCACATCTAAAACAAGTTTTTTTTAGAAAATATTTATATTTTTTTATTTAATTCTTTTTACCACAACGTTAAATTCAAATTTCCATGCTTAAGATATTAAAGAACAACAAAGAAGAACAAAGTTGAAATACCTGAGAAGCGATACCATTTTTCTGATGCATTGGGAGGATTTTTGTATATTTTGTGTCATCCTATCAATTTGACAGCACTGCCACATCGACCATCTTTACAACCACGCAGTCCTTCGAACTGTCTTCAGTCTACTGGTGATAAGGCTCTTACTAAGGGCTCCCCCCACATAAAGCAGCCATATATGAGTATTGGCAGAACCATTAGGAGGATTTTTTTATATTTTGTGTCACCCTGTCAATATGACAGCACTGCCACATCGACCATCTTTACGTTAGATTTGAATTAACGGATATGGATATAGAAGATGATCGATATTTCCTGAACTTTCCAAACTATAGGCAAGTAGGGCTGTTTTACCTACACGTCAGTTTTAGTTATCATTTGGTTGTCAATAAACAAAGTTGTGTTAAAGCGGAAATAGAAGTGTTATAGTAAAACGAATATCAAGAGTTGTACTGAGACAAACAGTATAAAAGTTATAGAGAAGTAAATAAAGAAACTGTAAAGCAATAAAAATAGCGGTGTTTAATTTAAAAAGCTTTTTAGAAACACCTCCAAAATCTTGAGTTACGGATAAAAAACCGGTTTTTTATAACTTCGGGCACTTGAGCTGATAACTTAGCTATATATTAACCGAATGTACGTTTACTATCGGATTTTAAAAGGAAGAGAAATAGACCTTTTAAATGATAAATATAGTTTTGTTTTTACCTTTTAAAAACGTTTATTTATGAGTTCGTAGATTGCAGTTAAAATAAAATAAATCTTTTATTTGGTTTTTAATTAATAATTCTTTATTTAAAACAGTTTTGTGTTCCACTGCTTTAATACTTTATTACACTCTCTGTTTACAACTTTATAAACAACAACAATTACTCGACAGATCTTTCTGCCTAAAGATCTTCCAACCCGATTGTTGTTACAACTTAGGTTCGATAGCAACTAAATTTTTCTTCACACCGAGTAAATCCAACTCTCTTTGCACTGAATTCAAGCCAATTGAACTCGTTCGTAGCGTTTACTTCACTTAAACTGTACTCGCTGCGTTTACCAAAGTAACCAAATTGCCTTCGCATTGATGTGTTTTTTGTATGGCTAAGTGAACAATTCTTCGAAAGTTCCCAAACCTCTTGATATATCCGGTAGATTCCATTTCTCTCCTTTACTTTCTTTTTAGTTTTTATGAAGCCATGCGAATGTAAACACATACTTTTATCAGTTTTTGTTGTTGTTGTTGTTATTGTCTATTACTTGTTTTCATTTTTGACTGTTCTTGTTGTAGCCGTTTATTTTTATTTACTACATTTCTGCTAATGTTGTTGTTGTCGATTTGGTTATTTGTAAACAGTACGTATAGTTGCTTTCACGGCTTTTGTCCGTCTATTCTTTTTAGCAATATAATAAACCACTGTGATGCCCCAACCTGATTTTTGCAACAATATGTATGTATGGTATATCATTTAAGTAACCTTGAGGAGTAGGTGCGCATTTCTCAAGCAAACATGTTTTTGATTAAATTTTTACACATTTTTCAAGTTTAGATGCGTTTTTATGCACTTATTTGTATAGGAACCGTACTATTTATGAAATAATCAAGAAACACCGTTTAGTTATGCATATAATAAGTCTTATGTTTTAAAAATCGGTCGAAAATTGACGGAGTCTGTAAATCATCTCTGATTAAGCGCAACACCACAATGCGTACTATATTCAATTGGAAGGTAAAACCTGTGTTACTCTATAAATGCCAAACATGGAATACATCTGCAAGAGCCTTTGTGAGAATTCAGGTAAACGTAAACAGATGACTTAAGAGAATATGGTGAGCAATCGATACACAGGCCGATCCACCTAAAATTAAGTTAAAAAGTTTCAGAATAAGTGAGGAAGTTAATATTCGTGGCAGTATTGAAATTTTTGTCCATAGCTAGGCGATGAGACATTGCCCGCCTGATCACAACATTAGACAATAACATCATCTTCGAACGTTTACAAATATTTGTTGTTAAAACTTTCGAAATAACTATGGGAAGCGATACGAAAAAGAACTCATAGAGTTCACCCGCTACTAGTTTCGATCTCGGGACTTTTTTTCTAATAGTTCACTATTGGAAACATTCGTTTTTTAAATTTACGACAGTTTAGCAAATATTTTTGTTTTGAAAATTCTTCGCTAATAGCGAATCTTCGCTTGTTGCAGGTCTCAGGCCAAGCGGATGTAAGAATAAGCTGTCAAGGCTGGGTCGTCAGTTTGACATTATCTCAGTTTAGTTGTCTGCACGCAGAGACTTCTATGGAATTGAAAAGGCAGACGAAATAGCTAGAATGGAATCTGCTTTAAATACACCTTCAGGCACTTTATTTAAAGGGCTGCAAATAGATAACGTAATTTGCATACTTTTATAGTGACTCATCTTATAACTCGTAATAGAAGGGATCGTATGTACATCGGGGTTGCTATCAGTATAAACTGAATATTGGGTGCTATGTAGGTAAGCATGCTAGTCCTGTTTAACGATTATTGTCACAGTTGCCAAGACATGGAAAAAATAACAAACGGTATTCTATCTTCTTTCGGTATGCCCGGCTCTAGCTGTCAAGAGAACAGATTTCTTAACAACTTGCTGAGTTATCTGCGTCTAGACTTAAAGCCCTACTGATGTACGTTATGGCTAGACATTGCATATAATACTACTGACCCTGTGTTTCAGCTAGAAAGTTATATAATATAAATAAGAATTTTAATTATTTAAAAGACACTGTTCCGTTTTTTCCTTCTAAAAACGTTTATTAAATGGACTCGTAGATTGCAGTTTCGTTTTTAACTAAAATCCTTTATTTAAGACAGTTTTGTGTTCACTGGTTGTAAACGTTTCACAAGTAAACAGACATACTCTGTATTATTATCTGTTTATACACTTTGTGTAAAACAATAACAACTATTACACAGATCTCTCTACTTCAATATCTTCCAAACCGATCGTTGTTACAACTTAGGTTCGATCACCACCTATTCACCTAAAATTTATCACACTAAACTCTCTTTACACTAAGTTCAAGCCAAGTTGACACCAAATAAATTGACTTTTAACGCTAAGTTTACACCACATTAATTGACTGCCGTCCACATCGATGTGCTCTGGGAGCCTTTTGATATTTTAGGTAGATTTTATTTTTATACCTTTCTTTCGTTTTAGCTCTTGTAAAGCAGTTCAATGGTAAACAACTTGTGTTGTTGTTGTTTCTTATTTGTTTGGTTGTCTGCTTGCTTTGTTGTTCAAGTTTATTTTAATTTGTAAGCAAGAACGTAGTTGTTTTTGTATCTTCCCTCCAAACAACTCCTCCATCTAAAGAAAGATAAAGAAATAAGCCCCCCTGACCCTTCTCGCATACCTCTGGCGATGATGACAAACATCAGACGAATGATCAGGAAAAACACGCCACCTACTGGGAAAAAAATTACAATGCTAAAGTAAAGATCACCACCAATTAGCAAGGATCTTCACCACTCACAAAAAAAAAAAATCAAATGGTAGAAGCTACAGCGGATTAATTATCTGCCTATTGAAATATCAAATTGAAATTGATTAAAGAAACTGAAACAAATCAATAGATGCTTTGTGGAAAGCCAATATGCTCCCTAGAGGAGTGACGGAGAAAAAAAAAAAAAATAAAAAAATAATAAAATTAAAGAATAAACGAAATTCTCTTTTAGAATATTTTGTTTTTATGACCGAAACTAAAATAATAATAAAATTTCAATAAACTGAGCAAACAAAAAGAAACAATAAAAATACAAAATAAAAATATTTAAATTAAACTCGACATCAGCATAATATTGTGGTTTTGTGTCGGCAAAGACGACAGTATTGGAAAAGAAGAAAAAGTTATGAAAATTTAAAATTTAAACAAACAAACAATTTCTAAAACTACAGAAAGAAATAATAATAAAAATCATAAATTTATAAAGTGTATGTGAGTAAAACCTAGCACGTGTTTGTTTGTATGTGTTAAGCTACGCATTGTTTAAAATACACGCACAACAAACTTTATAACACCATTGGCCTTTCGTTTTACCACCGATAGCTGTGGTGTGTTTGTGCTTGCAATTTGCTTGTAAATACAAACAAAGAGAGTGAGAGTAAAAGAGAAAGAGAGGAGTAGAAGAGAGTACATACAAATATTATGTTTACTTTACAAAAAAATAAAAATACAATAATATTTGCATGCGTGTGCATGTGTTAGTATTTATTTGTATGTTTTATGCTCATTTACAAAGTGACTCCTTTAGCATGTTACCACTATGACAAGCCAACACAAACACTCACTCGTTCGCTAGCCCAGGCCATCATTTACATGCACACAGTAAACTGGTACAACGACATATCACATACCAGGACACCAAGAAGAAAAAAATCAGCAGATAGACAATCACAAAATGCAGGCCACTTTGTTAAAGTACGTACAAGCAAATGACGTTGGAGCAAAAGACAAAGGATGGGTGGGTGCTTTAAAATAAAGTTATGAAAACAAAAACGGAATTCTGAAATAAACGTTTTTTTTTTTTTATTAAAAAAAATTCTTTTATTGTCTAACTGTGGTTTCTCCCCTTAATTTCGAATAGTATTGTTGTTGTTATAGTTGTTGTTATTGCCAAACAAACAATCACTACAATAGAGAGGGATAGAGAGAGCGCACCACATCCTAAAGGCGCTGATACATTGGCAAACATTTGTTTGCAAGCCTAGTCTATGTATGCGTGTAAAATAAAAATAGCCAATCGCATACATGAAGAACTTACACACAACGTATGCGTGTGGCTATTTTTTTTTACTTTTCACGCATACATACACGATGTTTACACACAAATGTTTGCCAATGTATCAGCGTTTTAATGCAAAACTGGAGAGATATCGTATGAATTTCACAAAAACAGAAAGAAAATGAAAATATCAGACTAAGAGGAGATAGAGTGATAGACAGATAACAAATAGTGCAAATAAAAGCAAAAACAACAACAATTTTTATAATGAAATGTGGAATAACTTTACCGACATTGTTTTTGGCCAAATATTTTTGGAGTTTTGCATTTTATGTACATACATATGTATGTTTGGCTGGTTGTTTGCTTAGTTGTTACCACAAAATGTTTTTTTTTTTTTTGTTGCCAAAAAACTTCTTCTATTTAAAGGTCATATCACCTAAAATGCAACACAGTGTAGAGACCAAAAAGAGTATTAAACAAATTTCCGTTTTAAAGCAAATTGTTTTCAAACTAAAATGAACAAAGAAACAGCTACAGAAAAACCGAAATTAACATGAAAGTAAAAATAGATGATACGAGTAAATGTGAGAATTAAAAATCTTTTAAACGGCTTTGTAGAGCCGCTTTAATACTAATAGCACTATAGGCAGCCAATGGTGGGCCATATTATAAATCAATATTCTTTTGGTTTTTCCATTTTCCATTTATTCTTTGAGTTCGATACTGAAAATTGTGCTGTGTATTAACAATTTATTGTCAGCACTAAGCTTAACCAATTTCGCAACACGTTGTCAATAAAACTTCACTTATCTTGTACATGATCTTCACTTATCTTACACACCTGCTTGACCGCGACATTCGATAATAACATCATCTTTGAACGTTAGGCGAACATTTCCCTGATAAAATATTCGAAAACGACTATTACAATCAAAACGAATAATAACTCATAGAGTTCACCCGTTGCTCAGTTGGTGGCAGCAAATATTTCGATCTCGAAGGTTTGCCTGCGATATCAACAGCAAACCTCTAGCCATATATAAAGCGTTTGATTTGTTCTCTGCTGTTCTTGCCGTTACTTTTGCATTTTTATTAGGCTCTTAGTGTTTAAAACGAGACAAAAACAAATAAAATTGAAAAAAAGATAATCAGCATATACCTGCTACGCGTGTTCATTCGTCGCTGTTTCAGTAACGCGTCGTCAATGACGACTAAAAGCAAGAGCATAAGAATACATATGAATTGAGAATGAACAATGACATATGCTCTGTTAAGAACTTTTGTTCGACAAAAACAAATATATTTGTTTCGAAAATTTTTCGCTAATAGCGAACAATCGCTTATTGCGAATCTCAGGTGAAGCGGGCATGACGTCGTCTGCTGTTCGTTAGCGTAAGAACTTGTCTTTAGTTTTCAGCTTCTTGTTTACAACTAAATGATAAGTTGCATAGTTTCGCCACTCTTTTAATACTCAACTCAAAAGACTTTAGAAAATCCTAGAATGGACATAAAACTTCTTTTATCTGGCGAATTCCAGAACCTTTCGTAATAATTGCTTTTGAATACATTAATGTGTGTGTGACTGTGTGTGTGCCATATAGCAAGTAAAGTTTTTGTTATGTCTTGTGCTTTACAATGTGGAGATGTATGGCTATAGTCAGACCAATACTTTTCTATGGTATTGTGGTTTGGTAGAGGTCTTCACATAGGAAGTACATATTGAACTCCTGGATGAAAGTACAAAGTTCGGTACTAATTGATGTTGGTGGGGCGTTGTGTACAGTGTCATTCAGTGTCATTATGAATATCTGGACACTAGATATCATGGCCGAACCGACTACTTTCATATCTCTACTGAGAATCAAAGTAAGTGGTCTTAGATTAACGGAGTACTCAGTTGGGCAACTATACCATATCATGGCCGAACCGACTACTTTCATATCTCTACTGAGAATCAAAGTAAGTGGTCTTAGATTAACGGAGTACTCAGTTGGGCAACTATACCGCATTGGCTTGTCTACCGTGAGGACGGACTACAGTATCCTGTGCCCATTAACAGTGACTAATATGAGGATATCTATTCCGAATATGAATACCTGGAAAAAGTTATTGGAGGGGGACACGGAAAATATACGATTTTTACAAGGATGGTATGGATGGTGGAGTAGGCTATGCCGTCCATTCACTTGATCTTAATATCAATAAATTCTACAGGTTGCCGGATAACTGCAGTGTTTTTTAAGCAGAGATGACCGCTATTTGTTAGGTTGCTCACTTACTAAAGGATAGTGTTACAACGGTACGGAAAGTCTTCATTTATAAGGACACTTAGTCTGCTATTAAATCCTTAGGCGCTATGTTCACTAATTCCCTAACAGTAAAGATATGTCACTCATAACTATGTGTAATAGCTGATGGATACCGAGTCACAGTGACAATCCTGACAATTGTGCGGCGGCTGAGCTAGCAGCCTGCCATCTGCGTGTTGGGCAATAATATCTTTGTGGCCAGTAATATCTTTGATAGGAGGTTGAGCCAAGCTTCGGCTTGTATAGATGTTAGAACTCTCTGTTTAAGAGTGTGGAAGTGGAGGTCTGTACAGCTGCTTAAACTGCCGAGATTCAGAATATCTGCGGTAATAGAAACATTTTCAGACACGCCCTTATATTGGGCCATAGGAACTTCATCCTATGTAAGTGCTGTTTGGAGAAAGATGAGAAGAACATCTTATTTTGGAATGCCCGGCATTGGCGAAATTTGGGTTCAAGATTTTCGTTTGGCATATTGTTAGTACTGAGGCTCTATGGAAAATTCTTGCAGGGTTAAGCAGCAAGTTCATAGAGGGGGAGAACTGGTAAGATAACTAGCCAATGGTTGTCAGGGAGAAGCTAGGTGTGCCAGAAGCTTATTCGGCAGCTCCTATTAACCTAACCTATGTCTTGTGTGCAGTAGTTGAACAGAACACAAAAGTTTGCTTATGTTTCTCTTCCTAAAAGCAATATACAGCATTATTGTTAAAATTCACAGTAACTTTCGGAAAGCGACGATATTAGGAACATTAATTTTTTTATAAAGTAACAGCTTCGTCATCTAGAATAAACATGAAATAAATTTGGGAATTACTAATTTGAATAGTGAAGCTGAACAAGGAAAATATTCAATTAGCTGTGAGAGGATATCATGTTCAATATGCACAGTCTGACAATACTATCGTTAGGTGTCGAATTTTGATAAGCAAGCGACAATAAGGAAGCTCGCTAGATCTCACGGAACTGATCGAAAAAGCGACTAGAATATGTGTATTGCACTGAAAGTTTTGTCTTCAGTTTAAAAGTTTTTTATGTTTCCACGCTGCTCAAAATACGTCCAAACAGTCGCTCGTTTCGTTGTCATTAAGCATTATGATTGAAATTAGGTTATAATGAAGGAAAAGTCCTACATATTGTTACATTTTAACCCTTTTAAAACGTTTGAGTTTGTTTTTATTGCGTTAAAATAAAATAATTTGTCTCTTTTTGTTTATTAATTCCACTATAACTTTTCTGCACTTAATCTTAATACAGCAAATTGGCTTTTAAACACTTTTTATTTGCGCCTTAACAGACTTTACTAATTGACAGCCAAATTATCACTAAAATCACCAGCTGCAATGTGCCATCTTTTTATATAGGGTCCGCCAAATAATTTTTTTTTTGATTTTGCTATAAAAAAAAACTACTGAATATTTTCTCAAATTTAATTTTGAATTTGAAAGTACAATCTTTACGGTTAATAATGGAAAATAATTTCATTCAAATGGCTACCTCGATTGGTCATGCAGTAGCCTTTTATTATCGATTGTGTGCGGCTGTATTTCACCAATGGCTTCACGAATATTGTCCTTTAAAGTGTCAATTGTCTCTGGCTTGTTGGTGTAACACTTATCTTTGACGGCACCCCACAAATAATAGTCCAACGGTGTCAAATCGCAGCACCGAGGTGGCCAAACGACATCAACTCTGCCGATGATAATGCGATCTTGAAAAACAGGGCGCAAAACATCGAGTGTAGCTTCGGCTGTGTGGCACGTAGCGCCGTCCTGTTGAAACCAAATGTTGCTAATATCCTTCTCTTCAATTTTTGTGAACAAAAATTCGTTCAACATGGCCCGATAATGTATCGGCTTTTCAATGTATGCGTGCGGGTTTTCTGTGCCGCAAATGCGACAATTTTGCTTGTTTACATACCCGCCAAGATCAAAATGAGCTTCAACTGAAAAGATGATTTTTTTTTTTTTTTTGGCAAAATTGGCATCTTCTGTAAGTCGATCGCAGGCCCAGATTCCAGCGTTGTTCAATCGTATACACAATCATATTTGTTCAGCGGAAGGATAAAACTAATTATCTGTCAAATCAGACATGAGCTAAGTGTTACCATTCACGAAATAAGCACTAGTTGAAAAAAAACGTTAGATGGCGGACCCTATAGTATTTCATCATTAGCTTCGAATTTTCTAGTACAGACACGCATCTTAGATATTTCTACGTTAATTTAAATGGTCTAAAATAACTTTATAAACATAAAGTAATAGAACTGGCAACTCCATGCGGATGGTAACACTCTTAATTAGTACAGGTAATTCTAGCAGCCAATAAATTTTATCGCTAAAAGCTCATAGTAAGTCTTTGATGTGGTGAATTTTGTCTTTAGCATTTTAATTTTCATAAAAATATTTTATATTTTCTAGCGCCAATTATAAGTATATTTTGAAATTGGAAAATGTAGATGAAATCCCTTGGCATTTACATGCCCAAAAAGTGACTGTTTCGGTTCGTTTTTATTCCGAAACAAACAATCTATAAAGATCAATGCCTTTTTGCCAAGTCCGTCTACGAAAATCAGTAATAATTTTCAACGCTTACAGTTTTAGAAGACAAACCCGGAAATATGATATCGGATAATGGCCATATAGATTTACAAAAATAATTTTGTGTGATTAGTTGACGTATATGTAAAGGTACAAATTTAATAATATATGTATGTCTAGAATATGTGTATACATACATACATATGCATATTCGTAAATACATTTTTTATTTTAAAATTCTATTTTTCCTTTAAATTATTTTTCAAACAATTGTCAACTTTAAAATGTCATTTGACGATGCCCCCAAGACCCAAATTTACAAAACATATGAGTCAGTAAATATAGACAGAAAAAATTTCTATTTCAACAAATTAAAAAATACTTTTTTATGTTACAACGTTCCATGCGGCAAGACCATTTCGATGTATGTGGCCAGAATAAAACATTAAAAAAAAAAAAAATTTTTTTTGTCGAATATTTGTTCTAAACCCCTCTTAACTAACACATGTTACATATTGTTTTAATTATATTTGTTGTCTTTGTTGTTGCTGTTAGTTGAATACTTTTATAACTAATTTTGTTTTTTGTAAAGGTCCTTATTGTTTTAAGGACTCGACAATAATAAACAACAAATTAACAACAATAAAATAAATATTTTAGTTGCACAAGTTATTGGGTTGGGTGGGAGTTGGAACTAATGCGGTTTAGGTTACAAAAATAGTTTTAATGAATTTTCAAAAAAAAAAAAACTAAAATAGAAAAACGTAAAGTTTTGTCTACTACTTCTACAATATAATAATGATTTCTAAAATGTTAGATGAAAACCAAAACTTGTAATAAAATGGTACGAATTTAGCACTGTTGAGGAAGCGTTTTAAGTTTTCAAATAATTTAATACAAAAACTTGTGATGAAAATGAAAATGAATCTTTACTCGTTGGGATTCGAACCTGGAATGTCAAGTTTGGTAGGCAAGCACTCTTACCACTCTTACACCACGTCGCCCCAGCCAACATGTTTAGGCGGAATTAAGTGCCATAAACAGGACACAGTGACTGGTGGCCTCCTGCATTACTTAACTTACTTTACTTTATTTATCCAAATATTCCGTTCTTACATAGCTTATCTTAAACTAATTAATCAGGTAGATACTTATTCTATGCGTAAATGAGACTTATCATAGACTTATCAATTTAAACTTAAAATACGGCAGAAAAGCCGCAATCTATCACCAAAACAAATCAAATTTTTATACTATATTCCGCAAAAAATGGAAAAGCGGAAACACTCATATACTCAAAACTAAATTAAAACACTACTTACAACTTATTAACAACAACAGGGCACAGGTATACACCTCACTGTGCGTTGTTATACACCAGGCTGTCTAAATCCAGGGTATTGACCCTCCTGTGATAAAATAGCAGACCCTCGTCGCCATAGAGCAGCCCCTCATCCCTCAACGTTAGAAGATCCACAGGCGACGGGTATCCGCGCAAACTCAGGGTCTCCATATCACTCGTCCTCTCGAAGCAACCGGTAACAAACTCATTCTCTAGGGTGGACGATCGTTCCAAAAATGCCAGCGCAGTCCTCATAAAAAAACATCGATCCTTTTGAAAGCCACATGGTCATAAATGAGCCGTAAAGACGGTCTCCGCAACGAACCACCGGGGAACTGGCTAGCTCTTAATCCAAGACAAGCCGACAAAATACGCCTCTTCCAAAACCCTAAGCCTCTCCATCTGAAGAGACGGAATCCCAAACCAGACAGGAAAGGCATAAGACATCAGAGGCCCGATGATCTGCGTGTATATAAGCAGCTTTATCTCCTTACGCAAACCTTCTCTTCGGCTCAGTAATTCACATGTCGATAATACTCGAAACTCTCGTGGAAAATCACTCCGAGATACTTAATCCTATCGGAGAGTCTTACAACCTCGCCGCCTACCCTCAGCACCGGTACAAACTTCTTTGCCTTGGGATACAGCCGTCCATGCCGTCCCTTATATATTACGCAATCCGTTTTTTCCATATTCAATCAGAGACCCCATTTGCAGTAGTATCCGCGCAGTCTACCCGGGTATATGTTGAGTCTCTCATTCACCCTTGCCGCTCTGGGGCCAGATGCCGCAACCAGCACATTGTCCGCATACAGAAGGAGTAAATCTCCGTCAGGTGGCCGAGGTATATCCGACATGAATATGTTGAATAGGACAGATCCCAGTAGTGACGCCTTCGTGGCCTTCTGCATTATAATGCTATTCATTTATACTCTGACTTGTTGCCTACAGTCGATTTGCTTATCATTATCTGTAGAATTTTACAGAAAATACATTGCCAGCTTTAATATTTGCCATCAGAAGAGCAATGAACTGGTAGAAATTTTATTGAATATCAAGCAACAATATCCAAACTGCAACCTATAGCAAGAGCAATCAAATTTTGTCGAAAAATTGCAAACTTTATTAGCAAGCGTTAACAAAGGACTTCTATAAAAAGGAAATAACCAGCAATAAACCAGCAACAAGAGAAGCGCAAATCGCATAATTTTTTTGATATCAATATGAGCGGAATAAGAGGACTTTTATATACATATATAATATATAATATTGCTTTATCTTCATCATCATCATCATGAGGATGAGACATCAAGCCGATCTTTTGACTGCTCAACAATTCATCTGTTTGACGAGATGTGTGAAAGCTCCTATTGTCATGATGGAGAATGATTCGTTTTCGTCAACTGGTTTTACGAATTTCACCGAAGATTTCCAGCAAACAAAGGGTCGTGTACCACTTAGAATTGACCATCCTACGTTGCTCAAGCAGGACAGTGGCCATAAGCCCCATTCAGCCGAAGAAACAGGCGATCATATGCTTCACCGCATACAACTTTTGTTGGAATACCCACACGGTTAATTGGTATTTTGTTTCTCATACGCATATATCCATTATTCGTCAACTATCACGATTTCGTACACCTCTTTTGAAGCAATAAGGTCGAACTTTCCAATCATTTATTTACACCAATCGACGTGAGCCGTTTTTTGGGCGATGGATTGTTATGGGGGATCCAACGAGAACAACTCTTTTGACCACTAAGTGTTCATGCAAAATCGTATATAATAAAGTGGAACTTTTGTGGCATAACAACCGATTTTGAAAGACCTTCACGGAATTCCTCGGCGACAGAACTATGATCACGATCTACTTCACAATATCAGCGATAAACTGTAGTTTTTGATCGTGCTTTATCGCCATACAAAGAACTGAGTTCATCGACATTTTTCTGTTGAGATAATCCACGTTGAATGTTGTGAGAAATAATCCTACGAAAACCTACTCTACAAATTTCTACTTTTTGGCCAAATTGATTTTCTTAACTCACTGTAAGCAAAACAAATAAAAAAATTTTTTTTTGCTACTTTTTTGTTATAAGCAGTACCCTACTTTTATTCTTTCCTTCTTTCTGGGTAAAGGAAAGAAACCATATAAGCTCTACATTTTTCCTTCTTACGATACCTTGCTGTCTGATAACCCAAATTTCCTGAATTTGTTTAATAGCAGACTTTGTTACCCCAAAATAACTCTCCCATTTAAGTCATGAAAACAATTACAAAACATTTGTAATGAAGCAGTATTCGGCAAACTAATATTAATACATTTTACAATTGTGGTAGTAATTTGATAGTCTCTCACTCAGGTCACTTTGCACTGTGTTTTTTTCCACTTGTTTTCTCTTTACTTCACTTTGTTTATTTTTTGCTTATTTTTTGCCTATGCGTTTAATTACGTATGTATGAAGACAGAAGGGAAGAGCAACTCTTTGCCGAAATCTGCAATAAAGACACTTACACTCACAAACGCACTCAAATATACAAAATTGCATAACACAATAAACAAGAGAATAAACAAATTAAATATAAATTTATATTTGAAAAAATAATCCCTTTTCTAATAATTATTGTTTAATAAAGGGTCCGGCATCTAACGGTTTTTTCAACTATTGCTTATTTCGTGAATGGTAACACTTAGCTCATGTCTGATATGACAGATAATTAGTTTTATCCTTTCGCTGAACGAATATGGTTGTGTCCAATGCGTTTTAGCATCGCTAAGTGGGCCTGCGATCGACTTACAGAAGATGCCGATTTTGCCAAAAAAAATCATCTTTTCAGATAAAGCTCATTTCGATCTTGGCGGGTATGTAAACAAGCAAAATTGTCGCATTTGGAGCACAGAAAACCCGCACGCATACATTGAAAAGCCGATACACCCCAGACGAGTCACTGTTTGGTGCGGACTTTGGTCCAAAGGCATAATTGGGCCATTTTTCTTCGAAAATGAGCAGAGAGTGGCTGTTACAGTCAATGGCGATCGTTATCGGGCCATGTTGAACGAATTGTTAACAAAAATTGAATAGGAGGATATTAGCAACATTTGGTTTCAACAGGACGGCGCTACGTGCCAACACAGCCGAAGCTACACTCGATGTTTTGCGCCCTGTTGTTGAAGATCGCATTATCAGCCGCAGAGCCGATGTCGTTTGGCCACCTCGGAGCTGCGATTTGACACCGTTGGACTATTATTTGTGGGGTGCCGTTAAAGATAAGTGTTACGCCAACAAGCCAGAGACAATTGACGCTTTAAAGGACAATATTCGTGAAGCCATTGGTGAAATACAGCTGCACACAATCGATAATGTGCTTAAAAATTGGACCGATTGTGTAGGCTACTGCATGGCCAGCCGAGGCAGCCATTTGAATGAAATTATTTTCCATTATTAACCGGAAGGATTGTACTTCAAAAAAAAAAAAAAAAGAAATTTGAGAAAATATTCAGTAGTTTTTTTATATCATTTTCAAAAAAAAAAATTTATTTGGCGGACCCATTATTTAAAATAGATGGGAAAGCGAAAGGGTAGAAAGAGTGAGAAAAAAAGACAACATAAGGACCATTAGAGTAACAAACAAATTACACATGTAATCAACCGCATACAAGCATACAAGCTAACACATACACAACAACATGTCGTACAGCCTCTCTAACACATCATTATTTAATATTACGATAGTTGTAAGTGTGTGTGTGTGCATGTGTGTGTATGTGTATGTGTCTGTATATAAAAAAAGATTATTTTTTATTGTTCTTTTATAATTTACACATCAAATTATCACATTTTTTAAAATAATTTACATATTCGTGGGTTGGCATGTAGGCGTAGTAAGTAGCCTTAGTATTGTTTATGTGCGAGCGTGAGTGTGAGTAGGTGTTTATGTGTAACAATTGCGTATTTGAAGTCAATCGTTATAGTGTAATATTTTCTTTGTTTTTATTTAATTTTTTTAATGGTCATTTAATATGTTTATGTGGTGATAAACACTTAAACATATATAGCCATGCACATAAACAAATAAACAAAGTACAATGGAGGGGAAAAGTGGAATTCATTGAAAATATTTTATATTCATTAAAATGTCAATAGAAGAAGGAAGAAGAAGGGAGTAGATGAGGTAAGCGCTTTTAGTCTCTAATCAATATCAATACATCAATACTCCGTTGCAGAACAGTCTGGCCAAAACATGATTACAAATAATTTAACATCATTAGCGAGAAAATACCTCAGGAAGATCATTGAGAAATAACAAGAACAAAAGCGCAACAAAATGGCTACCCTGCGTATCTTTGGGAAAAACATAAACAGTCTTAGACAACACATTTCGACACAAAGCTTTCTTAGGCCTAAAAGAAAGTTAACAGTCCTTCCAACAAAGAAGTCTATCAGTACCAATTTATGAAGCAATATCCTACTACAATATCAACTCTATTAAAAGCCTTACTAAAATCAGCATAAACAATATCAGGTCGAGCACCAGCTACAAAGCCCTTAAAAGATCTCGTAGTGAATTTAAAAAACCATATTGAAAGGATGACCTTATAGATCTCGTCTGAAAAGAGAAATAAGTTCGACAAAAATGAACGAAATTGAAATACCTGAGGAAGAACACTACTTTTCTGATAGGCGCTATCGAATAGCACAAGGCTTTATTCTAGAAATTCTCAAAACACCTCAAAAATCTCGGGTTAGGGGTAAAAAACTGGTTCTTCGGACCTTTATGCAGTTATAAGCTAATAACTTAGTTGATTAATACCCGATTTACGCTTCGAACGATGGTATACAAATGGAACAAATGCCATCTATAATCGCATCAAGTGATGAAGCGTTTTACCGCGGTGAGCTCAGGGAAAACGAACAATCAATAGAAGAGAGCAAAGAGTTCAAACGAACAAAATCAGTACTGAGCGCCACCCGCCGATAGGTAAACAAGGGGCAAATATATAAACAATACGAAATAAAGGGAATATAGCCCGATCCTTCAAATTCCTACCAGTGAAATTCAGTGCATCACCATTCACCTGAAAAGACTAAGACAAAGCGGACAGGATTTCGCATAAAATGGGACTCCAAGAAGAAGATATTGACGAGCCAATTTCAGGCGAAAAATTCCAAGACCAACAACTACTATGAACCCATTAAGCACAATTAAGTCTCTAACTCAAGAAATCAGATCAAAATGAGACTCATAAACACACAATTCTGAAGAAGGAGGAACATATGAACAGGTAATGTATATAGACCAGATTGAGGCAAAAGGCTGCTCTGCTCTTCTGTTTTCACACGTACCTACACACACGCATAGGCAAAAATTAAAAAAGAGAAGTAAAGTGAAAACAAGTCGAAAAATTCAGCTCAAAGTGGCCTGAGTGAGAGACTCTCAAATTACTACCACAATCGAAAAATGCACTGTTTCCCGTTTACTGATTTAGACTTTCCTCGAAAACTACTATGAGTTTTCAAATAGGGGCGTTTTGAAATAACATGTCAGTTTTGACATCGTGCTTGTTGACATAAGCGAAAAGTAAAATCTTTGGCAATACAATTTACCTCGAAAATCTCACAAAAATACTAGAAATCCATTAAGAAAACTGCAGATAATTTTAATCAACTAAGATCACTTATAAATGCTTGATCGATAAATTTGAGTCGAAAAGCTTGCTATATGAAGAATATATCTAAACAGCAAGATGTCCTTGACCTGGGTCGTTCAAGTCCATCCAATGCTGCTGTTAGCCCCAATGTTGAAGAAGTTAGGTATTTGTCAATTTCGTGGCATTATCATCCATTGTGGCTTTTTGCAATGGCCGTACAGCGAATTTTGCATTCGCTCATATTTTATATTCTCGTCTGTTTAGTTATTAATCCGTTTTTATGACAATTTGTCTATTTTAATGACAAAATAGTTCTGCTTGTAGAAACCCTATAGACTAAAAAGAAGTAAGGCTTGCGAGGTCTTATAGCTGAAATTATAATGGTTATGCTCTTCTTCAACTTTTATCCATATATTCTGCTAAGGCTATGCCAGCCATAGACAGCAGTTGGAATTTTACATTTGTAATCTTATTTAAAGGAATTGGAGTGGTGTAGTGGTTGATTAAGTGCTTGCATACAACACCTATTGCTGTAGATTCAAGTCCCGGCGATGACAGGACAAATTTTCTATACATGGTTGCGAATCTTTCCCAGTTGATCCCTACAATATGTCTCCTCATCCCCCGTAAAGGAAGAAAGAACAATATCAACTAAAAACGTTACAGGAAGGTCAAGCGACGCCACCTTTTGAAAAAAAAGGTTGAAGTCTATGATAAGCAAACATTCCTGATCAGTACACCATATACACAGAGGGCGTTGTTGCTAGGCAACAACAGACAGCAGTAAAAGCATTCATTCTAGACCTGCTACAGTAAAACGATCACCTGCTTAGCTAGAGAACAAAATTAAGTGAATTATGATTGCAAAGAAACTGAAACAAAGCAACGATGCTTCAGCTACTGCTCTTGAAGTAAACAAATCTTATTCGACAAGATTTTTCCTTTTTTATTTTGTATATTTTCGATAGCCACTGTAAACGGTTTGTTGAAAATAATATTTATTGGTGGTTATTTGCAAATTTAATTAAACTGACAGCACACATTTGCATACAATAATTATTTGATTGGTTAGAGTTACAAAACAGAGAGGGTCATTACAAAAGAGCAGTTAGGCAATGATTTGAGATCAAATATTTTCATAGCCAACATTTTTTTTTTTCACCGTCACTCCTCTAAGAAGCATATTGGCTTTCCACAAAGTATTCATTGCTTTGTTTCAGTTTCATAAAACAAGTTTAGATTTCAAGCTAAATAGATGATTAATCCAGAAACTATAGCTTCTCTCCATATAATTATGTAGTGGTGAAGATCCTAGCTAAGTGGTGGTGGTGAAATTTACTTAGCATTGTAATTTGTTCCCAGTAGGTGGCGTTTTTTCCTGATTATTCGTCTAATGATTGGTGGACTTCATCTCTTTTTTTTTAGATGCATTTGTTTGGAGGTGTGTTGAAGCCTCTTTATTTAACACTCGAAACCACAATTGATTTTTCATCATAGCCTAGATTAAAAGTAAAATATTGATTTATTTCTCAGTGTATTTCAAAAGCAGAACTATTTCGAATATCCTATTTTTGCGTTCTAAGTAAATGCATTCAAAATATTTTGAATATACTCATATATATTGTATCGGGTCCGCCATCTAACGTTTTTTTTCAAGTAGTGCTTATTCCGTGAATGGTAACACTTAGCTCATGTCTAATTTGACAGATAATTAGTTTTATCCTTCCGCTGAACGAATATGGTTGTGGGTACACTTGAACAACGCTGGGTAATATTGCGACATTACTATGAAAATCATGGTAATGGTAATCATGGTAATGTTGCTTGGCGGGTATGTAAACAAGCAAAATTGTCGCATTTGGTGCACAGAAAACCCGCACGCATACATTTAAAAGCCGATACACCCAAGACCAGTCACTGTTTGGTGCGGATTTTGGTCCGGAGGCATAATTGGGCCATTTTTCATCGAAAATGAGCAAGGAGTGGCCGTTATAGTCAATGGCGATCGTTATCGGGCCATGTTGAACGAATTTTTGTTCACAAAATTTGAAGAGAAGGATATTAGCAACATTTGGTTTCAACAGGACGGCGCTACATCGATGTTTTGCGCCCTGTTTTTGAATATCGCATTATCAGCCGCAGAGCTGATGTCGTTTGGCCACCTCGGAGCTGCGATTTGACACCGTTGGACTATTATTTGTGGGGTGCCGTCAAAGATATGTGTTACACCAACAAGCCGGAGACAATTGACGCTTCAACGGACAATATTCGTGAAGCCATTGGTGAAATACAGCTGCACACAATCGATAATGTGCTTAAAAATTGGACCGATCGTGTAGACTACTGCATGGCCAGCCGAGGCAGCCATTTGAATGAAATTATTTTCCATTATTAACCGGAAGGATTGTACTTTCAGTAGTTTTTTTTATAGCATTTTCAAAAACAAAAATTTATTTGGCGGACCCTTATATGTATATATTAAATTACACATGACACCTCTCTGTGTAACACCCTATTAAATTTATAATTATCCTACTACAATATCAACTCTATTAAAAGCCTTACTAAAATCAGCATAAACAATATCAGGTCGAGCACCAGCTACAAAGCCCTTAAAAGATCTCGTAGTGAATTTAAAAAACCATATTGAAAGGATGACCTTATAGATCTCGTCTGAAAAGAGAAATAAGTTCGACAAAAATGAACGAAATTGAAATACCTGAGGAAGAACACTACTTTTCTGATAGGCGCTATCGAATAGCACAAGGCTTTATTCTAGAAATTCTCAAAACACCTCAAAAATCTCGGGTTAGGGGTAAAAAACTGGTTCTTCGGACCTTTATGCAGTTATAAGCTAATAACTTAGTTGATTAATACCCGATTTACGCTTCGAACGATGGTATACAAATGGAACAAATGCCATCTATAATCGCATCAAGTGATGAAGCGTTTTACCGCGGTGAGCTCAGGGAAAACGAACAATCAATAGAAGAGAGCAAAGAGTTCAAACGAACAAAATCAGTACTGAGCGCCACCCGCCGATAGGTAAACAAGGGGCAAATATATAAACAATACGAAATAAAGGGAATATAGCCCGATCCTTCAAATTCCTACCAGTGAAATTCAGTGCATCACCATTCACCTGAAAAGACTAAGACAAAGCGGACAGGATTTCGCATAAAATGGGACTCCAAGAAGAAGATATTGACGAGCCAATTTCAGGCGAAAAATTCCAAGACCAACAACTACTATGAACCCATTAAGCACAATTAAGTCTCTAACTCAAGAAATCAGATCAAAATGAGACTCATAAACACACAATTCTGAAGAAGGAGGAACATATGAACAGGTAATGTATATAGACCAGATTGAGGCAAAAGGCTGCTCTGCTCTTCTGTTTTCACACGTACCTACACACACGCATAGGCAAAAATTAAAAAAGAGAAGTAAAGTGAAAACAAGTCGAAAAATTCAGCTCAAAGTGGCCTGAGTGAGAGACTCTCAAATTACTACCACAATCGAAAAATGCACTGTTTCCCGTTTACTGATTTAGACTTTCCTCGAAAACTACTATGAGTTTTCAAATAGGGGCGTTTTGAAATAACATGTCAGTTTTGACATCGTGCTTGTTGACATAAGCGAAAAGTAAAATCTTTGGCAATACAATTTACCTCGAAAATCTCACAAAAATACTAGAAATCCATTAAGAAAACTGCAGATAATTTTAATCAACTAAGATCACTTATAAATGCTTGATCGATAAATTTGAGTCGAAAAGCTTGCTATATGAAGAATATATCTAAACAGCAAGATGTCCTTGACCTGGGTCGTTCAAGTCCATCCAATGCTGCTGTTAGCCCCAATGTTGAAGAAGTTAGGTATTTGTCAATTTCGTGGCATTATCATCCATTGTGGCTTTTTGCAATGGCCGTACAGCGAATTTTGCATTCGCTCATATTTTATATTCTCGTCTGTTTAGTTATTAATCCGTTTTTATGACAATTTGTCTATTTTAATGACAAAATAGTTCTGCTTGTAGAAACCCTATAGACTAAAAAGAAGTAAGGCTTGCGAGGTCTTATAGCTGAAATTATAATGGTTATGCTCTTCTTCAACTTTTATCCATATATTCTGCTAAGGCTATGCCAGCCATAGACAGCAGTTGGAATTTTACATTTGTAATCTTATTTAAAGGAATTGGAGTGGTGTAGTGGTTGATTAAGTGCTTGCATACAACACCTATTGCTGTAGATTCAAGTCCCGGCGATGACAGGACAAATTTTCTATACATGGTTGCGAATCTTTCCCAGTTGATCCCTACAATATGTCTCCTCATCCCCCGTAAAGGAAGAAAGAACAATATCAACTAAAAACGTTACAGGAAGGTCAAGCGACGCCACCTTTTGAAAAAAAAGGTTGAAGTCTATGATAAGCAAACATTCCTGATCAGTACACCATATACACAGAGGGCGTTGTTGCTAGGCAACAACAGACAGCAGTAAAAGCATTCATTCTAGACCTGCTACAGTAAAACGATCACCTGCTTAGCTAGAGAACAAAATTAAGTGAATTATGATTGCAAAGAAACTGAAACAAAGCAACGATGCTTCAGCTACTGCTCTTGAAGTAAACAAATCTTATTCGACAAGATTTTTCCTTTTTTATTTTGTATATTTTCGATAGCCACTGTAAACGGTTTGTTGAAAATAATATTTATTGGTGGTTATTTGCAAATTTAATTAAACTGACAGCACACATTTGCATACAATAATTATTTGATTGGTTAGAGTTACAAAACAGAGAGGGTCATTACAAAAGAGCAGTTAGGCAATGATTTGAGATCAAATATTTTCATAGCCAACATTTTTTTTTTTCACCGTCACTCCTCTAAGAAGCATATTGGCTTTCCACAAAGTATTCATTGCTTTGTTTCAGTTTCATAAAACAAGTTTAGATTTCAAGCTAAATAGATGATTAATCCAGAAACTATAGCTTCTCTCCATATAATTATGTAGTGGTGAAGATCCTAGCTAAGTGGTGGTGGTGAAATTTACTTAGCATTGTAATTTGTTCCCAGTAGGTGGCGTTTTTTCCTGATTATTCGTCTAATGATTGGTGGACTTCATCTCTTTTTTTTTAGATGCATTTGTTTGGAGGTGTGTTGAAGCCTCTTTATTTAACACTCGAAACCACAATTGATTTTTCATCATAGCCTAGATTAAAAGTAAAATATTGATTTATTTCTCAGTGTATTTCAAAAGCAGAACTATTTCGAATATCCTATTTTTGCGTTCTAAGTAAATGCATTCAAAATATTTTGAATATACTCATATATATTGTATCGGGTCCGCCATCTAACGTTTTTTTTCAAGTAGTGCTTATTCCGTGAATGGTAACACTTAGCTCATGTCTAATTTGACAGATAATTAGTTTTATCCTTCCGCTGAACGAATATGGTTGTGGGTACACTTGAACAACGCTGGGTAATATTGCGACATTACTATGAAAATCATGGTAATGGTAATCATGGTAATGTTGCTTGGCGGGTATGTAAACAAGCAAAATTGTCGCATTTGGTGCACAGAAAACCCGCACGCATACATTTAAAAGCCGATACACCCAAGACCAGTCACTGTTTGGTGCGGATTTTGGTCCGGAGGCATAATTGGGCCATTTTTCATCGAAAATGAGCAAGGAGTGGCCGTTATAGTCAATGGCGATCGTTATCGGGCCATGTTGAACGAATTTTTGTTCACAAAATTTGAAGAGAAGGATATTAGCAACATTTGGTTTCAACAGGACGGCGCTACATCGATGTTTTGCGCCCTGTTTTTGAATATCGCATTATCAGCCGCAGAGCTGATGTCGTTTGGCCACCTCGGAGCTGCGATTTGACACCGTTGGACTATTATTTGTGGGGTGCCGTCAAAGATATGTGTTACACCAACAAGCCGGAGACAATTGACGCTTCAACGGACAATATTCGTGAAGCCATTGGTGAAATACAGCTGCACACAATCGATAATGTGCTTAAAAATTGGACCGATCGTGTAGACTACTGCATGGCCAGCCGAGGCAGCCATTTGAATGAAATTATTTTCCATTATTAACCGGAAGGATTGTACTTTCAGTAGTTTTTTTTATAGCATTTTCAAAAACAAAAATTTATTTGGCGGACCCTTATATGTATATATTAAATTACACATGACACCTCTCTGTGTAACACCCTATTAAATTTATCGTTTAAAATTTGATTTTATATTTCTATTTATATAATTAAATTGTTTTATTTTTTTTTCATTTTTTTTCTATTTTACTGGAATATTAAACGTAATTTATTATTAAATGTTTCAATTAGCAAACCAGCGTGTTGATTGTATATATCAAATGAAATTAAGTTAACAATAACAACAACAGCAACAACAATAATACTCGCACATTAAATAATATTAATTCCTAGAAACAATTATATTCGACTTAAATTTGTATAAAAATTTTTATGATTACTTATGGGAAATTTAAAAGTAATGTATCAAATGAAGAAACTCTCATTAATAAAATAAGTGAAATAAGTTTAAGGGTAACAAAAAAGTGAAAAATTGTTAATTCCTAACATTTTATAAAATGGGGAAATGTATATGCGAAAATATTAACTACGTTTTGTCAAGATCGCCCGTTGCTAGGCTGTACTTATTGTCGAATCTCCTCCGACTAAGCACAGTCTCAAATTGTCGAAATCTGGGCAATAGCAAAAAAGAAGTTATTATTACAACTTCTGCAAGATATGGAATTTTCATCCTTAAAGCATGTCTGCCAACGGTCAGAACATCACCTGTAATAACTCCTATAAGATTTCTGGCTTGTGCTCTAATCAGCCTCAACAGCTGCCACGTTGTCCTTAAATACAAATATTGCCAAACTCTCTTTTCAAAATTTGCTTGATACCAGCCACCTCACCTCTTTTCTTCCAGAGGAGTACTGATATCCTCAAAAGATTCGTTTGGATCCGAAGAGATACCTGCCTGCGCAAGTTCATTTGACATGCAGTTACATTCGATATCCCTATGTAATTAATGTTTTATGTTTATGGTTATTTTTAAGCCTAAAGTCCTGTAATACCACGTTGTGTATCACAACTGGACATAAGTTTATTCCCTCGATTTAAATTATTTTTATCATCATTATCATCATACCATTATTGCAGGACACTGCAACCCATGGGATCTATTGTTTTTTCAACAGATATGTCGCCTTCATAATGAATACCAGCAGATCTGAATTCATAATGACGGATATGTCAACCAGTGAGACCCTATGTCTCCATAAACATTTCTTTTCACACAATATGTGTTCCGCCTGTCACAGATGCGTGTGAGCACAGCCCACAAACAACCACATCTGTGACCGTCATCCTCATTTTCAATGGTCCGCAAGAATCTTTGTAAAAAGTTTCAATTTCGACCTGCCATACCTAAGAACCTCAGAGCAATGCCAAAATTATGTATTGACCGCCGCCCTAGAGTGGCGAAGTCTCCTTTGAGCATGCCAGTGTTCTAAGCGTCTGAAAATTTCCCAATCTTTGATTTGATTGAGGATGGTAGTCAATGGTGCTGCAACGCAAGGCTCCGGACTGAAATAGTGTTATGAAACCCTTGCTGGCCAATGCACAGTATCCAGTTACTCAAAACAGTTGCACCTTATTTCCAAGCCAAAGCTTTTAAAACGTATCGTAGTAATATTCGACTAGTCTAGCTGTCATACAGTGGTTGGTGTTGTGTAGTGGTTAAGACGCAAGCATAGCAACACAGGCATCCCAGCAGAGGGAATGACGAAGAATTTTAATTGCGGTTTCGAGGATTTAATATAGAGCCTCCAACTTCCCTATAGACAACTTCATCTTAAAAAATAAAAAAGAAGCCCCCTGACCTTTCAGCTTACCTCTGACGATGATGACAAATGATGAGGACAAAACGCCACCTGCTAAGAACAAATTATAATGCTAAGCAAGAATATTTTGTATTACACAATCATTTGGAGGGGAGCTACAGTGGATTAATCAACTATTTAGCAATGGATGCTTTGTGCAAAGCCAATATGCTCCCTAGAAGAGTGAACGGAGAAAAATCGAAAAAGAGATGTCATACAATTCGAGCCAAGTGTCCTTAAGGCAGAATAGCTGTCAGAGAATATATTAAGGACCAGGTTGATCTCCCTGCACATATAGCGATGGCCATGATATCAGCCTAAAAGACTCTCAGTGATCTTGCCAGTGGGATCGACAAGTTTCAGAGTCGTTCATTTTGGCGCCATCGGTATGCAAGTTTAGATCAAACTCACTCCGAACTAAGCCCCTGTTAGACCGAAAATCCCGGTCCGGGAATTCAACTCTGAATTTCCCGCCAAAGCACAGATCAAAAGGTATAACATTCAGTACCGAAAATCGATCTCCGGATCCTTTGAAGAAAAGTTTCGTCGCCGAAGATGCCGCCACCCTATTCATATGGATATGAAGCGGCGTTAAACCAATCAAGATCTCTAAGGCTGCTGTTGGACATGTTTTCATTGCCTGCTTATTTTATTCGTAGTGGTAGCTTTCTCAGCTTTTATCCACCAAACTATCGCTACATAAGTGATAATGAGCCGAATAATAGCGGGCATATATGCATATTGTCGTTTCCGGCGAAAGACCCCATGTCTTAGCGTAGGTGGAGCAACATGCATAGAGGGCTCTTGTCACCTTATTCTGAACGGCAGCAATGTGTAAGTTCCAACTGCGCCTCTTATGACATCTAGATTTTTAAGCTCCCAAAAAAAGTTGATGGTGGTGGTATCAATAAAATAAATACAGTCACTTGATAGTTTGTATCTCCTTGTAAGAGGTACAACTACCGTTTTGAGGGAGAGCCCTTCCTCAGACAGCCAAATTAACAGCTCGTCCAGGGCCGTTCTTATGAAGTCATACAAAGTATTCTTCTCATATTTCCCACGAACTGTTATAAGGCGGTTATCAGCGTAACCAACTACACTGTCCATAACACTGAAAAGAGTACTCCACCCTGAGGGCACCCTTTTGGCGCCATGACAGTGGACTCCAACCTGGACAAAGACTCAAAACCAATCCTTCAATCAATTATTCTCAGGACTAAATGACCTTGTGCAAGAGTTCGGCCTAGTGTACAGACCTTAAGAATTCATACTACCCTCTGGGGGCATGTGATCAAGCCATGTAAAGTAAATTTAAAAAACGCTCGTGCTTCTTCTTTTTCTAGAAATTTGCTTTCTTTTACGGAAAACTATTAACAAATGAATGAATAAAAGCCATCATGCATTTAATTATCATTGCCCGTATAATAAACAAAAAAATAATTTCTATTCAAAGATTTTTATTTAACAGAGCTGGGAATACCATAATGAAATTATTCATTATTTAAAAATCTGTGTGTTGTTATTGCTTTAAACTGTTTCTTTCTCTACCTCTCTCTCATTCACTACTTACTTATAAACTAATTTGAGTTTGAAATTATTTGTTGTTGTTTTTTTCTTTCTTTCAAATATGTACTTACAAGTCAATCTTATTATTATAGGCCACTATGATTTGTTGCTATAGAATTTAAGAGTATTATTATTGCAAAAACAACAACAATTGCTATAAAAGAAGAAAAAATTTAGTAGCAATCATAGCAAATAGACTTAAATTTCTAACATTTTACAGTATTTTTACTTCGTTCATTCATTGATTCATCAATTAGGTTGCGTTCAGAATCACCTCCCAGGGGGAAGTAAACAACACAGTAATGAAGTAAAAAAAAAACTTTTCATTGGTTGTCGGTTAAAATGTCCGTGTAATGTCCAGCTGTCTGTCTGACTGTCTGTCTGTCTGTCGTCATATCTGTCTTACTAACTGCTGTGGGTCTGTCATTCTTTGTCTGTTTATCAGTAAGTTTGTCGGTCTATACAAGAACGAAAAAAAAATTCTTTTTTTAAAACTCGTGTTGAAAATGCTTTCTTTGTTCGACCGAGAGAAAAAAAAAAAAAATAGACAAGACTTTGGAAAAAAATTATAATATTTTGTAAACACTTTGAATATTTGTTTCATTTTTATTTCCTTACGTTTTGTTGTTTCTTCTTTTCTTTTTTCCACCATGAAAATTCAAGTGAAATAGAGCGAAAAAAATAAATAAGAAAATTCGACTTCGATTCATACTGCTTTCAACTGTTCTATCCAATTACTTGTAATAAAAAAAAAAAAAAAAAAAATGTAAATTTCTTGCTTAAATATTATTTTTTATTGTTTAAGAGCGAAAACAAAAAAGTACTTTTTTTAAATTAAAGAAAATACAAGATAGGAAGCAAAAACAAATGAATTTAAATAATAATGTTTTCCTTTTGTTGTTCTTTTATCATTATTTTAATTAAATTTATAATATCAAGTGTTTCTATACAATTTAAACACAAAAATGCTTTTCTCTTTCTACTAAAATTTTCTTTTTTTATTGTGGTCAGCCAATCAACTTTTATTTGTTGGGCCTATTTCAACTGCTGCTGCTGCTGCTGCTGCTGCTGTTCATAACCAAAACCATTAGCGGCTTTAAATAATTCTCTAATGCTCTAATAAAAATTATTTTTTCGCTATTTTTATTTATCGTTTTTAGTGAAAGAACAGCATAAGAATCCAATTAAACTGCAATAATATTATTATTAAAATATTTCTTAGCACTTGAACAAAAGATTATTAAAAAAAAAAATATGTAAAGCAATTCGGCATCATACAGTTTTGAGATAAGAAAGCTGTGTGGATGTCGCGTTTGTCATTCAATAGAGTGTTTGACGCGATCTAGCGGTTCATTTCCATCGAGGGATAGCTAAATAGCTTCCTTGCCATTTCTTATTTTCATTTTTGTTTTACATTTTTAATTTATGCCTCAATTTAGCGATTTTTGTCTACAATAATTTACAAAAATTCTAATTATGAATTCAAAATAAAAAATTAAAAGAATGTATTCGCCAAGGCATCCCGAACGTGTCGGAAAATCTGTCCATTCTATGTAAGGTGGTCGAAGAACCATCTTCGGTCCTGGATGTTATGCCTTTGGATCTATACTTTGACACAGGACGTTCAGAGTTCAATTCTCTGACTGGGCTTGTTGGTCGAATAAAGCCCTAGTTTGGAGTGTTATTGATCTACATTGATATACCGATGGCTCCACAATGAATGACTGTGTCGGTGCTGGTGCTCACGAACCCAACTGAGACTTCAATCTCACTGCGAAGATCACTGAATGCCTTCCAGGCTGAGATCATGGCCATTGCTATATGAGTGGAGATCAAGCTAATCAGTAGGCTTAGTGATAAGACCATTAATATATTATCTGACAACCAAGTTGCCTTCCGGGCACTTGGTTTGATTCGTATAACATCTAGACTAGTCAAATATTGCTACGATACGTTTCAAAAGCTTTCGCTTGGAAATAAGGTCCAACTGTTTTGTGTATCTGGACATTGTGGAATAGATAGCAAGAATTCCATGACACTATTTCAGTCTGAGCCTTGCGGTGCAACACCACTTACTACCATCCTCAATCTAATCAAGATTTAGAAATTTCCAGATGCTTGAAACACTAGAAAGATCAAAGGGCACTTTGCCACTTTAAAGCGGTTATCAGTCTGCAGTTTGAGCATCTCTATGTGTTTCTCCAGTATGGCAGTCCGGATTTGAAAATCCTAACAGAGTTTCTTATAAGCCACTGTAGATTAAAAGCGCATCTGAAAAGGATAACAGACGCAGTTGTAGATGTTAGTAGCTTGTGCTCACAAGCATAAAAAACAGCGGAACACATATTAAGTGAAGAAGCGGTTTCAGATCTGCTGGTGCTCATTAGAAAGACAGCGGCAGCTTTTAATGTCCTACGTGTTCATGAAAGTTTTATGAAAGTGTGCACGCCTTATATGAAGTTGTTGCTCCTTCACAGTGACAAGGTTGCCTTCAAGGGCACAGCTCGATTTTGGCTATTGCTGGATATCATTATGAAGGTTCAATACAATTCACGCATACCGCTTTTAGATGCTGCTCATTCTGCTTTGTTCGCCAAATTAACACAAAATTTTCCTTATACATAATTACAACGCAACAGACTATGCGAAGAACTACAATAGCGTTTGAAAACCTATTTTTCCCACTTTCTGGATGGCAAGCCAATCGCCGCTTTATAGTTGAGCCTTTATAGTTTTGCAGTCATTAGGTAAAGTTGTGCTAAGTTGTAAATAAAAGTGTTCAGTATTTGTGTATAAGCGAGTAATAAGTGCAATATAAATTAGCTGTATATTCAGAGTTGTATAAGTAGAAGTGTTAAAGTGAAAAAAGTGTTCAGTATTTGAATATAAGCGAGTACTAAGTGCAAGATAAATTAGCTGTATATTTAGAGTTGTATAAGTGGAAGTGTTAAAGTGAAACAGGTGTTCAGTATTTGCGTATAAGCGAGTACTAAGTGCAAGATAAATTAGCTGTATATTTAGAGTTGTATAAGTTGAAGTTAAATAAATAAGTGAATAAAGTAAACAATAAACGAATAATTATTCTTCGACAGGTTTTAACCGGTTTCTTTAGTTTTATCGAATACAGTTTTCGAATAACGAATAAACCTGTTATTTTTTCTTTTTTTTCAAATTAGCTCATCGTTTAAGTATTTTTCTACATTTATAATATGAAGTCTAATTTTTATATATACGACAACCTAGAACGTCTTACAAAGAACGTGAAAATCATGATAGATCGACATCAGATCATTTTCTGTAACTAAATAATTAATTTATATATGGTGAATGAAGATCAACCAGACTCATTGACTCTGAACGGCGGATGTATTAATTAGTGAAGTTTTTCTAAGCGGAAATACGCATAACCAGTCGCTAGCAATGTTGTGAGGTGATACCTCTGATAAAAATTGTCAGATGGTGTGATCTGGTATTGAATCGAGAACTTTTTGGTTGGTAGGCGGGTTCTTCCCTAACATACCATGGTGTTACACATTATTAAATACGTAATTTATGTTTCTACACATGTCATCTGAAATGTGAAAATATTTGGAGATTGATGGAAATGACAAGTCTAGACATTTGGAGTGTCCTTAAATACAAAGCTGAAAAGGCTTTTCGACACCAGAAATTGTTAACCACCTTAAATATGTCTATAAAATTGACGTTATCGTGCAGTAATAAGACTCTGAACGTTGCTCTAGCATACTTACTTGCTAGAAACTGCAATATGCCGGCGGAATCAACAATGTAAAGGGTCCGCCAAATACATTTTTTTTGAAAATGCTATAAAGAAAAACTACTGAATATTTTCTCAAATTTCTTTTTTTCTTTGAAAGTACAATCCTTCCGGTTAATAATTGAAAATAATATCATTCAAATGGCTGCCTCGGCTAGCCATGCAGTAGCCTACACAATCGGTCCAATTTTTAAGCACATTATCGATTGTGTGCAGCTGTATTTCACCAATGGCTTCACGAATATTGTCCTTTAAAGCGTCAGTTGTCGCTGGCTTGTTGGCGTAACACTTATCTTCGACGGCACCCCACAAATAATAGTCCAACGGTGTCAAATCGCAGCTCCGAGGTGGCCAAACTACATCAGCTCTGCGGCTGATAATGCGATCTTGAAAAACAGGGCGCAAAACATCGAGTGTAGCTTCGGCTGTGTGGCATGTAGCGCCGTCCTGGTGAAACCAAATGTTGCTAATATCCTCCTCTTTAATTTTTGTGAACAAAAATTCGTTCAACTTGGCCCGATAACGATCGTAATTGACTGTAACGGCCACTCCTTGCTCATTTTCGAAGAAAAATGGTCCATTTATGCGTCTGGACTAAAATCCGCACCAAACAGTGACTCGTCTTGGGTGTATCGGCTTTTTAATGCATGCATGCGGGTTTTCTGTGCCACAAATGCGACAATTTTGCTTGTTTACATACCAGCCAAGATCAAAATGAGCTTCATCTGAAAAGATGATTTTTTTTGGCAAAATCGGCATCTTCTGTAAGTCGATTGCAGGCCCATATTACCAGCGTTGTTCAAGCGTATACACAACCATATTCGTTCAGCGGAAGGATAAAACTAATTATTTGTCAAATCAGACATGAGCTAAGTGTTACCATTCACGGAATAAGCACTAGTTGAAAAAAAAAACGTTAGATGGCGGACCCTATATATGAGGACAATATATGTATCAATTATACCGAATTAAGCAACAAAAATTTAGAAAAAAAATTTATTTGCAGAAAAGAACCGGTTAACCGGTTATTTGTTTAATTTTTAACCGAAAACCGGTTTTTTAAAAGTTGTAATTTTTTGAATTTTTCGAAAGCCGGTTTTTGAAAAAAGTCGACTACATACATATGTATGTATGATTTATTTCATTTAATGCACTTAAAAAGAACTCAAACGTTTTAAAAAGGTAAACTTTAAATGTAACAATATTTGACTTTAACCTTCAGTAGGTTGCGTTTATCAGTTGACCCAGACGATTAAGCGATTTTGCCCTGGATAATTGTTAAGGCTAAAAAATTAATCAAACTTTACGGACTTGAAGTCAACATAACGTCGGCTAAAAGCTATTTTAGTTGATGGACAACTCCATACATAACTGTTGCCAAGCTATTCTATTGCAATTTGAGGCTGAATTAAAAAATCAACTGATGGTTATCAGTGATCTTTTAAGCAATTTTTAAATTAAATCATATTCATTAACTAACAGTCTTATAAAGCAAATTTTAAAAATTATCTTTAAACTGTTTTTGAGTGAAAAGCGCATTATTTCGTATTTCACTTCATGCAATGAAATGTATTTCGTAATTTTTGATATGCGAAAATATATTTTATTTCAGTAGATTTTTATAAGAACCTTGTTTTTTAAATGAATGAATTTGAAAATATTATTTTTGACCAAAATAAGTAATTTAATGTGATTTTTTTTTTAATTTAACCCCAACCCATGGCCTATTATTGTATTAACAAATTTCCTTTTAATAACACTATTAAAATTGATTATAATAAATAAATAAATAAATGTCTTTCAATGATAATAACGATAATTATCATTAAATAAACCAATCAATAGAAAACTAAAATAAATTCCTTTCCGTTCATTTTATTTTCTATGAAAAATATCAAATAAATGGGCACTCGAACTAAACTAAAATATGTTCACATGTATATGTATGTATGTATGTATATTGCTTTGTATTTATTTTTGTTTTATTTTGTGGTAAAAATATAGATAATTTTCTTAAAAACAAAATGATTATTTATCATCTTAAATTAAGATGCCAACTGCAAAGTATCAATAACGATTATTATGATTGTGATTCTGATACCGAAAGATTTTGCTGATGGCACACTTTTGCATTTCTGCCAACAAAGCCAACAGAAAAACAACAATGTTAACAACAAAAACTATAAACTTAGGTCTACAATAAATCAAAGATTAATTTGTGGTTATATTTTGTTTTCCTGGGCAGATTATAGTGGGAGTAGATGTATGTATATTTGGGTTTAATATAAATTTAAAAGCAATAAAATCTAAAAGTTAACATAGAATTGGTTTATTTACTACAAAAAACAAAAACAAAAACAGGCAGATTAAAGATAATTTCTTTTGAATAACACATTATAAATCATTCCAGCACAGATTTTATTTTAGAAATCTATACATATGTACTCGTAAAATATATGTGACTTTCAATAGCATTTATGTTTTAAAAAATGTATTTATTGCCACATATTTACAGATGTATGTATCGGGTACTTTTTAGAGGTTCATAACTTTGAGTTGGCAACACTGCTTTATTTGACAACCGATTTAACAGCTGATAGGTGCTTTTTGCTTATTCATATTGTTACGAATATGAAAATGCTAAAGACAAAATTTACCACATCAGAGACTTGGTATGAGCTTTTGGCTATAAAAATTTATTGAGTTGTTTCAAGGCCAAAAATTAAACTGCTAAAATTACCTGTACCATACCATAGTGCTGCCATCCGCATGGAGTTGCCAGTTCAATTACTTTTTGTCTTTATTAAGTTATCTTAGACCATTTGAATTAACGTGGAAAAATAGAAGATTCGTGTCTGTACTAGAACATTCGAAACAAATGACGAAATACTACAAAAAGATGGCTCATTGCGACTGGTAAGTCAGTGATCATTTGGCTGTCAATACGTAAAGTCGCATTCAGGCATAAATAAAAAGTGTTGTATAAGCAAATTTGGTGTATTAAGACAAAGTGAATAAAAGACCGTAAAAAAACAACAACAAAGTTGAGTTTTATTTTATTTTGGTGCAATATAAATGAACTCAAACGTTTTAAAAGGGTTAAAAAGTAACAATATTATTGTCATCGTATTATAAAAGCACTGCGACCTTTCGATCTATTGTACAGCCCTCCATCTACATATGGTTTACCTATAATATCTCACTCACACCTATCGATCTGATGAATTTCAAGGATTTCGGTTGGTTCCAACCCCCTAACTAGTAACTGATAGGCACTTAAATACTACCTTCTAGAGTGCGTCAGTGCATCACATGTACCCAGTATGTGCTCTGGTGACTCGATTTCCTCATCAGAGAATCTCCACATCGGACTTAAGACTTATCCAATTTTACTCAGATATCCATTTAGCCTGCAAGACTGGTCAAAAGCCCAGGTAATATCCTCATATTGTCTGTGGACATTCCTAGGCAGGAACCACGAACTCTTCTCCTGACATAGTTACCTAACAAAAGTTTAGATTGTCTCAGTGAAAAGTGTCCTCACTGAGTATGAGCTTCCAGGCTCCCCTTCCCAGTCCATAAAAGGGTTCTGGCCCCACCAGTGTAGTGGAAGTTTCCTTTCTGGCTAGCTCATCAGCCCCTTCAGTTCCCTGAATTTCTACTAAGTCAGGGACTTATCAGCTGATTCAGTTTATCTAAACAATGCCAAACTAGCTTTGTGTCAACCTCAGAAAAGCCAAGTATGCTCGAATGGCGGACTGACTATCAGATAGTATGGTTAGGTTCTGTGCTCCATATTTTCTCTCCCGATTAAATTGAGCACTTTTCACAGTAATGCATAAACTTTGGCCTGGAATATGATGGCGAGTTTTTCCATAGGTTCAGAATATTTCTTCTTGTGCTAAGCTCTCCTTGTACCAATTTCTGTCTTTGAACCATCTGTGTTTCACAAAGTGGTCCCTTCTTTACTCACTCCTATTACCCAGTCTTACCCTGAAGCATTTGCCAAAGTCATAGAGTTTTATGATTCTTTCCGAAGGACAACCATGTAGGGTGTAATCGATCACACGGCCAACCGAGATGACATGACCCCAGCATAACCTCGTACACGATATTTTTCACTACTAAGTGTAGCGGACTAAGGTTCAATAGAACCGCGAATGCAGCTGTAGGACAAGTTCTCATTGTCCCAGTTACGCTTTTTACATCAGCTTACTGTCCAGTGTTGTTCCTAGATATTTAACCTCCTTCCTTGGTGATATTTCCTCACCCAGGACTTTTCCCGAGTGAATGGTACTATATTGGTTTTGGCCGGGTTAATACCTTAATCCCTCGTCCCACATCATCGATTAACAATTTCAAGTCTCCTCTGTATAATTTCACACAAGGTATCCTCGAATTTGCGCCTTACTTCCAGAACAATGCCATTTGCATAGCCCTGGCAGTAAATAACCACCGTAGATAGTATTCTTAAAAGTTGATCAACAACTAGACTCCACATTAAGGGCGAAAGGTGATGCTTTCTGTTTAGTCTGGTTTGACATTTCATTATGGATAGACTTACACCACAGCAACGCTTGCAAATTCTTAAAACTTGTTGTCAAAATAATGATTTTGTTCATCACACTTATCGTGGACTTCGTCCATTTTATGGCGTACACAATCGTCTTTCAGAGCGGCTACTTAAAATAATAATGGATCGGCCAACAAGATTATGTGATTTAACCCCATTGGATAATTTTGCATCGATAAACCAGAGACAATTGAAGAGTTATTTTCAAAATACGACCACATACGCTGCGAAAAGTTTGTGAAAATTGATGTTCCAGATTGCACCTTGTACGCGCCAGCCGTGGCATACAATTTCCTATCCAACAAAGCTCGTTCCATTGATATCAAAAATATATTTCTTAAATTTATTATGATTTAAACTTTTGTAACTGTAAAAAAACACCCCATATATTGAATAATGACCTATATATTATATAATTGTTGTTGTTTTTATTATACTGCTCGTTTACAAACAAAAACTAATATTAAAAATAAATAAATACTCGTATGTGATCTAAAATTTAAGGATTATAAGAAATCATCTTTTTGTTTATTTTTTATTTAAAAAACAAAATTTTTTTATAGTAAATTCGTTGACATTTACATGATTTTGAAAAGTTAACACTTCTTTGCTTAATCTTCTTACACACTTACACCAAAAAAATGGAAACTTTAAAGAGCAAATGTTTTCGCTCACTGTTGTTCGTAGATCTTGTTAATACGCACGTTTGAATTCACTGTTATTAAGCCACACACACAGAAACAAACACACAGAAACAAACAAGTTAAAAAAACAATAATAACGGTAAATATTATCATTCCTAATATTAACTTATTCTCTTTTTCTTTATCTATCTTACCCAACTCACCCACACTAATACTAATATTTTTGTTCGTAGGCAATCATTTGATTTTTTGTTGTTTTTTTGTTTCGGATTCGCAACATCATTATTTTTGTTTTATGCATAAATTTATTTTATTTTTCAATGTGTATGCGTGTGTGACTTGCTTTTAACTTTTACTTGCACACACACACACACACATATATATGTAAATACATATATACTTACATAAATAAATGCGGCGGTATATGATGTGACATATGTTATACATAAAGAATTTATAATTAATCTCCTTAATTTTTCAAAGAGCAAAAGAGATTAACTTTTTCAACAGTTTTTGTTGATACCCTACACCACAATTAGCGGTGGGTGTTATTTAAGCTTTAAGCTATGCTTGGTGACACCTGAAGTTATAGTTAAATATTCACTTTTAATCACTCTTTGAATTTAATGAAACATGACATTCTGGCTTTATAGCCGCAGAAAATTTTGTTAAAAACCATACGTTAGTAATCTAAAAGATATGAGGCTTTAGCTTGAAATCGGTCTATTGTTCAGATATCATATTTGATGAGAAAAACACGGAATTATCATACAATTCCTCTTTTTTATTGGAAGCAGATGTAGAGCAAAAACTATTATTTACTTTATAATATCTCTTTGGGAAGACCTACCAGGCTACTCAAAATGTTATCCAAAACTTAACGGAGGTTCCTGGCACCTGTAGCTAGTTTAAGCCTTAATGACCTATTGCACTTAAGGTTCGAGCTATTGGTTGCCTGACTTCTTTCAACAATTACTATACAGCTGCGAGTCGTGGAACACCTCAGTCAAGGGCATACGGTTTCCGCAAGTTTTTATCAACCGATGTTTAAGGAGGATATTAAGAATATTCTGGTCAAACGTAATCTTGAACAGTGACCTATGGGAATGTGCGGGGGAATCGCCAATCAATATTGAAATAGCCGCAAGAAAATGGAGCTGGAGTGACCGTGATTTGAGAAGAGTGGAACCCTCAAGGCGGTAGAGAAAGAGGTAGACCCGCCAATACCTGAATAAAGAAGTGAACTCTATTGAAAAGATCTAGGCCGAAGTAAAACTTTTGGCGCAGAACAGATTAGAATGATGGAACTTTGTTGTGTCTCTTTATTCCAGTTTGTAACCATAGGAGCCTCTTTTAACTCTACGAGGTTTGACCAGAGACTTAATTTTATTACCATACAATCCTGGTAGGAGCCTCACAGAATTTGGTTTCTGCTCAGAGACAAAGGTGCGATACTTTGCCAATTGTACAGCTGAGGTATAAATAGTACTCAACCTCTGAGCGGAAAAAGATTAATACAATTGGACAATGTAGATCCGAATTGACAATCGGAAGTACTTTATGTTAGAGGTCTAGTAAATAGACAGACATTAGTATTAAGAATCATATGCAGAATAACATCGTCTTATATTTTTAGTCTACTACAGACGCTATGTAGAACATAGGTGGACCCGTCTATAGAGTTTAGTCACTTAGTGCAATAAGTACAAAATTTAATGTTTTTCTTATACCACGTAGGTTGCTTAAATCGTCCACATAGGGTTAAGCAACATATCTATGAAGGCAACGAGTAGTTTTTTCAAATTTCTGGTAAGTTAACTTATTATGTTGCTTCAGAACGGATGTACGTCAGAATGGGAAAAGAAAGTCATACTGAGCTGTTAAATGGGTTGGTATGCTTAGACCGTTTAATTGATTACCCAAATTGAAATTTGATTGAAGCGTCAACATGAAGAGTTGTAGTAAGATTTAAACCAATTTGGTGGTACTTGGAAAAGCTACGATAGCTCTTGCGGTCATTCATGATAATTCTTTCGAATAAGGAGAGTGGGACCGCAAAACGATTAACAATTACCTGCCAACATTTTCACGATATCTTATCTATCTTGAAGAGGAAAACCGGGTCGCTGTAAATACATACTAACATAAACAGCATGAATTAAGTGTATTTTTGAAGAAAAAGTACTATTTTTAATGGAAGGAAAGGAGGCTAATAAAATACACGGTTACAGGAGAATCAACGAAAGCTAACTTTCTTCCGTTAAGCTTAACTGCTGTGCATGTATTGGCATGCGGATTTATTAAATCTGCTTTGCGCAACCCTAAAGTATCGTTGGCAGATGACAGCAACATTTGTCATTCATATTTTTTTGATCACAGGCCGAACCTTATGAAGATTGAGAAGAAAGAGTGGAATATGAATGACATACACACAAGCGAATTGGCAAAAATTAGCAAAAATGTACGTAAGAACTAATGTTGTTTTCTGACACACAGATGTGGTGGTGTCGTGACTAATGTAGATATTGAGGAGTTGAATGCTCTCGATGTTCTGGGCATGACGATACATTGTGATGTAAATTGGAACAAACACATTTTCCGAGTGTCGCAAGAAGCATTCAAGTGCTTGGGGTTTTTAAGACGTTACAATAAATACTTCACTCCGTCGGACCTTCTCAATATTTACAAGATCTATATCCGATTCAAAATGAAATACAACTCTTATGTATATCCATACATAAGGTGCTGCAAATTCTATTCCGTAGCTTTTCAACCGCGTAGCAAAGTTATCTATTAATGACGGTAGGGTAGCCAACTCTACAGATGCGTTAGAGCATCGTCGCTATGTGGCATATGCTTCATTGTTTTATCGGTACTATAACGGAATATGTTCCAACGAAATAAAGGACTCGTTTCCGCATAATCATATATTTTCACCCAGGATTCATTTTCCTCGTAGAGAACATCCCTTTTTAGTTAATTGTCCGGTGAATCGCCCAACGCTTTATAGAGGGAGTTCGTTCTTTAGCCGCTCCTTTAGGTAGTGGATCGATCTTCCCGCGAAAGTTTTTCGGCCGCTTACGATATGAATAAATTTTATCACTAATAATGCATTGCATGAGTAGGGGTCATCCCCTGAGTGATGGCCTTAAGTTAAACAAAATAGCGGAGTATATGTTATTTGAACCCGCTCTTGAATTGCCCTTCAATGAAGGGAAGCTATGATATAATACTTGCCAAGTACCTGCACAAATTTCTTCTTCCACCAGTTTTGCTATTATTAGGAGCAACTCATCAATCTTACCTAGAAACTCATACAGAAAAATTCACTCTCTTTTGATTGCCAAGTTTCATTTAGCTTTAACCAAAGCATAATATGTGCCGCTGTGGTGGGACCAGAAGGTCCTCAGTTCAATACCAGGCCAGACCATCTTAAAAAAGAAAATGTTTTTCGACAGCGGATCACCTCATAACATTAGTTAGTAACCGATTATGAGTATTACTACTATCGAAAACTTCTCTAATGTATTTGTCTTTCGGAGCTGGCGTTAAAAAGTAGAATCGGGTGCAGCTCATTGCCTGAGAGAAGTCCCCATGTTCCTTAATAGAATGTTATGGGAATTAACGTAAATCATTCATTGGTAAAAACTTTATTTACACCGCGTAAGATGAAACCGCATTTCAGCTGTTGATTTTGTTGGGCGATAAAAATACAGCCTTGTGTTGTAGTTGAATGAAAAGTCGGCATTTGCGTCCCTATAAGTTTCTTACTGCTCTACATCTGTGTAAAAATATTAATTATGCAAAACAACAACTTAAACAATAATAAACGCAACCAACATAAACAAAAATATAAAAAAACAAAAAGCGAAAGCGACATTTAAAGAATAAATAAATGAAAACTTTTATAAAATTCTTTCAAAGTCTGAGAGAGAGAGAGAGAAAGCGAGAAAAGCAATTGAAATATAGAAGACAATGGTTTTGACATGCACACAGAATATTTAAACGGTACAACAAACACAACAGAGGAAAGTATATATGACACGCCTCTAAATATCGCCCTTTTTAGTTCTTATGACACAAAACAGGCGTTTTTAACGAATCATCATTAGAAATACAAGTTTTTAAAAGACGACCTTAATCAAAGAACTTTGAATTAAAGCTAAACTAGGGTTTTACAAGTCCTAAGAATTTGTTATTAATTTTCTTTAAATTTCTAAGTATTTCGTTTGTTTTTGGCTACGCTGTAAACTCTACTAAAAACGAAAGCTCGCAAGCGTTATGCTAAAAATAATAAAAACAGTAAGAAATTAAAGAAAAAGCGGCAAAAAATATTTAAATTATTTTGGAGATTCGTCTGGGAAATATAAATAAAAAATTAATTTTTTTAAGAAAATAATTAAACTATTTTTTGTAGCTAAAAATTGAGCTTAACAAAATGTCAATTAAAAAAATTAAGGGGGTGGTAAAAATTCTTTATTTATGAGAAAGGAAACGAAATATTAATGCAATCTGACATTCGACATCAGACCACAAACATATGTACATTGGGTATCCCAGTCATCAGCCGCTCTAGTAACATTAGTTCCCATTTGCCGTAATGTTTGTTGTTTGGACCTTAAACGCAGTCTTAAACCCAGTCTTAAACCCTTACCCAAAAAGGTTTGGGTAATAAATTAAACTGCAACTTAAGACACGCTCTGGTTTAATTCACGTAATGTTATGAGCTCTCAGATATTAAGTTTCTAAAAGACAGTTGAGCACATAAATTTCATATGCTATTGACAAAGTAAAATTCAAACTTCTGAGAAGATCGCTGAGTGTCTTCCAGGTTGAGATTATGGCCATTGCAATATATGTGGAGATTAGCCTGGACAATGGACTCAACGGCATGCCCTGACAGCCAAGCCGCTTTAAGGAAGCTTGGTTCGTGTCGTATGACATCGAGACTGGTCGAATAATGCTACGATAAGTTTCAAAAGCTTTCAGACACTGTGTGATAGATGGTAATGAAATAGCGGTCATCGGTCCGGAACCTTGCTGAGCAGCACCACTTACCATCATCCTCAATTTTATCAGAGATTGGAATGTTCAATGGGGTTTTTGACACTCTATGGCGGCGATCAGTCCACAATTTGGCCGTCGCACTGAGGTTCTCAAGTATGGCAGGAAGGACTTGAAACTCCTACCGGAGTTTCATGTCACTGTGAACTAAAAGCTCATCTGAAGAGGATGGCGGTCAAAGATGTGGATGTTTGTAGACTGTGCTACTCACAGGGTTTTTGATAGGTTTAGGTGGAAATGTTTAGGTAGACATAACCGCCATTATAGTTTCAGATCTGCTGGTGTTCATTAGGAAGGCAGCAGATCTGCTGAACAAACTGTACACCGGAAGGGGCACAATACATCGCATGGATCGCAGTATAATAGTAATAATAAATTCAAAGGTATAAAGTATTTCTTGATCACATAAGTCCAAGCTGAAAGCACCATTTAGCTTTTAAAATTTCCATTTTACTTTGTTCAGCTGCCTAAATCAAATTTTACTTTAAACACGTACATCAGCATCCTTCAAGAAACCGAAGCTACGAGTATTTTCAAAGTAATCTATCAGCCTTAAGCCTTCATAAGCATATTGCTCATTTGTAGAGAGTGCGATTCCCTGAAGTGTATTGCACTTAAAATGATTTGACATAAACTGTAGTGGAAAGTAACACTGAATAAACTGCACGGCAGGTGTGGCACTTAAAATGTCATCAAAGTGACCTTGGCGTCTTGAAAATATCATCAGCATTAATCAGCTCTACAACCTGGGGTGGGTTTAACCTTTGTCCACAACTTTTCTGAATTCATCTCTATTTTCAACACGGATGCGCCAATTCCTGAGTCCCATCGCTCGCATATCTTCATCGATGTTGTCAATTAGCTACTTACGTGGCCGACCTACACTTCTTGAGATTTTTGGGGTGTATTTAAGGACAAGGTTTTGATCCATTCTTACCACATGACCTATCCATTTAGGTCGTATATGTACTCTACAATATCCTCGCCTTTATTATGCTCTAAAAGTTCTGCATTGCTTCCTAGGCAACATTCACAATTTTCATTGCCTCTTGGACCAGTTTAAACGTCTGACAATTTTCCGTTCGAAAATTCTGAGGTACTTTTCCTAAAAATTTGCCATCAAATGCCTTGGAAATACCCAGATCCACAACTTTGTTCTCACCAAAACCATGAATGGAATTAATCCACTTCTCGTAGAGAACCGCCAGCAGGTCGCTAGTTGAAAGGCCATTACGTAAGCCGGGTAGACGATTGCTTAGCAAATTGTTTAACTCCAAATATTTCACAAAGTGATGATCATATAATCATATAATCATCATGATAGATAATCATACTCTCCATAACCTTAGAAAGTGCAGAACAGACTGCTATTGGGCAATCTTCTAGCAGGATAGAAAAATACCGGAGCTATATGACACACTAAAAAGGTTGACTAATGGACGCGCAAGCGTCGAAGAGCACTGCTTTAGGACCAATGCTGATATGCCATCCGGACCCGAAGACTTGTTGACTTTGAGAATTGCAAGAACCCTTTTTACAGCACGGGCTCGAAAGTATATACTAGGCATAGTCACTGATACGCTTTCGAGTGTAGGCAGTTCATGAAGGCTCCCCGGCACGAGAGAATTACTTAAAAATAATTCAGCCAAAAGGTTAGCCTTTTCAACCGGTTTCGCTATTCTTAAGTCTTTTAACAAACGACCAAATGCTCTCACTTCCCCTAGAAAAAGTAAGAACTTTAGCACGAAGGCGCTGGTCGTAAAGAGCTTTGTAAGGTCGTATTTATTGTTGCGCCATTACCTGTTTGCTTTCTCTCTAGATCTGACAGCCAGTCTGCATGCCCGATTGAATCAAGATTGATTTCTTGATTTAATCGAAATCTGTTTGGATGGAATAAACATATCCATCCCCAGCTTTATTATTCTGACGACCACATATGCCGTGGCATCGACATTTGAGGCGAGAAAACAAAGTTCCGAATTAAAATTCCCAAAGAAATCGTTGAGCTCAGCCCAACGTGCTTTTTCGTAGACATAAATAGAGCGTCTCGTAGCTGTAGGTGAAGCGTCTTGAAGGGCGGAGAACGAAAAATTGGCAGAAATGGTACAATGATCTGAGTTACCAAAAGGGGCAAGAACCTCAACTTTATCTTTTCAAGGTTTTGTTTTGATGCCCATCATCACACGATATATGTGTAGGTTCATGCACTATTGGCGCAGGCTAATTATGCGCGGCAAATAACCAATGGCAACGTATTGGCCTTCAGGAGTTATGCGGCCAGAATGGCGTAGCCAAGACGAATTGCGAATATTGAAATCATCAGCAACAACAATTTCACTGTTCGGGCAATTCGCAAATATACTCGAAATGGAGTCAGAAGACAGATATGGTAACCTATCTTTTAGCGTTTGAACTATACAGAAACCCGAAGTGGAAAACGTGTGCCGTGGTTCTGAGCTTAGCCCAGAGACAGTTAAATTCCGCATCATACGTGCCAAGAGGTTGCTGACATTGGTACACCTATGGAAATTGAAAAGGGATAGAAGGTGATACCCAGGGATATGAAAATTCTATGGATTAGCATTTTCAGAAACCTGGGTTTCACTTAAGACGAAAACATCCAGCCAATGGACACAAATATCCACATACACAGAAAAAAAATTTTCTAGATATCGCCTATTCTGAACTAAAATCGTCATTGTAGGCGATCGCCATCCACGACCTGTTGAACACATTTCCAAGTCCAGTGTGGTTTCTTATAGCATAGTGCAGATGCAGGTTAAACAGAACTGTGGACAAACTATCCCATTGTTGATTCTCGTTGCCTTTGCTGTATTGACTTAGCCGTATCGCCAGTATACCTGAAAAAGTTTTATAATATGTAATGTAATCCCCCGATAATTCTTGCCTCATGTTTGTCACCTTTTTTGTGAAATGTGACGATGATGCCGGTTAACCACTCGCCAAATTCTCGCAGTAATGCGTTTTTCAATTAACTAGATAACCAACTACAAAACGAATGTGCCGTACGGAAAATAGAAGAGCTGCCTAAGAATATGCGAGTATTGGGAATAAATTGACTTATTTCGTCAAAACTCTATTATAGTTTCGATAGAACAATGAAATACACGCGACATTACGATGATGCTTCAATTAATCGGTAGAATTGAATACTCGATCGTTATTAATGAGCACCTTTGCCCTGTCCTGTATGCATTCGAGGAAGCACCGGATCATACATGAGATAATTAGAAGGTAAGATGGAGTTTCAAAAAACCGTGGCAACAAGATGCTTTGTTTGACATTCGAAAAATTGTCTTAAATTGGTAGAAGGCTTATACGACTGTTAATACTGTTACGAAAAAAAAACGCCCAAAAAGAAAATAGACCACATTAGTGTTGTTGGGACTGTATTGTAGGGCTTCGGTGTATTGGTTTGTGTCAAGGTTGTTAATGTGTTATACTGGTATTGCCATACTGATTTTTATATTTGACGGCATTGTCAATTCGACCATCTTTGGGTAACACAATCTTACATGATTAAAATTAACGGACATAAAAAATTGGATTTGAGTGCGTTTGAGATATTTCCGAAACTTTACGAACTGTAGGCAGTTAGGTATATAAGGAGGCTGCTTTATCTACGTCCATTAGTCTTACAGTCATAAAGTAAAGTCGTGTCGCGTAAATAAAAGTGTTGTATAAGCGAATATTAAGAGCAAGATAAATTTGTTGCTGTATTAAGATAAAGTGTATAAAGTAAAACTGAAGAAATAAAAATTGTAAAACAACAACCACGTGGTTGTTTTTTTTTATTTTGACGCAATTAAAAAGAACTCAAACGTAACAATGTGAATTTCAAAAGCTTTGGGAACGTTTATGTGACTTGAAACTCTTTAGTATAGAATCCAAGAAAGGATGCTTATGTTTACGTAACTCTCCAAATACCCTATCGAGGCTTATACTTAACATTTTAGTACTTCCTTTGAAATAATTATTAAAAAATTAGCAAAAAAATTTCAAATCCTTTACATTTTTCTTATAAAAAAAACTTAAAATAAGAAAATAAAAACCAATTATTGTTGAAAAAATGTTTCTTTAAAGGACATGCCATAACTGAAGACATAGACACAGAAAGAGAGATCAGACATATTTTTATTACACATGTTGGTATTGTTTTGACCTCCTGCAAGGAAATATGCAAAGGAATTATTATTAAAACATCCTGTTTCACATTTTATTGCATTTCTTCTTTTGATTATTTTCTTTACATTTTCTTTTTGTTCAAAAATTGCCAACATGTGAACACTTCTTATGGCAGGAAATAAAACTGAAAGTCGTAAAAGGCAAAAATGAATTTTTATGACAAATCCACATGGCCTTTTAGAACAAAAACTTAAAATAGATACATAGATACTAAAGGAATAGAAAACCATAATTTTAAAAATGTCTTTTTAAGGCAGAGATATTTTCGTTTTGCAAATATTTTATATTTATGACCTATACCACCCCACTATGATGAAACAATATTGTGTTTAAAATAACATTTGCATAGAAAGCTTTAAGAGAACCAAATCTCGAAAGCATTAAATGCGTTAAAAATTGTGTTCGACATATAAGTCTAAATCGTACTTGGATTGATAAGCACTTCAGTGCATGAGAAGTTCCGTATACTCGTATGTATACAACCCAATGAAAACGAAAATATTTAACAGGTAATAAGAAATAAACAACAATTTTATTCCGTTGTGTGTTAGATTTTGATGAAAGCAGACATTTTCAGATTTTTTTCTCCAACATACACACTGTGAAAATGTACTACGACTGCTAATACTAATTAAGTTATCTCTACGCCTGCTTGATCTAAGATTCGCAATAAGCGATTGTTCGCTATTGGCAAAGAATTTTCGAATGAAAAATGCTTAACACAGCGTATAGCATTGGTGCTCATTTCATTTGTTCCTTTTCAATGCAAATGTATTCTTTGGTTTTAATTGTCATTAAAACAGCGACGAATGAACATGCGTAGCGGGTATGTTTTTTATTTGTTTTCTTGTTTCTTTAAAAAAAGCCATATGCAATTTCTCTCGTTTTAGCATTAAGAGGCGAAAAAAAAATGCTAAAGCAAAAGTAATGGCAAAAACAGAAGAGAGTAAAGCAAAGTTATTCGCTTTAGATATTGCTAAAGGCTTGCTGTTGAAAAAAAAGATTCATCTCAAACGAAGAAGTGATTACCGAAACTAATACGTATTTTGAGGAGTTCCCAAAATCGTGTTATTCAGATGGTATAAAAAAGTTGGAAAATCGTCTTACTAAGTGTATTGAGCTAAGAGGAGATTATGTTGAGAAATGAATGGTTTTTGAAAAAAAAAAAAATGTTTTTTTCCTACTTAGGTAGCTTTAATATCAATCCGCCCTCGTAGTTCTCTTTTTTTTATACATTTCAAAAGCCTCTCCTGAATAGAGATCTTTTAGAAAAAGAAAACAGAAATATGACTGTCATTTTGATAGATATGTGTCCCTCTGATTGTCATTAACAATTGATAACGCTATATGCCAGACCCTGTTTTTTAGTTAAATATAACAAAACAAAAAATATACTGAGATTTGCATTCATTGCCTGACATTTGAAGAATTAATATGACAAAAAAATAAAATAAATAAAACAACAAAAATAACATATTTTGAAAAATCAGAATGAAGGGGGTGATACATTGGCAAACATTTGTTTGCAAACATCTTAAATAGCCAATCGTATACATGTATAACTTACTTTTCCTTGAATGCGATTGGCTATTGAATTTATAAAAAGTTATTGCAGGAATGTGATGGACAATTTTTTCTAATGCAGTCCTTAATGTCTAAATTGCTTTAAGACTCATATGCAATGGGGCAACATTTTATCCCGGCATAACCGTGTCATTTAGAGATATTCTACATCCCTGAAAAAATTTAAAGGCTCTAAGTTAGTACTCATATATCACTTTCTTTTTTACTCAATCACCTCTCACTTTGAGTTGACAATACATCTGTTAATCTCGCTTAAGTCACTACTAAAATTGGAGGTTAAAGCCTGTTGCTTTGCTTTTGTATTGAAAAAAAAGTTTTTTGTTTTTTATTTTTTTGTAGCAAACTAAACTACAATCTGCTATGAAAAACAAGCCAATAATCCGCATACTAACGGAGGTCTATTTAAAGACATTTTTCGATTTAAAAAATTATCCCTTCGGGTATATCTAAACTCAAATGCCATTAAATTTTGTTTCTATTAAGGCTTGTGTTCTACTTTTTTTACATAGGACATCAAAATATTCCTTTATTTTGTGTAACAGTGCAAACAAAAAGTCCATAGGATGACACATATATGGCGTTATTAGAATTCTGTCCACATAATTTTTATTCACTACTAACCTTTAAACGATAGGTGTATAAATTTGACAGCAAGCTGGCTATTGATTCGTGAGTTATAGCATTTTGTGTGAAGCAACTTTTGTTATTGAAAAAAAAAGTGGAAAAAGTGAACTTCGAGTTTTGAAAAAGCATGGCTTTTTAATGAAAAATATTATTCGTACTCTGCTTTATTAAAACATATGGTAGAGAAGTGTATTGCTGAACTTAAACGTGGTCGTACCAGCACAAATGATGCAGAAAACATTAAAAAATTGTTTATGAACGATCGCAAATTAAAGATGCATGAGCTAGCTGCCATTGTAAAGATATCAGATGGTAGTGTTTTTACCATTTTACAGGAACATTTGGGTATGCGAAAGCACTCTTCAAAGTAGGTGCCGCATGAGCTCACAAATCGTGTTACAAATCGATGAAAACGATGGTAAAATTGTATGAATTGGACTTTGAACTGCTTTAGCCTGCAGCGAATTATTCCTGTTTTCAGATCTCAAGCGAATGCTTGCTGGAAGAAATTTAAGACCAATGATGAAGTAATCGCTGAAACTGAGGCCTATTTTGGGGAGATAGAGAAAACGTGCTATAAAAGTGGTATCGTTGTATAGCCCTAGAAGCCAACTATGTTGAATAATAACATCGAGTTTTGTCAAAATTTTGATATTTTCTTACTTATCCTAATGACTTATTGAATGAGCTGTTATATGTATATTTTTTTTTTGAGTGTATATCGTATGTGTGTACAATAATCAACCAACCATATGCTTATGCAAGTAGACAGAGAATATCATGACATTGTTTGTTGACTTTGAGTTATGCTCCCCAAAACATGACAATGAATGTGTCCTTTTGGTTGTGATGGATACTGTTGGCACATGTAAACAAATATTCATACAAATACACTCATATATACTCTGACATACTAATTTATAATCTCTCCTTTAAACTCATACTCAACTCAGTAGAGTTTACGCAAAAATAAACAAAAACTCACGCACAATAAGAAGAGAATACTCGTACACTTAAAACAAAGAGATAAATGAGCACATATTTATTATAACGGTACTTTAAATTATATGCGAATATTTATTTTGTTCATTTAATGCGTGCGTATGTGTGAGTGTGTGCAGAGAGAAAGAGTAGAGAGTAGGGAGTAGAGAGTTTAATTTACATATAATTTGTCACTGTATAAAGTGGATTCATTCTTTCTTTATGTGTGCGTGTGTTTGTTTGTCTTTTTTCGTTTATTTGTCAAAACTTTTGTTTTGTTTCTCTTTCCGTTTTGTGCGTAGCATGTACTTAGACAAGAAATTATTTTTCTTTAAGAATAAGTTTTAACGCTCAACCTTCTTTGTTGCTCACTTTGTTGTCATAATTTACTCTTTGTTTTATACTTTTAATTATTAAATATGAATTTAATGTTTTGCATTAATTTTGTTGTTTTTCTAATGTAAATACTTATGTATGTGGCATTTGTCCGTTTCACCTCTGGGTTGGAGTAGAACATTTAAAAACTGATTTATTTTATTGTTTTAATTTGTTTTAATGACAATAAAAACATCAAATTTTATAATTTTGTTATTATTTCAGTACGAAGTTTGTTCAGAAAATAAAGTCATCTTTTACCCATATCGAGGGCTTAAAATACGAGGTCGGATTGAAATTGAAGCTACCTAGCGCTAGATAGCAGCACAAACACAAAAACTTATTTCTTAGAAATTACGATCTATCAAACGTCAGCTGTTAAAATTTTAGTCATATTCATCGATTATGAAGTAAGCAACTTTTGTGTTTCTTGGAAAATGGAAAAAAGTGGATTTCGTTTAGTGATTAAAGACTATTATTTGAAAGGCAAAACGGCAAAAGAGACAAAAGAAAAGCTTGATAAACATTACGAATCTGCTCCGTCAGATTATATGGTAAAATATTGAATCGCTGAATTTAAACGGGGCTGAACAAGCACTGCAACAATACCATCAACAGGAAGGCCAAAAAAAGAGGTGGTTACTGAAGAAAATATCAAGAAAATCCTCGATATCGTGATGAATGATCGCCGGGTCGAAATCCGTGAGATTGCATGAACATTTGCATATGAAAAAGCTATCGGCAAGATGGGTGCCGCGTTTGCTCAGTGTTGAACAAAAACGAGTTCGACAGATCACTTCACAGCGGTGTTTGGACATGATAAAGCATAATCCTGCTGATTTTTGGTGTAGATTAACAACTGATGATGAAACGTGAGTCCACCCACCACTACACACCTGAAACCAAAAATCAATCGAAGCAATGGGTGGAAGCTGGTGGAAGTGCTCTGAAGAAAGCGAAGGCAGCGAAATCGGCTGGCCAGGTTATGGCCACTGTATTTTGGGATGCACACGGAATATTGCTCATCGATTATCTTGAAAAGGAATCCACAATCATAGGAGAGTATTATCGTGCATTATTGGAGCAATTGGTTGATGCAATCAAGGAAAAACGACCACATTTAAACAAGAAAAAAGTGCTCTTTCATCAAGACAACGCATCGGTTCACATAGCATCAGATACGATGCTAAAACTACGAGAAATCCACTTCGAATGGGTTGATTATCTACCTTATAGTCCAGATTTAGCCCCCAGTGACGTTTTCCTGTTTCCAAACTTGAAAAAATGGCTCGCAGGAAAATGATTCATGTCAAGCGAAGAAGTGATTACCGAAACTAATGCGTAAATCCCAAAATCGTTTTAGTCAGATGGTATAAAAAAGTTGGAAAATCGTCTTACTAAGTGTATTGAGCTGAAAGGAGACTATGTTGAGAAATGAATGGTTTTTGAAAAAAAAAATGTTTTTTTTCTACTTAGGTAGCTTCAATATCAATCCGCCCTCGTATCTAGAAAGAGCGTATCTCAATTTTCTGCTATTTTGCAGGAGAAGGACAAAACTGTTAAAACTAATAAATCTTCGATACAAGAAAAAAAAATGCAATTTTAACTCCAAGCGAGCAAAAAATTCAGTGCTGGGTTCCTTTTCTTTTTTAATCAAGTTTTTAGTTAAAAATTTTTTTTTTAAATCCGCTGTTTTCAAAGATAGATCATGGAGTTTTCTAAGAATGGTGTACTTGGAGATACACTACCTGACAAAGTTAGAAACGTAATTTTGAAAAAATCGAGATACACGCTTTCCGTATTAAGCCGACGATATCTTATAATTGTACTCGAAGAGAGTGAATTTTGAAATGCTTGTAGTGCTGGTTTTTTAGAGCCTCATAACTTTGAGTAGGCAAATCCGCTCTATTTGACAACTGATTAAGCAGCTGGTATTTGCTTTTTTAATTTGGTTTGAGATTTCATTATGGATAGACTTACAATAACGCCAGTTCGGCGAATGGGCTGAAGCACAAATTGATATTGATTTTGAATTTCCTTTCAAAATTTGTTCTCCGATGAAGTCCATTTTGGGTTGAATGGGTACGTGAATAAGAAGAATTGTCGCATTTGGAGTGAGCTTTTGTCAAAACGCTATTACGTCCACAAAAGATTGCAGTTTGGTAAGCCTTTATCAGCTGGCGGAGTCATCGATCCTCGTAAGTTCAAAAACGATGATGGTCAGATTGTTACCTCAATTAGTGGCATTAGTCTTGCTACCTCTCTGCTCTCAATTCCCTCTAAGATTCAAGCATCTATTCTTTCAGTCACACCAACACACAATCCTTGATCGTTTATTGTAAACCACAGGCGTGCTTCAGTGCTAATAGATCACATATTGATCATATAAATGCCATGCGTAGTTTAGTGGAACAGATAAATGAATGGTGAGCTTCTGTCCACTTGTCTTTCATTAATTTTCGAACGACCTCTGATAGTATCAATCGTGCATCAATATAGAATATCCTGCAAAAAGCTGGTATACCGAACAAACTTCTATAAAAGCCTATTACGACGTCATTAAAAGTAAAGTTCTTTAGAATGGTCGTCTGTTTTATCCAATTGAAACAAACTGTGGAGTTGGTCAGTTATTCAGTTATTTTCAATGGTCTCAGACGACATTCTCAAGAAATCTGTGGATGGACGAAACAGAGGTTTACTGTTAAAATTTACTGAGCAACTTAAATATTTCGATTATGCCTACAACATTTGTTTGCTGTCGGTTCGGCATAGTGACATGCAGCAGAAGCACTATGACCTGCTAGAAGAGGCAGAGAAACTTGGCCTGAGAGTTAATGTTAATTAATAAGACAAAGAATCTGTTGTATCGTTGAATCTGTCTACTCTTGTACTCGTACCTTGGCAATTTTATTACAGCGGATGGTGGTGCGAGAGCTGATGTGGACACTAGAATAACCAAGACTACAACGGCTTTTGCACAACTTGGGAAAATCTGTCGGTCCAGCGTTCGCTCAACGGTAACGAAATTACGAATATTCCGATCAAACGTGATCTCTGCTTTGCTTTATATTTGTGAGACATTGTTGGCCATAGATTTTGCAGAAACCTTAAACGCGTGCAACCGAAGCCTTAGACGCACTTTGAAAATATACTGGCCAAACGTCATCAGTAATACCGACTTGCTTCTTAGCTATAAAATCCGCTCAGTGTTCTATATGATTGCTAATCGCAAATGTGGTTTGATTGGCCATACCGTCAGAAAATCGCTACATGTGATCTGCAGTATAATGCTCGACTGGAATACACAACTTTATAGGAAAAGAGAAAAGCTATATGCAACGTAGCGCAGGACAGGGGACACTCTTGGCGCAGAACCGTATACAATTTAGATGTTTCTCAGAGGCCTTATGCTTTTCCAGAAGTTAAAGGAATAATTGATGATGATTAAAATGAATTATGCTGCCACACAGCCCGCGTTGCAATTGATTTACTCAAAGAAAGTTTTGATGAAAGAGTAATTTCACGCAATGGTTCAATTTTTTGGTCACCAAGATTGTGTGATTTAACTCCATTGAGTTATGTAGAGTCATTTGTCTTCATAGATAAACCAGAGACAAATGAACACCTGTAAATCAACATTCGAAGTGTTTTTAGCAAAATACGGCCGCTATATTCCGAAAGGTTTGTGAAAATTCGTGTTCCGGATTGCGTCTTGTATTTGCGTAACCATAAACGAAATCTATTGGCACAACCGAAAATAAAACTTTAAGCTGTTATGTCCACTTACTATTTGTGTTCAGTAGAATCATGTTCACTGGTTAATCAATTCTTTACGTGAGAAAATTAGTTGGTACACTTAGTTTACGTTCCAGAAATGACATATTACGGTACCCACCCGAGCTGGGTACCGACTGCGGTAAGATCGCCAGTGATACAAACAACACGTCCAAATTGCTTAAGAGCACCAGTCTTTGGAGGCTTCAAATTAAAAACAGAGGATGTAATAGGTCATTTCAATGCTCTTATGCGTTTATAACTGATGAAAACTGCAAAAAATTCAAGAAAATGAAAATGAATAATTTACGTCCCCTTGTGGCGGACCCATCGTTCCAATTTGAGTTTTTTTTTTTTTGTCAGGTTGATATTTGCGCAAAATCTTAGTGTCATAGCTTGACATTTGCAAAAGCTACAGAGCCAAGAGAACATCTCTATGTGTGTTGGCGATTTTATACAATTTTAGAAACAATTGCTGAAATGTGTTCCCCGTGATGGAAGAAGTCACAGGTTGCCAAATCAGTTGAATTCGATGGCTGTTGGATGGTATTTGTTGCGTTTTTGGTCAAAAATTTTCGACTAATGATGGCACTGTGCGACGGTGCGTTATCATGGTGCAAAACCTACGAGTTATCTGCCCATAATTCTGGTCTCTTTCGACGAATTGCTACACGCAAACGTTTGGTAATGCCAAAATAATACTCTTTGTTTACTGTTTGGCATTCTGGCAAAAAATCATGATGCACTACACCGTTGTAATGCATGAAAACCGTGAGCATTGCCTTCCTTTTTGACTGAAAAGGACGTTTTTTGGTCTCGGCTCATTTGGAGAACGCCATGCACTTGCCTGCTCTCTGGATTGCCTGTTGTATACATAGAGAGAGATATACTCTTGGCTACATAGCTTTAGCAAATTTAAAACTATGATGCTAAGATTCAGCGGGAATATTAAAAACAGATGTACCAACCTAGCAAAAAAAAAAACCCCAAATCTGAACAATGGGACCGCCACACGTGAGTTATTCCGGAGACTTGATCAAGTTGGTATTAATTATGCAAATTTTTCAAATGTCTTAGGCATGAAATGTCTGGCATCGAAATATGTCTCGACATTGCCTAGTTTTGACCGGACAAAAATGTGCATGAGCTTCGGATGGGATTTTGATATGCCTAAAAGCCTTAAAACAGGTTTTTTGTTACACCAATGAGTAAGTGTTCGAGATTTTTTTTTGCCAAAAAATGATGTCTTTAACACTAATTTCAAAGTGCTTCACAAATAAGAAAAAGCGTTAGTACTTATCAAAGCAAAATTAGATTATTTTTTGAACAAACCTCATACTTAACTTCATCGAAAATTCGCTCATTAAAATATTGTCTGAGTAAACCAGAGTAGTTGTTTATTGTTAATATTTATTTTAAAACATGCTGAGTAATAAAAATTTAAGACCAATTTGCAAATAATTAAATTTTCAATTAAATACGTGTAACAGAGAAAGGAGACACGCATATACAGAGGAAGAGTTAAAGAGAGAGAGAGAGAGAGAGAGAGAAAACATTAAATTTTATTTTATATCGCATACACTTACATATCTAATGGGTCCGCCAAATAAAATTTTGTTTTGAAATTTTTTGAAAAATTTTTTTTGAAAAAAACTACTGAATAGCACATTATCGATTGTGTGCAGCTGTATTTCACTAATGGCTTCACGAATATTGTCCTTTAAAGCATCAATTGTGTCTGGTTTGTTGGCGTAACACTTATCTTTGACGGCACCCCACAAATAATAGTCAAACGGTGTCAAATCGCAGCTCCGAGGTGGCCAAACGACATCAGCTCTGCGGCTGATAATGTGATCTTCAAAAACAGGACGCAAAACATCGAGTGTAGCTTTGGCTGTGTGGCACGCAGCGCCGTCCTGTTGAAACCTAATGTTGCTAATATCCTCCTCTTAAATTTTTATGAACAATAATTCGTTCAACATGGCCCGATAACGATCGCCATTGACTGTAACGGCCACTCCTTGCTAATTTTCGAAGAAAAATGGCCCTATTATGTCTCTGGACCAAAATCCGCTCCAAATAGTGTCTCGTCTTGGGTGTATCGGCTTTTCAGTGTATGCGTGCGCGTTTTCTGTGCCCCAAATGCGACAATTTTTCTTGTTAACGTACCCGCCAAGATCAAAATGAGCTTCATCTGAAAAGATGATTTTTTTGGCAAAATTGGCATCTTCTGTCGATCGTAGGCCCACTTAGTGAAGCGTATACACAACCATATTCTTTCAGCGGAAGGATAAAACTAATCATCTGTCAAATCAGACATGAGCTAAGTGTTACCATTCACGTAATAAGCAATAGTTGAAAAAAACCGTTAGATGGCGGACCTTATATTTCCATAGAATTTATTTGATGTTGTTGATGTGTTTTCAGTTAGTGTGTGTGTGTGTATGTGTGAGTGTGTATGTGTTATTCACTCGTTTGTAAAACATTTTATTTGTTTATTGCAAATTAACTCACAGATAGGCAAGTACTCTGTACTATGGACATTCAGCGAAAAGTAAAGAGAAAGAAATATTTGACGTGAGAAAAATTTAAAAGAAAAAATTAAAAATTAAATGAAATGAAATAAAAATTTTTTGTACATGAACAAATGAAAGAGAAAATTATTAAAACAAGAAAATTAATTATTTAATTAAAAGTTTAAATATGGCTAATAGAGTGTAAAAAGGCTTTAATGCAATTCATGTTTACAATTAAGAAATTTGCTGAATTGAAATAATAAACCATTTGTAGTAGGGAGATCGGGCGGTTATTATTCGACCGCTCTTAACCGGTTTTTTTGGTTTTGTCGAATATGGTTCTTTCAAAATCTTAATTTTTCGAATACCGAATAAACCGGTTAATTTATCATGAATAACCGGTTATTTTAAATATGTCTAATTTTTATACGTTTGAAAATATGCTCATCGCTTAACTATTTGTATGAATTTTATTATTTTTGTATATATGGCAACCTTGAACGTCTCACATATAACATGAAAACCAAAGTGGATCGAAAAAGGTATGCATTCTTGGGTAAGAAAAACCTTGTCTCATCTTCTGTAAATAATGATCAACTGGACTCATTAAAAGCCATTAAACCCACAAACGCCGGTTCCGAATGGCAGATATAATAGTTAGTGAAGTTTTTAACAGCGTAAATACACATAACCAATCGCTAGTAATGTTGAGAAGTGATATCGCTGTTGAAAATTGGCAGATGATGTGGCCTGGGACTGATCCGACGAGTTCTGGGTTGGAATGTGGGTTCTTACCTAACATACCAGACACACTATTAAATACGCGCATAAATTTGCATACAGTGCTGCTCAAAATCTAAACAAATTTCTTGTCAAGGCAATTAAGGACTCGTATATTACTAATAGATTTATTCAAAGTAAAACCTTAAATTTTTGTTATCTTAGGCACCCTAAATTATTCTTTAATAACAAACCTTTAATTCCATTCTCTACCGAGTAATACAACAAAAACGAGATTAGCTCCTTGCAAGCTTTGTTTGTTTTTCAGTCGATTCATGATTAAATTATAGACTGAACATATTTGGCAGTAACATGTTACACGAAAACAGCTAAGCTGCCAAAAAGAAAGCCGCTAAAAAATCACATGCTACTCTTATCCATAGAAGACCTTTTTACGGTATAAGTACATTTTTTGGGATGCACTGGCAGTTTTTGAATTGCTTCAGGCTGCTCTTCACACCAAATAGAGCAATTTTGTTTGTTCACGTATCCATTCAACCACAAACTGGCTTCGTCGCTGAAAACAAAATTCCACGAAAAGGGCATGAATTATGAGCATGCATTTTGATAATAAAACTCAAAAATCTGCACAAGTTGTTCGTTCGTAAGTCAATTCATGGTTATATTATGTTAGAATTATGAAAACAGCTGAGCTGCCAAAAACAGTGTTGACAAGAAGAATGTTGCCAAAAAAGCGCACGATACTTTCAATTGACTTTCATTCTTAAAATCTATTAAATAAAAACTTTACGGCCTTAGTAAATTGATTGTTAAATAATTACTCATCTACGTTTTAAATATATTGAATTAATTTTTAAAGTTTTAAAGTATAGGGTCCGCCATCTAACGTTTTTTTTCAACTAGTGCTAATGTCGTCAATAGTAACACTTAGCTCATGTCTGATTTGATATATAATTAGTTTTTCCCTTACGCTGAACGAATATGGTTGTGTATACGCCTGAACAACGCTGGGAATCTAGGCCTTCGATCGACTTACAGAAGATGCCAATTTTGCCAAAAAGAACATATTTTCAGATGAAGCTCATTTTGACCTTGACGGGTATGTAAACAAGCAAAATTATCGCATTTGGGGCACAGAAAACCCGCACGCATACACTGAAAAGCCGATACACCCAAGACGAGTCACTGTTTGGTGCGGATTTTGGTCCAGAGGCATAATTGGCCCATTTTTCTTCGAAAATGGTCAAGGAGTGGCCGTTACAGTCAATGGCGATCGTTATCGAGCCATGTTGAACGAATTTTTGTTCACAAAAATTGAAGGGGAGGATATTAGCAACATTTGGTTTCAATAGGACGGCGCAACGTGCCACACAGTCGAAGCTACACTCGAGGTTTTGAGCTCTGTTTTTGAAGATCGCATTATCAGCCGCAGAGCTGATGTCGTTTGGCCACATCGGAGATGCGATTCGACACCGTTGGGGTACCGTCAAAGATAAGTGTTACGCCAACAAGACAGAGTCAATTGACGCTTTAAAGGACAATATTCGTGAAGCCATTGGCGAAATACAACTGCACACAATCGATAATGTGTTTAAAAATTGGACCGATTGTGTAGGCTACTGCATGGCCAGCCGAGGCAGCCCTTTGAGTGTAATTATTTTCCATTATTAACCGGAAGGATTGAATTTTCAAATAAAAAAAGAAATTTGAGAAAATATTCAGTAGTTTTTTTATAGCATTTTATTATGTTTGAATTGTAAAAACAGCTGAGCTGCAAAAAACAGTGTTGTCAATTGACTTTCATTCTTAAAATCGATCAAATAAAAGCTTTAAGGCCTTAGTAAATTGATTTTTAAATTTTCAATTCCTAAAAATGGCCAAATGAAGGACAAAAATCGGTAAAATCTGGCATAGTTCATATTGAAATCATGGTTAATCGCCTGTAGGAAATCTAAGTTGAAACACCGTTTTGTGAAACTGAAACGCCATTACCACTTTACCACTTTACCACTTTTGATATAATAAATTATTATAAGGAAATTGAATTTAGTCATTAAACTGTTAACACTATGAGTTTTAATTCGGCGTCTGATCGAAATAACAACTAATTAGCGCTTTTTTATTTTAATTGTTTTTGTTTTTATTCAGTTATTTTTATTCATTTAGAATTTCTTGATTAACAACACTATTAACATATGCACACTCTGCTCCCTGTTGTAAAATTCTAAAGTTTTCTAGACCCTTTTTAGCCACAACGCAATTAAAGATTTCCATTACACACTGGTTACTAACGACAGCACGATATTTACCATTGGAAATGCAAACTGGGTTGTAAATCATGGTGCAGGGCTTTAAACAGTCTGGCTGGGTTATATCCAAGTTGCCCAATTTTACTAATAAATGATCGAGATCGCTAACCAATTCGGTGCTACAAAAGTCCATAGCAGTGGCCACGTATTCTAGAGATAAGAATAGAAAATTTTAAGCAAAAAACATTGTAAATTTGTTCATAAGAAAAACACTTACTTTGTAGAGCGTTACGCTCTAAACGGCAATTGCTGACTTTCAACATGCAGGTATTATCGAATTCCTTGAAGGTTTTACCATTAAAGGCACATAAGGGCGAATACAGAGCCGGACATATATAAGGACATTCTTTGATGTCAGTGGATACTGAATTGGCATTGGCACAAGCCACCAGAATAACCAAATAAACACTTGATTTTACAAACATTTTTGTAAATTTTTTGTTTTTATAAATGTTTTGAATTCTCTTCAGTTTTTAGTCAAATTTGTTTTCTAAAATAAATATTTATTTTTTATTATTTTTTTTTCCTACAGTTACGACAAGTATTGTATTGTTGTCTGATTGTTTTATGATTCTTAACTGTTGTGATAAAAACTTTATATAGAACAATTCATATTGATAGCAATTCAATCGTTTTGCTGGTTATCAATTTTTGATAAGATTCTATGTTGGACTGATTTGATTTGAAATATTGTTTATTGTTTTGAAGAAATTGTTTTACTAGCAGTTTTGTTGATTGCCCACAAATATGGTTTTCGTGACAAGGTAAGTTAGCAATCGTTTGATGTGTAATGCTTTAGGTATTTGTTTACATTGTTTAATTGATTCTGACACTCTACACCACAGTTGGAGGCAGATATGATTTTGTTGAAATCGATTCATTATCAGGGAATATTAAAAAAGATGAACTAAAACCCACCCGATTTTTTGGTATTATATTTAAAAAACAAGGGTTTTTCTTTATTTAAAAGTTTTCTTAGGTTATTTACAACAAAAATAGACTACAAATTTATTTGTACCGTTTTTGACCTCAAACAGATAATGAAATAACAAATTCATCAAATCACTGCTTACAACTTTTCTTCACTTCCAAATCCCGTCTCTGAAAAACTTTTCGTCTTTTAAGACGCTCTAGCTGTGAAGCCGATTTTGTATTTCTTCAAAGGAAATTATTCGATGACATGTTAAAAGATAAACTCATATCTCTTTATAGGTCCTAGATAGTTTCTGAAAATGTAGGCCGTAAATCGAAATGCCTTTAAACGAGATACGAGTATATATGTGTTGCGTTCGCTTCCCTTACACTTAAAAGAAAAAAAAAAAAAACGGAGAATCCACGTTTTTTAAACCGTAGAACGAGTTAAATTACACTTAAGCGAATGTGTTCCATAATACAAACACGTCGTTTTAGCGAAATGCCATGTAAAGAAAGCCTGTATAAAGAGGTGTTAGTATATTGTATTCGTCGCAACAGCCGACGGAGCAATGTTCGGAGAATACGGAGTTTGCGGCATTTGATCGTTTCTAATAATTGTTTTGAATCCTTTGCGATTTGAGGTCGGGTGTTATCATGCAAAAGTTGAACTCAATCATGTCTGTCTTTATATTCCGGTCAAACGAAGTAATTGCAGTCTGCTTCGATCAGCCAGTTTTAGCTGCTCATAGTACACAATGACGCCTTGATCGCACCAAGAGTGCAAAGTTGCATACTAAATACTAAAATAACGTGATTTTACAAACAAGCAAAAAATATTGTCGACTTGTACGAAATTTGAAAGCATTGCCAATCCTGAAGACCATATATGGGTATACCTATTTGAACAAATAAGCTATAAATTAGAACTCAAGTCATAAAATGCTTATTTTACACACAAATTAATAAACAAATCTGCCGAAAAATAATGAAATCGGGATCGAATCTCTTCTAACAGGACAACAATCCTGAATACGTATTACACAATGCAAAAAAAATTTTTGGTAAAAATTAAAAACCAAATATGTGAACGTTTGCCTCAATTATCAGATTTGTACCCCATTGATAAAATATCACCAACTCTGGATATTAAAATCAGTTTACCATAAATAGTCGAATTAGCTTTATAAGCTTCTTAACAGGAATACAGGTTGGGTGAGCAGGAATTTCTTGGGAAGAGTTAAACAAGTAGGTCAAAAGTATCGGGTCAGCTATCCTTATGTCATTCTATTCTATCACAAAATTCAGTATATTATCTCCCCTGAACGAAATGATTGGATTTACGCTTGATCAACGTTGGAATTTATTGGAAATGTATCATCATTCAAAATCATCTTTCCGGATGAAACTTGTTTTCATCTTGGTGGTTACGTTAATAAGCAAATTTGCCATATTTGGGACGCAGAAAACCCAAACATGATCTTATAGAAGCCAATGAACCCATTATGAGTGACTGTTTGGTGTGGCTTCTGGATCGGAGGCACCATATTTCATATTTCGCATCTATTACAGTCCATGGAGATATGGACCTTTTTTTTGTGGGACGCCGTTATAGACAAGTGTTATGTCGACAAACTAGAGGCAATTGAGTATTTGAAGACCAACATTACTGATGCTATTGCCGAGATACGACTCCATACACACGAAAAAGTTTTCCAAAATTGGTTCGATCGAATGGGGTACTCTGAGGCCAGCCACGGCAGACATATGAATGAAGTAATAGTTCATTTCTAACTGGAAAAATTGTACTTCACAACAACAACAAAAATTTGGCAAAATTTCAAACCATTTTTAAATTTAAACTTTCAAATGGCCCACCCTATATATCAAATGGTCTCCAGCTTGATATATCCATGGCCACATTTTTAACCTCACTCCAGCTTTTACTCATCTTCGCAACTTCTTTTTATACCAGTCTTCTTCAGGTATTGGCGGGCGAAGAAGAACTTCTTCGTCGGCTACCTTGTGGATTCAAATTTATCGCATTTTGGGATATGTCGTTATGGGGTTTTCTTAGCGTATGACCAATCCAGTTTCATTTGCGTTTTTCTATTTCCATCTCTATCGGTATTTGACTGGTTTGGTATCGTATTGACCATAAGATTTTCCTGATCCTCCGCAAATATCTGTTAACTACCTGTATAACCTTGATGTCGCGAGGTGCGGTGTACCAGGTCTCGCAGACATACAAAAGTATCGACTTGACGCTTGAATATTTTAATGCGGACGATCTCCAAACGTTCACCAATCGTCCAAATGCTTGCTTCGCAGACCTTATGCGATTCTCAATATCTATTGAAGACTCGGGTGGCTCTTCGTTATAATGCTATCCAGATAGCAGAAGTTGTCCACCTCCTCAATGGTGCTCTCGGCGACTGCTAAGGTTGTGTGTACTTCAATGTTTATCAATGCTTTCGTTTTTTTCACATTTATTCTCTATCCTGTCGTAGCTGCTGCTTGGGCAATACTGTTTAGTTTCTCCGACATATCCATGTAGTTGTGACACATCAGATAAATGTTGTCCGCATAGTCCAAGTCCTTCGATCGATTATTAAGCCCCCACACTATTCCCTGCCTCTCCACAAGGGCCTTTTGCGTGACTATGTTTATAACAATATTAAGGAGCAGTTGTGATAAAACGCATCCCTCCATCACATCCTTAAGTACTGGTATTCTTCGGTTAAGCTTGTTTTCATGAAGAATCTGACAGCTTACTCGTCTATATAGAGCCTTTGTGAGGTTCACTAATTTTTCAGGGGCTATATAACTTAGTGCGCAATTGTATCGAACGCCTTTCCAAAATCTATAAACATTATGTACAAAGGGTATCGCCATTACGCCGATTGCTTTACGATTATTCTTAAGGGGTTAGCATGGTCTGCACACGATTTCTGTGATCGGAAACCTGCTTGTTCCAGTGAATGTATTTTGGATATTCTGTTCGCGATAGATTTATACCCCTCCAATTGCCTCGATCAGTTAACTCTCTTTCTTCGGCAATTTCAAAACTGATTTTAATTTTTCGGAGACGTTACTACATTTCCTATATTTCAATATGAGTTTTGAAACTATTTCAAGTGCGTTTTTATTCTCAGTAATATGTTAGTTATGAATTTATACCTGCAATTATAGTCTAGTGTATAACATAAAATGAACTTCGTAACGAGCAGCGAACTCTCGACTTCGAAGTTCCGTTTTATCATTTTCTTTAAAATTCTTTATAGATTAGCAGATAAGCTGTGATTTTTCGGCGTAAAATCATGCACAAATCATTATTTAAATTTAAATTAAAGTTAACATACATAACTTTATTAAATACATATAAGGGGTGTTTTTTATAGAGGTATAGAATTTTATATTGTAATAAAACAACGATGTGGCATTACATTTTAAATATGATTTCTGGCATATGACCGCCACGGCTGACGCTGATGTCAAGCGTTTGTGGCTTTACCGCATAGACCAATGACTTTACATAGCCCCACAGAAAGTAGTCTAGCGGTGTTAAATCACAAGATCTTGGAGGCCAATTCACAGGTCCAAAACGTGAAATTAGGCGGTCACCAAACGTGTCTTTCAATAAATCTATTGTGGTACGAGCTGTGTGACATGTTGCGCCGTCTTGTTGAATCCTTCCGCAAAATCTTCCATAAAGTGGATGGACGCAGATGCAATTCCTGTGCTCGATGGCGGATGGACTCATTCGGGTCTTCCTCAATGCTACGCTCTACAGCAGCAATAGCTTCTTCTGTACGCACCGTACAGCGTCTCTGGATATGCGAGTTATCAATAAGAGTAAACGTGGTGCGAAAACGTTCCATGGTTAATCGAATTAACTGCTCTGATGGACGATTTTGTCGACGATAAAATTGACGTAGTGCGCGATACATTTTCAGCACAGAACCATTATTTTCGAAATAAAATTGCACTATTTGCAAGCGTTGTTCAGGTGTGAGTCTATTCATGATGAATTGCCAAGCCAAACTGAGAATAAATCATCACTTGACAGCTGTTAAGTCGGTCGCCATCTTGAAAAGTAATGCCAACTTAAAGTTCTGTACCTCTATGAAAAACGCGCTATATAAGTTAAATAAAAATATAAAAATTTTAACAAAATTCTGAATTCGAGATTCCTGGATTCCCGAATCCCGGCATCCCCACTTATAATACGTAATTTCCTTCTGATGTTTTCACACACTTAACACAGCTTTGTTTGACATCAATCCAGTTTCTAGTTTTAATTGTTTTTCCTTTAATATTTTCATACTTACCCATCTAAACATCACTTCCTTTAGCCAATCAAAAATATCGGGTCAATTACTGGATTGTTAACTCACACTTTACAACATTTTTTGGCGTATTTTAGAATTTTTTTATATTAAAAGAAATTAAAAAAAAAATAAGCATTTTTAACACGAGCTACGTGTTATAAAACCGTATACTTCTCATACGACCGAATAAAATTTTTATTTTATAATAAAATATTAAAAAAAATTGTTTCAAAGTTATTTTTTTTTTACTTAATATTTTAATAAATAAAAATTGTTTGGCCCAGTTTTTCCATGTTCAACTTTTGATGCCTGATACTATAAAAATGTTTCGCTTTAAACCACTAACACCCATTGTAATTAATAGAAAACCTACAAAACATAATTTAAAAAAAATCAACTTCAATAGTTCTTTTAATTACATTGAACTCATTATTTACAAGATCACCCACATAAATAATTTCCAATGAATTATGTATCATGTTAATTGCTCTTTACACTTCCACTTCTACTCGCCTACTCTTTTTGATACTTATTAAACTACTTAGCCAAAGGCAATACAAGTATTTGCTTTATAATTGTTGTTTATGAACTTTATTACAGAAAAAATCAGAATATGGAACAAGCGGTGAGAGGGGAGAGAGTGAGATAGAAATTGCTAAACTCAACTCACATTTCAGATTGTAAACTATACATACGCAATTAATAAAATAAATAAGAAAATTAATAAAAATAATATTGCAATAAAGTGTGTGTATGTGTGCGTGTGTGTGAGTGGGTGAGTAAGTGTGTGTGGGAGGACACTTAGGCTTTATTAAAGCGTAACACTTTACTCTAATGAGTACAGAAGACGACAGTAGCTATGGCATATTTATATACATTTTTGTATGATTAAGAGAGGCAGATAGAGAAGTAAAATCAATAAAAAAATGTTTAATTAAAACATGTTTTAATGACAAAAGTAAACGTGACAAAACTAATCCCCGGAAATTTATATTTTTAAAGCATGCACGAGCAAAAACAAAATAAATAAAAGGGAACAACAACAAACATTATTACATGTTCATTATATAATAATAAACATACGAGTACAAGTTTCGCATTATGTGTGTATGTAAAGGGTCCGCCAAATAAATTTTTGTTGGAAAATGTTATAAAAAAAAACTACTGAATACGAGTATTTTCTCAAATTCTTTTTTTATATGAAAGTACAATCCTTCCGGTTAATAATGGAAAATAATTTCATTCAAATGGCTGCTTCGGCTGGCCATGCAGTAGCCTACACGATCGGTCTAATTTTTAAGCACATTATCGATTGTGTGCAGCTGTATTTTTCCAATCTCTTCACGAATATTGTCTTTTAAAGCATCAATTGTCTCTGGCTTGTTGGCGTAACACTTATCTTTGACGGCACCCCACAAATAATAGTCCAACGGTGTCAAATCGCAGCTCCGAGGTGGTCAAATGACATCAGCTCTGCGGCTGATAATGCTATCTTCAAAAACAGGGCGAAAAACAACGAGTGTAGCTTCAGCTGTGTGGCACGTAGCGCCGTCCTGTTGAAACCAAATGTTGCCAATATCCTACTCTTCAATTTCTGTGAACAAAAATTCGTTCAACACGATCGCCATTGACTGTAACGGCCACTTCTTGCTCATTTTCGAAGAAAAATGGCCCAATTATATCCGCACCAAACGTTGACTCGTGTTGGGTTTATCGGCTTTTCAATCTATGCGTGCGGGTTTTCTGTGCCCCAAATGCGACAATTTTGCTTGTTTACATACCCGCCAAGATCAAAGTGAGCTTCATCTGAAAATATGATTTTTTCGGCTAAATTGGCATATTCTGTAAGTTGATCGCAGGCCCACTTAGCGAAGCGAAAACGCACTGGACACAACTATATTCGTTCAGCGGAAGAATAAAACTAATCATCTGTCAAATCAGACATGAGCTAAGTGTTACCATTCACGAAATAAGCACTAGTTGAAAAAAAAAACGTTAGATAGCGTACCCTATATATGTGTTATACAAAAAATCTGTTATACATATATAGGGTGTTTTTTATAGAGGTATATAACTTTAAGTTGCAATAAAACAACGATTTTATTTATCCGAAAGATAATCTTGTGGCATACATTTTAAATATGATTTCTGGCATATGACCGCCACGGCTGGCGCAGATGTAGTCTAATCTGGGCGGCCAATTTTCGATGAAATTTTCCAACATTTGTGGCCGTATATCGGCAATAATACGGCGAATGTTTTCTTTCAAATGGTCAAGCGTTTGTGGCTTTACCGCATAGACCAATAACTTTACATAGCTCCACAGAAAGTAGTCTAGCGGTAATAAATCACAAGATCTTGGAGGCCAATTCACAGGTCCAAAACGTGAAATTAGGCGGTCACCAAACGTGTCTTTCAATAAATCTATTGTGGCACGAGCTGTGTGACATGTTGCGCTGTCTTGTTGAAACCATATCTAGCGGACATCATGGTTATTCAATTCAGGAATGAAAAAGTTATTAACCATGGCTCTATACCGATCACCATTGAGTGTAAGGTTCTGGCTACCACCGTTTTTGAAAAAGTACGGATCAATGATTCCACCAGCCCATAAAGCGCACCAAACAGTCAGTTTTTCTGGATGTAACTCTGTTTCCGCATACACTTTAGGATTACCTTCACTCCAAATGCGGCAAATACGTTTGTTGACGTAGCCATTCAATCAGAAGTGCGCTTCATCGCTAAACAAAATTCGCTTATGAAAATTGAAAATTGAAAAATAAAAAATTACTTATAAAACATGAAAATTGCACTATTTGGAGCGTTGTTCAGGTGTGAGTCTACTCATGATGAATTACCAAACCAAACTGAGAACAAATCACTTGACAGCTGTTAAATCGGTCGCCATCTTGGAAAGTAAAGCCAACTTAAAGTTCTATACCTCTATAAAAAACACGCTTTACATAAACGTGTTTAATTTTTTTTATTTTTATTTTCTTTTATTTATTTTAAAAATATTTGTATCTGTGTGTGAGTGCATACGTGTGTGTTCTTTTAAAACATGCTAAATAATCGCATTTTTCTATTAGATCACGATTTATTAAGTCGATGTTGTTTTTGTTGATTTTGTAGGTATACATTTTTCCTACGTACTTATTTTGTTTTACACAAATGTTGTTAAGTTGTTAACGATAACATTGATTATTATTTTTGTTGTTGCTGTTGTAGATAGATGTAATTGTTACTGTTGTTTGCGTTGGCAACAGAAAATGTTTTCGTAATTGTAAAATTGTTGATTTAAATGTTCAAATCAGTGGTCGGCACACATTGCACCCGGGGCACCGAGTGTCGCCGAGTATAAGTTAGCTGGACAAAATTATTTATGACATACTTTTATCTTAACCTATTAGTTAATAACGTTTATTGAACTGTTTTCAGAACTAGGTTTTACCAATAATGATAAAAAAAAATTAATTGACAAAAGGCACAAAACCAACTGCGTGCCTGTGTATAGCTAATTAAATCGACAACAACAACAGAAATTGAAGTGTTTGCAAATAAATATATACGGCAACAACAAAAAATGTAGAATTTAAAACAAGTAACAGACAATAATAAACAACAACAAACAACAAGAACTGAAAGAAGTCTATACTTACATTCGCATGTTTTCATACGAACTAAAAAGAAAATAAAAGAAAGAAATGAAATCCACCTGAAATATCGAGAGGTTCGAGAGCTTTCGAAGTGTTGTTTACTCGGCCATATAAAAAGCGCATCAATGTGAACAATAAACAGTTTATTTGGTGTAAACTCAGCGAACGAGCTATTGGTTTGAACTTAGTAAAGAGAGTTTAGTGTGGCTAAACTCTAGCTGACTAGGTAGTGATCGAATCTAAGTTGTAACAACGATCGGGTTGTAGAATCTTTAGATAGAAAGAACTGTCGAGTAATTGTTGTTGTTTACAAGGTCGTAAACAGAGAGTGTGATTAAGAATAGAAATCGTTATTGCTCGTGAAAAAGTTATGAGCAGTAAGACACAAAACTGTGTTGAGTAAAGGATTTTAATTGGAAACCGAACTCAAGATTTATTTTATTTTTAACTGCAATCAACGAACTCATAAATAAACGTTTTTAAAAAGGTAATAACGTAACAATAACAATAAGGGGTATCCAAAATTGAGGTAACATTTTAATTTTTTAATTTCCATTCCGAATTTTTATTTTCAGATTCTAAATACATTCCGCTTAGTTAATATGGAACGTTACGCGTAGGAAAAACGTGCTTTTATTAATAAAACATTTTTTGGAAAAGACAGAATTTTTCAAGATGTCAGTGGGAAAAAAATTCGATAGAGAAAATGCTCCAATAGGTCGTGCCATTAAGCAGATGGTTGAGAAATTTGAAGAACCTGGATCCATTCATGATAACAGAAACATAATTTATCAACGAAGTGGTCGTTCAACCGAGATTATAGCAGCTGTGAGCAGAAGTGTTGAAAAAGACTGAAAAAGATCCCTTCGTCATCGTTCGCAGCAATTAAACGTCAAACGATCCACATTATTCAATATTTTGCACTGTGATTTTCATTTAAATGATTATATGATTCAGCTGACTCAAGAATTAAAACCACGCATTCGTGGACCCTCGAAAAACAAGAAAATAATGACAAAATAATCATCACCGACGAAACCCATTTCCAGTTGAATGCTTATGTCAAAAAGCAGAAATGCTGAATTTGGGTTAAAGGGAATCCAAGAGTTATCTTAGGGCAATCATAACACCCACAAAAAATTACGGTTTGTTGTGATTTCTTGTCCGGCGGAAAATGTTAATTCGATTACGTTCAATAGAAATCACTACAGGGCGATGATCCGAAGCTTTTTGTGGCAAAAAATTGATTATTTAAACGTAGAGAGTATGGAATTTCAACAGGATAGTGCCACTTGTCACACACACAGCAAGAGAAACAATTGATCTTTGGAAAGAAAAGTTCGAAAATCACAATATTTCTCGTAGAGGAGGAGTAAATTGGTCACCAAGATCGTGCATCGGTTTAAAACCTTTAGATATTTTTGTAGGTGTTTTTAAGATCGAAATTGTATAACAATAATCCCATAAGTGTATCGAAAAACGTGATTGATAATATTGATAAAAGTTTGGGAGCCTGCCTACATTATATGTCACTTTAGACACCCTTCATAGAAGAAACATAAATTTATGCCCTTATCGTACAAATAGGGCCTATTTAAGTTATGAATCCATAGCTGAAAATGGCATTTGAGAGGAATTTGAATTTAATAAATTTGTAACAGCGTTTATTCTACTTTTTTTTTCACAAAAATTATTACTTAAATTATCTTTCAAAGTGGAATGACCCGCCTTCCTGTGTATTGTGTATAATTGTCTCACTGTATCAAAAACTCAGTTGATAATACTAAATCTGTGTTCAAGCATGCGAGTATGTTGTAGCGTATGTGTACGAGTATGTGTTTGTTTTTGTAGTATTATTGTACTTAAATCGCACTAATGCATGTACTTAAAGTTTTACAAAATAGAAAAAATCATACACGTTATTCCTCCCTTTCATTTTTTCTATACGTTTTATGCTCCGGCTCTTCTCTCCCCTACTTTTACATTCTCTTTATCACTTTATTTTTTTAAGCTTTCAAGTGTTAACATAACATATAGAATTAATTTAAATTGCTTTAAATCCCTTTAAATGTTCAATGAGATTTAGAGAGAATAGAAAACAAATCTAAAAAAAAATAAAAATAAAAAAAATTTAACTACAGAGAGAGAGAGAGAGAGAGTAAGAGAGTGAGAATTATTGCATAAAAAATAGCTCTGACAATAGTAACAACAATAACGAGCAATAAAATAAAACACAGACATACATACATAGTATCGCTTTACATGTGTGTAAGCCCAAGAGCACATGTGTGTAAAAGTATCAGTACGTGAAAGTATTTCCTTGAATGTGTCTCTAAAAAAACAACAACAACAAAAAGTTATAGAATTTTATTGCATATGAGAGGAAATGTACCATATTTATAAATATTTTTACACACACACACACACATACTTTATGTGTGTATATGTGTACTTGGTCACGTAAAATGTGAGTTTACATGTAATTGTTTGATATTCTATTTTTATTTTGAGGCATTTTATTTTTAAAAATAATATCTTATGCGTGGAAATGTATCTTGAACTACAAAATGGATAAAGATTTTTAATAGAAATTTAAGTGGAAATATATTTATGACTACAACAGAGAAATATTTAAGCAACAACAACCATAAAGTACACGTACAAGAAGGTGGTGTGGAAGAGCTTGCATACATAACCTAGCAAACCAGGAAGCAAGCAGTAAGGCAATCAGTCGGTGCAAGGTAGGGAGAAAACATTGGGTGCTGGATGATCTCCTATTCTTGTTCTTGCAGTGTGGCATTGGTGACTTGTGCAACATGGGGTCTGGAGTTATAGTGAAGAAGTGTGGCTTAGTTTTGTCGATGGGGTAACTGTGATATGTTGAGCTCCTTGCTGACCATGTCACTACTTTCAGTTATCTACCAGTGCACCATATCCTCCCAGTGTAGGCTTGCAAGAAGGCCTTTGTTTCACTTGGTTTGTCAAGATTTTCTAAAACATATTTTTTAAGTTGTGCTTATACTAACTTTCGAAAAGAGCTATTAAACATATAAAAGAAATAATAACGTAAAGCGTTTTAAGTGCATTTGCTTCCTAGTATAGTTTATCTATCTTTAGAAATAATTTTTTATAATAAAGTTCGTTTAAAAAGTCTTTTTAAATCATGAATTTATAATCAGTAATTAAACGCCCTTTGCTTGTATTTGAAACCAGCTTTATTAAACCAAAATTGCACTGTTTTGGTGCAAGGTAGGTAGGTAGGTAGCTGCCACTAAAAGAAGGTCACATGTAGGCCCGTTGTGATGCCACAACGGATCTTCATCCGCTATATCCGGAACAACCCAGAACTTATAATAAAACCGCTTAGCCTACAAATATCCGTACTTGACAGCTACACAAGCCCAGTCACATGGTTGAAGCCCAGGTGACTCTTTCTTCTGCCGCATAATGCCAGGCATGTGAACAGTAGGTGAAGAATTATTTCCTCTTCTTCCTCATCTCTACAGCTTCTGCAGTAGTCATTGCCAAGGTGACCCATTCCCAGCCTCTTGATATCAGTACCCATTATACAATGCCACGTTATAACACCAACAACTATGCTGAGTGTGCACATATTTCGTGCGCTTGAGATCCAGCTTTGGCCAGATTTGCTGCGCTATCTTGCCCATCTCTGAAGATGCTCATGCGGCTTTGACGGAGTCTTTTACCTTATTGTGAATCATGAGCTTACAAGTCCCTAACGATATTTCCAACGTGTAAAATTCACTCATGAGATCGATGTCTGACCAATTTATCAGCCCCGGAATATCACTGTGGCCCGGAACCCATGTAATATGAATATTATACTGCTCACCCATCTCGTTTATAGATCTTCGGCAGTCGACAACTGTTTTTGAGATCAACTTTTGAGCTCCTAGAGCCCTTACAGCCGCCTGACTATCCGAAAGTATGCGAATGTCTCTCTTGTAGACGTCGCCCTTTGTAATGATCAACAAGGCCGCTCCTATGGCCGATACCTTCGCCAGAAAAATGCTGCAGAGTTTCGGTTATAGAGTGAGTAATATTCACTGACCCCAAGAATATACCTCCACTCACAGCTCCATTCTATTTGGAGCCATCAGTGAAGATCTGCTCAGAGTCTTTCATAGCTTTTGCTATTTGGCTCCTGTCCGGAATCGTAGTCCGGGACTTCACTGAGAAATTGCAGTACGCTACTGTGTATTCAACTCTTGCAAAAACTCCCAAATTTGGTAGGATCTTTGAGTGAAGCACATTTGAATCGCGACATTCTACACTCCACAGTTGCCGCTAACCTCTTACAATAAAGGCCCAGCGGAAGTAGATGCAAGATCATCTCCATCGCCGATGTTGGTTTAGTACCTAACGCCCCTGCAATAATAATGCAAGCAGACCCGCTGCAGTAGACTAAGATTAGTCACCTTATCAAGAGATTTCAAACATACAAGGCATTCACAGATCAAAATTGGTCTGACCAAGGTCGTGTATATCCAGTGAGTCATCCCTGGTCCGGGAACCTATGTTCTTCCCAACACTTTGTTGTAAGTGTTGAGGCCAATGGAGGCCTTATATATCCTGTTGTGTATATTAAACTTCTACGACAGCTTCCTATTCGATATAAACCTCAGAAAATGAGCCTCTTCACTAAGTTTGAGGCTCGTGTTGTTCAATGTTAATGGTCGAAAAGGCGAAGGCTAGTAACTCTCTGTGAAAAGTAAAACTCTTCATATTCTTGGAATTTACTCCCAAACCGCTTGCAGATGCCCACTCGTTAACTTCCCGAAGTGAAAGTTGCATTGTGTGTTCACCAGGGTGTATAAGGCGGATGGGTAAAGTCTTTATTTCATCAGTATAAAACTTCTGGGCGAAAAACTCATCCATTTTTTTTTTGCAATCCATTACGGAATTTAAGTATACACTGATAAGAGGGTACTACAGAGATCGAAGTAAATGAAAATGTGAAGGTACAATATCCGGGCTATGGTGAATGTATCATCAAAGGTGTCTATGGCCTGTGATCTTTCTATTGAACAATTCAAGCCGTTTTATTTGATTTGCCTGCTTCAATCTTGTTAATTGTTGACAGTAGAGATCAGAATCAACATAAAAGTAAATCCCATAGAACAAATCCCACTAGACACACAGCATTACCCATTTTGGTGTCAATCCTGGCCCGTCTGGCAAGCTACAGCTATGTTCATGATTTTTTTCTCACATTATTGTCGTACATAATCCTTTTTTCATTGTACGTGATCATTCAGACCAATCAAACCGGCTATAATATTACCCGATGAAATTAATATTATCAGAGATAATACATTTTGGAGCCACTTTTTTTAAAATCAAGATTTTTTAAATGTTAAGTCTGGCAAACCTGTGTCACCAAACGCAGATCATGGTCTACTTTGGATGAAGATCAAGCTTGACTCCCCACTTCTTTGTTTGCTTCGTATTCATGCCATTTACATCATTTCACATCTGCCGTGATACTTCGCTACAAAAAGTGCATATGACCGTGTGCTTCTCGGTATAGTGTGAGATGTTGGGAAGCAGTTGAAGGTGATTATTTTAGTCGTTTTCGTCAAGCTCATGAGGCACTCAGCCTTCCAATTTTTATCCCGTTAAATGAATTCGGCCAATTCACACGTTTTTTTGGATAATGTTCTTCTTCAAAAGTACTTTGAGTGAGCTGTGGACTTATTTCTTAACCGATATACATACATTTTTGTTCGAATTCAATTGGAGGCGGAAGTGCAATAGTCTGGATCTGCATCTCAGCGTGTTGTTGAAATACAAACAGAAATGTACAGTTTTGTTTATGGGGACTTTTTAGCTAATGACATGCTTCCAAATGCCGAATGGGAAATACCACTGTGTTGTGTATCAGCACAGCAAAAAAAAAAAAAAAAAATAACAGTTTTGCTTGTGACATTTGTGTTTTGCGTAAATTAGACCAGTTCATGATCGCTTTACGAAGAAAGTTGCGTGAAAAAACACCCTTGCAAATTCCTTGCTTGTAAATATTTGTAATTTAATTTGCTATTTCATACAGTAGGACGTCGAATAACCCTTCTTAACGTGATTTTATCAGAAATTAAAGCTTTTGTGTATCAGCTTTTCCAGCAAAGTGATAGATAAGCCTTTTGAAGAAACAGTAAAATTTTTATAAAGTTTTATGAAATGTAAGTGACAGTTAAAGATAATATTTATTTAAAAAGCAAACAACGGTCAACATCTCATAACTTTTTCCTCAAAACTCAGTTTTATCTTCCTCCTTGATCTCTGTAAAATAATTTCGTCAATTCGTTATTTAAATTTCTTTAGGAAATGCCGCATTTAATTAAAAATTTAACAGTTCGAATGACAGATATGAATATGTCATGATGTACACTAGCATTTTATTTAAATAGTTTTAGAATTTTTATTTATTTATCTTTTTTTAATTCCGAAGAACTACAAATGACTTTTACAAATAAAACCAATTAAAAAAACTTTTAATTATACTTTCTGGAGTCAAATATTAAAAAATAGAAAAACTCATTTGAAATGAACGCTAACTTTTTTTATGGTTAAAGGACGGAATGGACGGAAATAAAAAATAAAAGTCTTAATTTAAAACAAATAAATGCCAAGTTTATTTCATGAGAAAGAATGTGGATAAGAATGTGGATATAAGTCGACATCTAAGGCTGTAGTTTGAAAAAAAAAAAATTACTTTGGTGGAGAATGGCAATCTTATAAAGCATATGTTTTAAGTTAATGGAAAAGACCTGGCCATGGCAATACGCGAACAGTTATCAACACCAGCACCACACATGGGAAAATATCACAGCAACATATAATCAAGTAGCAGAAGAAACATTGAGTTTAGTGTAGTGATGTGTAAAAGTAAAAATGTAGTTGTGTTAGTGAGAACATAACAACATTAGTCTCTCAGAGTGAGTAAATTTGATGTTTTAAAAAAATTCGTCGCTGTTTTAGAGACAACTAAAAGCAAGATCGTAAGAAACTTTTTAAATTATATTTCTGTGCCTCGATGTCTCATTGAGCGTAATAAAACGTGTGAATTGAATGCGAACATGGCTGGCTTAGTGCAAACGCATAGAAAAACATGCATATTACACTACATGCGGAATCTGATCTCTCAGAGAAGGGAACATAATTTAGAGCTAAACAACAACAATGTTACGAAGCTGTAATACCAACAGCTGGCGAAACAGGTAAATAAAGCTGCAAGAATAGACAAAATAAAGTTCCTAGAAGGTTTAGCAAAAAAAAAAAGCAAAAGAAGTTGCTGGACAAAATAATATGAGGAAACTACACCAGTCGATAGACTGTCCCACAAATAGAAAGTGTAGCAGGAACCAAGCAGTTACTGATCGCAGTGGCACAATTATATCGAATAGTGCAGCAAAAAAGCAAAGATGGAGGGAACGTCACGAGGAAATTAGCAACGTCACAGACACTGCTGAAGACAGCAGTGGGTTGTTATACTATAACCCACTGCTGCCCCTGTGGAAAATACATTGATCAAAGCATGTATTCCTCTCAGTTTGAATGAAACAATAGAAGAAATAGTAAAATTGAAGAATAATAAAGCAGCAGGCGAAAATGGTTTACCAGCGGAAATCTTACGAGCAGACATCACAGTCGAAGCTGAGTTACTACGCCTTCATATCATATTTATTAGCATAGGAGAAGGCTGTCATCAACTTGGAAGAAAAGCATCATTGTAAAGCTACCAAGAAGTAGTGAATTCAAAGATTGCAATAACTGGAAAGGAATCATATACAAGACCTTAGAAGTCATAATACAGAGAAGGTTTCAGAGCAATATAGAAAACATATTGCGAGACGAACAGGCGGGCTTGCGGCCAAATAGAAGCTGCGTAGACCAGGCCAATACTCTACGCATCATAGCGGGTAGGCCATGTATCGGCTTAGATTCGAATCTAGAAATTCTCCTGTCATTCTATTCTGTTACAAAATTCAGTATATTATCTCCACTAAACGAAATAAGTCGACTTACGCTTGAGTAACGTTGGGATTTATTGTATATTTATTTCCAAAACAAACACAATTGGTCGGAAATTGCACGAAAATCCGTACAAAATTTAGTCGCAGAGAAGGACCAACAGTGCCCGATGTACGCAAGTTTATTGCAAAAGTTCGTGAAACTCGTTTCATTGTTGATGCGCCAAGCGTGCTCTTACAGTGCGTACACCCGAAAATATCGAAGCTGTAGCTGAGAATTCATCAACATCAACTCGTCATCGTTCTCAAGAATAACAGAAATATTTTACGCACCAGTTTACGTGGAATATTGCGAAATAATCTCAGTATAATGCTTTACAAAGTTCAATTGGATCAAGGGTTGTAGCCGCATGACCATCCGCTTCGTTTTCGCTTATCTGGATGGGCCATTGAAAAACTGCACGATGATGTCGATGTTGTCAAAAAAAAATCGTCTTTTCAGCTCATTTTTATCTTTTTGGATACGTTAATAAGCAAAATTGCGATATTTGTTTCTCAGAAACCCCAAACGTGGTCTTACAGAAGCTAATGCACCCATTACGAATGACTGTTTGGTGCCGCTTGTGAAGCGGAGGCATCAGTGGCCCATATTTCCTTGAAGAAGAGGGCGGAGCAACCATTACGGCCAATGGAGATACCTATCACACCATAATAACCAATTTTTTGTGGCCACTCTTCATGGCATTGATGTGAACGATGTTGGTTTCGACAGGATGCTGCAGCTTGGTACACATCTCATGTCACATAAGATAGATAAGGAAAAGGTAGTAGACATATATCGGCCACACCTTAAGGACAGATTTCTATACTATTACAAGCATATCACTCGAGTGGTATCCAGAAAAATCAAGGAACTGCTGTCGACCTGGCGACTCACTATTATCTAAGAACTAAGACAACAATGGCAGCAAATCGTAATAGAAATGCTTTGTGGAAGCCTTATGCTCCTAAAAGGAGTAACGTACAAAAAATGAAAAACTTAGACATAATAAAACGAGACACTGTTAGCATTACCTAATAGACATTTAAAATCCCCCAGAGATCAATCTCAGCCCAAAATTCCATTACATCATTGTTAATACACATTCGTAACCTTTGGATTCGTAAAGTCAATGTACAAAAGGTTTGCTAAAGTTAACAGTTATCTCTTTCAAATTAATGAATAAAATCGCCATAAAGCCACAGCAATAAATAATTGCCAGCCTAATTATACCAAAAATATACGACCTACATGTCCAATCATATTTTAAGAGCCACTTAAATATATTCATTTATGGCGGCTGTTAATCAAACAATTGAATATAAAAATTCCAAAGACCTATGGATGATATTTAAGTTCGTTATTTTCGTGAGACACTGTTTTATTGCTTTTTACACCACTGGCTACAAAATGTCCTTACATATGGCATGAAATGACGCCATATTTTGGTTTCCAATAAAGCCACCCTCACCACCTCCTCCACCATCAAAATTTGTGTTGTGGGTCATAAAAATCATGTAAAATCGTATTGTGTTAGTCTCTGCGGTTTTAATTTAATCGTTTAGTGTTTGTATTTTACAACAGGGCACGTGTGACAAATTGTTTCTTTTTTTTCTCTCTTTTTTATATTCAATTAACTTGAGTTCATTATTTGTTTCTCTCTCCCCTTCTCACTCCGTTTTATTTGGTTTGAATTTGTATTTGATTTGAGGTTTTTATTTTTTTGTATTTAAAGGTTATTGGGCCATAAACAAATGCTCGATTTTTGTTGGTTTTCATTTGCTAATGTTACTTCGGTCGGTTTTTATTTGCGACACTATAAGTTGTACTAAAACTATGAAATGGAAAAAAAGTGAAACCATATTATTTGATTATGGCTTTATATTACCAAATACGACCACAGTTTTACTAACTTAAACATTTTGTTTGTTGGCGGTACTGGTTAGTGCACACAGTTAAAAAAATATAAAAAAAATAAAGAAAAAAAATTTCAAAAAAGGAATTCTAATCAACTGACCAATATTTTATTACTGTTTTTGTTGTTGTAAGTGTTTTAAAAAGTTTGTGTTTGTTTATACTTTTAGTTACTATACCCTACACTATTAAAGTTGTAGGCGTAGTTCTAGTGTTGACTTTGTCATTTTACCCCAACTATTGCTGTCTAGATTACACGGAGCTTTAGAAGAACGAACTTTACATAATTTGTAATCTGCCTCTAACTTGCAAGAGAACCTGTCATCAGCTGGCTGATATAGTTCGCTCCTATTCTAGTTCTAATATGCCCTTGCGATGTGAAATTTACGACAAATTAAGAAAACCTATTGGATGTCCTAAATCATATTATGACACCAGACCTATTAATCCTTCCATTAGCGTGATTGCTGTCACTGTTGAACATAAAACACGTTACCTTTAAAACCGTACAAAATGAAAAACATCTGCCAGTACCCATGAACTCTCTACAACAATAAACATTCAAGTTAAAATTCAACAATTAAAATTCATTCCCATACAATACCGTCGTAACACCTATACACTACATTACAGTGATCTTTGGTTAAGCTTAAGTAAGCTCAGACTAGGTTAGGTTAGCTTAGGTTATATGGGTCGATCGCGATTTATGAGTTCACTCTTAGGCCCCATGGCCCATTGTGCTATTCTTTACAGGACAGACCCATTAAAGAGGCCGAAAGGCCAGATCTAGGAAAGTCCCAAAAAGATCATCACCCACGTGAGGCAACCAGTATTCTTGACGAAGACAGTCCAGATCACGGAAGTGACATGCACCAAAGTGCCTTAGTCTAAGCTCTCACAGAGCGGGATAGTTACAGAGAAGGTGTTGTACTCATTCTTCTTCCTCCTCATCCTAGTAACTTCTACAGTTGCCATTACTAGGACGTTCCGCTAATTATGCCCGAAAGAAGCCCGATCGATTCCCCTACAAACCTAATAAAAATCTTAGTTCTTTCCATAGAGAGAAAAAGCCAAAGCATACTGGAAAGTTTGCAAGTGATATTGGTCTACCTGAGTTCCATATTGCTCAGTGCCCATCTGTCTAAAAAGCTCGAAAACACACCCACAGGAGCACAGACGTCCTTCTGCATGAGAGCCAGAGAGGACACCCTAGTAGTATACTCATAAGCAATTTCATTCCCTCAGATATTCATATGACTCGGAAACGATATCAGTCCTACATGATTCTGTTCCAGAGGGTTAATCACGTACGAGTTGAGAGCACGGATTGCGGCGGGACTGCCTACGTAGATATTAATAGGCCTTGAAGCCTCGAAATATGATTGCCGTATATGCTCATAATCCAGACTAAATTACTACCGCTTTTGTTGATAACTTACACAGTTACCATATAGTTGATAACTTACACTGTAGCATTATTTTAGTATACAATTTAGTGTACACTAGAGTACAATGACATGTACAATGTATAATCTGTAATGTAGTGTACACTGTAGCGTACAACAAAGAGTACAATGCAACAATATATAAAGTAATGTACACTGTAATGTAACAAAAGAAAGGGTACTGTTATCGGTAGTCACTCGATAACTTCATAAGAAGCAATAAAGTACCTTGGCGTAATGATTGACGCAAGGTTAAGCTTTAAACTGCACTTAACAACGGATAATGTTGAATACTAGCGGTGCTCAAGCAAAAAGAACACGACTGCTGTCAATGCTTGTTGACCCAGACGTAATTTATTCAGCACCTATATGGACATGAGCGAAAGTAACTATATATGACGAATAGCATAGGTTCAGAGATGCACTGCGTTAAGAATCTCATGCGCATAAGGGACAGGGTCCGAGGAGGCAATTGCCGTAATATCTGGAAAGATGCCAACAGATATCCACGGCAGAGAGTTTGGTCGGGTTTATAGTATGCAAGGTGCAGCACCGTTGCTGGAATGGTAATAAAAGGAGCGCTCGCGATCGATTTTAGAATAGCAGCTATGGTGGCAAACTCACCACAACGACAGATGAACATATACTCTTATACGCTGTGTCCAAATGTATATTACGAGACGGCAAGGAAAACTGGATTATTCTCTTACACAGATTCTGTTCGGACATGGGTGTTTTCTGCAATACCTGCATCTAGATGTCCAAACTGCTCAGGTGAACTCTAAATCGCGGAACATGTTACATTTGAGTGTAACGGGTTCACCAACGAACGTCGAGCGCTAGAGAAAGTTTTTGGCTGCAAGCCAACCGTTGAAAATTTAATTGGCGAAATGTGCTCATGAGTATCAAGTGGAATTCTGGCCAATTGTTTACCGGGTGAATAGTGCGAAAGCTCAAAACAAACGAGAGGGAACGCAGGGAATGCAGGGAACTACTGCGACAAACGGAGCAACAACAGAATTCCCAACCGGTCGAGCGAACGAGGTGACGAGAAATCTTACGGAGACAATTGAACTGCAACGAACATAATGAGTGAGCTAGTTGCTCTTGATCGCCTTCGGTAGTTCTAGGAAGATCCCCCGTCGGACACCGTGGTGCTGTTAGTGTATGAAGGTCTCACACTGACTAAGGTTTTCAACAGTTTTATACCTCGTTAAACAAAAAGAAAAAAACCGGATTGTCGAATGTCGTACACCACAGTGTAGTTAGAGTTATACTCTAGAACTTAAAATATAGACCAACCCAAGGATCAAGCTGATAGATTATACTCTAGTGTACACTATAGTGTAAGTTATCAACTAGCCAGTTTTTGCCATTGTATTTAATACCATATTTGATTTACAAAATATTTTACTTTTCCATTTCCATTCCTGCTGCTATTATGTTCTGGTTAAATGGTTAGTCGCTCGGCTGGCCAGTAGTAATTGTGTTGGTTTTTGTGTAAAATACAAATAATTAACTTGGAAACACCAAAACACATGCAGAATTTTACACGCAACACACTAAACACAGAAACAAATTCGGGATTACTAAGGGAAAAAACCCCTATTGAAAATTGTACCAAAAAATGAGTGTGAGAACAAAAAAACTACTTTTACCACATACACGTACATGCACAGTGGTTATTCCCTTTTTAGTGGCATTTAACAAACAGTATTTTGTCACGAACTCTGCTCTTAATTTAACGTCTACAATAGAGCACAAGATCCATAAATCAGTAGATGTTCTAGAAACCTGGCATGCATAACGACTTTTAAGGGAAAATTTGTTTTGTTATGATTAAATAGCCAAAGAAATTAGATGTTAAATCTTGATTTTCATGCTTTTAAATATTCTTAAGAGCAGACAAACAAATAATTGGGTAATAGGACTCTATCTGTGGAATACTGACCTGCACACAAAGAAAGCACCAAATTTGAATTTCAATCAACAAATAAAACTAAAAAGTTTTCAGCGAATTTTCTTAATATTTTTTATAATAATAGAAGAATCTATGAGAATTATGGCATCGGTGGCATACCTGTATCCGTCGGTCCATATTTTCAATAGCTCTGAGACATAATTGAGGTCCAATGTCGTTAATGCGCCGAATTATCTCATCCTTTCGCTCTCGAATTGTTCTTGGCTTATTGACGTACAAATCATTGGCTTATTGACGGTGTCAAATCACATGATTGTGGCGGCCAACTAACATCTCCACAACATGAGATAACGCGCAATAGAGCTATTTTTTCGTTGGCTTGCCACACAGCAATCCCGGTTCATATCTCCAATTTTTGGCCACAATAAGTGCGTTATCATATCGTAATAGCGAACGCCATGAACGATAACTGCTTGGTCGACCTAATTTTGAAAAAAGTATGGTCCGGTGACGCCGCCAGCCCATAAACAGGTGAACGAACTGGGCAAGCATGCACGCGTGTTCCAAACTTTCCTATAGTCTTGGACACATTTGGTCGATTATGTTGTACGAAAAAAACCAACGTGTCTATTCAAATAATCGTGGCGTCTAATTTACATCGCCATTGTTTCGTTGGCTGTATTGCAAGTAGCACCATCCTGTTGCAACCACATATCGTCGAGGTCCATATCGTCAATTTCTGGCTATAGAAAGTCCGTTATCATTCCGCGATAGCGAGCACCACTCACGGTAACTGCTTGGCCAACCTTATATTCGAAGAAGTATGGCTCAGCGCCACCAGCTCCTGAATCTCACCATTGCACAGTTCTCCCGACTGTGGACACAATTGGTCGATTATTCTAATTAAAAGCAAAAAACACGAAGTGCTCGAAATGCATTTTGATTTGAACGCCCATTTTCGTAAAAGACTTCAACATTCTTAACGCGCTGCTCAATTGTGTACTTCTTCATGGTTGAATTTGTCATACAATGAAACCAAGAAATGTTAAATTAATTTGGGCTAAAAACTTGACGTTGATGTGTGACTCAGAATTGCCATCGTGCATTATGGTTGGACCGCCCTTTATAATAAAAGTTATATTATATCGGGTGGGCCATTTAAAAGTTTAGATTTAAAAATACAATAAAACAAACACAATAAAACAACGATGGATCATTCGATTGACATGAATTTTATTTATCCGAAAGATAATCTTGTGGCATTACATTTAAAATATGATTTCTGGCATATGATAGCCACGGCTGGCGCGGATGTAGTCCAATCTGGACGTCCAATTTTCGATGACTTTTTCCAGCATTTGTGGATATATCGGCAATAGCACGGCGAATGTTCTCTTCCAAATGGTCAAGCGTTTGTGGATTTATCGCATAGACCTATGACTTTATATAGTGCCACAGAAAGTAGTCTAGCGGGGTGTTAAATCACAAGAGGCCAAAACGTGAAATTGTGCGGTCACCAAACGTTCCTTTCAATAAATCTATTGTGGCACGAGCCTTGTGACATGTTGCGCCGTATTGTTGAAACCACATCTCCTAGACATCATGGTTATTCAATTCAGGAATGAAAAAGTTAGTAATCATGGCTCTATACCGATCACTATTGACTGTAACGTTCTGGCCACCATCGTTTTAGAAAAAGTACGGATCAATGATTCCACCAGCCCATAAAGCGCACCAAACAGTCAGTTTTTCTGGATGTAACTCTGTTTCCGCATACACTTGAGGATTACCTTCACTCCAAATGCGGCAGTTTTCTTTGTTGACGTAACCATTCATCCAGAAGTGCGCTTCATCGCTAAACAAAATTCGCTTATGAAAATCGAGAACAACGGTAATCTCGTTTTGGATCCATTCGACGAATGTCCGCCGGGCGTGAGTCTATTCCTGATGTATTGCCAAACCAAGCTGAGAATAAATCACTTGACAGCTGTCGGTCGCCATCTTGAAAAGTAATGCCAACTTAAAGTTCTATACCTCTATAAAAAACACGCTTTATTATTTCATTTATATGGCTGCCGAGGCTGGCTTCACAGTACCACATTCGGTCGGACCAATTTTCGAGAACTTTTTCGAGTGTATGGGGTCGTATCTCGCAATGGCATTACGAATGTTGGCCTTCAATACCATGAAGAGCGGGCACAAAAAAATTGGTTATCATGCTGCGATAGGTGTCTCCATTGACCGAAATGGTTGCGCCGTCCTCATTTTCAAAGAAATATGGGCCACGATGACTCCGCTCTCCAAGCCACATCAAGCAGTGACTTTTAATAGGTGCATTGGCTTCTGTTAGACCCCGTTTGGGTTTCTTAAGCGCCAAGTACTGCTATTTTGCTTACTAACGTACTCACCAAGTTGAAAATGAACTTCATCCGAAAAGATGATTTTTTTTGACAAAATCGATATCATTGTGCAGTTTCTATTTGGAAACTTCGCTTTCTAGCGAAGCGGATACTTATGCGGCTTCATCTTTTGAATCAGTTAAATATTGTAAGGCGTCATACCAAGATCTTTTCCCAAAATTCAACCTAAACTTGTGCATGAAATGTTCAATTCTTGTGAACGATGACGTGTTGATGTCGATGGATTCTCGCGCACACTCTTAGATACATCTTCGATATTTTCGGGTGTGTGCAGTGTACGTGCACGCTTACGGCTCAGTGTATCAACAATGAAATCAGTTTTACGAACCTTAGCAATAAACTTGAGTATACCGTGCACTGTTGGTCCTTCTCTGCGACCATCTTTTGAACCAGTTGAATATTGTAAGGCGTCATACCAAGATCTTTTCCCAAAATTCGACGTAAACTTGAGCGTGAAATGTTCAATTATTATGAACGGTGACGAGTTGATGTCGACGGATTCTCGCGCACACTCTCAGATACATCTTCGATATTTTCGGGTGTACGCAGTATACGTGCAAGCTTACGTCTTAGTGTATCAACAATGAAATCAGTTTTATGAACCTTAGCAATAAACTTGAGTATACCGGCCACTATTGGTCCTTCTCTGCGACCAATTTTCTTTGTTTTGAAAATAAATTTCCAATAAATCCCAACGTTGCTCAAGCGTAAATCGATTAATTTCGTTCAGTAGAGATAATATACAGAATTTTGTGATAGAATAGAATGTCATAAGTATTGGCAGACTCAAAATAACCGCTGGTGCAAATTGATAAAATATTTCTTAATTGGTTTTAAGTATTAAAACATTTTTAATAAATTAATTTGAGGGGAAGGAAGTAATATTTTTAATTTTTGTTTTATTTTCCACATTGAATGCCATAGAACATTAATTACAAAATATTAAATGACTAGTAAGCTTTTCAAACTTTTAAAGTTTTAATTAAAAAATTCATCATAAAATATTTTCTTTGTCAGTCATCGTTCGTTTTGGTTTAATTAATTAAGAGACGAACGAATTTGTTTGTCTAATATTTACAATAAATAATCAAATTCAGCACTTCAATTACAATTGATAATATATTTTATATTAAACTAGCTAAAGCCCGACGTGCTTCGCTACCCCTATATTAATTATTAACTTTTATTGAACTCTTAGTTACACCATTTTCCCTTTTCTCCATTTTGTCCCCTTCCGGTCAGTATCAAATTATTTTCTGCTTCCAGAAAGACACTGTACGTTCTGCATTTTAGTTGTATACAGTCTTCAATCAAACACATATTCATTTTTATATACCGGATGATTTCTTAGAAACTTGCTTTTTGATAACTCTGTTTTTGGTAGCTAAGCTGTTTTCGTGTAACACATAAGAGATGAAACTGAATTAGGGCTTGACGATTTTCGTTTTACAAAATGGCATAAAAGCTCGTCGGCAAAACAGTCATGAGATTAATTTAATTTTGAAAGCGTGTTTTCTTACTCTCTCAATTATGCTCGCACAATCTGTAGGTGGTGTTGCCACACTTTCACAGAATTTTATGCATTTTGTAAACAAAAACATATGTTTTTGGTTTGCAGCGAGAAAAAAAATCATAGAAATAATGAAAGTAATTGACAGCATTTGCAGTTGCGGCTGTTCATTTTATTATGAACCATCTATTTTTGACAGTGTTTTTGCTTGAAGTTGCGTATGTATTCTGTGTCATCACTTACTGTCAAACATGTTCAGTGTGGTCTATAATCTAACTATTAATCGACTTAAAAACGAACAAAATTCAGTTGGATGAAGATTCTCTTTTTTTTATCGGAAAATTGGGTTTAAGTCATTGGGACGAAGCTTATTTCTGGTTGAATGGATAAGTGAACAGGCAAAACTGACATATTTGGTATGAAGAGAAGATAGAAGAATTGCCAGTGCATGCCAAAAAATGAGACGGTGGCTTCATTGAATCGTAATTTTCCAAAGACGACCGTTACTGTGAATAGTGACGGCTATCGAGCGATGATTACTATTTTTCCTCAAAATAGAAGAGGTAGACATGGCTGACATGTGGTGTTAACAAGACGGAGACACATGCTACACAGCATGCGAATAAATGACGCATTTCGAGCCGGTCATTTGGCCGCCTAGATCGAGCCATTTAAAGCCTTTAGACTATTTTCTATGTGGCTATGTTAAGGCTCTTGTTTATAGAGACAAGTTCGAAGCGGTTGATGCACTAGAAGCCAATATTGTAGTATTTATTTATAAGATACCGACCGATATGTTGACGATAGTATGCTAAAATTGGACACAGCCATATGAGACGTAGCTGCGGTCAGCATTTATATGAAATCATCTTTAAACATAGAATTTTATAGATCGTTCTATCGAACGATGTATTTTTTTAAATCAAATCCCATACCACTTAAAAAATCAACCAATATGCAGATAGGTTTTATCCAATGTGATTTCTGCTTTAACAGTTGTCATTCTCCACGTATACGAAATCCAATATTTAGTTTGAATAGAAGGTACCACGCTCACTTGTCCCATCTTGCTCAGTTACTGACTGATAATGCGTATTGCTCACCCAATTTAGAAACTTATGTTATTGCCGTTTTCAAGACTTACAAAAATTAATATTTATTTTATATGGCAGATACCACACCCAGTTGAACATTTCCGCCCACTTTTTGTGTAATGATTTTTATTGACTATGATGTTATTCAGATCAAATTCAGAATCTTCTGGTTTAACCGTTCTCAAGATATATGGAAATATATGTATATTTGGTTTCTATAGAAGGTGCCACGCCTATTAGTGCAATTCCGCCCACTTTTTGACTGATGATTTTAATTATCTCTGAAGTCAATCAGATCAAATTCTCACTTTGTCGCTATAACCGTTCTCAGGATATATTAAAATCAATATTTAGTTTGTATAGGAGGTATCACGCCCATTTGTCCACTTTCGGCCAATGATTACCAAGTCATTTAGACTAAATTCAGATGCTTTCGCTTTGACCTGTTGCAAGATATGCTAAAACAAATATTTACTTTGTATAAGAGATACCACGCTCACTTATTCGATTCCGCCCACTTTTGAATTGTTTGTTTGTATTAACTCTGAAATCAATCAGATCAAATTCTAACTTTGTCGCTATAATCGTTCTAAAGACATATTAAAATCAATATTTGGTTTGTGTAGGAGGTATCACGCCCATTTGTCCAATTTTGCCCACTTTTTTCCACATGTTTTGTATTGATTACCAAGTCGTTCAGCCTAAATTCAGATGTTTTTGCTTTAATCTGTTGCAAGATATGTTAAAACAAATATTTATTTTGTATAAGAGATACCACGCCCACTTATTCTATTCCGCCCACTTTTGGATTGTTTGTTTGTATTAACTCTGAAATCAATCAGATCAAATTCTAACTTTGCCGCTATAACCGTTCTAAAGACATATTAAAATCAATATTTGGTTTGTGTAGGAGGTATCGCGCCTATTTGTCCAATTTCGCCAAACAAACATACGTACAAACACACATTAATTTTTATATAAGTACATAAAATCTGAAATAAAATCATATGAATTATGTGAAATGAAATGAAAATACTTCGTTATATTGTTATGCTCTTAACAAAGTCTTAAGCAGCTACTTGACAAATAGAATATTTGAATTTCGATTTTTTGTTTTACAAACCAACACAAAGACGAGACAGATTTTATTTGTTACTGAATTTAATAAAATAATAATTGAAAGCCACTGTAAAACTTACACTCCCCGCTTGCCACAAATAGACTCCAAAAGAGAGAGAAGCTGTTTTATACTTTTACAAATATTAGATCTGCTTGACCACATTGATACCCTCAAATAAACTTAATTTAATGTGGTTCGTTAACACGTATTTTAATGAAAATACACACGACTGTACGCTTATGCGTATGTGGCTGTGTGTGAGAGAGAAAAAAACAGAATTTATCTGTTTATATGCCATTGTATTGTTTTTTCTTTTTCTGGTAAATGAAAATAAATACTAAAGAGAAATGAATGATGATGTTTGTGAGCACGTATTGGTGTACACACACATATTGAACATTAATATGAATAAGTAAGAGGAAGAGCATGTTTATTGTCAACTATGGCGTGTGGTTTTCAACTATTTTTCCAAAAACAGCTTTAAAACTGTTTGATTAAAACTGGTATCTTGAGGTTTTTTTCTGAAACTAAACCACCCAAGAAGACTCTTTGTGACATGAATGCAATAGCAGCACTATGACCAAAACATGCATCCTTTCAATTCAACCGCATTAACACTTTTACCTATTACCCTCTTACGAGGGCTATTTGTTAATTTCGTAATTTTTTGGACTAAAAACCATGAGCTCGTTAGCCGACAAGAGCGTCATCTTAATCTTTTTCGGTGGACTTTATCCCTATTAGGTCAGAATTTTGGTTGTATATTTCGCTCACAGTTGTCAAATGGCTCAAACAATCACTTGCCAATTATTTCTCTGAAATAGACACATGTTGTACTAAAATTAGCAAATGTGAGTAATAACATAAGCCATTACTTGTATAATTTTTTATACCCCCTTGGACCAAATGAAGAAGCTCTTTAAGGATGTGGTTGAGACGAAACTAAGTAATAAAAGTGAATGGGGCTACGTGCTCTTTCAGGGTACATACAATTATGTGGCTTGCGGATGGGAAACAGTCCGAAAGTGGTTCGAGAGACGTATTTGGATTATTTACTTGGAAGCCATCGGTAAACTCACTAGTATTTTCCAAGAGGAAAAAATACGTCATCGAAAGATGTGCAGCTTGGACAAGTATTACGAAGGCCATAGCCACATTATCTAATACTTGGGCAACCATTTGAGCACTAAGCACTTAAAATTGACTAAAAGTTACAGCCTGTTTCCAGAAGTTGAGTTACCCAACTTGTCTGTCGCACGTTTTCTTACACTTATCTTCTGAAAACAGGCTGTTAGTACTAACCGTCTGAGTAAATTGAACCGACAAGAAAGGGTTCTGGCGCATGACCAAGCAGATGAGCTGGCTAGGCAGGGAGCTTTCACATTACTAGTGAGTTCAGAACCCTTTTGTAGAGCATGAAGAGGTGTCCGGAGGAGAGACAGAATAGCCTGAGTATGATGACTCATCGAACATTTGAATAGAATAGGAGTAGTTTCAAATCCAGTATGCCGATTCTATAGAGAAGAAGCTGAGTTTGCGGAGCACGTATTTGGTGATTGTTTGGCACCCATACATTTTAGCAAGAGGCACCGAGGCGCCTATCTGGTAGAGAGTGGGCAGCTACCACTACTGGAACTAATCGATATCCTGAAATTTTATCGGGGAATTGAAAGGAATCTCTGTTTTAGTGGTGACAGTACAATTGACCAAAGTATTACAGATCTTTAAAGCCCATTGTCCATAATAATAATCTCACGCTCTTCCCATTTTCCTATCACTATATTTATATATAATATCTGCATCAATTACTTTCTATCACATCTGGTTTGATTAGTGTTGTTATGACCACAACGGCTCTCAGTAAACCACATTTTAACGAATGAAATGTTATATGGCAGAGTCGCCTGTATATGGTTTCTTAACAAGAACTGGTTCGTAATGAAGTAACATGACATTTAGAGACAGGATTCCTCTCCTTTCAATTTATTGATCAGAAGAATTCCAAATGCCTAAAAATTATTACACTACCCTCGTAAATAATAAGTTCAAATTAAAGTGACTCAGTATAAAATTATTTAATCCTACGGTATTAAAAACAGAAGTCTAGGCTGAGTGGCTGACCATTAGACATGCTAATTACGCAGACAGAAATTTAAAGAAGGACCTTTTCAGGACCATATAAATCTTTGCTCTGCGTATATGTGTAATTGTGTGTGTTTATATGAACATATAAATGTGTATACATGTATGCTAAAGAGTGTGATCTTATGCATGGCGTGACACGTTTTTACCTTTTAATTTATTTAATCAGGTGCATAATCTCTTTTAAGGCAGAAAAAAGTGAGTGAGAGATAAAAAAATAATCCTTTTTAAATACTTATATATGTAAACTCTGCGTTAGGTTTGTTAAATGAATAAATAAATGAGGACAATTTACTCATAAAAAAATACTTAAAAGCTTTTGTTTCATAATGTTATAAAAAGATAGACTATAAGATAATTTAACCACCCGTTGTCTTTTATCGCAACACCCTTACCAGACGTTATCCATCGCACGACACCTTTCACTGTGCTTCTCTTAGACGATACTAAACCTAAAGTCGGAGTGTGCCCGATCTTATAATTAATCCTTGAATCTGTCATGGATTAAGCTTGCCATTAAGTTGAGAATTAAGGTTTCGTAATAGAGTTTTGAGAACAGCTAGAAAGATAAACTGCGTTACCTGACATTACTTTTGCAACCCCCGTTCGGGGAATGTAAAAAAAAAACAAATACTGAGACCATCTTATATGTACCGTTTTCTTGGTTAACCATTAATAACTCAAACACAGCATGCATACTTTGTCGTGTATTATTAGTATTTTTTTCTGTTGTTATTCTCTTATATATTCTTTTAAAAAAAGAGTTCAAAGAGACTTAAAAACAATGTTATTCCCAAGGCGAATTGAATAAGGTGGTGTTGCTAAATCGGCTGATCGCTTTTTTTTTTAATTGATATGGTGATTGATGACTGTCAAAAGTTTTGTTTATGTTTACAATTGTTGTTGCTTTGTAGTAAACGTTAAATTTGAAATTAATCTTTCCTTTTTTCATTATTATCTAATCTTTTTTTAGATTTTCTTCCAGAACTGAACGCAAACATGAATTAAACAATCGGTCTTTTCAAAGACCACCGAATATTTTCAAAAAGAGACAAACAAAAAACCTAAAAAATTTATAATCGGCCCTTTTCAGGACCTACAAACATTTTCAAGCTCACTTTCAGACTCGGCGTGATGCTAATATATAATATTATTACGATAATAAATTTGTTTTTTACTATTTTATGTCAACAGTTACAACAATTCAAGGTTAAAAAGTATCCATAATGAAATACACTACATTATAGTCTGAAATGTATAGTGTGGTACATTTGGCTGGTACATTTCATGTATGCGCCATTGAAAAAAGTACGAGTATATATATTATTTTGCTATAAAAAGTGGTGCAAGTCCATAAGACAAATAAAAGTATCACACAACTAGCAAAAAGGATTCCTTTATTTAAAAGGCCTCGTTTTAAATCCTCAACTCAGATTCAAATGTCTAGATTTACCCTTTGCAGCGTACATGTAATGTACCAGCCCAATGTCCACCACGCTATACGTATTATAATTAAAAAGTGAACAAAAAAGGTTTTTGCATTTAAAATGCAACAACACAATTAGTTTGTCCAGCTTTGCGTTCAACCAAAGTCTCACCAATGCAGGAAATTTCTTTAAGTCGCTCAGCCAAACCGTGGGTAGCCTCTTCGTCAATTAATTAACGTATTCATGGTAAGCATAACGATGTTCAGAGTGACTCATAGTGACCAACGTAAAACCTACACCTTTCAACATAACAAGAAAAACTTCACCAGTAAAAGCTCCGACTGGTATGTTTCTTGGCAGAAATATTAAATCTGCATGGGAGCCAAGAATAATTTGAATCTTATCATCTTTTTTTGGAATTTGTTTTCTTTTCGTGTTATTTCTTTATATTTCATAAATACACTTTAAGAAATATTTCCTCAATAAATAAAGTGAAAATAAATGTCAATACGCAAAAACATATTTTGTTTACGTCAATTATTTTGACATTCATTAGTCACGATAAAAGCAACAAAATGCATGTTGTTCTTGTTAAAATATTAGTTGTTGTAATGGCAACTCCACCTTATTGAATTCGCCTTGGATTTTAATTTTTCTTAGTTGATCTTGTAGTAAGAGAAGGGAAAGTGTAAGAAAGCAACAAATGCTTTTAAAATAAAAGAAAATAAGAGAGCAAAAGAAACAAATGAGAGTTTATTACTGTTTTGCGCAGTGTTGCCAACGTTTGACTATCAAAACGCGCAGGCCTCCTACTCAAAAGGCGCTAAAAAGCGCTAAATTAATTTTTTGTGTAAATATTTGTTAAACGTATTTAAAAACAGAAAAATATACTTAAATTGTAAATAAATTTCCATTCTTACAAGGATTTTTTAATAATTTCAATTATTGCTTAAAAATTATAATTAAATCGACTTGGAAGAAAACAGAAACTTAAAAACTTTTTCGTTATTTTTGAGTTCATGTGTAACTGCATTCAAGCATTTAAAAACCGCTGTCTGCATGACATTTGAAAATACATCTGGAAATTATTCTGTTAGAAGGAAACGGAAATGGATTGTGCATACGCAAAGAAATCAAAACTAAGACTGCGGAATTTACTATTGAATGAAATTCACAGGGAAGCAGAAACATCGGAAGACCAGCCCATTCCTAGAGAAGACATATTGAAAGACCAGCTGCTTTCCACAGAATGACTTGGAGCCAGATTAGATTATTGGTTTTAAATCGGTGTAGATGGAAAGAATTCGTTATGGTACACTTTGTATTTTTAAAGGATCTAATAATAAAAAATTAGAACTTCATTATTGTAATTATTTAATAAATTTTAAAAAGTCTTATAAGTCTGAAAAAATGGGCCTTTAGTTTTGATATATTTACGTTTCAGACACACTATTTTTACTATATTTTGCACAAATATTATCTAGAACAACGTAATTTTCACAGCATGAAGCATATTAAATTCATAGTTTATATGAAGTAATGACGAATAATGATGAATTTAGACGCTTTTATTTTTTTATAAAAAATTGCAAATAGAAAGCGCTAACCTAGCGCGTTTTTGAAAAAAAGCGCTAAAGAGAAAAAATGCGACTTTTTGGGAGTTGGAACGCGCTAAATATAGCGCGAAAGGTGCTAAATTGGCTACACTGGTTTTGCAATTAAATAAATTGTTTATCTTTCCCTCTCTATCTCTTTTTCAGTCACTCTTTCTTGCTGTCTACCCATCGTCATGAGATCAGGGGTCAGTGTTACCGTTGAGTATTACGAAAAAGTGTCATAAAAAGGGTCAAAAAAAGGGTATTTTAAAGTAAAATAGGGTCAAGTAAGTGAGTAAGCAAGAGTAGGTTTTCTTCCTGAGTTTAAGAGTATAACTGTAATTAATACTTTTACATTTAACTTATGCAACGAAAACAAAAAAAAGGAAATTACGGAAGCCATTGTTAACTGAAGTAAACAAGTGCAAGTATGTAGTTGTGTTTGTGTGAGTAAGTATGCATGTTATGTGTACAGAGCATGTAATATTTCTTGTCTTTTGTATTCTTGAGGTGATACAATTATCGTTTAATTGTTTTAAAATATTACCAAGAGAGCAAAACGAGAAAACAGGACAAATTTTTGGTTAATGAATTTGCCAGGGGAATTTACAAAGGAAAATATTAAAAAAAAAAAATAAAATAAATTTGCTTGTGAATATATTCCATTTTACTTACTTCAATAAAAGACTTATAGTGCTTGTGGCAAAAATTAAGTAAATTGAACGTTTATTGAAGACAATTCAATTCAAACCAATGGCAACATTTATTATTTAAATTAAATGCAAAAACAAAAAGGCCCAGAGCATTGGAAAATGTGTGAATGTGAAGCCAGTAAATGACTGCAAACGCCTTACTGGCGGAGTCCGAAATTAAAAAGAGAAAATTAAAGTAATGAAAACTGATTTAAAATAATAACTCTTGTGGTTTTCCTTTTATTGAAAGAGCCTTGGCTATTTGAGAAGTATAAAATGAAATGAAATAAATTATTTAAATGACATTAAAAATGAAAAATGGTTTTAATTTTTATTCATAAAATATCGTATGTATTTTAAAACTGAACAATAATAAAGTAATTGTATACAAGTTGTATAACTGGGAATCAAGTTAACTGGTTAATACAATATCTTAATTATGTATTTTCATTATAACTTAAAAAAAAAAATTATTTACTCCTTCGAAGGGCAGTTAAACGTAACGTCATGTGGCCATTACGAATCAATTAAGCTTGCGAATCATGTTGATTCGAGTATACAAACGTGTATTTTTATTTTTACAGTTCAGGTAAACTAGCGATAAGAAATAGTGAAAGAGTTTCAAATGGAAACAACTTGAAATGTATCACGAAATACGTTGTTTGACTCATATTCGAAGTAAGAATGACGCATGATGAATATTTAATGAATGAATATTCAACTTAATGAATATATGCTATAATACTGTTACGAAAATAAAAATGCCTAAGAAGGAAATACATCACATCAAAAACTGTATTGTGGAGTTGTGACTCTAAGCTTTATTGGTTTGTGTCAGGGCTCTGTATCTGTTACTGCCCTAATTGTCTGTGTTATTAAGAGTGCTATCGCATGTTTAACAGTGTTGCCAGCTCGATTATTTTTTGTGTATTATAACTTTACATCTTTTGATTTTAACGTAGATAAAGAGATATTTGTAGTAATTACAAGAATATTCGAAGACTATAATGAATTGCTATAGCTATAGGTGATAGTTAGTTATCCTTCTGCAGTCATAAAGTAAATTCATGTTTAGATGTAAAAAAAAATCTTGCATAAACGAATATTAAGTGCAAGATAAATAAATTGCTGTATTAAGATAAACTATATAAATTTAAAAAAGAGGAAATAAAAACTATAAAACAATAACAATAACAACGTGGTGTTTGTTTTATTTTGTCGCAATTAAAATAAACTCAAACATTTAAAAAAAGCTAAAACGTAACAAGACTTAGCCGAAAACTTTTTAAGAATTTTGGCATTTAAAAGCAAAACTCTAACATCGAAGTCAGAAATTTAAAAGAGAAAATTAATGTAATGAAAACTGATTTCAAAAGAATCCTATCTATTTAAAAAGTACATCATATAGATTAAAATAATACTTTAACGAAATGAAAATAAAAAACGTTTGCGATATTTGTTCATTCAATAAATATATTGTTGCGTTTTAACCTTTTTTTTAAAACGTTTGAGTTCGTTCAAATTGCGTGTAAAATAAAATAAATACCGTTTTATTTATTTGTTTTACTGTTATATTTATATTCCAACAACTTAATATTCGCTTATACAACACTTTTATTTCCACTTTAGCACGTCTTTATCTTACGATAGCCAATCAATAACTAACTCACATGTAGGTAAAACAGCGCTTTATATACCTAAAGATATTAGATGTGGCAGTGCTGCCAACTTGACATATACCAAAATCCCACAACGCAGTATTGTGTTTTATTTTCGTAACAATATAATATTCGTTTTTTTTTAATCATAATAAAACTAAGAAATATATTTTTAATATCAATGAAACAGGGTTTGAGGAATAGAAAATTTTATGACTTTAATGATTTCAGTTATCTGGCCGCAACGGATGGCACATACAAGGCGTAATCTGGCACACCAGATTACTTACAAACTTTTCGCAACGTATGCGACCGTATGCGATAGTATTTCGCCAATGGCTTTTCGAATTTTGACTTTCAAGTGTTCAATTGTCTCTGATTTATCGATGTAGACAAGTGACTAAGAGAGTAATCTAATCGGCTTAAATTACATCATCTTGGTTGCCAATTAATTGGACCATTACGTGAAATTACTCTTTTATCAAAAGTCTGAGTAAATCAATTGAAGCGAACACAATTGGCTTCCTCCTGTTGAGACCATTTGTCAGCAAGATTAATACCAGCTAATTGAAGCACGAAAAAATTTCTAATCACGTCCCTATACCGTTCACCATTGACATTAACATTCTGATCGTCATCGCTTTTGGACGATGACTCGCACCCCAAGCAGTAATTCTCTGTAGATCTATTAGGGTTTTAACAAAAGCTTCATCGGCGAGCATAATTTTGAATGAACATTCAATATCCATATCAATTGGTGTTTCATCCCATTTCCCGAATTGGCGGCACAAGTTGAATTTTGATAACTTTTAAGCCAAGATCCTTTCGTAAAATAATTTATAATATGGTAAGACACAGCCCCAGTTGTTGAGAATGAATTGATTGATTTGATTCTTCAATACTTTCTTGTACAACAGCTAAAGCTTCATCAGTGCGCCCTGTTCATCGTCTCACAGGATGCTCATTAACTGTAGAAGTGAATGTGGTCCGAAAACAATCCCCTGTTTTTCGAATTAGCCGCATTGAAAGACAATTATGTACACCATGATATGGATGAAGTACACGATAAGTTTGACGAACAGAACCATTACTTTGATAAAAAAATGTCAACAATTTCCAAGCGTTGCTATGGTGTAAGTCTATCCGTAATGAAATGTCAAACCAATCTAAGCAAAAAACATCAACATTATCTCCAGGCTGACGTCGTTCAAGGTGTTAATGCTGGTTGAAAAAGTCCTTCACTACTGTGGTCCTTAACGCTGTGGTCACTAACAGTGACGCTCTGTCCAAGACGCCAGGACTGTTTACTTGTTGAAAAAAGATACTTAGTCATGTCTTTATTCACAATTAGACCCACTTAAGACAATTCTCTCTCTATACTGGAGTAGGCAGAAGATATAGCGCGGGTATCATGGCCGACAATGTTAATGGCGATTCAACATAATGGCACGAAAAAAAGTTTGAAAAAGTCGCATAACAGGGAATAGCCATGTCTAAAGCGTTGTTTAGTACCAAACTACTCGGATAAGTCATTCCAATTCTGACGGCGATTAACGTCATACTGCATAGCTGTATAAATTCAGAAAGGGCGGTGTAGAGGCAATATCTAACTGTACAGTCGAAGGCGGTTTTAAAGTCGACGAATAGGTGGTGTATGTCAACATTCATATCTTCTACGTGTTACGTGTTATCTTGTACGTGTTATCAATCAGTCTAATCCGGCGGTAATTTGCGCAGGTGGCGCGGTCACCCCTTTTATAAATTGGGCAAAGCACGCTCAGATTCCAGTCGCTTGACATGTCTTTATCCGTCAAAGGGCCTTGAATAGTTCAGCCCACAGTCTATTAACCGCGATATAAAGGGTCCACAAAATAATTTTTTTTTTTTGAAAATGTTATAAAAAAAGTTACTGAATATTTTCTAAATTTTTTATTTTTTATTTGAAAATACAATCTTTCCAGTTAATAATGGAAAATAATTTCATTCAAATGGCTGCCTCGGCTGGCCATGCAGTAGCCTACACGGTCGGTCCAATTTTAAGCACATTATCGATTGTGTGCTGCTATATTTCACCAATGGCTACACGAATATTGGCGTAACACTTATCTTTGACGGCACCCCACAAATAATAGTCCAACGGTGTCAAATCGCAGCTCCGAAGTGGCCAAAGGACATCAGCTCTGCGGCTGATAATGCGATCTTCAAAAACAGGGCGCAAAACATCGAGTGTAGCTTCGGTTGTGTGGCATGTAGCGCCGTCCTGTTGAAACCAAATGTTGCTAATATCCTCCACTTCAATTTTTGTGAACAAAAATTCGTTCAACATGGCCGAATAACAATCGCCATTGACTGTAATAGCCACTCCTTGTTCATTTTCGAAGAAAAATGACCTCTGGACCAAAATCGGCACCAAACAGTGACTCGTCTTGGGTGTATCGGCTTTTCAATGTGTTTTCTGTGCCCCAACTGCGTCAAGATCAAAATGAGCTTCATCTGAAAAGATGATTTTTGATTCTGCAACATTACCATTATTTTCAAAGTAATGTCGCAATGTTTCCCAGCGTGGTGTACACAACCATATTCGTTCAGCGGATGGATAAAACTAATTTTCTGTCAAATCAGTCATGAGCTTAGTGTTACCATTCACGAAATAAGCACTAGTTGAAAAATAAAACGTTAGATGGCGGACCCTTTCGCTATCCCTACCTCACTACGATCAGGTGATGGTATAACAATTCCGTCATAAGCGATTAGGGCCTCGGATCCTTCTTCTGCTGTCTCCACACCACTGCCTTCCGCCATTCAGTGACTGCAAGAAGTGATTGCTCTATAACCCAAGCATGGATTGAACATCTGTCAACCTTCCGTCTGGCGCTTGACATTCTGAAAGGATTTTCAGGTCATATTCCTGTCGACCAGCATTTCAAGCTCTTCGCACTCTCGTCATTCTGCTTCGCCTTTTTTGCGCTAGAGAAGATTTAAATCATTGTGACTATTTCCTTTTACAAAATTTAAAGCAGTGCCTGAACCGAGTCGTTTACTACCGATTAGGTTCAAACGAAACTTACACACAAAAACTAATTGAAGTTTGCTGTCTTGGCTTATTTTCACGAGTCATATCTTGTTTCATCATAAAAGCCGATTGTAATTAATCACTTTCGCTGCTTACTCAACAATAACACATTGATGTGCGCATCTAAAATGAGATAAACAATAGCTGTAATAACAAGGCCATTCTATATACAAGGCACCTAATTAAACTATTGATTTTTTAAATAATTATTTTTCTACTTTTTGATTAAATAATTCAATTTGTCGTTATTGTCGTATAAAATACAAAATAAACAAATACATGATTTGACCTCTTGATAATCGATTTGATTTCATTTAATTAAATATGACATAGTAATTATTCGAATATCAAAAAAGAAGAGAAAAATTCTTTTATACATAAAATAAAATAAGATTAAAAAGCATTAAAGAGTTGTGATATTTGTGACAGAGAGAAGTATGTCACTAATTTAGTTTGTCATCTCAATTAATGACATTAAATAAATTGTGTAAAGCCAGTAGAGCGTATGATTAATATTAATTACATCTATTAATTTGTTAACTTTGTGTTTCTTTTTGTTGTTTTCTAATTATATTCCTTTTTTTTGTTTTGTTCATATCCTTTTAAATTTCCTAAAAGACTTTTTGATTATTTTTAAATAAACAAAGAAGCTTATGAAGAAAAACAGATTAAAGGAAATAAAGTTGGCTTCAGAGAAAGAAAAATAGTTTTTCTGTGCTTTAGTTTAAAGAGTCCAAGGAGTGAAACGAAATAATGTCTTGGACGCAATTTAAATAATTAAACAATTTCGTAAACGATTCATGGAATAAAAATAAAAGTTCTTAAGCAACTATTAAGTCTTTTGAGTTTTAATTAAAATTGAATTAAAAGGATAATCGAAGAAACTTGTTCAAGGTCAGCTTGCTAACACCGTGACTTTTTGTATTTCCAGTACAGTTCCTTTGAAAGCAACAATGTTTCCGTTAAACTAGAAATGAAACAACATTTCATATTGAAACCTCTCGATATAAAACGAGAGAAGTGAATACTGCCAGCAGAAGCAATATGTCTGTATCGACAAACTTCTAATATATCGAACACCTATACAAATATCTAGAGCACCAACCTTGCTCTTGTTCAACAGATCTGCAGCCTTTCTAATAAACATCAGCAACCGTAATGGTGGATACGTCAAACAGTGAGAGCCTATGTCAACTTGAAAACCTCCACCTAAACATATTACACAATATGTGTTCCGCTGTCTCTGATGCCTGTGAGCAACAATCTACAAACATTCATATCTGCGACGGCCATTTTCTTTAGATAGGCTTTAGGTCCACGGTTGGCCAGTAAGAGATTAGGTTAGTTAAGGCTATATAAGTTCACTCGAAGGCCCTATGACCCATTGTGATACCCACAACAAAGACATACCCATTGAAGAGGCCGAAAGACTGGACATAGGAGAGTTCAAAAAAGATTCCCACCCAAAGAACCAAAAATATCAGTTTCCTCATTAGAACTCAGCGGTACCCTTGACGAAGTTAATCAAGTTAATCAGACCATGGAAGTGACATTGCATTCAAGTGCCTTGGTCTAAGTTCGCATAAAGCAGGACAGTCGCAGAGAAGGTGTTGTACCCATTCCTGTTCCTCCTCATCGTGACAGGTCTTACATAACCAGGACGAGCCGGTAATTATGACCGAAAGAAGTCCAATCGACTCCTTTTCAAACTTAAGAAGAGACTTAGTCCTTTCCATAGAAAGGAAAATCCAAAACCTTTTGGATATTCAAGTGGAGATATTGGCTCACCTGTGTTCCATTCTGGTCAATGCCCATTTATCAAACAAAATCGATGACGCACATGCACGTCCCCCTGTACGAGAAGCAGAGAGGACTATACAGTAACGAAATTATGAGTTATTTCATTATCTCGGATACCCGCATGTCTTGGAACGCATAGCAATTCAACATTATATCACTCCAGATGGGTCAGTGAATGAATGCAGCTGAGAAGGCATTTCGATTTAACCACATACGAGTCAAGAGCACTAAGTGCAGCGAGACTGTCTACATAGATCCCAATAGTCCTTATGGCTTCGGGATTTAAGTTACTGAGGAGTTTCAAGTCCAGCCTGCCATACTTGAGAACCTCAAAGAGACGCACGAATTGTGAACTGATCGCTGTCCTGGACTGGCGAAGTTTACTGTGGCATTCAAGTGTTCCAAGCATCTGGTAATTTCCAAATTCTTGATTGGAGATGGTAGTAAGTGGTGTTATGCACCAACCTTCCGGAGCGCTATAGTCTGTCATGGAACGTTTCCTAGCCAATGCATCCGCCATTTTATTACCATCTATCCCACCGTGACCAGGTACCTAAAACAACTGGACCTTATTTCCAAGCGAAAGCTTTTTCAGCGTATCGTAATAATACTTGACCTGTCTAGAAGTTATGAGATTCGAGGTAAGTACTCTTAAAGCAGCTTGGCTGTCAGAGTACCATATATGTTAATGGTCTTACCCTTAATCCCATTGTCCTGGTTGACCTCCGCACATGTAGCACAGCTGTCTTTTCCAGGGTCCATGAACACTAGCACCGTCATGGTTATTAATTTTGAAGCTATCGATAGACCAATTTAGATAAAACTCACTCCATATTAAGGCTCCATTAGACCAACAACCCTTCCCGGGAATTCAACCATGAATCACCTGCCAAAGCACAAATCGAAGGCAAAACATCTAGGACTGAAGATAGTCCCCCGACCATCCTGCGTAGAATGGGGAGACTTCCCGACGTATTTCGGGATCCTTAGCTATTCTTTGCCGCCGAACATTCCGCCATCCTCATTACATAGATGCGAAACATTGTCGAGCCATTCGAGGCCGCTATTGGACACGTTCTCATTGCCTTTATGCATGGTGGTAGCTTCTTTAGTCTTCTACCACAAAGCTACCCTAGGACAGCGATTTGCCCAAAAGGCCCTTATCGGCTTGGCTTGGACGGCACCAATTTACGAGCTCCAACTAAGACTCCAATTTAGGAAAAGAACTAGAAAAGTTGATGGTGGTACTCAAAAAAAAAAAAAAAAAAAAAAAAAAAATACAGTCTCATGACAACTTATATATCCTTGTAAAGGGTACTACAATCGTTATTGAGGGATTTGACACATCGTCCAGGGCTGTCCTCATAAGATCCCATAATGTACTATCATATTACCGGCGGACATTTATAACGAGCTCATCAGCGTAAACAATTAGACTGAAACTGCTATGAGCTAACATGGTGAGCAAGCCATCAATTACTACAGTCCATAACAATGGAGAAAGTACTCCACCCTGAAGGCACCCCTGTGACGCTGTCGCTGTGGATACCCCCCCCATTAAGGGACTAGCTGACGATCCTGCTCCTAAGCGTGAAACTGATCCAAGTTATAATTAACTTTTCCACCTTCTTTAGTACATAAAAATGGGATCAAAATGGTGTCCTGTATTGTCGAAATTGCCATGAATATCTAAGAAGGCACAAAGAGCCACTTCCTTATCAACAAATAGTCGATATATTTTACAAGGTGGTGATAATTTAGCCTTTTTTATGGATTCATTACTTTCCGTTTTGAAAGAAAAATACCGGAACGATAACACCGATGGTATGACATTATTTGTCTTAGAATTTCTTCCTATATTAAGATCACCAATAAGCCTTTTAATAGCACGGGCTAAGCAGAATATACACTCTTTTAAATTCGAATGTAACGACGACTCTATTGAAATATTAAACAAGTTTTTCTTTTTTTCTAAAAAAATATCAATTAAAGTTAATCATACGCTCGTGTGAACAAAAACATTTAGAATTAAAATGGTTGTACTCCAGTATTTCTTTGTTTCTTTCTTTTCTTGTTTGGTTTTGTTTATACAGTTACGAAAATAAGATTGGGCATCCCCGCGTTTATTACATCGCTCAAATAAATAAACAAAAGCTGCAAGAACAACTATACGTGCTGTTTACAAATAACCAAATCTACAATAACAACTCTTAACAGAGACAAAGTAAATAAAAATAACACAACAACAACAACAAAAAACTAACAGCAAAGAAAACAAATAAGAGACTAAACAAGCAACAACAAATACTAAGAGCTGAAAGAGGCAGATGTTCACATACGCATGGCTACAAACTAAAAAGAAATTCAAAGAAAGAAATGAAATCTACCTGAAATATCGAGAGGTTCGAGAGCTTTCGATGTGTTGTTTACACAGCCATATGAAAAGCACATCGATGCGAACAGCAATCAGTTTATGTGTCGTAAACTCAGCGAGTGCAGATTAAGTAAAGTAAACTCAGCGAGTGTAGTTTGTGTGAAGATAAGGAGTAAACTTATAAGCAGTAAACTCGTGAAGTGAGTCGTGAAGTAAAAAACCAGTTTAGTTGCAGCTCAGTAAAGAGAGTTAAGTGTGGATAACCTCTGGTTGAAAAGGTTGTGATCAAACCTAATATCTTTAGGAAGAGAGATCTGTCGAGTAATTGTTGTTGTTTACAAAATTGTAAACAGACAGAGTAATTAAGAATAAAAATTGTTATTGTTGCCTGTAAAAAGATTAGAATCAGTGGTGCACATAACTGTCTTGAATAAACGCAAAATGTATTTTGTTTTAACTGCAATCTACGAACTCATAAAAACACGTTTTTAAAGAGGTAAAAACGTAACAATACCATAAAATATAAAAGTTTTTTCTATTTTTATAATTGAATTAATTAATTAATTGAAATAAAATCAACTTAATTTATCTTATTAGTATCTGTTACAACAGATTTAATTACTACTACGGAGCTACTTTGACTTCGTTAGTTATACGCAGTATTTCATAAATGTTAACTTGTATTTCAATGATTAATGACTGATGACTAATGATAAGTCAATATTTATGGCCAAACTGTTTGTTGTTGCCGTCGTCGTTGTTGTTGTTGTTATTGTTGTTTAACTATTAATATAAAAATGAATTTATTTTATTTTAATAAACGTTACTGAACACACAGATAGGCTGCCAGACAGACAATTTATGTTTGTGATTATTATGGAAAAATTAAAAGTTTTTTTCTTTCTTTTTATGTTAAAGTTTTAATAATTTAATTACTTTTAATTAAAAATAAACATTAAACAAGAGAGAGAGAGAGAGAGAGACAGATATCACTGTGCTGTAAACAAATTTAAAACAAAAATAAATAATAAAAGTAAGAGAGAGTCCGTCAAGAGGCGACGACTATATGATGATACCCTATGCCACAATGCTGGTTTTCAAATAATATGTTTTTCAATAATTTTCTACAACAACAAAGAGTTACGGGCGAATTGACATTGAAGCTACCTAGCGCTAGATAGCAGCACAAAGACGAAAAATTTTTCTTTCTTAGAAATTACGATCTGTCAAACGTCAGCTGTTAAAATTTTAGCCAAATTCATCGATTAGTTTATTTGTTGTAGTCGTTTGAAGAAAGCAGCTTTTGTGTTTCTGGGAAAATGGAAAAAAGTAAATTTCATTTAGTGATTAAAGACTATTATTTGAAAGGCAAAACGGCTTAAAAAACAAAAGAAAAGCTTGATAAACATTACGACAAATCTGCTCCGTCAGATTATATGGTAAAATGTTGGATTCCTGAATACAAACGGGGCCGAACAAGCACTGCAACAATACTACCAACAGGAAGGCCAAAAGAGGTGGTTACTGAAGAAAATATCAAGAAAATCCTCGATATCGTTATGAATGATCGCTGGGTCAAAATACATGAGATTGCTGAAATGGTAAACATATCATATGAACGTGTGTTCAACATTTTGCATAAACATTTGCATATGAAAAAGCTTGCCGATAGCTTGGATGCCGCGTTTGTTGTGTTGAACAAAAACGAGTTCGACAGATCACTTCACAGCGGTGTTTGGACATGATAAAGCATAATCCTGCTAATTTTTGGCGTAGGTTAATAACTGTTGATGAAACGTGGGTCCACCACTACACACCTGAAACCAAAAATCAATCGAAGCAATGGGCGGAAGCTGGTGGAAGTGCTCCGAAGAAGGCGAAGACAGCGAAATCGGCTGGCAAGGCTATGGCCACTGTATTTTGGGATGCACACGGAATATTGCTCATCGATTATCTTGAAAAGGGATCCACAATCACAGGAGAGTATTATCGTGCATTATTGGATCAATTGGTTGATGCAATCAAGAAAAAACGACGACATTTAAACAAGAAATAAGTGTTTTTTCTTCAAGACAACGCACCGGTTCACACAGCATTAGATACGATGCTAAAACTATGATAAATCCGCTTCGAATTGGTTGATCATCCACCTTATAGTCCAGATTTGGCCCCTAGTGACTTTTTCCCGTTTCCAAACTTGAAAAAATGGCTCGCAGTAAAAAGATTCATCTCAAACGAAGAAGTGATTACCGAAGCTAATGCGTATTTTGAGGAGTTCCCAAAATCGTATTATACGGATGGTATAAAAAGTTGGAAAATTGTCTTACTAAGTGTATTGAGCGAAATGGAGACTATGTTGAAAAATGAATGGTTTTTGAAAAAACATGTTTTTTTCGTACTTAGGTAGCTTCAATATCAATCCGCCCTCGTACATATACACATACGTATATTTGAAGCCAAATTTTAATCAATATCTTTACCATTGAGGCAGTGACAAACAAATTTTTGAATTTTACCCATATTTGATAAACACTTGTGTGCCATTTAAGGTCCAAACTTCATTCTTTTCACAGGCAGAAAATTCTGTGAAACAAACAATTCTACATAAAACGGTTTCTGTACTTGGCTATTGTATTACGTTTCCTTAACCTACAAAGCACTTGTTAGATTTTATCCAGTTTGTTTTGTGCAAGACCCGCTTTTTGGTTATTGTGGATACATAACGAAGCTTTAATAGTTGTCGTCTTCCACTTGTAAAATATGCACTACTTCTCTCTCATTTACTAACTCATGATGTGACGCATATCGCCTTATGTTCTTATTCTGCGCTTAAAAAAGATTCCATTATTAGTATGTGTAGAAGGTGCCACGCCCGCTTAACCAATCTCGCCGAGTTTAGCTAACATACCATCAAAGCGGCGTGAATATGTTGGTGTAGGGGATAGAAAAAGTTTAATAGTTAAAGTGACCCTCAATTCAATTTTCCCAAAGGTAAAGTTATTTTTGTTTCTCTTTAAATGAAAATAATTTATTAAAAGTTGTTGTGAATACTTAGAATTGATAGGATGGGGAATACAATTAAAACAAATTTTAAAAAGTGCCTCATTTTATTATTAATAATAATTCCCATAACGGGAACTTCTCCAGTCAATAAGCTGCATTCGATTATATTTTTAGACCGATTGAAATGTACCTACAGCTTAACGCTGGCTCCTAAAGGCAAATGCATTAGAGAAGTTTTCAATAGTAGTAGTACTCATAACCAGTTACTACTAATTTTTTGACGAGATATCACTGGTTTAAGATGATCTGGCCGAGGACTGATCCAAGGACTTCAGGGTGGGTAGGTGGGTGTCTTACCTACAATAGCAGAGCGGTACCTGTTTTATTATTAAAATTAGTTTTTTTATATTGTTTTATTATCAAAAGTATGGTTTTAGAAAAAGTATAATTGTATGGGGTGGCCCATCTATCGGTTTTAATTTGAACCAAAGGTTATTTTCGAGTCTGGCAATACTTATGTCATTCTATTCTGTCACAAATTTCAGTATATTATCTCCACTGAACGAAATGAATCGATTTGCGCTTGAGCAACGTTGGGATTTTTTGGAAATTTATTTCCAAAACAAAAACAATTGGTCGGAAATTAAAAAAAAAATAAAAAAAAAAAATAAAAAAATCATCTTTTCGGATGAAGATCATTTTCATTTTGGTGGTTATGTTAGTAAGCAAAATTGCCGTACTTGGGAGTTAGAAGACCCAAACATGGTCTCATAGAAGCCAATGCAACCATTACGAGTGATTGTTTGGTACGGCATGTAGAGCGGAGGCATCATTGGCTCATAACCGATAACCGATATTTGTGTGCCCGCTCTTCATGGTATTGATGTGTTCTTGACTTGCTGCTGTTTGACATCGTTGGACTACTTTCTGTGGGGCGCCGTTAAAAATAAGTGTTATGCCTACAAACCTCACACAATTGTGCGTTTTAAGGCCAACATTAGTGATGCCATTGCCCAGATACGACCCCCCAGTCGCGGCAGCTCTATAAATGAAATAATATTTCATTTATAAACGAAACAATTGTACTTCAAAATTTTACAACATTTTTGTTTTATTGAAGAGCTGGCCGGGAACTCTGGTTCAATAATGCGATAATAAGGAGACTAGTTTGACGATTTCGAAATTATTTTTTGCAGTTCGCTCGCAGAGCTGTTACGAATAGGATTAGGGCTGCAAAATCTCTGCTTTATCAAGAAAAATATGCATCCAATGTTGACTGCAAGTTCAAATGGAATGAGATCCATTAAATCGGTATAGGTATGCAAAATTTCCCGCTTTATAATCGCAATATCGACTGTGCTTCTTTAAATGATTAATTTGTAAAATTGAGCATAAAAAATGCTTACGCTAAGCTTTGTCACTTTGCCAGAGAATATCCTTTCAGCTTCCTTTGCTTGAGCCAAGTTGAGATTTTTCAAAATATTGCTGCAGTTATATCGAATGCTATTGGTATGGATGAAATTCAATTTATATTTTTTACAGCTTTAAACCCTAAGCGGCTTCCCTATATCATCCACCACAAGTGTTCTTTAATGGCACCCCACAGAAAATAGTCTAACGGTGTCAAATCGCAGCTTCGCCTAATTAAACGGCCAGCAAACGTGTAACACAATAAATCGATTGTGGCATGAGATGTGTGGCAAGTTGCACAAAACATCGTTAACATCAATACCATGACGAGCGGGCACAAAAGAATTGGTTATTATGGTGCAAATAAATATGAGCCAATGATACCTCCGCTCTACAAGCCGCACCAAACAGTCAGTCGTAATGAGTGTATTGGCTTCTGTAAGACCACGTTTGGGTTTTCTGAGCCCCAAATAAGGCAATTTTGCTTATTAACGTATCCACCAAAATGAAAATGAGCTTCATTCGAAAAAAAGATTATTTTTGAAATTTTTTAGATTCTTTTGAAATTTCCGACCAATTGTCTTTGTTTTGGAAATGAATTTTCAATAAATCCCGTTCTGGCTCAAGCGTTAATCGATTCAAATTTAAACCGATAGATGTCCCAACCGATACTATAAGCGATTTTTATAAAATATGAAGACTAGAGTCTCATCAAAGGGTTGTTGATTTCCACACAGGGTTATAAGGTTATCTCCGATACCTCATTTCACTCTCAAACATGTATTTTGTTAATCATTAAATTTGAAATCCTTTAAACTTTAAAGAATTGAAGTAAACACTTTCACTTGTTCTTTTTCAAAATCAATTCAATCGATTTTCTATGCTTAAAAGTAAGTTTTTGCCCCATATTCCTTTTAAGTTTTCATACTCTTTAACTTAATGTTGCCTTTTTCCTCCGCTTAAATTCAAAATTTTTCATATAAATTCTTCCAACCATACAACTTTCTGCCAAAGTATTGGATTAATTTAAACTTGTAAATACTTGGTTTCAGTTAAATTGTTTGCTGAATTTGCAATTTCATTTTAAACTAGTTTAGTAACATGATGCTGCAACAACAACAACAACAAGAGCAATAACAACAACTGAACTGAGCTAAACAATAGAAAAAATGTTCTGCATATTTAAAGCAAACTTGGATAGAAAACAAGAACGCAACGAATATGATAAAAAAAATCCAAACAAAATGTGAAAAAAATTTTCCAGAAAAATAAAACGAACCCAGCAGGGAATTCAAACAACCACTCAGAAAAGCTAACAGAGCGGCCAAAGTAGTAGCAGCAGCAGCAGGAGCAGCAAAGGAAAGGCGGCAGGCAATAGTAACGGTCTCTGGTGAAAGTGTTGATTCTTTAAATTATTCAATTTCCTGTGTTTGTTTGTTTGTGTGGCAATTTAATGATGTTGTTGCCATTAAACCAGTAGACGATATTGTAAGGCTTCATTTACGAATGAGAGGAAAATGCCAACAGCCATAGAAACAACACATCAAGGCCTACTTATGCTTATGATTTTAATAACAACGCACAATGCAATATATTGAGATGTAAAGACTTGCCCTCTCTCTCTCTCTCTCTATCTCTTTCATCTCTTAATATATGTTATGGTAACTAATGGCCTTGTTATGATAGCAGGTCATTGAGAGAGGTCTATGTCAACTTATTTACTCTTGTTCTTATTCATATAATTTTTTAATGAAATACATACACAAATAACAATACACACACACATACACATGTACAACTATGTTCATTATAATAGGTGTGATTAAAGAAATTTTCTTCAATCTGGCAACTTTAATCTAAGATTAGTTTTGTATGATTTTTTGGATAGAGTATATGCATTTTTCTCAACATAGCCATAGGACGTGACTTACCATATCGTCATAGCCATAACCATAAAATTGGTCCAAACGAACAGCTGTTTTTATGGTTATGGTTTTTGCACATCTAATTAAATCTCAAAGTTTGGTGAATTTAATCCCTTTATTCAAGAGCCTAAAATAGGCGTTCTTTTCAATAATGACCTCTTCTGGATCCAAATATCTCACCGCATAGCCAGATCTGCAAAGCTGTTCGTAACCCAGCTCATGGATTTTTGTCATCGTAACTAAACATGTATTTATCGGTGCATTATTCGAAAAAATTTCACTTTTTCTTCTCCAGATGAGGCCGTTTTTGCCTCTAATCAATACTGATTCTGTCCTAAAACTTTGAATAATATATTGTTACGAAAATCACGTACGACGCCCCTATCGTTTATTACATTGTTAAAAAAAATAAATGAAAGTCGCAAAAGCAGCTATACGTGCTGTTTACAAATATCCAAAGCGACAACAATAACTTAAGCAGAAATGTAGTCAATAAAAATAAACGGCAACAACAAAACAGGCAGAAAAATAAACAAATAACAAACAATAACAAGCCAACAAAAACTGGAAGCAAAAGATGTTTATATTCGCTTGGCTTCATAAGAACTTAAAAAAAAATAAAGGAAATAAAGGGAATCTACTTGAAATATCGAGAGGCTCGAGAGCTTTCGTAGTATTGTTTACTCATCCATATAGAAAGTACATGGACGCGAAGAGCAGCCAGTTTATTTGGTATAAACTCAGCAAACAAGATTAAGTGAAGTAAACTTAGCGAGTAGAGTTTATGTGGTGTAAACTCAGCAAACAAGATTAAGTGAAGTAAACTTAGCGAGTAGAGTGTATGTGGTGTAAACTCAGCAAACAAGATTAAGTGAAGTAAGTTCAGCTAGTAGAGTTTATAGGTTTGAACTTAACGTAAAGAGAGTTTATAAGGAGTAAAGTCGTGAAGAGAGTTTATAAGGAGTAAAGTCGTAAAGTGAGTCGTGAATTAAAAACCAGTTTAGTTGAAGCTAACTCAGTAAAGAGAGTTAAGTGTGGATAACCTCTGTTGTTGGGTTGGAAGATCTTTAGGTAGAAAAATCTGTAGAGTAATTGTTGCTGTTTACAAAGTTGGAAACAGAAAGTGTAACTAAGAATAGAAATAGTAATTGCTCGTGAAAAGGTTACAAGCAATGGAAAAACTATGGAAAAGCTATGTTAGATAAGGAATTATTAGTTAAAAACCAAATGCACGATTTGTTCTATTTGAACTGCAATCTACGAACTCATAAATAAACCTTTTTAAAATGTAAGAACGTAACAATACGATAGTAACTGTTTTTTTCTTTATAAGGTAATCAATGTAAAAAATGTTCTCCATGATCTTGTTGGACTACAGACGATTCTTTGTTTTCATTTAGTATATTTGTGCAAAGAAATCCACAGTTTTTTATTATACTGTGGACCTTGGTGTGTTGTAATGAATCCGTGTTTTAGCTTTAGTAGAAACTTCTTGAAATTGAGCCTAAACATTACAAGGGGATGCACACTGATATGGAAATATTCATGGCTAATGTGATGCATCCACCTGGCTTAAATGGCTACAGCCTAAGCCACTTCACTCCCTTTTATTTACCGATTGTCCAATATAATTACTACTACTTGAGTGAGTTGAACTTCAGGCATCATTTGTGCTAGTAAGACCACAAAACAGTTCAATAAATAATTTTACCATTAAAATATTCTTCAAATTGATAAGATTGTTTGCTTTCAATGAGAAAGATGGGTTGTTATGTGAATTATCTGGTGATTCATGTGACGGGAAGATTTCTTCCTACCGTCAGTGAAGACATGAAATCGGCGCTAAGCAAACTTTCCTCTTTGGCGTCCGTTAGGGGTCTTAAAATCAATCCTTCCAAGATTTTTCTCCATGAGATAAATATTGAAGAAACTTGAACTTCCTGGGTCAAATGGGATTATGTAAATACTAAAGGGGCCAAGTTGGAAGGAAAACACCCCTCTGAGAATGAATAAGGGCTTTTAGAACTTATTGTGCTGTTAGAAGTGCCATTGGTAAGAGATGTGGTCTTCGCACGGTTATAGTGAAGTGGATCTATGACTCCATAGTTATACCTGTTGTATCGTATGGTGGAAAGCTCTGGAAAATGCCAGTCGGAGGCGACTGCTGGACAAGCTGCACAGGTGTGTCGCTTTGGGCATATCTGGTGCCCTTAGAAGCACTCCTCCGGCAGCGCTAGACATTATCCTGGACTAAACCTCTGCCAGCTGCGGTGAAGAGTATGACTGCTATGAGCTTTTTGAGTATTTTGGAAATAGGCCTGACCAAAGTTTTTGATTTTTGACATTCTGTTATTCTGTTATGGGTTCTATGAACTACAGGGTCAGCCATCGCGACTTCAGTCGAAATCGTCCGGCAGTTTTTACAAACAGAGAGTCTTGGCAAGGCGTTGATAGATTACTGAATGCGAGGAGGACAAAAGCACAGGGGTCTACCTTGTGGACAGTGATATTCAAGTGTCCTCTAAACTTTCGGACGGGTGCAGTGTTTGTTAAGTTGAAGTCGTTTCTGTCCTTAGGGCTACTGAACGTTTTTGCGAATTGGCTGCTGAGGGAGATATCGTGGAGTTAACCCCATAAAATGAAATCTAATGGTGTTAAATACCACGATCCTAGAGGCCAATTCTGATCATCGAAACGAGAGAGTACACGACCTGGAAATGTATCATGCAGTAATTTATTTATTTCACGGATTGCTTGGCATGTGCCACCGTCTTGTTCGAACTACATAGTGGCCACATCAATATCATTTAATTTCGGCATAGAGTCACTGCTTGACCAGTCTCATTTACAAAAAAGTATGGTCCAATTATTCCTCCCCCATGTCACACCAAACAGTGACACGTTGTGGTTGAATTTGTTTTTTGACAAACACATGTGGGTTCTCAGAAACTTCAAATTTAGCAAATTTGGCGATTAACAAAGCCATCAAGGTGAAAATGCGCTTCATCGCTTGAGATGATTTTTCTCGAAAAATCAGTATTCATTTGTTATTATTCAATAATCGATTGAACGAACTCTTTGCTGTGCATGGTTATTAGGCTTCAGTTTTAATCTTAATTGAATTTTGTAAGCATGGAAACACATACATATCTTTAGTGAATATACGCTGTAGAGAGCTTCTTGAAAATTGTAACTCTTGCCCAACACGCCAAATTGAGGTTCGTGGATTGGCACCGACACTTGCAGGCACTGCTTCGATATTGACACTTGTGTTTGTCGTCTATAGCAGATCCAGTCTCCGTGTTTTTTTTTTTAATTATTCTCTTCACAGTTGATCCTATTTTACATAAAATTTTCGAACTGCGGCAGCCAGGCTTTCATTAGTTTTGAAATTATTGTTCAATAATGAAGACACGTTGTTCTATCATGTAAAGCTCTATTTTACAAACCCTAAACTGTCAGCTGTCAAATAATTTTTTTTTTTTTGGGTTACCAACACTTTGCTCGACAAATGGCAACAAATTCAAATCTTGCGTTCAGTTTGTGACACCATTTATAAGAAGTCTTGGACTATAGTATGTATGCGTACTTATGACATACACGGAAAAAAATATGCATTTCGAATAGGTCCACCAACACATAGTTAAAGTAGCAAGGAAGTGGTTTCGAAATAAGAGAGTCTGCTGACCCAAAACTCATAAAAAATCAATGAAGAGAGGCAAGAAAATGTGTTTCCAACAAATGAGAGTCTTAGTGTAGTTATTCTATTTTTATGAACATAACTGTATATTATTTCAGCTCTTAAATTTCTTGTATTTGCGTATAAAATGTATGACCGGAGATTTATTTTTCATTCCTACATCCAATTCATTCATTTATTTATTGCGTTTTAACTCGTTAGTGTTAAAGAAATAAAATTTTATTTAAATTAAGCAGAATATAAATAAATTTATGTCAAAGGACAGGGAGAGAGGGAGGGAGAGATAGAGCATAGAAGTAAATATACTTATAAAGAAAAATTGTTCTCAAGTTCTTGTATTTTTTTTTTTACGAAAGTTTATCTTTTAATGTTTTTGAAAATGTTGTTTTCAAGTTTCAAGAAAGAAAGAAAGAAGAAAAAAATTGTTTTTTAACTCTGGGCTATTTTTCTGTTCTATTTTTGAATGTATCGTTCCTCTCCATTAGCAACATCGTCATCATCAGCATCGGCATCAGCATCAGCCTCATATGCTTCTTGTCTAAAGTTCAAATAAAATTCTAAAGCAAATGTGCGTCATAGATGGAAGAGAGACAAAAATATAGTATTTCTTCTTCATCCTTGGATTTAAAGAGAAAGGAAAACCTCTTTAAAACAGTGGGTCGACAGGGGTAACTATTAAAAGTTTGTATTTTTGAAAAGCATTCCAAAAACCAATAAATTTTAATAAATTTTTTATTTATTATTTCTTACACTTTTCTAAGAGAAAGGACATGGAAAGATGTCATAATTTTTTATTTTTTTGGTTTTAAAGTTCATCTCCATAGGGAACACTTATTGTGAGCGAGCCTTTATTTAATTGGCAATAACATCTGTCAAACATATTCAGTAGACATCAAATCAGTGAACAAACAACATCATAATTTTTCATCGTATTAAAGATCACGAATTTTGTATCAGAAAAGGATGGTTTGGCGAAAGCATTAATTTGTTGTTTTAATTAGAAGAAAAGTGCAGCAGAGCCGCATCTAAGCATTAGATCGAGGCATATGCTGATCATGCTCTATTAAAAACAACATGCAAAGGATTGTTTCAGGGGTTCATAGATAACGATTTTGATGTGAGAAATGTTATTGTTGTTTTCATTTGAAGAAAAGTGCTGCAGAGTCGCATCGAATGCTTGTCGAGTCATATGTTGATTATGCACTATCAGAAGCAACATGCAAAAGATAGTTTCGACAGTTCAGAAATACCGATTTTGATGTGAGAAATGAAGAACGTGAAAGACCACCAAAAAAGTTTAAAGACGTCGAATTGCAAACAATATTAGATGAAGATGACACTTTGAGTCTGAAACAAATGCCACATGATGGTGCCACATGAATTAAATGACAGACGAAAGATCTGGTGGGGTCATAAAGGTGTACCACGAGCTACTGGTAAAATCGTTAATACAGATCGCTGCAGAAAACAAATTATCAGTTTGAACCATGCACTGATAGGTAAAAGGCCAGAATTATTCATAAGACACAGCAAGATAATTTTGCAGCATGGCAATGCACCTGCATACAAAGCAAAACTTGTTCAGCATACAATCAAAGTATAAGGCTGGGAGCTGCTATCCCAGCCCGCCGTATTTACCAGACTTGGCTCTTTCCGACTACTATTTGTTTTCATCGATGGCACACGCTTGCCTAATCTGGACTATACACACACTACGATTACTAGGGACCACAGACATCTTCAAAACGATTACACCGCTCCTCATAACTTTATCGATAGCAGATATGACTTTGATATACCCACGGGAGAATTCTGGTCTGATGAACGGAAGTTTCCTCAAAATGCCATTGAGGTCTTTAGGATGTAGGGCATAATGGGTTACGTCATATGCATATAGAATTCTGACACTAGACTATCTTATAGGTTGCTTGACCCCTGCAGATTATTCCAAGCGGAGGTCAAGACTATACTAAGTATCGTGCATTGCTTGTTAAATGGCGGGATTTTCCTTGAGAATTGTCTGATCGTTTCGGACTGACGGGCTGTGATTAGGCATCTCGTGAGTGTGATCTTAACTAGTCCATAAATACCGCAGGTTTATCATAGAAATCTCGGCTCATTCGATGGTATAGGGTTCCAGGACATAGGGATATCGGCGGGAATTGCGATGCAGACGAACTGGCCAGGATGGGTACTGAGCTCGATATTTTCGAATGAGTGCCTATCATTGGTGTTACAATTGCCACGGTTAAGCTGGTCAGTGTAGGGCGATGGTCAATCTCGTCAGCGATATTAGAGCATGGCAGTCCATTGCACATTTGCGGTCCTCACGGATCAGTGTCTAATTGGAAGGCATGTGAATGGACTCGACATCCCCTCGAATGATTTTTGCAGGAGTTATGGTTCCTAAAAAAATATAAAAAGACTGTCTTTCACCTTATGTGTCAAGGTTTGGCCTTTGTTATCAAACGACGGAAGTTTTGTGCACCCATTTTTTGCCAATTTTAACTGAACTATCCAGAATAAAGATCACCGCAATTTCAAGATTTATTTTGGAGTCAAAATGGTTTCCTAATGAGACTGTTTGATCCCTGGGTTACCTCCTATACTTTTGCCATCAGAATGGATCATGCCTCTAGGGGTGGACCCCCCTACCTAATCTAACTTAAGCAAAAGTAAGCCCGACTGTCCATCTCGAACCCTCGCGATTTTGGACGTTTACTCACATTAGCTCGATCAGAGCAATAACCATTCCCTAACCGAATCCAGCCCATGTGGTTCCTCACGTGGGTAATAAAATAGCTGTCGTCGGCGGATTTAATCCATGCAGACGGAATTTAGTTCGCTTCATTGCTAGTTTTGTTGATAAGGCTTCTTCCAGACGTTCGTGTAATATGCTTGCAATGACCCTATTAACGTTATTTGAAAGAATATTCCTCTGCTCTACTTGCTGCAATAGTTGTATGTTATATTTCTATGAGAGGCAGCAGAATCTTTGCACTCGTGATAGGACCTGTCGTGAGTAGTTCTAGTAGCCCAGTTAAAGATCAGTTTCCAACACTACGATTGCCAAAATGATCAGTCGAGATGAATAAATTTTTTCGACTTACACTGTATTTGAGGTTATCTTGCAAAGAACTGAAACGAACATACAAATCCGCAGATAATAAGTATTTTGCCAAGCACAAGGTTTTACACAAAAACAAATGAAGATGAGCTGACTGACAGACAAACAAATCATTGCAATATGAGCAAAGAAATGGAAAGTTTTTCACATTTATTGTTTGTCAAATAAAAAAAACACACAAACAATGCGCTACTGAAGCTTTATCCACAACAGCCACTGACATTATCATTGCTTTCGCTGTTGATGATGATGCTGCTGATGCTACTGATGCTGTCAGTGTTTTTTTTTATTTATTTTTTACTTTAAATTTCAATGGATTAAAGCAAATCTAGAGCATTTGCATATATTTGCATTAAAAAACACAACAAAAGACATACACAGAGAAATAGAACAACAGAACTAAAATAGAACAACAGAACTAAAATTTCAAAAATATTTTTTTTTTGTTTTATAATAATAAATACAATGGCAGCAAAGCAAAGAAAGAAATATGAAAAAAGAAAATCAAATTAAATAGAAAACAAGAAGCCAAACTCATTACATCCATCCCCCCTTCTTCACATTTTGTGTTAGCTTATGTGGGCTTTTCTATTTCATTATTTAAAATTATTTTTTATTTTTTCTTCCTTATTTTCGTGGACTTATTTCATTTACTGTCAAGGCCAATAGAAAATTTTCTTTGCCATCATAATTTCATAGACTTTCACTTTTCTTATCGCAATTTTTTCATTTTTTCACTTTTTCATTTCACCAAAACATTCCTTCTTTCTTTGATTGTAAAATAATTTTATTTTCTTGCTCCTTCCGTTATGAGGAGAGCATGAGAAAAAATTCAATTTAATTAATTGAGTAGCAAAACTTTGTCTCAGAGAGGTAATGACAAACCGGGAAGGGCATAATCAGAGTATTGAAAAATTACAAATTGGAATCTTACGAAAACTTATTTTAATTTCATTATTGCCATGAATGTGCAAAAGAGAGAGAGAGGGAGAGAGGTAGGGAGAAGGAAAAGGTTATGTTAGTGGTGGGAATGTATTTTTGAATAGGAAACCAACTAAAGGCAAGTACTGAAATAAAAATAATCTTAAATTAGAAACAATATTAGAATAATTTTTAAATAATTTCTAACTCATAACTGTCCAATTATGTAAAATTTAAAACTAAACTTTTAAGACAATAAACAGGAAGTTTTTTTTTTTTTTTGGAAAAGTTTAAACCACATGACATTCAAATTCAGAACATCACGAACTTCTAACATGTGTTTCAATGGGAACTTCTGAACTTTGATAGTTAATAGTGGCCTTAGTATTAAAGCTAAATGTGATGCATAGTTGTTACTTATACAGCTGGTTTTGTCAAACACCCATGGACAGATGTAGCGTTTAACGCAACAAGCAAATGATAGAATTGCAGTTGAATATCTAGTGCGATCGCGACAGATATTCGCATGGTGTTATGTTCTATACTTTGAAACATGGTATCTTACTTGCACTTTGTTTTATTTAAATTTAAAAATAGAAAGCGCTTATTGAAAGACCCCATGTCATATTGTTAGCTCTGATTAAGTGCAATTGTTTGATTATTTTATATTAGCTAAGCCCCGGCGTGTTTCGATAACCCCATCTTAAATATTATCTTAGAAGCTATCTTAGTCTTCTTCTTCTCTTCGCTTCGAAATCCAATTTACCGGTGATCAGTTCGGCTCACATGTCACTAAGCCTAACCAGAGGAATTCTGGTGCCACAGTAATCGACAGCACCAGGGATTCCGATCTCTGCCCGATTGTTGGGTAGGCCGCCTTGTGGGAGCTTGGTGGCTGTGGTTTAGACCTAAGGCGCAGGTAGAGCGCGAGCTCGGTGTTGTGTTGTATCTCCTCAACTGGGTGCTGTAACCCATATCACGTTTAGAGTTTAGATATTCTCCGACTTCTCACTAAAGTGTGAAGGTTATGAGTGTTCCAAAAACACGCCTTAGAATTGGTACTCACTTATGATATTCATTTGTGGGTATCATAGGTATTCACCGGTGCCATCGGGCCGGCATGGCGAAGACTCACGTAAACTCACATAGCACTTTCAAAATCCAATCATTTATTCCTTTCAAAAAGAAACTATAGGTTATGCTTTTTAGCTGTACACAGAGTCTTCAAACAAACACACATTCGTTTTTATATATATGGTATATGGTACGTATATGGATATCCTTTATCCAGTGTTATTTCTGCAATTCTTATTTTTTGGCTGATGTGGATAGATTTCTTTTCTCCGTCACTTTTCTAGGCAGCATAATGGCTTTCCACAAAGCATCCATTGTTTTGTTTTAGTTTCTTTAATCAATTTAATTTTTCGAGCTAAGTGTGTGGTTAATCCACTGTAGCCCCCTCCATATGATTGTGTAGTGGTGAATATCCTTGCTAAGTGGTGGTGGTGATCTTTACTTAGCATTGTAGTTAATTTCCCAGCAGGTGGCGTTTTTTTCCTGATCATTCGTCAGATGTTTGTCATCATCGCCAGGGGTAAGCTAGAAGGTCAGAATGGGTACTTTATTTTTTGAGATGGAGTTGTCTGGAGGGAAATTGAAGCCTCTTTATTAGACATTCGCAACCACAAAAAAAATTTTTCGTCGTAACCTCTGCTGGAGATCGAATGTGGGTGACTTGTGTTGTTATGTGTGCTCTTTAGCCACTACACTCGACCGAAGCTTTAATAGTTGTCGTTGTCGATATTTAGTATGAATGGAAGGTGCCAAGCCCACTTATCCAATCTCACCCAGTTACTGTTCACGACGTCAATTGAAACTATTTTAGAAACCTGTACCATTGCCGTTCTTAAAATACACAAAAATTTATTTACTTTGTATGGGAGTTACCCTAACAATTTTAGGTAAATTAGTGGTCACCATAAAGCCATAATATCAATCAAATGGAGAATTTCTGGATAATAATAGAAAATTCATGGAAAAGTATAATTGGACTTCGAAGACCATGTAGGAGCTATGACAACAAAAATAATACGAATGGGACCCCTTTTTCTTATGTTTTCGGGTAATATTGTAGAGAGAATATCTAAATTCTCTAAATACGCCACATAAAATAAGGAGCTCTTGGAAGAGTGCTAAAAATATAAGTCCTTCTATATTTAAGTGAAGTGTGCAACACTTAGTAGATGTGAATTCTTTTAGAAGATTGATTTTCCGTTCAACTTCAAAACATCCCTTTGGGCATGCTCCCTACTCCCCTAAATTCCCGCTTTTTGGCTGATGGGTAAATATAAAAAACGTTAAGAGTTGTCGTTCTTCACATATACAAAATCCATTATTTAGTATGAATGGAGGCTGCCACGCCCACTGCCAATCTAGCTTGGTTACTAACTGATGATGTGTATTGCTCATGACGTTGTTTGAAGCTAAGAAACTGCTACTATTGTCATTCTCGAGATATACAAAAATTGATATTTACTTTATATACGAGTTACCACGCCCATTTTTCATATTCCGCCCATTTTTTACCCAATTATTTGTATTGACTTTAACAATTGACATACCACGCCCACTTATCCAATTCCGCCCACGTTTTGACTGATGATTTTTATTAACCATGAAATCATTCTGACTTAATCCAGAAGCTTTAGCTATAACCGTCCTCAGGATTTACTAAAGTCAATATTTACTTTGTATGGGAGGTACCACGCCCATTTGTCATATTCCGCCCATGTTCTGACTGATGATTTTTATTAACTATGAAGTCATTCTGACTAAATTCAGAAGGTAAAGTCAATATTTACTTTGTATGGGAGGTACCACGCCTACTATTTGACAGATGATTTACCTTGGCTATGATTCTATTTAGACAAAATTTAGAGAATCTTTCTATTATCACTTTAAAGATATAGACAAATAAATATAAACTTTGTATGGGCGTGGCACATCCCAGTTGTATTTTTTGAAATCTATATTTTGTAAAAGATTTCGGATTTGCTTTAAAAAAAATACATAAAATTTAGAGAAATGAATGAAATATTTATTTAAGTCGATAGAACAATCTATAGAATTTAATGTTTAAAGATGATTTTATGTAAATGCTGATCACGGGTACGCCTCAAATGGTTCACAAACTCGTCAACATATCGGCTGGTGTATCACGAATAATTTCTTGAATATTGGCTTTCAGTGCGCCAACCGTTGCGGGCTTGTTCCATGAGCTTTAACATAGCCTTACGAAAAATAGTCTAAAGACGGTAAATCGCGAGATCTAGGCGGCCAATTGACTGGCCACTAAACGTGAAATAAACAGCTCACCGAACTCCCCTATCAATTTGGCCATTGTTCGCGTGCTGTGTGGCATGTGAAACCACATTTTGTGTAAAAAAAATTGTAATTTTCGCATGGTAGCGCTTGCCACTAACGTCCCTGCGTTTGTCGTCTATGAAAAAGTACGGACCAATCTTGCCGCCGGTCCATAATCCACACCAGTGCATTTTGGAAATACATTGGCAGTTCTTGCAAAGCTTCTAGCTACTCTTCACACCAAATACCGCAATTTGACTTGGTCACGTATTCAGTCAACCAGAAATAAGCAACACAATTTTCAGATAAAAAGCTGGATCTTTATTCAACTGTATTCTCATAATAAAATGCGATAATCTGCAAGCGCTGATCGTTTGTAAGTCGATTCATGGTTTAATTATAGAACTGAACTGAACATGTTTGAGCATGTTACACGTAAATAGCTGAGCTGTCAAAAGCAGTTTTGCTAAAAAGAATATTGCTAAAGAACTTACCCAATATAAGATTACTATTGATTTATCAAATGTCAAGCAACTTTTTGAAAATAAAAACTTTGTACACAAATTGTAAAATTTGAATAAAATTACTTAAATACTTTAAAATTAAATTTTTAAAAAGATATCTAAACCAAAACCTGATATTTTAGTTAAAAAAAAGTTAGCAAAACAATCGTTCACATGTGTTCAAAAGTAAACAAAAAGAGAAACACAATGGAAACGGAAAAAAAAATCAAATACAATAAATCGCCCTTTGGGTAAAACGATACACTTGGAAAATCATTTGCTAATAAATATGTCAAACACCTCATTTGAGATTTTCCAAAAGACATGAAACTCCTAAACTACAAAACAATCAACTAAGGTGAACCAAAAAATAATAAACTTACAGTTGGATAAGCCTGAATTTACGATACCCTACATCACACATTAGCCATATAATGGAATCTACAGTGAAGCAAAAAAAAAAAATTAATTGAAATTTAATTAAGAAGATATATGGAGAAGCTGCTTGACCTAGAACCACTTAAAGCCAGAATAAAATCATTGGTTTTAGACAGATAGAGCTGGAAGACCATTATGTACATTTTTTTTTTTTTTTTATTAGTAAGGGCTCTTGTTTACTTCGTTATTAAAACAAATGATTGCACTTCGGTTACCGAAACTTAATTTTACTCTTAATTACTGAAACTTGTAATCCAAAATTAGATAAGTTGTAGCGGTGTTTAGGTAAACGTTCAAAAAACAGGTCAGTATGAGATAGACAATATCAAGCTTTGTATTTTAACAAGAGGTTATAAAGACAAATCTCTAATTTTTAAACTTACTGCCAACTAATAAATTTCTGATTTTTTTTTTTTTCTATTGCACTATAGCTTTTAAAGTGTTGATAAACAAGATAATAATAATAAATATAAAATACTAGAGTCACCCTTCTCGCGTTGCTGAGAGGCTTTGCTTTGCTTTACCTTTAGAATGTACGAGGGCGAATTGATATTAAAGATACCTAAGTAGGAAAAAAACATTTTTTTTTTCAAAAACCATTCATTTCTCAACATAGTCTCCATTTAGCTCAATACACTTAGTAAGACGATTTTCCAACCTTTTGATACCATCTGAATAATACGCATTAGTTTCGGTAATCACTTCTTCGATTGAGATAAATCTTTTTCCTGCGGGCCATTTTTTCAAGTTTGGAAACAGGAAAAAGTCACTAGGAGCTAAATCTTGACTATAAGGTGGATGATCAACCAATTCGAAGTGGATTTTTCGTAGTTTTAGCATCGTATCTAATGCTGTGTGAACCGGTGTGTTATTGTGAAGAAAGAGCACTTTTTTCTTGTATAAATGTGATCGTTTTTCCTTGATTGCATCAACCAATTGATCCAATAATGCACGATAATACTCTCCTGTGATTGTGGATCCCTTTTCAAGATAATCGATGAGCAATATTCCGTGTGCATTCCAAAATACAGTGGCCATAACCTTGCCAGCCGATTTCGCTGTCTTCGCCTTTTTCGGAGCACTTCCACCAGCTTCCACGCATTGCTTCGATTGATTTTTGGTTTCAGGTGTCTAGTGGTGGACCCACGTTTCATCAACAGTTATTAATCTATTCCAAAAATTAGCAGGATTATGCTGTATCATGCCCAAACACCGCTGTGAAATGATCTGTCGAACTCGTTTTTGTTCAACACTTTGCAAATGCGGCACCCATGTTACCAACAGCTTTTTCATATGCAAATGTTCATGCAAAATGTTGAACACATGTTCATATGATATGTTTACCATTTCAGCAATCTCACGTATTTTGGCCCAACGATCATTCATAACGATATCGAAGATTTTCTTGATATTTTCTTCAGTAACCACCTCTTTTGGCCTTCCTGTTGATGGTATTGCTGCAGTGCTTGTTCGGCCCCGTTTAAATGCAGCAATCCAACATTTTACCATATAATCTGACGGACCAGATTCGCCGTAATGTTTATCAAGCCTTTCTTTTGTCTCTCGCCGTTTTGCCTTTTAAATAATAGGGTTTAATCACTACACGAAATTCACTTTTTTCCATTTTCTAAGAAACACAACAGTAGCTTACTTCAAACGACTACAACAAATAAACTAATCGATGAATTTGACTAAAATTTTAACAGCTGACGTCTGACAGATCGTAATTTCTAAGAAAGGAAAAGTTTTTGTGTTTGTGCTGCCATCTAGCGCTAGGTAGCTTCAATGTCAATCCGCCCTCGTATTTCTAAGGATAACTTATTTTTATATATGTATGTTATATAGATAAGAATACGTATATAAAAAGCTTTTACCCGGTGTGATTTGTTCAATACCCACTGTTCCAATCTCTGCCAATTTTTGACTGATATGAATAGATCACAAAGCCTTAACAGTTAACGTTTTCCACACATGCAAAATTTCATGTTTAATATGAATAGCAGCTGCCATGGCCACTTATTCAATCGGATCTAGCTATGGACTGATGATGTGTCCTGGCCAAGAAGTTGTTGAAACCAATTTTAGAAATTTTTATTACTAACGTTCGTCATCATCATTTTTTTATTTTTTTTTTTTTTTTGAAAATGCTATGAAAAAACTACTGAATATTTTCTCAAATTTGTTTTTTTATTTGAAAGTACAATTCTTCCCGTTAATAATGGAAAATAATTTCATTCAAATGGCTGCCTTGGCTGGCCATTCAGTAGCCTACACGATCGGTTTAATTTTTAAGCACATTATCGATTGTGTGCAGCTGTATTTCACCAATGGCTTCACGAATATTGTCCTTTAAAGCGTCAATTGTCTCTGGCTTATTGGCGTAACACTTATCTTTGACGGCACCCCACAAATAATAGTCCATCGGTGTCAAATCGCAGCTCCGAGGTGGCCAAACGACATCAGCTCTGTCGCTGATAATACGATCTTCAAAAACAGATCGCAAAACATCGAGTGTAGCTTCGGCTGTGTGACACGTAGCGCCATCCTGTTGAAACCTTCAATTTTTGTGAACAAAAAGTCGTTCAACATGGTCCGATAACGATCGCCATTGACTGTAACGGCCACTCCTTGCTCATTTTCGATGAAAAATGGCCCAATTATGCCTCTGGATCAAAATCCGCACCAAACATTGACTCGTCTTGGATGTATCGGCTTTTCAATGTATGCGTGCGGGTTTTCTTTGCCCCAAATGCGACAATTTTGCTTGTTTACATACCCGCCAAAATCAAAATGAGCTTCATCTGAAAAGATGATTTTTTTTGGCAAAGTCGGCATCGTCTGTAAGTCGATTGTAGGCCCACTTAGCGAAGCGTATACACAACCATATTCGTTCAGCGGAAGGATAAAAATAATTATCTGTCAAATCAGACATGAGCTAAATGTTACCATTCACGAAATAACCACTAGTTTTGGAAGAAAATGTTAGATGGCGGCCCCTATATATAGATATTCTTGTTCTTGTAGTATAAGTTGTGTTTAAAAAAACAGAGCCTTAGGTTGCACCATGAGTAGGTAAGCTTCTAAATTGCACCAAAATATATTCAAGACTACGACTAATACTTTCAAAATAGACTAAACACTAAAAATGGCAGACGGATAGACACACTTTACTGAAATGAAAAAAAATCAAATTCAATTCTTGGACCGACCCTTTAAGACGTTATATTACTATAAAAATAATATGCCTTCCAATTGTATGCATGCGTAGGGTATTAAAGAAAAGGTTCTTTAATTTTGTGCACAAAAAAAATTTTTTTTTTGAAAAATAAATCGAAACAAGAAAAAGGGAAAATTTTCTTAAATAAGACCCTTTTCATTCAAAAAAAAACCTGTTATTTTTTTAAATAAAAAAGGAAAAACAACACTAAAAGGAAAATGTTGAAAGAGAAATGATGTCGAAAATCATGTTCATATTGTTGATGTTGTTCTTGATTATTTTATAAAAAAATAAAAAAATTATGTGTGTATAGGCAAAACAAAACAAAATAGATATTAAAACAACAACAACAATGCTTTAAATTAGAAAAAAATAACAACAATATCAAGAAAAGACGACATACACTCACTTGTACGAAAATATCTTTTCAATCGTTAAAAAAATATTCAGTTCAGGTGCTATGAACCCAAAAATTTTGAATATAAACGAATTACAAAAGGAAGTTTTGTTCATCAAAACCGACTATTCATTACCTTACAACCCTAACTGATCGCAAAAAAAAAAAATGTTCAAAAAGTTACATAAATTTATCATAATACGACCAATTGTATTATCGTTCTTTCTTTCTCTTCTGTTTACGCTGCAATCCTAAGGATATAAGCGATCACATATATTTATTTTCGTTTAAAAAATTACAATACATTTCCGTAATACAATTATGAGTTTTTCATCCTATTCCACACAATCTGCTAAATTTAATTGAAATACTCTCCTCTACTGGCTGTAAAACTGGGATTACACGATTGTCGCAATGCATCAATTATCGGCAATCGTATGACCGCCCAATAAGTAATAATACGGCAACAAACAGATCAAAAATTCGCCAATAATTATTGCCTTCATAAGCGAAAATGGAATTTGACAATACGTACCAATAATTAAAATTTGAAATTTATTTTCGCAGGATAAATTGGGATAATTTTGATATTTTACGTCAATAGAGGACAAAAGATTGGTACATTTGCGACAATCGTGTGATCCTAGCTAAAGACGAATTAGTTCATTCGCTGTTCTTAACCCAGACCCAGTCAGTACTTGATATTTGGAACTCTGAGCTAATTTCAGTGTCTATGTTTCACAGCCATATAAAGGAACAGACCAGACGTAACATTTAACACTACGTATTCTCAAAATAATTTATTTCTAACTCTCGAACGTTCTGGAACCAATCCGCATGTACGTACAAATGCCTTAAAACCGCATATACATTTTCCAATGAAAAAATTTTTTTCAAAGATTTTACAAACTTGTATAGGGACCTCCCCCATGCCACTAGCATGGGTGGGCCGGCCCTTACATTTAGACCCGATTGGGGCAGTTTAAATGGGTAAAAGTGGGATTTTTCAAAATTTGACCTTTGAGTCAGAATAAGGAACATCAGAATTCATTTTAGAGGTATGGTTCCTTGGACAAAGTTTTTTACTTTGATCCCTAGAATATGATCTTCCTTCTTACTTGGGCTGTTTTTAAATCGACCCGCCATACTGAACATTCCTGTCAATTAAGTAATGAAGATGTTCCATATTGTCAGAAATTAGAGTTTTGTCATCTGCATATCATTTATACCGTTAACCTTTACACCTTTTTAATCAAGTGCTTCCGAAAATATTGCTTCAGCATAGGTATTAAAAAGCAAGGGAGATGAAATGCAACTCTTTCTTACACCACATTTTAGTTAATATAACGGGTCACGCCATCTTTATTTTTCACATGGATAGTATAGGTACATAATTCTTCGGATCACTTTTTTTTCTATGTTCATGCGGGTTAATCCTTCTATTAGCGTATCGTGTGGCATGTTGTTGAATGCTGTTTCATAGTCGATGAAACACAGGAATGTGTCTTTGCAGACATCTCGACAGTTTTAAACTAAGATCTGAATGCCGAGAAGTTCCGGTTTCCTTTTTCTAAGGAGATCGATATTTCGAAAAAATTGTAATTTAAAAAAACCGATTATCGGTTACAAATTTATCAAAAAACCGGTTAACCGATTCTATTATTAAAATAACATTTTGCTCAATTCAAGTTGCAGTGGCAAATAGAATTGATAAATTTTTGTTCCATTTTGTAGTTTCTAGCACGTAAGAATGCCAGAACAACGTTCGGCTTTTTTAGGGCCTTAACTTCCATTACTTCCACGACTCCGCAACGTCCTAATATTTCATCCAGCGACTCCTTTTTTACAGCGTGTTTTGTCAGAGTTCTACTTGCCAGCGCCTTCAGACTACTTGGTATAGAATCAAGTTTTACTTGCTGCACAATAGCGTCAATCTCATAAACATATTTAAGGTGATTAAAAATTTCTGGTGTCGAAGAGCTTTTTCAGCTTAGTATACGGTCCGCCAAATAGATTATTTTTTTGAAAATGCTGTAGAAAAAACTACTGAATATTTTCTCAAATTTCTTTTTTTATTTGGAAGTACAATCCTTCCGGTTAATAATGGAAAATAATTCCATTCAAATGGCTGCCTCGGCTGGCCATGCAGTAGCCTACACGATCGGTCCAATTTTTAAGCACATTATCGATTGTGTGTAGCTGTATTTCACCAATGGCTTCACAAACATTGTCCTTTAGAGCGTCACTTGTCTCTGGCTTGTTGGTGTAACACTTATCTTTGATGGCACCACACAAATAATAGTACAACGGTGTCAAATCACAGCTCCGAGGTGGCCAAACGACTTCAGCTCTGCGGCTGTTAATGCGATCTTCGAAAACAGGGCGCAAAACATCGAGTGTAGCTTCGGCTGTGTGGCACGTAGCGCCGTCCTGTGGAAACCTAATGTTGCTAATATCCTCCTCTTCGACTTTTGTGAACAAAAAGTCGTTCAACATGGCCCGATAATGACCGCCATTGACTGTAACGGCCACTCCTTGCTCATTTTCGAAGAAAAATGGCCCAATTATGCCTCTGGACCAAAATCCGCACCAAACAGTGACTCGTCTTAGATGTATCGGCTTTTCAATGTATGCGCACGGGTTTTCTGTGCCCCAAATGCACAATTTTGCTTGTTTACATACCCGCCAAGTTCAAAATGAGCTTCATCTGAAGAGATGATTTTTTTTTCATTCTGCAACATAATGTAACATCACAATATTTCCCAGCGTTGTTCAAGCGTATATACAACCATATTCGCTCAGCGGAAGGATAAAACTAATTATCTGTCAAAGCAGACATGAGCTAAGTGTTACTATTCACGAAATAAGCATTAGTTGAAAAAAAAAACGTTCGACGTTGGACCCTTTATTTGAGAACAATTAAGATATCTAGACTTATGCTTTCCATCCATCTCCAAATGTTTTCACATTTCAGAGGACATGTGCAGAAACATAAATGCATGCACCTTGTATTTAATAGTGTGTACCACTGTGGTATGTTAGGTAAGTCACCAGCCTACCAATCAGGAAATTCTTAGAACAATTATAGGCCACACTATCTGGAGATTTTCAACAGCGGTATCACCTCACAACTTTGCTAGCGGCTGATCTTGACTATTTACTCGTACGTTTGAAAACCTTTACTAACTATAACATCTTTCGTTCAGAGCTGTCGTTTGTAGGTCCTATATAATATCCTATATGTAGGTCATATATAAAAAAATTACTTTTTATTTTGCTCAAGTGTGTATATCTTTTTTGATCTGCCATGATTTTCAAGTCGAAAAATACTTAAACGAAGAGTATATTTGCACTAAAAAGTATAAAAACATTTCAAAACTATACATATTTAAATTTAAATTAACCGGTTATTCGTTTTACCGGTTTATTCGGTATTCGAAAAATTTACATTTTAAAAGACCGATCGAATAATAACCCTTCGATCTCCCTAGTATTTTTCAACGAAATTCAAACTTTAACCAGAATAACAAGTATGTGCTCCGAGATGAACATTATCAAATCAAGTTGAGTGGAAGAAAGAGAGGACCTCCTTTATCCAAATATAATGATGAGTCTAACTCAGTCAGTTGAACTAACTGCTACAAGTATGCACTAAAACATCTGAGAAAACTTCTTTTTTTTTTCTTTTCTTATACGAAATAATGATTTAGAGCATTATGGTTGGATTTTCCGTTTCTACCATTGTTTCCTAATACTATGTGTTTTAGGAACTCTCTACAACAAAACAACGAAAAACCTTTTGTCCCACAAAAACAATTCATAAACTTCAGTAAGATTCCATTCTCGTTCATTTAATACGGTGAGAGACTGAAATAGAAAGTGAGATTGTAAGCGCATATAATGAAGTGTCTTCGGTTCCAAATACAATTTTAAAAGCTCTTTTGGATTCAAAAGAAGTTTTATAAAAAACTATCAAGAAAAGGGTAGGGCATACTAACCCAATACAACTTTACTCTTGATCTACTTATACCAAAACACAAATAACATGAGCTCTAAGCCAGGCCAGGGGTAGGTACAGCAATACATACTGCTGTCGTGTGTTGAATTCAAAAATGAATTTTATAGTTGTACGAGGATCGATAAGAACTGCTTGGGAAGAAGCAAAATATTATATTTTAATAATGAAACTTGCAAAAGAGTTATAAATGTCAATCGACAGTTGTTTGGCTAATTTCACATTTTTTTGTTGCGGTATAGGATGGAAAATGCTTTTATGCATTCACTAGGTGTTGTCACTGTAGTGGGGCTGCCTCACTTGGTATACCGATTATCCTATTTCAAAGTGGCTACCACTGAAACCATGCGACCTCCTCTTAATTTCGCTTACGTCTAAGCTCGTAATTTATATACATTCTGTCGAGATAAACTTTTTTCCTTCTCAGTATTTTCTCACAAAAACTGGCCACACACCAGTTTTCCTCTGCTACCATCATTTTTTCTATCATGCTTCCCAGCATCTGGGATCTCACTGTCAGTTCCACGGCCTCTCGTTCGTTCTGTCATTTGTTACACAGAATGAAGATGTGCTCTGCATCGTCAACATGTTCTGCTCCCTCATAGATACATTAGGGTGAACTGCAGTTATTCAATTGGTACAAATATTTTCTAAAGTAGCCATGAACCGAAAGCAATTGTGTTATATAATAATCTACCTGGCCATGCTTCCCCTTCCTTCACTTTTTCAACGAGATTTCCACTCTCAAAACTCTTCTGCCTTTATAGCATCGTTTTTATTTGGGCTCAGTTGGCTTGTTTTCCTTGCCTCAAAGACTTCCATTCTGTTCTTTTACCTGCAGGTCTATTGAATACATCTCCAATATAATCTGAACTGCCGATGCTGATACAGTACGATATGCCGATAACACTCAGTACTGCAAGTACTTTTACGGATATTAGTTTCTGTGCCCTATGCCTTGCTTGCAAAGCCGTGCCCCATATCCCGCATATTTCGCGTTCGCCATCAACCTACTTAGTCTAGCCGTTATATCGCATGCCTTCTCTGTGGAGTAGTGCACCCGACTTGAAAAATTATCTCTCGTATCCAACCGCATTCTCAGTTAACTTACAGACCTCATCGTGGTTATAACAACATCGCCAACTTTCATATCGACCTGTGTGGGTATACGACATCCAGTTAATAGCAACAGTTATGGTTTATGGGAATATTGGGACGAAGAAGCCCTAGAAAGATATATCTATCAGGCCCGTCGGCACATTATCTGGTGGCAGTAAAAATCTCTCTCTCTCTCCGGTTCACTGGCCGGATTACTGTCCAGTCGGTCCGAAGATGTCGGTCGGAACAATCTCAAAAGGAATAGGGCATAGGGTCTACCTTACATATGAAGAAAGCAATATGCCCAATAGGTAGCCGACGACCCTGCTCAGGCGCAATAAAGAGCTCCATACAAGTTTGTCTCCGAGTGTTTGTCTAAGCAGCACATTCACACAGAATATGCTACGTCGGCTTTTCTTCCTTTTTGCACGGCCGGCACTCCGATTCACGTATCTCATAGAGATTGAAAAAGTGATATATAAAATAGTAGTGGTCCGATAGGAAGCCAATAAGTAGTCCCACGCTTTTTTAACAATCATTTCGTTCGAATCTTGACCTGACTCAACCTACACTGTACATTTTCGATAGTTTTTGCTTGTGTAACGGCTGTGAAGATTTTCGCATATGATCTTGTCATCCTTATAAGATAACTTGGCGCATCGAAGGTTTGTTCCAGCGCCTGCAAAACGTCCGACCATCTTAGGCTATAGAAAGTATTTCTGACATCAAGCGTAGTAAGAAGAGTGGTGGATTTGCTATGGCGGTGGACTTTCTGAGTCGAAGGCCATGTTGTTTCTCCAAGAGCACAGCTCTAAAACGTATGACCTCTTGTATTCTAGGCAACCTTTACAGCAATTTTCCAGCTGTGTTCTGCATACATAAAGGTCTGTACGATGATGGGGCAGATGAATCTCTCCTCCGCCTGCTTATCAACACTAATTTGTGTTACTTATCTGCCCTCAGAAATTCATTTGCTTGATGTCCTGAATTTATGTATATATGACATTAGGGTTTAACTAGAAACTCACCAATAACATTTCCTGCCTCATGTATGAAATAGCAGGAGATAAAGGATATATGAGACCAAAATTAATCGGCTTGAGTCACATGGCAGAAAATGAATTTGGTAAAATTCTGGAAGAATAAAAAAAGATGACAGACCAGCCTGTTACATGGGCGGCGCAGCCGTGATGCCATAAGTCTTTGGTGAGATCTTGAATTTACTTTTTTATTTAATTTTGCTGAAAAATAAAAGCCTCCTAGAAAGGCTTTTGAAATAAACTGCCAGCCCTCGTTTGCCTTAATAGCTAACAATGCAAAAGGATTTAAGATTTTGTTTGTATGCCGTTGTTTTTCAAAATGTCCTGTCGTCCACTGACCTTTCAAATGTGAACCCTTTTTCCAAACTCTTCATACATATAAAGTATCTTAACATGGCTTTGGATGTGAAATGTAAAGTAAAGGTCCTTTGTGTGTGTGTGTGTGTGTGCATTCACATTCTATTAAAAACCAAAAAGAAAAAAACTGTTTTTCTGTCTTAAATTTTGTTTTTATTGTTGTTGCTTCACACCAAAATAGCCCTCAAGTTCTGTTTATATTTTTTCTGGTCTGGTTTTTTTCTACAAAATTCAAATATTATTTGCTGGGGTTTAAATAATAGATTTTCCTTTCATTTTTTTGTCTCTCCTTTAAGCTTTAAAATTTCTTTTCCTTTATTTTTGACCCTCAAATTAAAAAGGTTGGTAGAGTAAGAGCTAAGCGAAAAGCAAACAAAGTTTTCAAGGTGGCTTTTTTCCAGAGGCCAATGACACAAGGCAACAACTGGTTGATTGTTCTATTAAATGGCAGAAAATTATTTTCAAATTTCAATTTTACAACAAAGAAAATAAAAAGAAATTTAATTTTTTTATTTTTTTTGTTCTCTTTACATGAAAGAAACAAGTCTATGGTTGATGATATGTGGCCCCATGTGTTGGCACCCCATAGGGTCTACACGTTCCCATAAGCTTAGTAATTTAAGTGCGTCTTTTTAAAGTGGAATGTAAAGGCATTTATGAGTAGAGTGTGTTGCTGCTTAATCATCATCATTATCATCATTAAATGTGGCCAAAATAATGAGTTGTAATGGCTTAAGATTATCGGGGCACTTTAAGTTCTTTTTTTCTCTTTTTTGTGGCTTGAAGTGATTTATGTGGAAAAATTTTATAGTTTTATGATTTGGTTTTGTGTGATTGCGGACATGTGTCAAGTGGTTTTCCAAAATTGGCCATAATAATGTCCTAATGAGTTTAAGGTCGAAATAAAAGGTCAGTTAAGTATTTTTTATATTTTTTTTATCTTAAGGAATTTCTCTTTTGATTAATGGTTAAGAGCATTATTTTAATGTTTATAACACGTTTATGATGCTTAGTTAAGTGCTTAACAAAATTGAGCAGAAAATGTTTGCCTGAACATTTGCTTCACAAAAAAACACTTTTACTGGCAAAGGGTAAAAGAATTGCACGAACTACACTCACATGGTGTTTAAGGTCATGACTTTAGACACGCAAGAAAAAATTGAAAAGAAATACTTTTTTTTCACCGGTGAATTTTACAACGTTTATGTATCGGGTGATTTTTTAGCAACTTTCTTTTTGGCAACACTTTTTTCGGCAGCTCAAATGTTTTCGACTTACAAACGAACAACGCTTGCAAATTATTGAATTTTATTATCAAAATTCATATTCGGTTAAGAAAGTGTATCGTGCACTTCTTTAATTTTATGGTCAGCACATTCCTGGTTGAATGAATACGTGAACAAACAAAATCGTCATATTTGGTGTGAAGAGCAGGCGGAAGCATTGCCATAATTGCAATTACATCCCGAAAAATGTGTCGTTTGGTATGGATTATGGACCGTACTTTTTCAAAGACAACGTGCCATCTGCCATACAGCACGCGAAACAGTGGCCCAATTGAGAGGCGAGTTTGGTGAACAGCCTATTTCACGCTTGAGTTCGGTCACCTGAATTTCTTCGGTTCAAAATTTTGTGAAAAGAGCGGACCTTTGCCGACTTGTTAGAGGTGGACATTTGCCCGACATCATATTCCATCATTATTTCCCATATTTCTTTATTATATTGGTATGAATAAAACGGAATTTGTCAAAAAAGAAAGTGATTTTAAGCCAATTTACTTCCTAACCTCAGAATTGCTCACCCTTTATTTCTCTAAATTTTATGTGTTTTTTTTATTGAGAAATCATTCGATAGTTTTATTACAGCAGCCATTACCCTACTGTACAGTCTAATATGGTAGGTAGGTAGGTAAGTTGGCTAGTTAACCAAGACAAGATCAACTACCATTAGCAACAAAGTGCCGTTTTGAAACCAAGCCAAGACCACAAGTAAAAAAACATCTAAAATGATAATGAAACGGTAAAGTACTGCAGTTATCTACTCGCCAGACCCGAACATTCACAGAGAAAATGAACGATTGTCTCCATCTCAAATATGCTTCTGCAGCTTCTTCAGTGAAGGTTAAATGGCAAGCCCATTTTCTCTCCATACGTTGTGATCATCCAATGACCCGTGTACACCGCAATGAGATTAGAAATAAAGCGCCGTGGCTTTTTTCAGTAGCTTGTCATGCCACTGTCATACAGAGACACAGCGTCCTCGAAATAGCACAGGAACTCCACCTGTTTACGCTTTCTCAAGGAAGAAACTATATATTTCTCCTTTGACTACAGTCATAGAGCAGCAGATATCAGTATAGGAGATAGTAGATTCCACATCCATACTAGTCACCCTAGCAAGTTCATCAGCCTTTTCATTACCATCGATTTCCATGTGTCGAGGGCTCTGATAGCGGGTTGACTATCAGAGAAAATTCTAAACCTTTCCGCAGACTCCCAATCTCTGAGCATTCTACGCGCCTGCATAACAACTTCCGCCTGAAGATTGTACACACCTTCAGTAGTCTATAGTATTCCGCAAAGTCAGTAGACTCAAAGAAAGTACCAGCTCCTACACCGGATGCCATCTTGGATCCATATGTGAAGACCTTAATACCAGAATTCCTAGAAATCTCCATACTTTTCTCCCACGGAAGAAGATCTTAGCGTGCCTGGAGAAGTTCAGTTTACGGATAGATAGATAAGTTTGTCCCCAATTCCTTTAGAGATGGAGCAAGATGTCCTAAAATGCCACCATGGCCTCTGACCGATAACCTTTAGAAGCCGAATAAGTGTATCCAACTTCATATGACCGACCATCATATATAGGACGCTCCTTATGTGTCTGATAAGTGTAGTGTTAGATGTAAAAGTTTTAAGGTCACACATTTTTGTCAAAAACTTTTTAAAATAGTATATACGAGTATATATATTAATTCCCATAACATTCCATGAGGGAACATGGGGACTTTTCTCAGTCAAAGAGCTGCATTCGATTCTACTTTTAGACTCATTGCAACGGGACCTATAGTTTAATGCCGGCTCCGAACGGCAAATGCATTAGAGAAATTTTCAATTGTAGGTGAATACCGCTGTTGAAAAACTTTTTCTTTTTTCAGATGGTCTGGTGTGGTATTGAACCAAGGACCTTCTAGTTGTTAGGCGGGTGTCTTACCTACCCATACCACAGCGGCACACTTTTAAAAGAGTAGAAGCACTTTATTTCCCTTTTACGCTTTTACGAAAAAAAAGAATGAAAGTTTAACAGAAAAGTTCTCTGCTTATTAAAATTGTCTTTTTTCATATGAAGGGAAGGTGACATATGAAGGGAAGTGTAGTGCTTAAAGTGTTTGCATGTAATGCGAAGGACAGAAAAGATTTGCATCATGATTTGAATTTTAAATAATTAAAATGATTTAACCCCATCATATCCTTCTAGGAAGCCGCCAGATATCAGGGCGTTATTTCTGCCTGCTGCATCAGCCGACTGCTTAGTTGAAAATTATTGAGTTAAGAGGAACATAAACAAGGCAATGCTTTGTGGAAGCCATACTCAATAGTGATAATGGAAAAAAGAAATTCATATGAAAAAAGCCATTGCAACGATTCTTAATGCATTAATATTAGAGAAATTTATAGATTATAATTTTGAGCTGGCAACACAGCTTTATTTGACAACCAGTTTAATAGCTGACAGTTGCTTTTTATTTAGTTTGGTTTGAAAATTTGTTCTGAATAGACTCACACCAGAGTAAGGCCTGCAAATTGTTGAATTTTTATTATCAAAACAATGCTTCTGTTCGTATAACTTGATATTGAATTTCCATTCGAAATTTTGTGCTCAGTGAAGCCTGTTATTGGTTAAATAAGCAGAATTGTGGCATTTGAAGGCTTTTGTCGAAACACCATTATATCCATAGAAAATATCGTTTTGGCACACTTTATGGGCTGGCGAGATCATTGGTCCATATGTCTCCAAAAATGATGATGGTGAACGGTATAGAGACATGATTATAAATTTTTTTCGTACCACAATTAGCTGTCATTAATCTTACTGACAAGTGGTTCCAACAGGACGAAGGCACACGCCACACAGCGCGCGCTTCAAGTGATTTACCCAAAAAAACTTTTAATGAAAGAATAATTTCACGTAACGCTCCAATTAATTGGCCACCAAGATCGTGTGATTTAATCCCATAAGATTATTTTCTTTGGGATTGTGTCAAGTCACTTCTCAACGTCGATAAACCACAGACAATTGAAAATCTGGAAAACAACAGAAGAACTATTGGCGAAACATGGCTGCATATGCTGCGAAAAGTTCCTGAAATTTGGTTATCCAGATTGAGCCGTCTCATAAAATTTTCTATCCAACAAACCTCGCTTCATTGATATTAAAAATATTGTTACGTTTTAACCTTGTTAAACGTTTTTAGTTTTTTAATGTGTTAAATAAAATAAATCAGACGTATATTGCTGTCTTACTTTATGCACTGATTTATTTCAGCACTTTTACGGTATACAATGATATCTATACAGTTCGCAACTAATTTATCTTACACTTAATACTCGCTTAATACACAAATATTCAACACTTTTATTTACGCCTAAGTAATGCATAAGGCGCGGCCTTTTATAGCAAATCATCATCAATTTCGAATATTCTACGTTAAATTCAAATGTAGTTACCAAAAAAGGTATGGTAGCACCGTTCAATACGCAAGTGGTAACACTATTAATAGCACAGATAATGTAATGCGGCAAACATATTAACAGCCTTGACACAAATCATTAAATTTTCTTACTAAGACAACTACTGCACTAATTTAGTGTATCTTTTCTCTCGTAACAATATATCTCTTCCTTATATTACGAATTGAACTTGTGTAACTATAAAAAACACCCTATATGCTAACAACCAGTCAAAAATTGAGGCAGGAGTTAAAAAAAAATCTAAAAAAAAAATTCTCTTTAAATCATTATTTAGTAACAGCCTTTAAAATCATTAGAAATCATCTTAAAGAAATCCTCTAAAATATGATCAATTGCAAAAATGTGAATTCCTTGAATGATATTTTAATTTCAACAGATTGAATAGATACATGACTCTGTCAAATGAATTTTTTTAAATACAACAAGAAAAATAAAATAAAAACTATTGCTCTCAAATGAATTCTCACACACACTCACAGAAACCAACTACACTTCTGATCAAAGAATGTGTGTTATACTACTAATGCCAGCATATGTAGTATGTGGCACGAGTTTTATATAAAAAAAAAATTCAGCTGGAAAAGTCGTCCTAGCAAATGCAACAGAAGAAGAAGTAAAAAATAGAATAGATTTATTATTGCAAGAGTCTGAATCAAATAGAATATAAAGCAAAAAAGAATAAGAAAAAGAAGAAAAAAAAAGGACAAATAATGTTGCAAAGAAGATACAACAAACTTTACACAATACTTTGAATACCTGGCATTTTTTATTGGGAATTCTCTGCTAATGTGGCATATTATTCTACTTATTCATCTTCTACACTATTGCAGCTATTATGGCTGGTATTGTGTTGCATTATCTGTTGACTGTTGTTGGCTAAACAAAATGAAAAAATGGAGGGGGGAATTTAAAAAAATCCAGTTTAAAGTTTTTCTTTTTATTTTTTGTTTTTTGTTTTCATGTTATTCCTGTTCTCTTGGCAGTTACAAAAGTATTAGCGCGATATTGTTTGGCATCATCATTGCTGACAACAAAAAAAGAAGAAAAAAAAACAACGGATGGCAAAACTCTATAGCAACCATATCACATACTTGTCACAAACACATACATACCGACTGCAACACATGTAAAGAAAACAAAGACCCTTAGGTTCTCTTATATCACTGCAGCCTTTGAAATAATTCTTGAAATGTTTTTGGAAAAAAAGGAATAGAAAACGGTAAAGTCGATTCAGGCTGATAATAGGATACCCTACACTAAAATATGATTATCTGAGATCATTAGTTTGTTATATGATAACTAAGGAAGACTTTAGATGAAGCTTTAACTGAAACCCATTGCATATATATCCTTAAAAAGGATAAGTTAACCTGCAAAAAACAGTTTAATGGTGGCACTCTTAAGGTAAACTTAAAGAGCTAAATGCTATCGAATAGGTGGTAAACTGATTGATGTTTTATTGGATATCGTTGTGAAGTATTTGAATAGTAACTCATGGCAAGACTGCAATTATCACATTGATGTTGGTCTGGTTATATCTAACATGCAATCAACGGCTTGTATTCTTAAGAACGATGTTTTACTTTTAGTCTTTTAGATGTTTTTAATTGGAATCGGATTTTGAAGAGAAGCAAGAATTAGCAAAAGTATCGGCGTTAAAGTGTTTAGAAGATGCCAGGCGGTCTTAACTCAGTGAACCACAGTTGTCTCATGACCAACCTGTGGTGTATATCCGACCTTGAGCTACTGTAGGAGTGACTTATGCACCGGAAGCTTCAACTTCAGTCACAATTTTGATGTTTTTAAACATGATTGTGAGGAGTGGAACCATGGCATCCTAAGTGTCAACCCCAGTGTTATGGGAAACGACATCGCTGACGAACTGGCAAGGTACTAACTGGTCTACGGGCCGCGGGATTATCGGTGAGGGGGAGCACTAACTCCAATCTTCATATTTTATACAATGTCCGGATCTGAGGCAGGTGAAGCATACAATAAGACTCTTTGCCTATAATGCGGAGTTGCGCCTCATGGCTAAAGCAACTCTGAGGAAAGTTATTGGCTACCTGATGGGCCCTTACGATCTTAAATATCACCTTTTGAATCTCAATGTGGTACGTGAATCGGAGTGTCGCCTGTGCAGGGACGAAAGGTAGACGACGAGGCTTATTCTGTGTAAATGTGTTGCTTAGGCTATTTTTTATTTTGACCTTTATTAAGCCTGAACAGATTCGTCGGCTACCCGGGATGTTGCGGACTTCATTTATACACTAAACAGAATTCTTCTGAAGATTGTTTTGATTGGTAGAGTTTTTAGGTTGCGAAATATCTATTATTGATGAAGTATAAAAGAGATATATAACAAAGATATTCGGAATCAGAGCTTCATCTTACTAGAGACACTTTGATGTGGGTTAAAAGCAGTTGGCTCAATTCCAATAAGGAAAATACGGCGTTTACCCACAGTTTTTAAATTTATGCTAAAGACATAGGCCTTCCTTACGATGATCATTAGTACTGATGTCTTTTTATCTCACACTGCGAAATCGAAATATTTTCTATTGTAATTTTTTAATACAGCGAACCGAGTAAGCCATAACTCGGTTCATTCTACTTATTTACTTTCTGCTTTGTTTCTTGTAAACATTCTAATGCCAATTTCTCTGTTCTAATATAATTTCATTTGTCATGATGGTATCATTGAGTCTTGAGCTTAATTGATCTCTTTACTAAATGCTGCAGATTATAATTATTTTTTCGTAAGGTGTTTCAAACCAGTTATTACCAATATCAGGTATGCCAGTATAGGGCATGAAAATGCCAACAAAGTTTTCTAAAGAATACAATAAGATTTGTCCTCATGTCTCTCTTTTGTGACTACTCAGCTAAAACTTTGAAAGGCAATAACGACAACAACGCAAATAATGCAACGACAAAAGCAAAACTTATCCAACTACCTTGTGGCATGATCAATATAATAGAGGAAAGGAAAGATGAAATGAGGGAAAAAGCAAAAGTTTTAACATAAAAGGATAATAAGAAATTAAAGTTACAAACTGAAGACATTCTTTGGTTTTGTTATTTTTGCATTCAAGTATTCAAAGTCAGCATGTGACAAAGGAAAAGATCACAATGCTATTCGCCCAAAACTTTGGAATTTTATTTTTTTTTTTTTGTTTGTTTGCGTTTGCTCTTGCGTTAAGGCATTGACCTTTATTGTCAATAATTTATTTAGAAATTGATAGAAAACTATACTTAAATATACTGCAAAAACAAAATAGAGTTTTATGACAACACTTTCTAATGTTGCTGAGAATTGTAACAGCGCATTACCCTTTCAGTCCTAATATAAATATAAAATTAAAAACTACAAATAACCATATGAGCCAACAGTGTGTACTTACATCAGATTCAGGCAAGGAGCTGCTCTTCTCTTTTATTCTCACACGTACATAGTCACACGCATAGGCAAAAAATAGACAAAGAGAAGTAAAGAGAAAAGTAGTGAAAAAATAAAGTGCAAAGTGGCCTGAGTGAGACTTTAACTACCACAATTGTAAAATGCATTAATATTAGTTTGCCTGACACTGGTGTGCGATGCCTTAAGTTTCTGTAGTTGTTTTAATTCTCATAATTACTTGGTAAATAGATTTGGATTTTGTTCGATTAGAGAGTGCAGTAGGCCGATCCGCCTTAAAGGGTCGGAGAGGTGGTCTACCCGTCTCTCACCAATGAATTTAAAAGCTCCTGTACTCATGCTCAGTTTCATAGGCAGACTCTTGACCAACAGGGTCGTTGTCCCCACTATGGGGTCAACCACCGTCTGTCTATAGGGTGGCTAAGAGGGGCAACCCACAGAGGGATTTCTTTCCCTCTCCTGTGGAATTTTACAGGGAAAATTTCTCGACACAATGTCGCAGCACCTACAAACATCTCTGGGCCTTAGTTGGTGGAGTACTGACAGTGGTCTGAGGGTTAACCTGGGAAAGATGGAATTCGTACTGTTCACACTCAAGTACAAAGTTCCTTCGTTTTCAGGATTTGCACGGGGTGAACTTGGGCTTTCAGAAAGCACGAAGTCTCTGGGCCCAAAGTTATCCTGGCTCCAGAATACACGTGCGAGGGCGGCGAGGTCGAGCATTGCGCACTTGTACACTTGTCGTAGGGCCATTGAAAAGTTCTGCGATCTGAGTCCTAGGTGGCTAGATAGATGGCGGCCATGTTGTCTGCGATATAGTTGAAGATGGCGAGAGCATGGTCTGACAGAGGGTAATGGCATACAGCCATCTTTAGGCATTTGGATACGATCCCTGATAGGATAGATTACTGTACAGTTAAACGCTTCTAGGACAGAATGTTCTCTGTAAGCATCTAACCAGAACCGGTAATTGCACTCCGGTATACTCGGAAGAGGTTAGGGGCGGTATTTTTATTCCTGCATACGGGGTGAATGTATCCTTTAAACTGCCGGACGACAGCAGTATCTTACAGGCGGAGATCTCGGCGATAAAGAGGGCAGCGGACTGGTTGATGTACTATAGGGTGTATGATGCTGTTATTGATCACTTGGTTGGGATGCAACTTTCCTTTTGCAGACTTCTGATTCTGCGGTACATGTTGGGTAGGGGCACAATTACGGTTGGGCAATGAATCCACGTTTTCTGTATCCAGATAAATCTGGCCGCTGTACCATCGTGCTCGCTCGGAGTCTATTATGGGGATGCCGCGACATAGGCTGCAAATTCTGATGACTGTCATTACCGAACCCTGAGTGGTTGGTGAGCACGCTAGGAGCTTAGATCAATCGTTTAATGACTACTGTAGTGGTTGCCAGGATGAGGAGAAGAAGGAGACTGTCGAGCATTTCTTGTGCCAGACATTATGGATGATGTGAGTATCAGTAGGATCTCTTGTTTTGCGCATGCGTCTGGTTGGTTCAGTTCGAACCGGGATGTAGACATGTAGGTTCGTTTGGATGTTATATACTATGGGCATCAGAGTGGGATCAATATTGGACCCAAGTGAGCTTGACCAGTGTCTGGCTACCCGTCGTAGCTAACTAAGAGTTGCAGAATTTCTCTTGCACTTGTCGCTTACACATTTTTGACGATAAGAGCTCCCGCATTTCTTTTGTAGACGTCATCGTATTATTGAGTGTAAGAGCACTCAGATTTCTCTTACACTTGTTACCAACCAATAGCTGTGGCAAGATCCTCCACATTTTTCTTACCAGCATTGGTAATAAGCGTTGATTCTCTTATAAGCGCACTAGCAAGAACTAACCATTCTAAAAAGCTGTCTCGAGTACAGTACCCATTACCAGAAGCTATGTCCAGCACAGACACCGCACCTGATGCTGTCTCCTGTACAGCATACCTGCTACGAACACTGTTTTCAGCACAGCTACCGCATCCGACACTGTCTCCAACGCAACCGCCGCAACCGACACTGTCTCCAACGCAGCCGCCGCACTCGACGCTGTCTCTACTATAGCACACCAGTTACAAGACGCTACACCAGCATATATTCCAGTCGCTGTTAACAGCTGTTGTTCCAGATATTGCTAGTGCGATGTCGCCAATAGCAGTTAAGATATAAGTTAAATCTAAGGTTTCTTTAATAAGGGAGCACTCTTTTAATAATAAGGCACGGAAATAAGTAATCGCATTTTTATTCAAAGGAAGCAGAACCTCGACTGAAACTGAGCCTGGAAACTTGAACCTTATTACAGAATCAGAATCTAGTACACCTGCAACTCTTTACGGTCTTAAAAGCTTAACTAAAAACGTTCTTTGAAACTATGGTTCCTCTGGTTCAATGATCAGATATAACATTTCGCATTAGAATATTATTAGCTTGTCAGTGTCTCTCCTGAGACATCACCTCAAGTCGCCAAAAGCATCCACCAGCTTCCCTATATATATTATATTATTATATACGAGTATAACTATTGTATGAATTTACAAATTTAAGTAATTATTTAAAATAAATAAAATAAAATTAGTATTTGAATCAACTTAATTGATTGAAAGGTATTCTTTCATCCGTCTACACTCGCTTTCACTGCTTTCAGCAAATAAACTTTACTACCCTTCTCATAAAACTAAATTGAAAGAAACATTTCGAAATACTGCCGGAAATTTAAAACCAAAAACTTTCTGTTGATGTTATAAAATTTCCTCTTTAGAAACAAAATCTGTCATTATTTCTAGAGATATTTTAACTGAAATAATTATTTTTGAAATGAATTTTAAATTAAAAATAAACACGAATAGAAATTTTTAAATAAAAATTAAAAAAAGCATAGGAAACTTTTAATGAATCATTTACTTTTTGGGATAGTGTGTGTGTGTATGTGTGTGTGTGTGTGGAGAATAAATACCCACTTTAATGCCAACAAATTAAAATGAAAAATTCTCAAGAAAAAGAGAGAGAAAGAGGAAGTACGATAGAGATAAAACTCTTATATTTCGTTAAAAACAATGAAATACTTAACACGTACAGCTGGCGACAAAATATTAGCACATTCCAGCAGAGGTCGAATTTTTTTCATTTTTTAGGGTACCTAATTCTGGCAGTCATATACGAATGAATTTTTATTCGAACAATCTAGTGTTTGACTACTCGCAATTCTTCTAATCGCGAGTAAAATGAATGAGTAAAATGAATGGAAATTTCTTATGATGGCTTACGATATCGAACAAAAATTCGAACGTAAACTTGCGAGTTTTTACTCGTAAGCAAAGAAGTATAAGTAATAAAGTTGTTAAAATGTTTTTTTTTTTAGTAATTTTTGGTCCAAAGTACAAATATCAATTCAGTGCACAGTTAGGAACTCTATGGCAAAGCAAACAGACTTAGCAAAAAAATTTTATACCAAATAGTTCCCACTGTGGTATGGTAGGTAAGACACCCGCCTACCAACCAGAAGGTCGGCGGTTCAATACCAACCCAGAATATCTTCGAAAAGAAAAAAAACAGTTCCGATAGCGGTATCACCTCATAACATTAGCTAGTAACTGGTTATTGAAAACTTCTCTAAATGCATTTGCCATTCGGAGCCGGCATTAAACTGTAGGTCCCTTTTAATGAGCTTAAGAACAGAATCGAATGCAGCTCATTGACTGAGAGAAGTCCCCATAGTTCCCAAGAAAAAGCAAGGGCTAACCAACTTGAAATTCGTCTGATCGACGGGAAGGACGTGGAAGATATTATAGTGAAATTATTTATGGATGAAGGCCTGAACAATAGATCGAGAGATCGCAGTACTTTTATACGTCAATGATAAATATTTTTATTTATATTTGTATACATTTATTTTTCTTAAGTGCTATTATTCTCAACTCCGCTGTATGTGCATGTTTTTTTTTTTGATGCGAATATTTAATATTCTAAATACCTTGTAGCGTATGAGTAATTTACTGTAATTGAAATATTACTCATACGTACAGTTTTGATTGATGAGTGTATTTATTGTTGCTTTTCTTTGGTCTTGTTGTTGTAATATTTTAAATCATATGCTGGTGTTGTGAATGCAGAGAAAACTTTTTCATTAAAGAAAACGATAATAATTTCGGTTATAAAAGCATTTACGTTATCAAAGCAAAGTTTTTAAGAAAACGTGGATTTAAATTTTTCAATTTTATAAAACGCATTAAAAGATCTTATTTTTAATATAAAATTTTTATTTATTTTTTATAATAATTGTGCTGTAATAATCGGTATTCTCTAGAGTGCATCTCGCAAACTTCAAACTTTTCAAACAATAAACTTTTTATTTTAGCTTAACAGAAGAGGATCAACTTGATTAGCTATAGGTTTTCAAATGAAAGGCTTCAAAAAATGAAAATGAAAATGAAAAATGAAAAATAGTTTTCCTTCTAAGAGCGGAGTAATTTAATAGATTTGTTATTCTACAGAGTTTTCTTTTTTTCTCCATATAAGACGCCAATTCTACCGTGTTTTCTGATGGATAATTAGAAAGATTACTTCGTTGGTGTATGGACACAATAGATATCTGTCACTATTTAAAAAAGAAGTAAGTCCCCTGTAAGTGTATCGAGCAATAATATAGAAGATTTTTAAATCAAGTGGGAAGTCCATCCATTCTAGACAGAGTGGTTTGAGAACCAGTTTTAATCCTCAACTTTTTGTCCTTTTGTATGATCATCATCATCATATAGACATCGCACCATACGTGTTTTGCTGTTTTGATGCCTATGAGTACAGGCGCCATCATCTTCAGATGCGCAAATAGTCCACAGTAACCCGTAAGAAACTTTGTTAGGAGCTTAAAGTCCGGCCTGCCATGCCTGAGAATCTCAGAGCGACGCCCAAATTGCGGTCTGATTGCCACCCTAGAGTGGTGAAAACCTCTTTGAGCATTCCAGTGTTCTCAGCATATAGCAATTTCATATTCCTTGATTAGATTAATGGTTTTGCTCTTGTGTTCCAAGCATTTGGCAGTTTCCCAATACATGATTAGATTGAGGATGGTAGTAAGTGTTGCTAAACAGTAAGGTTTGAAATAAGGTGTTATGGAACCCTTCCATCTATAATAACTGGACCTTATTTTCAAGTGAAAGCTTTTGCAACGTATCGTTGTTATATCTGACCAGCCTAGATGTCAGCTAAGCTAGTAGAGAATATATTAATGGTCTTACTCTTGAGCTTACTGTGCAATGTCCATGATCTCAGCGATCTTCCTAATGTAATCGACAAGTCTCGGTTAGGGACATAGACATTAGCACCAACACTGTCGTTTATTTTAGAGCCAACGGTATAGCAGCTTAGATCGATCTCGGTCCGAGCTATGTCCACGTTAGATCAGCGATCCCGGTTCGGAAATTCAACCCTGAATCTCATGCTAAAGAATATATCCAAAGGCCACCCTGCATGAAATGCAGAGATTTCCCGATGTATTCCAGAACACTTTGGCGAAAATTTTATCGCCGAACATGCCGCCACCTTCATCACATAGATGTGAAGCGGTGTTAAACCAATCAAGGCCTTCAAGGCCGCTGTTGAATATGTTCTCATTGCCTCAGTTATACCGCAATAGTCCAGTCTCTGTACTCTGTCTATTTTATTCATTGTGGTAGTTTCCTCAGCTTTTCTTCACCATACTATCGTGTATAATAGCGATATATATTCATAGTGTCATCCTCCAGACCTCATGTCTTAGCGTAGGAGGAACGTTTTGCCCAAAGGGCCTTTATCACCTTTGTCTGGACGGCACCAACATTCTACCTACAAGACTCCTGGTCCTCTCCGGTGACAAGTTTAGAGCTTCCATTCTGTATCTAGTGTAGGCTCCGGTTTCAGTACATAGGGACCCAACACCATTATAATGATCTATTGCAAGGGACTTTTAAAGTCCAGCCAATGCCGGTAACTTCGAAATGATCTGACATAATTTCCGCCATGCATTATCTTTCTTAGACCTTATAATTTCTCTTTTGTAGTCAGTGAGAGCATAAATATGACAGTTGCCAGTGCCTCTATTGAAATTCCTTCGTACCGTTAACCTCAATTATGCAAAAGTGTCATTTCACTATAAAACCCTACATGATGCCACATGCTAACATCTAAAGAGGATTTAATAGTCGTCTAAAGTTGACTTACCGTTACGTAAAGTTCATCAATAGAATCTATGGAATCCGGAAGCCAGTCAACTCCCTTTATCATGTTTCTCCTGAAAAAGTACCAGTCCACCTTCCTTGAGAAAACTGGATTGACGTTGGTTTTAGTTACATTAACCAAATCAAGCATAATATCCATATGTTCGCAAGGGGATACCTCATCAGACACATGCCAGTTCCTTACAAGTTTGGACTTAAATGCGACAAATTATGTGATATTCAGTATTTTCGATCGCATAGCGTTAATAAATTTAGGTCTGCTACCCCTATAGGCCACAAACACCTTGTTACTAACAAAGTAGTTCAAAAGGTACTCACCCCTAATATTGTTGCCACTGCTGCCCATATCTCATGTTGCGAGGCCAGAACAAACAGAGTACGCTCAAAATACTGCAGATGATGCCGTAAGAACTGTAAGAAAACCCATTATTAACTAACTCTAGGATCCCTCCTAATAAAGACACTGCTAACGTCCACCACATCCCTCGTTACGATGACTCTCATTGCTACCGAATCCCTAATAGCATCGTAGAGTGCGTACTCCACCAGAACATGCTGCAAGTCCTCCGGCTCCATATCACACCCACAATCAGCAGTCCCACCATTAAGGCCCTCTTGTACAAAAATACACCGAACGAGCCATGTTTTGCAAGTAAATATATCAGACTCTAGCCGAAGTCAAAGTCAGGGAGCTTCCGTACGAATTTAAAGTCAGACTCGCACCCATACGTTACCCTTCCATTGTCCCTGTACGTCGACCGTGCCTGTCACCTTTTAATGAGACTTTCATCCATACTTGACGAAAGTCGCTAATTTTTTCCCAGTAGGTGGCATTTTCCCAGATCATTCGTCTGATGTTTGCCATCATCGACAGTGGAGCTTCTTTAGATGGATTTATGCGCTCTAACCACTACACCACGCCACCCACTAACTATAAAATATTTTTTTCTTCGCCACTCCTTTAGGGATCATATTGGCTTTATACAAAGCATCCGTTGCTTTGTTTTAGTTTCTTTAGTCAATTTGATCTTTCAATCTAAGTAGGCGATTAATCCACTGTAGCTTCCGCCATATCATTTTGCGTAGTGGTGAAGATCCTTGCTAAGTGGTGGTGATCTTTACTTTAGCATTGTAATTTTTTCCCAGTAGATGGCGTGTGTTCCCGATCATTCGTTTGATGTTCTTATCATCGCCAGAGGCATGCGGGAAGGTTAGAGCGGCTTCTTCTTTATTTTTTAGATGGATTTGTGTGGAGGGAAGTTGAAGCCTCTTTGTTAAACGTTCGAAGCCAGAATTAAATTTTTCTTCGTCACACCCTCAATCTATGAAATATTAAACAAGATTTTTAGTTCATTTAAGCCTTTTACTTGAAATAACACCGTTTCTCTTTTAAAATACTTGAAAATATTGACAACTTGACAGAAATATAACCGAATTTTAATAAACATTTGATATTTTCTTAGAAATAATTCTTGTAAATTTTAAATTAAAATTTCAAACAAAAGCAAGCCGACATCAATCATCACGTACATACAGATACTTACGAGTACATAAGAGTATAACGAATTTTATGGCTTAAAATATCATTTCAGTTTAAGCGCCCCAGAAAACATGGGATCAAATTAGAAAAAAAAGAGGAAACCCTTAAAACATCGCCTTTTGGCGTTTCAATTAAATGTTTTACAACATTTTATTACAAGTGAGAACTTTACCTATATTTCAAATATGCCAGCAACTAAATTCCTATTATCTCCCTGCCTCTCCAACTCTCTCATACATTTTTTGCTCTATTTCTCCCACTTGCGTCATAATAAAACTGGTTTAAGTATTTTGACATTGAATTCCTTGCATGTGTGGTTAAGTGTGTAAATAAAAGTTCTATGAATGTGTGTTCTTGTGTGTGTGTGTGTTTAAAGTTTATTACACACGTATTCTACACAAGTACACGTACAGTTTCACGCTCTTGAAACTTGAAGGTATTTTAAGACCTTATTTTACAGTCATTATGAGAAGACAAAGGAAACGGTTATTTACTTTTTCATTATGGCCACGTTAATAGAAACTTTCATCTATTCATACACTTACAGATACACATACATGGCTATAAATTCACACACTTTCACATTTTTGTACTTATTTTAATGGCATTTATAGTGGTAGAGCAAGACGTATGTATGTGATAGTGAATATAAGCTTAAGTCTCTTTAAATACCTTTACAAGTGTAACCTTAAACATTAAATAATAAACAGCAAAGCAAAACAAGAATCAGAATAAACATGTTTGTACTTCATGAAAGTGACAGTGTAAGGAAAAATTAGTCGAACACTTAGATGCCTAACAAAAATAAAAGAACGAAATGGAGGAACGTACAGAGGTTAAATCGATTTAAATAAAATATTGCTTTATGAGAGGCTATTGTCGCAGATAGCCAAAGAATTAGGCTTCATTGGAGAATCCGGTAGGTGTGTTCTTAACTGGATTCGGGTTATTATAAGCACTGTAAACGTTTTTGGCTCAAGAGCTACATAAATAAGCTGGAGTTCTATTTTTAAGGCGATTGTAATCCACGTCTCTTTTTACAAGAATCAAGGCTTCTTCAAAGAGTAACTTTTTGTTGCCATTATTGGCATGACAGCTTCAACATTTAATCACCATAACGAAGGAGACGTAACATTGAATAACTTTATGGTTATAAGCGATCTTAAATATTGGCCGGAAATTTGAATCTCGTGCTTTAGACGATTTCTATTTTAGGCTTAACAAGCCAAGCTGCTGTTGTTGAAACCACTCTAACGGTTATGATATACCTTTGTAATGAAGAACGACTAGTGGTTGTCAATAAATACCAATAACAATTTATATTTTGCGAACAAAACTGTACAATTTTTAAATATTTAGAAAGTGGTTTAAAACCTCTGCGCTTCTAATACACAGATATCACTATAATGTTAATACAAATGACTTCGGCACCTCTGCTATTAAAAACATTCAAGCAGACTTAGATAATAGAATTGTCTAACCATACATTGCACCAGTGACAAATCTTGCGAATATTAACGTTAGCAAGACTTCTGGACTGGATGGCATAACAGCACTTGTCCTGAAGAAGCCGTGCTCTGCAACTCTTGCTCGTCCTTCAGACAACAATTTTAGTGCGTCCTGCTGAAAAGTTGCTAATATAATGCCAATCCTTAAAAGGGGCAAGGTTACCAATCCTGAAAACTACCACTAAATAGAAGCTTGTTCGTCACTCTCCAAAGTTATGGAGAGTATGGTTAATCACCAGCTTGTGAAGTATTTAGAGTCCAAAAATTTGCGAAGCGATAGTCAGTACGGCTTCAGCAAGGGCCGGTCGAAAGATGGAAGTAATCCACTTATGTTTTCTACCAAGTCATTTATGGATTTTATGGAAATTCATTTATGATTTCTTACAATTCATTTATGGATTCTATGGAAACCCATTTATGATTTCTTTCCATCCATTTATGGATTTTGTGGAAATCCATTTATGATTTATTTCAATCCATTTATGGATTTTATGGAAATCCATTTATGATTACTTTCAATCCCTTTATGGATTTTATGAAAATCCATTTATGATTTCTTTCAATCCATTTATGGATTTTATGGAAATCCTTTTATGATTTTTACGAATTCATTTTTGGATTTTATGGAAATCCTTTTATGATTTTTACGAATTCATTTTTGGATTTTATGGAAATCCATTTATGATTTCTTTCCATCCATTTATGGATTTTGTGGAAATCCATTTATGATTTATTTCAATCCATTTATGGATTTTATGGAAATCCATTTATGATTACTTTCAATCCCTTTATGGATTTTATGAAAATCCATTTATGATTTCTTTCAATCCCTTTATGGATTTTATGGAAATCCTTTTATGATTTTTACGAATTCATTTTGGGATTTTATGGAAATCCATTTATGATTTCTTTCAATCCATTTACAGATTTTATGGAAATCCATTTATGATTTCTTTCAATCCCTTTATGGATTTTATGGAAATCCATTTCTAATTTCTTCCAGGAATATTTCTATGTCGTTTGGTAGAATTTGTTAGGCAGCACTCGTGTCTAAACTTATTGATTTTGGTTTCGGTGCTCACTTCTCTCGATTTACATTGAGCTTTCTCAGAGATGGCTCTATAAGTGTGGTTATAGATGGGTTCTCATCCGACGAGTTCAGAATATATATAGAGGTAGCAAAATGCTCTGTTCTTTCTTACACTCTCTTTTTAATATTCCTTAGCGACCTTTTTCTTTCCACTTCCAACGGCTTTCCACGGCCATGACATAGTCACAAGCGTCTTGCTGAAAATCTTCGAGTGGGGTCATGCGAACATGGTCGCTTTCAATAACACATACATGGTGGTGTGGTCTCCTCTGTGACCATGCCTGATGCGCTTGATGTTCTAGACTTGAAAATTCTCTACGACTTTGGTTGAAACGATCACATATTTCGAGTGCCGAAGAAAGTATTTAAGTGCCTCACGATTTTTAAGATGTTTTAGGAAATTCTGCACCCCATCTGATATCCTTAATATCTACAAGACCTATATCCGATCTAAAATGGAATACAATTTTTATGTATAGGACGCTGTTTTAATATGAATATTTTGGGGTTTCCCGACTGCCTACAGGAGAGGGTGAAGGTACTTATTGATGGTACGGCAGTCAACTCTATCAAGTCGTTAGACAATCGACACATTGTGACATATGTCTCATTGTTCTATCGCTACTATAATGGAATGTGTTCTGTAAAATAAAGTAATCAATTTCTGATAATCACATATTTCCACATAGTACTCGTTTTTCGCGTAGAACGCCACCACTTGTAGTTGATTGTCCAATGAAGCGCACAACGCATTACAAAGAGAATTCGTTTTCTTGGCGTACCTTTCGTCTGCGGATCGTTCTACCGACGAAAGTTTTACCTGCCACTTACGACATAAATAATTTCAAATTAATCGTCAATGAACACTCCTCTATCCTCATTTCCACGACCTATTTTCCTAGTATCAGCACAATTTACTGCATGAGTACTGGACTCAAAAGAAATAAAAAAGTATTGATTAAAACACAACTCCAGCGAGTGAATAGCCTCTTTTTAATGTTAAAGTACAAACTACAGCGTTTACATGTAATAATCATTAAATAATAACCCTATTTTAGGATATCCTGTTAACCAAAGTTATATACATACTTTCTATACTCCAAAGTGCACGAGAATTATTCCAGTATAGCTATCTTCTATTTCTCTAGCCCAAAATGTATTTGATCATATATGTACAAAACACCAAAAGTAACGCTTCTTCAATCAGAATAATGTCTACAAAAATGTTTAGGCAAGAGCTCGATAATAGTGAAAGAATTGAGCTTTTAAGATGGTGCTACATAAGTTGGTGCTACATACCACACACGGATATCATGCCTTCATAAAATGAAAGACGTTTCCATTTAATAACTCAATATTCAAGTGTTGATTTACTTTTGTTCCAATCTGTTTCTTATTTTATATCCTAATGGCTTATAATAGAGCACAAACCCCATCACAAAACACCAAAGCTTAACCATAAGTCTTACACGTTGCTTTGGTGAACGGCTTAAATAAACATGTCGGTTTAGTTTGCTTCTACATATACTGCTACTGCTGGTGCTGCTGGTGTTGCTGGTGCTGCTGTTGGTACGGGAATATTTAGTTGATTTTTTTAACACAAGGGCCAACAACTAAACTAAGCTGTAAACTTTTGTTTCATATTTTCTCTCTCACATTTACCAGCCTAAAGGCAGGTTTGATGGCAATAGTTTGTTGGCTGGCTGTTATGTTTTTCTTATTTTGTTTTTAATTTGCTTTGTTTTTAAGCCTCCCACCCCATGACATTATGCTTAATGTTATAAATATGAAAAAACTGAACATTATTAAAATCAACATTTCTTGCAACAGCTCTGTAGGGGGTGTTATTATTACAGACATAATTTTTGGTTGAAATAGGGTGGACCAATATAGAAAAATCAGAAAAGTCTAGAAGCCATAATGAATTTTCAAAATCAAATGACTTTTAAGTGGGTTAGACCAGCAGTTTAAAAGTTAAATAAATATGACTTAAAGACGAACCCAATAGCCTAATATTGGAATGAACTGATGACCTTTTTTACATTTATTTAAGAAGTAATAATAATTAAATGAATAAAAAAATTTCTATAATAAACTTGAACTGCAATAATAATTTTTTCCTGAAGATCTTATAGGCTTTTTTGAAACCTGTAAAACATTTTCATGTAAATTTTATTTCTAATCCGCTTGAGCGTAAATCCTAAAGGTACAGTATAAAAGAAGCCTTGTTGTCTCCAGCAATTACACCCTTAAGCAGCTTAATCCAATTCTTACAAAGTTTCGGCTCTTTGTCTTAGCTCTTTGTATGAGTGCTGGTCACTTTTCTTGCTAAAGCAAGCTAAGGCATTTTAGAAATTTTACAAGTTCCGCCCATTTGTCTCTGAAATTTGATATGCCTGTGTAAGTAATACTTACAAGGATGCTGAACCAAATGGAAAAAATATTTTCTGATCACGGATAACCACTATATTTTTAGTCGCGCTATAGTCGGCTAACTTAAAATATCATCAACATTTCAGATTCTATTGATAAGTTTTTTTTAGAATTTTTTTTGGAATTTTTTAAAATATGAGATTTTTGAAGAGGCTGCTTCATTTTTTAATAGACTGCTCAATAAATCCAAAAATACAGGTTATATAGGGTTCGCCAAATAATTTTTTTTCTCCAATTTCTTCCAATTCCAATTTCTTTTTTTATTTGAAAGTACAATCCTTAATAATTTCATTCAAATGACTGCCTCGGCTGACCATGCTGTACCTTACCCGATCGGTTCATTTTTTAAGCACATTATCGAATGTGTGCTGCTGTATTTCACCAATGGCAAATATTGTTCTTTAAAGCGGCAATTGTCTCTGGCTTGTTGGCGTAACACATACCTTTGACGGCACCCCACAAATAATAGTCCAACGGTGTCCAATCGCAGCTCCCAGGTCGCCAAACGACATCAGCTCTACGGCTGATAATGCGATCTTCAAAAACAGGGCGCAAAACATCAGGTGTAGCTTCGGCTGTGTGGCACGTAGCGCCGTCCTGTTGAAACCAAATGTTGCTAATATCCTCCTCTTCAATTTTTCTGAACAAAAATTCGTTCAACATGGCCCGATAACGATCGCCATTGACTGTAACAGACACTCCTTGCTCATTTTCGAAGAAAAATAGCTCAATTATGCCTCTGGACCAAAATCCGCACCAAACAGTGACTCGTCTTGGGTGTAGCGGCTTTTCAATGTATGCGTGCGGGTTTTCTGTGCCCCAAATGCGACAATTTTGCTTGTTTACATACCCGCCAAGATCAAAATGAGCTTCATCTGAAAAGCTGATTTTTGATTCTGCAACATTACCATGATTTTCAAAGTAATGTCGCAATATTTCCCAACGTTGTTCAAGTGTATACACAACCATATTCGTTCAGCAGAAGGATAAAACTAATTATCTGTCAAATCAGACATAAGCTAAGTGTCACCATTCACGAAATAAGCACTAGTTGAAAAAAAAAAACGTTAGATGGCGGACCCGATATAAATTTCACCTGTTTTTCGTAAAAGGAACAGAGTGCTGCTTTCTCAACATTATTTCACAATTATTTCGTATGAAATATTTTTACATGTAATTTTGAACACAATACTAGGCTTTACTCATAGTTAGTTAGTTAGTTACGACGGGTAGCCAGTCACGTCCAGCCCACCAGGGTTCAGTATGGATCCCACTGTGATACACATCAGTTATACAGAAAATGGACAACGTATATGTCCGCGTCTCGGTGCGATCCGAACCAATCAGACGTATGTACAAAAGAAGGGATCTTGTCGATATTCACACCTGCAAGGAAAGCGCTCCCAATGTCCGAAAGACTCGGGCACTGGCATAGGAAGTGCTCGACAGTCTCCTCTTCCTCTTCATCCTGACAACCCCTACAATAGTCATTGAACGGCAGACCCAATCTCCTAGCGTGCACATCAGCCACCCAGTGCCAAGTAATCACAGCCACAAGAGTTCGCAGCCTAAGTCGCAGCACCCCTTTAGTAGACTCCAAGCGAGTCCGATCATATAGGGGCCAGATTTGCCTCGATACAGAGTACGTGGGTCCATCTTCCCACCGTAGCTGTGCCCTACCCAACCTGTACCGCATGACCATAAGTCTGCATCCCAACTGAGTGGTCAATCTCCTCATTTCTGAAAAGAGAGTCAGCCCTCGCAAGTCCGCCTGCCACACTATTCCGCCGGGCTTCCGAGCGACCTTTTACCCAGATAATCTCCAGTTCTGAATGTCTCGCCATCTCGTTGAGAAGTGCCCGGCAATCACACACACTCGCGAAGTCGAGTAGACCCCGGAGAGCACCGTGATCGCAGTCTGCCTGTCCGTACAGATCCGGATATCACTGTCATATACCCCGTGGTACATCAACCAGACCGCAGGCTTTACTCATAACTTAGCTGGGAAAAAAAATTTTTTTTTTCTTGCACAAAATTAGAGCAATTTTTTTATTTATTTTTTTGTAAGTCTTAAAAAATTTTTTAGAATGAAAATGTTTGTTGTTCAGCACTTGAATAAAAGCTTAAAATGTTGAGAATAAAATAAGCTTTGAATTATGAAAATCGATTGGCAAATGCTGATTTCATTCAAAAATAAATGCAGTTTTCTTGCAAAATTAGTGGACATTTTTTTTCTTTTATTTTCAAAAAGTTATAGAAAAATTTTTAGAATATAAGTTTAACATTTTAAGCATTTTAATGAAAGCCAAGTGTGGGTTGAAAGTAAAATAACCCATAATCAAATTTATTCGAAGCATAAGATACACTTTTAAGAAAGATAACACAATTTGTTGCATCATTCAACACTTGTTTGCGAAATAAAAAAAGAAAACAATCCTTTCCGATATTTGATTTTATCAAAATCAAAAGTTATTATTGAAAACTACTCTAAGGACTATTTCGGTTTTATATTTTTATATTATGGTGTGTGTTTTATAAAATTTACGTCAAGGGCTTGGACTTGCAAAATTTTCCAGATTTGTTTTGCTACATCTGTGTGGAATTAACTTTAAAATCACATTGCCATACAATAACTTCCCCAATTAAGAATGCTTCTAAACATTACTTTGGATTCCCTATCGATGAAAGAAGCAAACATTGGCTGCCACAAGTATGTTGCAATACCTGTGCAAGAACTTTAAGAGATTGTCTTGACGACGATAGAAGATCGTGTCATTTATGCAATCAATGATATGGAGTGAACCACAAAGTTGCGACCATGATTGTTATTTCTGCATGACCGCTGCACGTGGATTTACGAGAAAAATTAAGAATAAAATCCTACATCCGAACATTTCATCTGGCCGATGACCACTTCTTCAAAACAATAATATTTCTCTCTCAAAATCAAAGTCGGAAATTCTTGCGTCTTGGAATTTGTTAGATAAGGACACGAAAGTCTTATATTTGCGATATGGACAAGAAGATTTTCTGGCCTATTTTAATAAAGATCCACGCTACACGTTGATTTACAAGAAAAAATAAGAAGATTTACTGGCCTATTTTAGTAAAGATGGCGATTTAGTACTTTATGATGATGCGGAATATTACGAAAGTTGAAGTTTCCCTGAAAGGTCTGAGGAATGGCGATTTTCGAATGATTTATCTAAGAAAAGCATACATATTTATATGCGTATGCATTGCTTCCAACCAGACATTTGTGTTGCCTAAAAATGTATTACAAATTTTGTGTCGAAGTTAGGTACCTCCCTTTATAAGTTACGTGTCTGGCTTTTATTTAAATGCCTTAATGTAAAAATTATATTTTAATGATTTTTGTATAACTTTTTGGAAATAAAAGAAAACAAAAACTCCTCTAATTTTGCAAGAAAACATATTTTCGTTAATTTTGATCAAAGTATCTGCATTTAGTTTTGAATAAAATCAGTAAAAGCAAACTGAATTTCTGTGGTTTAAAGTATATTTTATTTTGTTCCTAAACGTTTGGTTGTACTGTCATCAAAATCGGTCAAGTCGTTTTCAAGTTATGACGAACTATATTGACATAACTACCATATGTTGGGCAAAAAAAAAAAAAAAAATAATAAAAAAAAAACGCCCATTAAAAAAAATAAATCTGAGTCCCACGGCAAAAAACTGAAAACGGATTTGAATTCGGCGCCTTAAAATCATTACATTCACTATGGTTTTTTTTAAAGACGTTATTTGCTGTAGACCAGTGTTATTTGTCAACTTATAAAAATTGGAAATTATCAACAAAAAATTAACCGTTATTTTTACTTTCAGAAAAAAATGTTTCACTGGAAGCCTAATTGCTTGTCCACAAGTGTACTTTATCTATATGTATATTATAAAGGATAAAACAAAGGGTCAGCCATCTAACGTTTTTTTTTTGTCAACTAGTACTTATTTCGTGAATGGTAACATTTAGCTCATGTCTGATTTGACAGATAATTAGTTTTATCCTTCCGCTGAACGAATATGGTTGTATAAACCCTTGAACAAAGCTGGGAAATATTGCGACATTACTTTGAATATGTGCGATGTGTTCAGATGAAGCTTATTTTGATCTTGGCAGGTATGTAAACAAGCAAAATTGTCGCATTTGGAGCACAGAAAACCCGCACGCATACATTAAAAAGCCGATACACCCAAGAAGAAACACTGTTTGGTTCAGATTTTGTTCCAGAAGAATAATTGCGCCATTTTTCTTCAAAAATGTGCAAGGAGTGGCCATTACAGTCAATGGCGATCATTATCGGGCCATGTTGAATGAATTTTTGTTCACAAAAATTAAAGAGGAGGATATTAGCAACATTTGGTTTGAAAAGACGGCGCTACGTGCCACACAGCCGAAGCTACACTCGATGTTTGCGCCCTGTTTTTGAACATCGGATTATCAGCCGCAAAGCTGATGTCGTTTGGCCACCTCGGAGCTGCGATTTGACACCGTTGAACTATTACTTGTGGGGTGCCGTCAAAGATAAGTGTTACGCCAACAAGCCAGAGACAATTGAGGCTTTAAAGGACAATATTCGTGAAGCCATTGGTGAAATACAGCTGCACACAATCGATAATTTGTAGCCTGCCGAGGCAGCTATTTGAGTGAACTTATTTTTCATTATTAACCGGAAGGATTGTACTTTCAAACAAAAAAAGAAATTTGAGAAAATATTCAGTAGTTTTTTTTCATAGCATTTAAAAAAAAAAAATTTTTTTTGGCGGATCCTATATTTTGTTTAGTTTTGAACTCTTATTGTTCACTGTAAAAAAAATCTACAACAACATCTCACAAATGAAATGAAAATAGAGAGAAAATAACAAAAATAACCAAAAAAACTTAGTAAACTACCCACTATCAGAAGCCCAATAATCTTCCCTTATGCTTCTTTTTTTTGTTGGTTAAAACTTTAAAATTTTTGGCCATAATTTGTTTAGTTGTAAAGGGTAACGGGAGTAAATGCTGTCGCTTAGAAACACAAGTAATTCATAATTATCTTTATGTGTATGTTACAGCGTTTAAGTGTGTGTGTTAGGGTAAGTTAGCACTCATATGCTCATATGTTGGTATTATGCCGGTAATAACTTTGAGTATTATATTACGGTGATGATAGCATTGTAAGAGAAAATATTTGCAAAAATCTTTTATTTATTTTATTACCAACTTTAACCATCCGGCTTTGCCCGGGAATCTACTCGTAGGTACATACAGCAGACAGCTATTTACGGACAACAATTGTTTGTTTACTTTCTCACAGAATTAAAGTCTCAATAAAATACAACAACTTCTTATTATGTCGAAAATATGCCACGCCCACTTATCTATTTCCTCAAACTTTTAAACTGATGACTCATTTAGACCAAATTCTGAAGCTTTCTCTCAAGATATACAAAAAATCAATACTTATTTGTATGGGAGCTACGTACCATGCTCATATAAATGCGATTATTAGGCGCCCACTTATTGGCTGATGATTTGTATTAATGGCGAAGTCATTTAGAAACTGCTAATTTTACCGTTCCCAAGATATACATAAATCAGTATCTATTTCGTATTAGAGGCATAATGCTCACTTAGCCTACTCCGTTTAAATTTGCTGCACAACTTAGAATATGTGCACTGAATCGAGGTGAGAAATTTTATTCAAATACCTTTAAAGGAATTTCCACCTGCTGAGCCATCTGTTGAAAATTTTCGACTTACGAACAAAACCGCAGTATGAAGTATTCAATTTGATCCCGTCGTTTTCAAGTTTTAAGCATCCGAAAAAACCACAATCCATTTTGATATATACAAAGATTGTATGGAGGTTCAATAAGGTCCTCATGTATTATGCTTGTAATTATTAGCATGTATGTATGTATGTATGTGCGAGTTGGTGAATGTCCATAAGTGTGTCATTAATATCCAAACAAAATTTATAATTAAAATGTTATATCTTTGCGTGTGTATTTGTTCATTTCCTACAACAAACTAAATGTGTGTGTGTTGTTCACCCATGTTTGCCTCGCAATTGAGAGAGAGAAAGCCTGTGTGTATTTGTGTATTCAATAGCAAAATATTTCCTTCTGAAGTTGCGTAAACATAACATTGTATGTGATCTACTTTACCAAATTTTGTCTTTCACTCCTGTCACTCTCTTCTCTCTGATTTTATTTCCTTCGCATAACTAATCCTACTAATATTTCTAAACATTTCCATTTTATTGTTTCTATACATGTATTGGTACAAGTGGATGTGTATTAAACAAGCCTCGCTATGACTTTATTTAAAAGTGTGTATGAGTGCAAGTGTGTGTATTTAACAAGAAATAAATAAACTATACTTCCACCATAACAATAATACTTTCACATTCATATAGGCAGTGTATACATACAACTAATACAGTATTTTGTTACAGAGACTATGCAAACTTTAGTACATTTTCGACCATAAGTGACCAAATTATTTCTGAAACAAAAATTGTCGGTATGGTTTTCAGAAATATTTTTCATATCTCTGGCATAATCATAAAGCTCTTAATTGGGCCATTAAAAAGAAACTACATTTGATACAAATACATAACTAAGGTCATTTGACCAACAATCGATTACTTTCAGCAGCCGTTTTCTTCAAATGAAATAAGGTTATCTGACTTGCCCCAAAAACATCATTTTTAAGCACAACATTCGACATTATTATAGCGATTGAAAACAATGGATGTTTACACTTTGGCGTCTATCGAATACTGAATTATAATGACAGACGATTACATTCCAAAATATCATATTGGTTATTACTGACACAAGCCATATATGATTGTTATGCCATATATTGTCCAAATCGACATTATTAACTTCTATACCCAATATGTTAAAGAAAACTTCAAGAAGATTGATTATACTATAGAGGGCGTTTGGAACCTTTGTGAAATATAAGATACAGTTGATTACTCTATATGTACCAACCTAACATTATAAGTCTTTTAAATTACCTGAAATGCTGACATATTCAGTTCAGTGGACAAATAACCATACATCACCCAATCCTCTTAGAATTTACCTCTAAAACCCTTACGATAAATTACATTAGAGGCGAATTGACTCTTTAGTTAATAGTGTGAGTCGATAGAACGATCTGTATAATTCAATGTTAAAAAAAGATTTCTTGTAAATGTGGACCGCGGCTATACCTAAAATGTTTCATACGCTGGTTGCAATTTTGGCATACTCTCTCTAACGTAACGACCGGTACCTCACTAATAAATTCTTCAATATTGACTTCCAGTGTGTCAACCGGTGCTGGCTTTAACACAGCCCAACAAAAAATAGTATAAAAGCGTTAAATCGCACGATCTAGGCAGCCAATTGATGGGCCCTAAACGTGACATATACTGTTCACTGTTCGTCTCTTAATTGAGCTATTATTTCACATGCTGTGTGGCATGTGACACCGTCTTGTTGAAACCACATGTCAGACAAGTCCAGCTCTTCCATTTTGGGCAAAAAAAATTTGTAATCATCGCACGATAGCGCTCACCATAAACAGTAACCTTCCTGCCTTCATCATCACTGAAAAAGTCCGATTCAATGATGCCACTGGCCCATAATCCGCACCAAACATTGAATTTTTCTGCCTGTTTTTCACATCAAATACGGCAATTTGAATTTTGATGATATAATGCAATAAGTTGCAAACGTTGTTCCTTTCTAAGTCGATTCATGGTTCAAGTATACGAAAGCAGCTGAACTGCCAAAAACAGTGTTGCCAAAAAGAAAGTTGCTAAAAAATCACCCGATACTTTTGTCCTTGGGAGGCCCTTTGACGGTGTAAGTGCCTTGTGCTATATAAGTGCTTAACACTGTTTTGTGTTATTTCATTTCAAAATTTCTTAGTAAATAATCTTTGACAAACATAAATAGGCCCCAAAATAATAATAATTTTATTCGATTATCGCTAAAATAACGCTTACAGGTGTACTTCTAAGCGTAGACATGTAGACAATCACACAAAAACACAACTAAACAAATGAACACTGTACCCAAATACACTTGAGGCGCAAAACTATTAACAATTAGAGCAGTAACTAAATTAATAGTCAATATTAAGGTGGTAATGGCAAATATATATATTTTTTTAATGATCAAGGATATATTTATGGTCATATTTATGGTTTTACTTGGTCAGAATTTGAAACAAAAATTATGCTTTCGCTGTAGAAGTAGTTCACAGCATAGAAAAATCAAAATATTCACTAAAGAAGTTTAAAATTCTCGTTAAATAGGAAAACAATATCAAAAGTATGCTCTTCAAACTGAAATATGCATAAAAAATATAGAAAAATATGCATTAGAAAATCGACGCCAAAATTTATAAAAATTCATAAAACGGATAAATATCGGGTCCGCCATCTAAAGTTTTTTTTTGTCAACTAGTGCTTATTTCGTGAATGGTAACACTTTACTCATGTCTGATTTGACAGATAATTAGTTTTATCCTTCCGCTGAACGAATATGGTTGTGTATACGCTTGATATTACTTTGAAAATCATGCTAATGTTGCAGAATGTGTGCGATGTGTTCAGATGAAGCTCATTTTCATCTTGGCGGTTATGTAGACAAGCAAAATTGTCGCATTTGGAGCACAGAAAACCCGCACGCATACATTGAAAAGCCGATACACCCAAGACGAGTCACTGTTTGGTGCGGATTTTGATCCAGATGCATAATTGGGCCATTTTTCTTTGAAAATGAGCAAGGAGTGGCCGTTACAGTCAATGGCGATCGTTATTGGGCCATGTTGAACAAATTTTTGTTTACAAAAATTGAAGGTTTTGAACAGGACGGCGCTACCTGCCACACAGCCGAAGCTACACTCGATGTTTTGCGACCTGTTTTTGAAGATCGCATTATCAGCCGCAGAGCTGATGTCGTTTGGCCACCTCGGAGCTGCGATTTGACACCGTTGGACTATTATTTGTGGGGTGCCGTCAACGATAAGTGTTACGCCAACAAGCCAGAGACAATTGACGCTTTAAAGGACAATATTCGTGAAGCCATTGGTGAAATACAGCTGCACACAATCGATAATGTGCTTAAAAATAGGACCGATCGTGTAGGCTACTGCATGGCCAGCCGAGGCAGCCATTTGAATGGAATTATTTTCTATTATTAACCGGAAGGATTGTACTTTCAATTAAAAAATGAAATTTTAGAAAATATTCTGTAGTTTTTTTTTCAAAAAAAAAAAAAAAATATTTGGCGCACCCTTTATATAAATTTGAAATAGCAGATAGTTCAGAAAAGCCAAGACTTGGTCAGAATTTAAAACAAAAATTATGCTTTCGCTATAGAAGCAGTTTACAGCGCAGAAAAATCAAAATATGCACTAAAGAAGTTTAAAATTCTCGTTAAATAGGAAAACAATATCAAAAGTATGCTCTTTAAACTGAAATATGCATAAAAAATATATAAAAATTAATGAAAAGGATAAATATCGTATATGATTGGACTCTGGTTTCCTTGGTGAGATCAAGCGACAAGTTATTTTCGACAATATGCACATTAAGTTCATAAAACTGAATGACTTTTTTAATGCATAGCTTATGGCCATATGTTAATAAATATTAAACTCGTTTTTATGTCAGACCAACATAAACACTAGTGTACTCTGGGTTTTTTTTATTTAAGTCAGCAATTTACTTTTTTTCTTAACACAAAACAAGAAAAATTAAAAAAATGTATTAATCGACGCGAAAATAATAAATTGCACGGCGTTTACACGATTCGTTAAAGATATGTATGGCGATATTAAAAAAAGCTCTATTTTGCTGTTAGTGACAGACGCAGCTCCGTAAATGATAAAAGCTGCCAAATGATGTTTTACACTATTCACGGACGACATTGTTTACTAGAACGTATTTGGGAACCCACATGTGTAGTAGCATAACTGTTAACAGTGCAATTATCAACGAGTAGGAGCAGTAATCTTTCAACTTTGAAATACTAAGCAAATTTGAAAGTAAATGATAACATGTATGCAGATAAGAATTGTAAAGTGTATAGGAAATCGGTAAAATGGCAATGCATTACCTGAAATTATCTTTAATAATAACGAACTTTGGTGAGGTACTACAGCTACTACAACTTAGGGTTGAACTGCAAAACTACATAGACTTTACTTTTCCTGGGAAGTCGGAAATTCGACTGCAAAATAAAAACAGATAATGACCTGCTTGTATTAAGACCTTCAAAGCTAAGGTTTATATTCGTAAATTGAGTGCAATCCTTAGAAGAGAAGTAGTCTTAGATGACAGTTTATTTCAATAAATTAGTAAAGGGCGGTCCAATCGAAACGCACGATGTTAATTGTAAATAAAACAAAAGTTTTTCAGAGTATTATTTTAATATTTTTTATTACGATAGAAGCATCTATGATGTGTGCTAGCCACGGCTTCTGTGGCATACCTTTATCCGTCAGTCCATTTATTCAATATATATTCTGAGACATAACTGGGGTTCAATGTCGTTAATATACGGAATTATCTCATCCTTTAGCTCCTCAAATGTTCTTGTCTTCTTAAGGTACACTTTTTTTCTTAAATATCCCCAAAGAATGAAGACCAAACATGTCAAATCATATAATCGTAGCCGCTAATTAACATCGCCAAGACATGAGTTCACACGGTCATTGAATTTCTCAAGCGAAGAGTCATTGTTTCGTTGTTGGAACCACATATAGTCCAGCTCAATATCCTCAATTTGTGGCCCCAATAAGTCCATTATCATAGCGAACACCATTCACGGTAACTACTTGTCCCACCTCATTTTTGAAAAAGTATGGCCCGATGACGCCGCCAGCCTGTAAACCACACCATACTCTTTGTGGATGCGTCGGCTGTCAACAATCACTAGTAAATTCTCATTTGCTTATTAACGGATTAACTAAGATCGCTGACGTTGACTTTGTTATGTTTGTTCAATTAACCAATTGGCGTATTCACGACGCTTGAAATGATCAGTAAGCTTCAGCTCTCAATTTAAGCTTGTAAGCATGGCAATCTAAGTCTTTATTTGAAATTCGCTTTATTTAAATGCTTCGCGAGGCTGACGGCTCTTCTGTCACACTATAGCGAACAATAGCAATATTTCCGCAGTACGAACTAGGCGAGCAGGCACAGGTGTTTCTACATTTCCTACAGACTCTTGGTTGTGGACACACTTGGTCGATTAAAAAAGAAAACACGAAATACACGAAATGCATTTTGATTTGAACACCCATTTTTCGTAAAAAGCTTCCACAATCCTAATGCACTGCTCAATTGTGTACCTCACCATGGTTGAATTCGGCAAGCACTGAAACAAAGAAATGTCAAATTTAGTTGGACAAAAAACTTGACATTAAGCTGTGTCTCACAATAAACATCGTGCATTATGATTCGACCATCCTTTTCATGCAAGATAAGAAAAGCTGATCACGAATTCTATTAATTGGTCGTTTATTATAAAGTTGTGTGAGTTACTAATATTAATGCATATTGTCTTAGTCTTCAGATTGTATTGCTTTAGAGAAAAACATGGTTATTTGTACTTCAGACATATTTGTTCTGATAAGTCAGCAACACAAGAGATATTCCAGTAATCTGGCATAAGTTATAAGTCGTGGAAGAGAATGAATAAAGTTGAGCAAAAAGCGTTAGTTACTATGGGCGTGTCAAAGTATATATGAATAGGCATAGACCAATGTACTATCATATTTCCCCCGGACCATTATAATGACGTCATTAGCGTAACCAATTACACTGATGAACTGATGATCCTGCTCATAAGCATGGAACTCATCCAAGCTATAATTGACTTTTCCATCCTCTTTTATTCCAATGACCTTAAATCTCGCTCAAGGCAGTTTGTAAAGCTTTGTGCCGATTTTAACGGATAGCTTGGCAAGTTTTTAATCCCAAGTTGAGCACAGGGCTGAAAAATATGTTTAATAATGTACTTTATCAATAGAAATTAGTTGCTGCAACTCGTTCCAAATTATGAGTCTTTGCCGTTCACTTTCTTTTCCATTGTCTATCCTCGCCATTCAAATCAATAGTATTTTACCTAAAGAAAATCGATTTGACCAATTTCATAAGACTTGCTTATTCCAAGTACATTACATATTACACAGTTCACGACCCTAATTTGATTTGAGATTTCAAGCCTGATTTTAGTGTGTGGTGATTTGTTCTCCGATCTTCAAAATAATAAGTCTACTGTGCCCCTAAAAGTCTATTATATATGTACCATCTTTACTTTGCAAAAGTTTTAAGCAGTATTTATAAACTCGGCAAAAAAAAAAGTAGTCATTTGCTATGGTCAATTATTAGATTATTGTTATTCTAATACCTTTTTGTTTTAAAAAGTCCGAATAAATTTCAAGAAATGAATGCACCAAAAATATCTCGTATATGTTTATGAAAATTGAAAATGATTCAGTCTGTAGTTCAATATGATTTTAAATTACAAAAAAATTATAAAGACAAAATTGTAATAAAATAGTCCATCTAAGAAGCTTAATTTAATAAAGAGATATTGCTTTTCCATTCTCTCGCCTTATCTCCCACTCCTTCAATAAACCCCCTCTTTATTACCGTAATAAAAATAAAACAATTTTCAAATGTATAATTTAAACATTAGCATAAAACTAAAATTGCCATTTAAAACTTACACACACTACTAAAGCTACTTACCTTATTCAGCACAGCGTATACGTGCTAAGATGTCTTTATTAAATATCACTCATACGTTCGCATGTACCCCATAAGGTATAACCTAAAATAAAACGTATTCCAACTGTTGTTCACTACTTTGGTTACTATTCACGTTGTTTTTAATAGAATAAAGGGAAAGAAGAGGGGCAATATAAACTACAAATTATATACATTTGCCAATGGAATGCAAGCCTTGGACGATAAAAATCACCATTTTCTTGTAGTAAAATTACATGTATCGCCTGTCCGTCTTACTGGCTGACTCAGCTGTCTTGCAATATTCGCCCCCTTTTTCCATGTGAAGGATTGTTTGGAAAATGCAATAAATTTTGGAAAGTAACCTTTAAAACAAGTATCGTATTTCAGGGTAAATCGTATTTTAAAAGAAAAAAAATATTGAATCGCAGAATTCATTTTTTGACTAATAACTAGAGACAATAAAACACTGGCCAAACTGAGCCTCTGTGATTGATAAACGCACCATAACCCAAAGAAACTTTTGTGCAGCGTTATATGTTTACTATGTTAGTTATCTGGTTTGGCGAGAGAACAAATGCCTTTGTTTGAGTTACTGCAGCTTCCTCTAGAAACCCAATTCTGTTACTTACTTACTAAGGTGGCTGTATATAACCGTTAAGATCCATAGTCTGATTAAGAATATTGTTACAAACACCACGATCTAATGTACTTCTTCTCCTGCCTCTAACACCAACTCTAGAGAGGAATTTTTCTGTCTGGTCTTTCTGAGCCTTCCTAAATGAACATATTGGAAGGATATCCGTGCTGGATAATTTTCATTCATGACATTCTTCGTACAGCACATACAGCTCGTGATTCATTTAAAATTATAATCGCCAGCGTTTATGTAATAACCCAACCTTGTCAATTCCTTATTCGTTGATACCATAAACTCTCGTGTTGTACGCCCGATGATATCGATATCATCGGCATATGTAAGTAGCATGTGTTTTCTAGCTTACATTGTGCCTGTTGCATTAAGCATAGCATTACATAGGATTTTTGCCAAAAAAATATTGCATAGATCACAGGATAGGCTAGACCTGTCTGAAGCCTCTGGTTAGATGTCGAACGTTTTTGAGAGGTTCTTACCAATTTTAACTGATGATGGTGGTCAGTTGAGGAGCCATAACATAACTTCAATGGTCGATCCTTATGGGCAACCATACAAAAAGACTTACTGCATCTCTCCATGCTGTGACTTGTCAAGAGTGGAGCAAGTTGCGCATGGCAAAATTTAACAACGCTGACGGTTTGATATATGGCTCTTCGGGGGACTGTGCTAAGGTAAACCATTGGGCTATAACTGAATACAGTGCTTTCTGAAAACGCATACAGATATCGTTATCATCCTTTGGCACTATCTTCTTCTGTCCACGCACTATCCAATGTCAATGTTTGTCAATGTCAATGTTTTGATGATGTCGACTTGGGCTGGTGGTTTTAGTCTTTTGATACGAGTAGCGCCGGGGTGGCTACCTATTTGTGAACGGCTCCAGTAAAGCTACAACTGCCTCCATCCTGTTAAAATCTTGGCAGGTCTCAAAGTACGTTCCTTTGCCCGTCGCCGTTAAATTGGTGGTGCAGTGGAATGCTGATTAGTATCGGTCTGGCTCTGAGTATCAACTGCCATCAAGGTTGATGACAACCCTCGCATGGTCTCCATGATTCAAAGATAACCATGTGACCATTGTGGTAACTACACATTCGGGCATTGGATAGCGGCTTTGGGGGGACCCCAACATTTATGGAAAATAAGATTAGAAAAATTCGCGCTATACGCTTACCAGGAAAGCTCCGATCTGCGTACCCGGATCACGAGGATCTCAAAACTCAAAACTCCTTATACCGGATACTCCTGTGGTAACAGGTTCTGTAGTTACTAATCTGGCAGCTTGCACGCCTTCAAGACCATTGCGTTATGCAAAGGTGGACACAAGGGCTGTGCTTACCCGCAAATAACATCTGTCGTGGTTGTAGATTGGCTGAGGAGGAGAAGACCGTGGTTCACTTTATTTTCCAGTGTCTGTCCCTCGAATGGCGACTTCTCGCACTAGGCTCTACCTTTCTCGATGGCTTAACGAAGCTATCTATCCTTGGCATCTGGTAAATAGCCAATTTCAATAGACCTTAGGTGTGGTATCTGATCTAATCTAGAGAAGTGCTTCTATGCGGTGAATCTGCTTAATCACCATGATTCTGGTGAATGGAACGGGGACAGGGAGTTATGTGGTATCACCACGGTACTGGTACTGGAATATAGTAAAACAAACCTCTTCGCTTGTTTCAATGTATAGTTCTTTCTCAACCAAGCACAAGGGTGTGACAATTTCCAAAGCCTACAACCACTTACAATTACAAACAATGCGAACCTTACTGGTTAATGTAGACAGAACTCTAGTGAACTTTGAAAATTATCTTAAGAGAATCGTTACAATCAGGGGTGTATTCAGAACAATTTTTAAGGGTAAAAGCTTTGTAGATCTTATAAAATACAAAACAAATTCGCCCTTTTAATATACAAAAAATAAAAATTGAATTTCAATTCCAAAGAAATTATAGTTTTCTTCCCCCATTTTTAAATGTGAAATTTGTTTTGAGTCAAATATGGTAAACATTTGCACCTGCATCGCTTGGCAAATCGTCTTATATATGCTTCACTATCATGATTTCATTACAAATCCTTTTTCTTTTGTAATACTTACAAGCAGTTACGAATTAAATACAATAAAGAAAATAAGTAAGAAGGGGGATAAAATGTTGTTAAAAAGGGTAATAATACACAAAGGAACGCAAAGTAATGAAAATTATAATAAAGAAAGTAAAATCGAAACAGAAAAAATAGAAAAGGCGGCTTAAGCATAAAAAATATTACATTACAAGTACTTGTGGCATGAAATTGGTAAAATTGTATTAAAACGTAACGCTGCCATAAGGAGTCCAAAGGAATATTTGTTTGCTAAAGAAAAAATGAAAAGAAAACCGTGGTTTTAAAAGCCTTAAGGAATATTAAGCAAAAAGGCTACACTCGGTCTATCTCACTTATCAGGTGTACCGGTATAAAGTGAGCGTCAAGATACAAATGTCACCATAGGCAACATTTAGTGTGAAGGAGCCGTAATTTTTTAATTTTTTTTTTTATTTTGTCAATGACATCTGTCAAACATCATATTTTTTATCGCCCTAGAAATGGCAAATTTGTACCAGAAAATGTTGATTTGCGGAAAGCTTTAGTTTTTTGTTTTCATTTAAAGAACAGTGCTACAGAGTCGCATCGAATGCTTGTCGAGGCATATGCTCTATCAGAAGCAACATGCAAAAGATGGTTTCGACAGTTCTGAGATAACGATTTTGATGTGAAAAATGAAGAACGTGAAAGACCTCCGAAAAAGTTTGAAGACGTCGAATTGCAAACAATATTCGATGAAGATGACAATTTGTGCCTGAAACAAGTGGCAGAAATCTTAAATGTTTCACAACAAACAACTTCTGACCATTTAAAAGCTATGGGAAAAGTCAAAAAATCTGATGAAAAACCTGGTGGGACCAGAAGGGTTTGATATACCACGAGCTTCCAAAATCTGGTGAAACTGTTAATATACTTAGTTTGCTACTAAGAACAAATGATAAAATTAACTATGCATTGATCAAAAAACGACTAGAATGGGTCACAAGACACGGCATTTTGCAACATGGCCATGCCTCGTTACACAAAGGTTACACAAAGCAAAGCATTGCTTCTTCCGACTACTATTTCTTTTCATCGATGGCTGAGCGGCACTTTAATTCCTTCGGGGAAGTCAAAAATTGGGTGAGTAATTGGTTTGCTTCAGAAGAAAAACAGTTTTAATTGTATGGAATCTCCAAATTACCTGAAACATGAAAAAAGTTTAACAAGCAATTGCAAATTTTGCTCATCGAGCACATCGAGCTTGAGATTAATCCTATTTTACTAAGATGTCCATTTAGCCTAAAATGAACGGTCAAAAGCCCTATCAGTATATTCAGGTTGTCTCTGGACATTCCTATGCAGGCTTCAAGCCTTCTTCTGTTATAATTACCCAACGAAAGTTTAGATTGTCACAGACACGTACGGCCAGCTCTCATTATACTCACTTTTGTTGAGTATCCTCTTCACAGTTCACAAAAGAACATTAGCCGCACAAGTAAAGTGGAAACTAACTTTCTGGCCGGTTTAATTCCCCGAAATTCCTACACAACCCGAGACCCAGCATAAGCTGTCCCTATTTTCCCTGCCCAGCTGCTTCTGTATACCGAGACAATCCCAAACTAGCTTTGAGTCAACCTCATAGGAGACAAGTGCTCAAATGACAAACTATCAGATTGCTTGGCTATGTTTTGTCTTCTATATTTCCCCTCAATTGCATAAGCTTCCTCCTGCAATATTGTAGCCGACTTTCCCATAGGCCACGTATGTATATTCCCTCATAGGCACAAGGGTACTACTAACAAATGTATATGTATATATATATAGATTATATATAGATTATCATTATTATTTTATTCTATTGCAGGACCCAGCGCCCCATGGCATCTATTGTGTCTTTTCGGTGAATAGTTTGTTCAGCAGATCTGCTGCCTTCCTAATAATCACCCAGTAAGACCCCATATCTACCTTAATATTTACATCTAAGCCTATCAAGAAACTCAAATTCAATATGAAACAATATGTGTTCCGCTGCCTCTGTGACCGCCATCCCTTTCAGATGTGCTCCAAGTCCACAGAGATCCGTAAGAATCTTCGTTAGGAGTTTTAAGTCTGGCCTGCCTTACTTGAGAATCTCAGAACGACCGCTGTCCTAGAGAAGTGAAGTACCCGTTAAGCATTCCCAGTCCTTGATTAGATTGAGGATGCTAGTAAGTGGTTCTGTACAGTAAGTTTTAAGATTAAAAAAAATTATTTAATAAAGGGTCCGCCATATAACGCTTTTTTTCAACTAGTGCTTATTTCGTGAATGGTAACACTTAGCTCATGTCTGATTATCCTTCCGCTGAATCAATATGGTTGTGTATACGCTCGAACAACGCTGGGAAATATTGCGACATTACTTTAAAAATCATGGTAATGTTGCAGAATCAAAAATCATCTTCTCAGATGAAGCTCATTTTGATCTTGGAGGGTATGTAAACAAGCAAAATTGTCGCATTTGGGGCACAGAAGACCCGCACGCATACATGGAAAAGCCGATACACCCAAGACGAGTCACTGTTTGGTGCGGATTTTGGTCCAGAGGCATAATTGGGCCATTTTTCTTCGAAAATGAGCAAGGAGTGGCTGTTACAGTCAATGGCGATCGTTATCGGGCCATGTTGAACGAATTTTTGTTCACAGAAATTGAAGAGGAGGATATTAGCAACATTTGGTTTCAACAGGACGGCGCTACGTGCCACACAGCCGAAGCTACACACGATGTTTTGCGCCCTGTTTTTGAAGATCGCATTATCAGCCGCAGAGCTGATGTCGTTTAGCCACCTCGGAGCTGCGATTTGACACCGTTGTACTATTATTTGTGGGACGCTGTCAAAGATAAGTGTTACGCCAACAGACCAGAGACAATTGATGCTTTAAAGTACAATATTCGTGAAGCCATTGGTGAAATACAGCTGCACACAATCGATAATGTGCTTAAAAATTGGACCGATCGTGTAGGCTACTGCATGGCCAGCCGAGGCAGCCAGTTGAATGAAATTATTTTCCATTATTAACCGGAAGGATTGTAATTTCAAATAAAAAAGAAATTTTTTATTTTTACGAAAAAAAAAAATTATTATTTTCTTTCTTAATGCAAAATTTTAAAATTTAGTCAATTTTTAAAATTTATTCCACCAGTTTTTGTTTTTCCATGTAAATCTTTGTAAATATTGATATTAAGTCTTGCAATTTATACAAAGTGGTGCCATAAAAATAAATGACAGAATTTTATTTTTTATAGAAAACAGCTTCTATACTCGCCTAACTCCGGTAATATTTTTATTTCCTTTAATGTTTTACACCGTCATCCTGACGGCAACCAGACTGCTCTCATAGACACACAAATTATTAACGTTGCCCCTCATAAAAAACATACAGAAATGCTTAAAAGCACTACCACAACTACACAAAAACACACGCACATATCCATTTATATGTATTCGCTTACATCGTCACTACTACTACCACTACTACTAACATGTATGCTAATATCAATGGCAACATAACGGTATGCACGAATCATACAACTGAGGGGTTATTTCCGTTTTGACCGTTTTTTTCTTTTTTAGATTTTACAAGAAAACCAACACAAACCGAGGCACGAATACAATAAGTGATACTGCTACTAAACCAGTGTCAAGAGTTGTTTTACGTTGCTGTTATTTTTGCTGTTGGTGTTGCTGTTGTATTTTATTCATTGCTTTGTATTTTTCCGCTATTCCATTACTACAGGCCATTTGTTTGAGGTGCATATTGTAATTCAGTGAGCAGTAGCATGTGTCCTCTTTACCCCTTCACTTTCACACGTTGTGTTCTTATATATGCATTTACCTTGCAACGTTTGCTTTTTTGAATATCGTTTTTGTGGCTGTTGTACTTGATTTTTTTCTATTCCGTTTGACTGTTTCAAATCATGTGGCTGTTCGGCTGTTAAAAGTGTAACTGCAAATATAAGTGACTACTTAATGAAAAAAAAGACAAAACACGGAGAAAAACCTTCTCATCTTTAGAAAGAAGTTAGAACAACAAGCAATTGGTGTAGATGAGAAACTAAAGTCTCAGCAAATTAAGTTGGGTTTGGCTTTATAAAGATAGACGAAGAATTGTGTCAAAAATTTTAATGTAAAATTATTTCCCGAAAGGCATTCAATCATTTCACCAAAATATATAAGTATTTGAAGCACCACGTGCTTTAAAACGACAGAATTTGCTGTGGAATGTATTAATCAAATATGGCTTAACTCAGGGCGTTTTCCATAAATGTCTTCAAGGCTTTACTTTTTTTTATCAATTTTTTTTATCAATTTTTCTGTATTGAATTTGATCACTTTTAAGGCCATTTTTCTCTCAGTGTATAGTTTTTCCTTAATAGAAATGAAGATTCAAGTGAATAATGGTTTAGAATTATACAAAAGCGCTTATGGTTAAGCTTTAAAGAAAAATCCTTTTTTTCTATTTTCCCTTAGTCCCTAAGCTACAACATTTTGTTTTCCCCTATTTTAGCAATTTCTTTTATTTATTTCCCCCTTTACCACCACTGCAACTGCAGAGTAATTTTCAAAAGCATTTCTTTTGGTTTTACTGTGGAAAACATTTAAGAAAATTGGAGTCGACAAATCGGACTATATAATGCCCTACAATGCAATTTTATATAAAAATATTGATTTTGTGTATAATAGACTGAAGGTCGAAATTTGTTTAATTTGCACTTAATTTGGCTTTATTTGTTGAAATCTTGTTTAAAATTCTAATCTAAATTTGGTAAAGCTGTTTAGCTACAGGATGAACAGAAAGTAACGGTAGGAAACGAATGTGTGCATAGAGCTTGTCAGCAGTGGTGGCTCTGTAATCACAAATTATATGCGGCGGCATTTTAAGTGCCATATTGTTGAAATTTGATTATTTGTTTCTGCAACGATCTCTATTTTTTCTGTCTATTTGGATAAAAATCGTCCTATGGATACAAATTATGGATTAAATTCTATGGTCACCTACGTTATATCGTATATTTTCGTTTTTTTATAGAGTTTTATGACTTCGTTGCATCTTATATATCAGTTCACGAATGCCTAGATAGACTTGCAGACATATAAACATACCCTGACTGGTCATGTGACCGGTTATGGCAGTAATAGGAAAATATAAAGTTTTGGTATGTCGCGAGTTTAGGAACTTCCTGCAAATTTTAATTTCCAGCTCAAAAGTCGGCAGTATTATTGGCATTGTTTTATAAAATTTTTGCCCAATTAAAGGCTATAGCATCGCTTATACGGCCCTATATTTTGCTTATGCTTCGGCTTATAAACCCTAAAAATCACTGTTGGATCCATCGTTAACTGTGGTATTGGGATTAGTTCTGTTATCATTTTAATCTGCATTCAAAGTGCAACTTTCGGTTTTCTTTTTATATCGTTTTGCGATCCAATAACATAGTAAATGTTTTTTCATCATAAGACCATCTGGAGAACAATGTAATGTATAGGCGTCCCGCAGGAGATAAATAACCTGATCTGGGCTTTATACAGGGACTCAACATGTAAAATACTACATAAATAAATGTTGGGCTGACTAAAAACAGTTTTGAAACAGGCAACCACCATGGAAAGAAGTATCAATTCGGGCTTACATAGGCATCGTGAAGATCTTGATCATAACGGTAACATTTGTCTTCCCGATGACAGATTCTAAGATAAAACTGCTTGAGATAAACACTTCTGCATATACTATAATTACTCATTAATATTAGAAACGCTAAGGTCTCACATCGGCTACAACCAATACCACAAAATTTACGAAAGACGGTATAGAATTGGATGAAGTTTCATCTGTGTTCTGTACTTGAGAAGCGTCATAACCTCATCAGGCGACTCATGAGATGGTATTGTAAACCGCATATTGTGACAGGCAAGCCTGTTATTTAAGACACTTCAAAAAATATGGAAATCTCCACAAATTTACTTAAGGACCAAACTACACTTTTCTACTCTTCGAACAAGCATTCCGTGGTGTTTTATCACAAACAGTGATCGGTAGCATAAACCTGGAGAAACGCCAATCTGTTTGTGTTTTGAGAAATACTTGTGAGTAGTTAGCCCAAATGGTGATTGAATAGAGTACTTAGGGCAGTAGAAGAATGAATAGGCCCAGTAATATCTGGAAAAGACAATTAAAATTGAAGCTTGATCGCTGAGAAAGATCTGAATGCAAATGAAACTAATGGCACAGGACAGATCACAATCGAAGAAATATGTTGATGTCCTGAGTTCCACGCTGGAACCATGGGAAACAATATATATGGTATGTATGTATATCAGTACATAATTATTCCCCATTGTGAACGGTTATACGAGTAATATGCCTTTACTCAACGAGCTAAGAGATGTGTGTATTTAAACAAATAGAGTTTGGTCAAGAACAGAATTTGCTCAGGGGCTTAGGAACTTCCAGCAAATTTTAGTTTTCAATCCAGACATTGGTAGTATTACTGGCATTGATTTTCATCCGTTTTACTTTAATAATGCCCTGTATGTCACGACGTACTAAGCCCCAAAATTTTACCTACTGGCGTGGGTGTAGAGCTGGTTGAAGAGCACTATGGAGAGAATACATCCTTGAAATCATTACTTTTTGTTGATTTTAGTGGTGGGATTTATCGATAATATCGCTTTGCCATTAACCATGAAATGAAACCACTTCGTTGCTTGTTAACCGCGTATGTGGAAAATGCCTTGGGATTTGAAAAATACTTAATTCTGATACCATGGGCACTTGCAGCCCTGAGAAGTTGGGTTTCTGTCCAGTCACTGAGTGTGGACTTTTGAGGTGTTGTGGATTAGATCTAAATGGGAGCAAAGGGATACTTTTAACAGGATGTGGGCTTGAATAATGTTGTTTTCTGACACACAGACGTGGCGGTGTGCTGTCATCTGTAACCATGAGAAGTCAGATGCTCTTGATATTCTGAGCATGAGAATTAATTTTGATGTTCGGTAGAACGATCACAGATCTTTAGTGTCGAATGAAGCAAGTTTAGGTTTGTCAAGATTGTGTAAGAAATACTTCAGTCCATCTGATCTCTTTAATATTTACAAGACCTATATCCGACCTAAGATGGAATACAGTTCTCAAGTATGAGCTGGTGCTTGAAAATCTATCGTGGAGTTTCTCGACTGTGTACAGGAGAGGGCGAAAGTGCTTATTAATGACGGTAGGGTAGTCAACTCTATCGATTCACTAAAGCATCACTTTTCTATCGTTTTTGGAGCATTTTGGCTGTTAAATCACCTTTTCAATGACACATTCCTAGAGAAGCTGCTAAAGCCGTCCAATAAGTTATGGGCCTAAAACTGTTGCATTTATTTGCATAAACGTAATATGCTTCCGCCATTAAGGGTAGGCTTAAAGTAATAAAAAGAATTCTAAAAAACTAAAGTGCAAACGTCTTGCAATCAGTAGTAATAAAACAATTGCAATTTTATAACAACCAATCAAATCCATATGTGTCAGAGAGTGTAGCGGATGCTTGGAAGGCAACAGCAAAACATATGTATGTGATACAGAAATCTATTGCAAACCCCAAAAGGCGAATAAAATGAAAAACAGGAAAAATCTAAAATAATGTTCATTTGATAAGAAGTTTTAAAATAGAAAATAAAAGAAAAGAGAAAAACTACAAAGAAGACCGATGTACATGGCAAATGAAAAGCCATTAAAATTAGTGGCACAACTCGGTGTACATGAAGCAAAAGCCCCGAGAAAAGCATAGGAATGCCAGAATAGATGAATAGATGAATGAATGAATGAATGAGTGGATGAATGAGTGGATGAATGAGTAAATAAGTGCCTGAATAAGAGAGTGAATTAGTATGAGAATGTGTAAAAGTGTTAATGTGTACACATACTAAGGTCTTTTCGTTTTTTTTTTTTCTGAGAAAGAAATTTTTGTCTTTACGTTGTAATACAAGCCGACACCATGGTATGAGCGTATGATTAACACAAAATGAGCTGCTTTATTTCTTCAACACTGTAGTGTTAGATTGCTTTGATTACATTCTAATTGAGTTTTTCATCAGTTTTCCTTCTTTATTCACATTTTTTTTAATTTTTTGAAATTTTCTTTGAAGCAAATAAATTTCCTTTGATTTTAGGGTGTTACACTTAGGGTAGTTGTATTTTATTTATTATGGTTGTTGTGTTTAAAATTGTAAAGAATTAAATTCTTTCATTTGATGGTTCATTCATTCATTCATCCATCCTTTTGTTGGTGTTTAATAGCAATTTTCAATGTGTCAAGTGCATGTGTTGTATAGGTATGTCTGTGGGTGTATATTTAGTTTTAATACATTGTAATGGCCATAAATCAAAAAACCATCGAGCGTATCGTAGTAACCACCAAAGTCCTTACGAGTGTTTACTTTTGTATTCTGTTGTTAGTGTATTTTGTAGCATTATTACCTCTATTATTGTTATATTGTAGGCGAACGTAGGCTTGCTGATAAGTTTTACAAATAAAATTGTAATTTTTTCAAAAGTTATAAAAATAGTAATAAAATTTCTAAAATAATTAAGAACGTTTAGAAGAGTAGGCAATGAGAGCTAGTTATGTAAAGGGTCCACCAAATATTTTTTTTTAAATGCTATTAAAAAAAAACAACTGAATATTTTCTCAAAATTTTTTTTTTATTTGAAAGTAAAATCCTTCCGGTTAATAATGAAAAATAATTTCATTCAAATGGCTGTCTCGGCTGGCCATGCAGTAGCCTACACGATCGTTCCAAGTTTTAAGCCATTAGCGATTGTGTGCAGCTTTATTTCACCAATGGCTTCACCAATATTGTCCTTTAAAGCGTCAATTGTCTCTGGCCACCCCACAAATAATAGTCCAACGGTGTGAAATCGTAGCTCTGAGGTGGCCAAACGACATCAACCTTGCGGCTCATAATGCGATCTTCAAAAACAGGGCGCAAAACATCGAGTGTGGCTTCGGCTGTGTGGCACGTAGCGCCGTCCTGTTGAAACCAAATGTTGCTAATGTCCTCCTCTTCAATTTTTGTGAACAAAAATTTGTTCAACATGGCCCGATAACGTTCGCCATTGACTCTAACGGCCACTCCTTGCTCATTTTCGAAGAAAAATGCCTCAATTATACTTCTGGACCAAAATCTGCACCAAACAGTGACTCGTCTTGGGTGTATCGACTTTTCAATGTATGCATGCGGGTTTTCTGTGCCCCAAATGCGACAATTTTGCTTGTTCACATACCCACCAAGATCAAAGTGAGCTTCATCTGAAAAGATGATTTTTTTTTGGCAAAATCAGCATCTTTTGTAAGTCGATTGCAGGCCCACTTAGCGAAGCGTATACACAACCATATTTGTTCAGCGGAAGGACAAAACTAATTATCTGTTAAATCAGACATGAGCTAAGTGTTACCATTCACGAAATAAGCACTAGTTGAAGAACAACGTTAGATGGCAGACCCTTTATTTACATATTGTTATGAAAATTACACCGCCTAAAAAGATACACCAACGTTTAAACCATAATCTTTATTGTTACAGTTAATCTATTGGTTGGTGTCAATGCTACGATCACCTTGCTATTGTTGAACAGTGCTACCAGTTCAACTATGTGCGTTTAAATTTGAATTAACCGTAAATATACTTTTAAAATAGACTATAGAAAACAACAAATTCGCTTTATTTATTTAATTTCAAGCAATTTGAACGAACTTAAACGTTTAAAAAGGTTAAAGCGTAACAATATTTATGTCAATAGTCTGGCATAGACCGACTTAAACTCGTACAAGGAAAACTAGATTGTTGATGAATGCATCACTAACAGTTAGTGTTTGAGTGGGAGTCCTGTGTAAGAACACTTTCACAATCTTTTGATTGCATTATAAAAGTTGCGGATGAGTAGATGGTAAAGATAATGGAAGTTAGCTGATCTTAGATTATAGTTTGTAGACAATGAAAAAAAATAAAATAAAATAAAAAATCTGGTCTACTGTGGCAGAGAAAAGCACTGAGACTTTCTTAGCGCTTGGTAGGAATCTTATTAGTCTTCTTACAGGTCATGTGGAAATGACCCGCAAGAACATATGTAGAAATGTGTGGTTTACAACACTTTAAGTGTTACTGTACCGCTTTACAAAAGTAAAGGCTAAGACATCCCTGTACATATTTATGATGATCAAAGATGTGTCACTAAAAAATATATATTTGTTATGGATTAGGAATAAAGATTAGTTTTGTTGTTAGTTTGGTTAAGTTATACACAACTTATAGTCTACCTGGATGAGTTTTTATTATGAAATACAGTAATCCTTCCCGCGTTGCTGGAAACCTTTGTGGTGTAAAGGCTGGTCCAACCATAAAGCACGATGTTAATTGTGAGTCACAGTTTAACGTCAAGCCTTTTGCTCAACTTAATTTGATGTTTTTTTGTTTCAGCGTTTGACAAATTTCAGCCATGTGGAGGTACACAATTGAGCAGCGCCTTAAAATTGTTGAAGCCTTTTACAAAAATGGTCATTCAAATCAAAATGCAATTCGTGAGCTTCATTATTTTTTGGTCATCATAATCGACCAAATAATGTATCCAAAAAGTTCAGCAAAGCGGGTCTGCAGGATATGTGGAAAGACATGTGTTTGCTCACAGAGTTCGTTCTGCGGAAAATATTTCTGTTGTTTGCTATAGTGTGACAGCAGCAGTTATCGTGAATTGTGTTCGCTATAGCAAGATGATAACGGACTTTTTGTTGTCAGAAATTGAGGATATGGACCTGGATGATATGTGGTTCCAACAGTATGGTGCCACTTGCCACACAGCCAACGAAACAAAGGCTCTTTTACGCGAGAAATTCAATGGCCGTGTTATCTCATGTTGAACGATGTTAATTGGTCGCTACCATCATGTGACTCGACGCTTGGACTTGGTCTCTATGTGGAAACATTTAAAAGAATAAGCGTACGTTTTTAAGCCAAGAACAGTTCAAGAGCTTAAGGATGAATTAATTCGGCACATTAACGACATTGAAACACATTTATGTTTCCGAGTTATTGATAATATGAACCGACGGATAGAGGTATGCAACCAAAAATGTGACGAGTGCTTGGCCGATATATTGTTTCACTCATAATTGTCATAGATTCTTCTGTGATAATAAAAATCCAAAAATAATTATCTGAGAACTTTGTTTTATTTACAATTAATGATTTAAACATATAGATGAAGGCTAGCTGCCGACTACACACGTTTATATGAATACGATTAGTTTGGCAGCAACATAGCTACACGGCTGCATGACTACTTTTGCTGCTGTAGCCAAGTTAGGATTATTTTTATTTTCTTTTTTTTTTGTTACTTTTTGGCTACAAAAAAAAAATAGTGTATTCTTGCATTATGATAATCTTATATATATAAAATAAATGTGTGTATGTTTGTGTGTGCCTTATAGGCAGCTAAACGGCTGCACCGATTTTCTTGAAAATTTTACAGTATCTGTACTACTGGAATGATCTATAGGCTATATACGTTTATAAAACTCCGACTAGGCGGTGCCACGCCAATGAGGCCAAAATAGATTCATATGTAATGCAAATCATCAGTCAAAAAATGAGCAGAATTTGTTCTGATTGACTTCATAGTCAATACAAATCATCAATGAATATCTTGACAAGTTAAGGCTAAAGTTTCAGTATATGGTCTGAATGATTTCATAGTCAATACCAATCATCAGCCAAAAAGACGGAATTGGACAAGTGGGCATGGTATCTGCCATGCAAAGTAAATATTAATTTTTGTATATCTGGAGAACGGTAATGGTAAGAGTTTCTAAATTAGATTTAAACAACATCGTAAACAATACACATCATTAGTCAGTAACTGGGCGAGATTCGATAAGTGGGTGTGGCACCTTTCATTCATACAGAATATTGAATTTTGTATTGTAGAGAACGACAACTATTTAAGTTTCGTTTTCCCTATACACATTAGCCAAAATGCGGGTATTGCAGAAACACACCGTGCAAAAGCTTGAATGTGTGTTAGTTAGTTTGAAGCCTAAAAAAATAGAACCGATATAGTTTTTATTTTTTTAAATATTTACAGTGCCTTTCTGGAAGTAACTGCGCGCCATCTAAAATGTTTGAGCTTGAACTGGATGTGGTCTAAAGCCATAATAGTTAAAGAAAATAACACAGATTGGGGTAGCGAAGCATACCGGGTTTTAGCTATTGAAAATATAAAGAAAGGAATGGAATAATAAGGAAAGGAAGTATTGAAAGAAGTTGCTGCAGTTGTAAGTTTTACTTTTATTTATCGAAACGTCATTTTTTTTCGATCAGCTGCTTATAGTGATGTCGTTTTCAATATATTTAAGTAGCTGACTACACGGCTACCATTGCCGTTAGCAGTATTTGAAGTCGTGTAGTCGAGTATCCTGCCGTCGTCTATGTGTTTATAGCAAGCGTTTTGATTGCACCAACCTGTATATGAATGACAAATGTTACTGCGTAAGAGTAGAGAGGATTAGAAGTGAGAAGAAGAAAGTCGTTAAGAAATATTAGTAATGGAGTGGGAGAAAGACTGAGTCTTGCTGTACCCCTGAGCTTATCCTGAACACTCTTATAGAGCAATCTCAGATAAAGCCCTATATAAATCGAGAGAAGTGACTACTGATACCAAAAGTAAAATGTTGCGCAATGAGAGCCCTACCCTCGACAAAACCATGAACGAATCTATTTCACTTTTCACCTTGCGGAAAACCTACTGACGAGCATGGAAAGTGTTTTGTAGCCAAAAGTGAAAGGTCATGAAGAGCGGAGAACGAGAATGGGGCAGAAATTGTGCTAGATCTGTAACTACATTTATTTCAGGGTATGTAGTGACCCAAAAGGTCGATTTAATTGTTCTGGTTGATGTGAACCACAAGAATTTTATATCTGTTTGGATTAGCAATAACGATTAGTTTGGTTTATTCATACATAACTGATAGTCTACCTGGATGAGTTTTTATTATGGATTAGCAAACTTCACTGTATATTTTCAAAGCACAGTGTTCGTGATAGATTTACAAGTTTAACAGTAGACGATAAAAATTGCCACTACTGTTGAGTTAGCCGTTAAAGGTAACTCTTTGCGTTAATATACCTTACAAGTTATGTAAAAATTGCTTAAAGCTTAGTACTATGAACACAAGGTAGCAACCTATGACTCTCAATGCTTAGTTGCAATTTCCCCTGGCATATATCACATACACAGTGCGAAGTAAAACCAAAAATTGGTTTTGTTTTTAGAAGTCAAAGTAAAAAACTTAGAAACTTCTTAACCGTATGCAAAATAACATAAAATTTTGATCATTTTTTTTTATAAGAGTACAAGGAAATATTTTCAAAATTACATTTTTTAATTTAAAAACTATTTATATATCATAGATTACCTTCAAGTTCATCAATAAGAAACTTTTTGTTTCTTTCACACACTCTTTGGACACCTCAAGGAAAACTAATTTTCTTTCCAAACTACCTTCGCACTTGTTTTGTGAAACTTTTTAAGAATAAATTGGAAAAACTAAAAGTCAGGTTTCTCTTCTCTTGAAGATAAGATGATTGGATTCTATAAAACATATGAGTGTATATACTGAGAGTGTGTCTGGGAGTATAAACAACCAATCATGAAGGTATATGTCGCTATGTCGCTAGTAATACAAACAATACATTAATCATAGGAAATTGAGGTTTTAAAACGGAAAAGAAAAATATTTTGAAAAATAACCCTGAAATAAAATGTAATGAACCAGAACGAAAACAACAATAGATACCAATAAATAACACAAAGATAGCGAACTAAAATTTAACAATATTATGTTGAAATTTGGCTGATATATAGTCAGACCAACACGTATCTACATCTTCATTTTCATTGAATTTTTTATTCTTCCATAGATTTGGCATTGCCCTTGTCATTGTTTTTGCTCAGAATTTTTTTTTTTATCCTTTTTTGGTGGTATATAACACACGATTGGAAAAAACCAAATTATTCACATTGTTTGGCTTTACGTGTATGTTTAATAAACTGTTACCTCTCTTTTCCGTACTTCCCTCAATCTCTTTTTTAGCAAAAACCAGGCGACCACTGCTTAACTACCAGTCTAAGTTATAATTTTTGCGCTTTTTCCCCATTTAATCAACTTGTGGTCCAAATATTAACATTTGAGATAGCCTATGATGCCTTCCAGATATCTAGCGATATCCAGCCTAGCTAACGAGCCCAGCCAAAGAAATTGTGCCTCCTTATACAGCAATCTATGGATATCCAGCCTAACTAATGCAATCGTAACACATATGCCTGTGGGTTTTGTTAAAAAAATGCGAGCTCTCTACCCATAAGGCAACTTTGGATGGTTTCCTAATGTCCTGAAATCCACAGAGGTGTTACCTTCAATGATCTGAATGAATTTTCTTGAGAAACTTCCGGAATTAATGAACGAGGACAGACGTCAAAAAGACGCTCGTAATGGAGTTGATAACAGCCTGGCTGCTCAAGTATATCAAAGGATTTCAGCACTCAACAAGCATTGTACCAGAGAATGACAAGAAGTACTCAAAAACAAAAGATACATAAGTACTTATGTATCCATATTTTTGGGTATCACATTACCAACATACAGATATAATTCTACTTCATACTTATAGCAAACATGTCTCTACACAACCATCTTAAATTACTTAAATAACATGTTTGTATCCATATTGTTTGCTATAACTATAAAAATACTTGGGTGTGCAGACTCATGCATTCCAAGTATGAGTATTAATGGGTATGGAAAAATGTTTAGAGTACATTGAGTACTCATGTGTATATTAAGTACTCATATGACATGCGTGCAGACATAAATAAAAGACATGGTATGCTCTTTTACATCAGTGTTCGTGTTTCTTGCAGTTTTCAAATTTAAAGAAATGCTTCGGTGGCAAGAAATTTTTATCAAATAACGTGTCGTTATTCGGATGGTATAAAAAAACAGCTGAGAAAACGTTGTCTAAGTGTATTAAGCTTAGAGGGGACTCTGTTAAGAAATTAAAGGCTTTTTGGTAGAAAACATTTTCTCACGTTGTAGAGACTGAGTTCCTTAAAAGTAACCTATGATGGACATCGATGTTTCGTTGAATATGGTTTAGTTTTGGATCGCCCACGGTATCAGAAAGCACAATAAAAAAAATTATGTAATAATCAAACTGCTTTTGTAAGTCGATGTATAAATGATTATATCGGGCGAGCCATTTAAAAGTTTAAATTTAAAACGGTTTGAAATTTTGCCAAATCTATTTTTTTGTTGTGAAGTGCAATTGTCCCGGTTAGAAATGAATATTATTTCAATCATATGGCTGCCACGGCTGGCCTCACAGTACCCAATTCGATCGTACCAATTTTCGATAAATTTTTCCAGTGCATGGGCTCGTATCTCGGCAATGGCATTACTAATGTTCAATTGCCTCTGGTTTGTCGGCATAACACTTGTCTTTAACGACGCCCTACAGAAAATAGACCAACTGTGTCAAATCCTAGCTTCTGGGCGATGGACTAACATAACAATTTCGCCTAATTAAACATCAAGCGTTTGACGCAATAATTCGATTGTGGCCTGAGATGTGTGGGAAGTCACACCATGTTGTTGAAACCAAACATCGATCGCATCAATAGCATGAAAAGCGGGCACAAAAATATAGTGCGATAGGTGTCTCTATTGACCGTATGGGCCAATGATGCCTCCGCTCCACAAGCCGCACCCCAAACAGTAACTGTTGCATTGGCTTCTGTAAGGTATGTTTGGGTTTTCTGAGCCACAAGATGAAAATGCACTTCATCCGAAAGTTGAAATTTTGAGAAAATCGACATCATTGTGCAGTTTCTCGTTGGCCCATCTGACCAAGCAAAAACGAATGCGGCTTCAACTCTTAAACCAATTGTCAGGTAAGGCATCACACCAAGATCTTTTCGAAACTTTTGACATAAACTGGTGCGTGAAATGTTCAATTCTTAAAAACGATAACGAATTTATGTTGATGAATTCTCACGCACACTCTCAGCCACAGCTTCGATTGGGGTGTACGAACTGTACGAGCATGCTCGCATCTTGGCGCATCAGCAATGAAACCAGTTTCACGAAATTTAGCAATAAACTTGCGTATACCGGACATTGTTGATCCTTCTCTGCGACCAAATTTTGTAAGACATTTTCGTGCATTTTCCGACCAATTATCTTTGTTTTCGAAACAAATTTTCAATAAATTCTAAGGTTGCCCACCCGTTTCGTTCAGTGTAGGGAATATTTATGGAATTTTGGGACAGAATAGAATGACATAAGTATTACCAGATTCGAAATACCACCGGTTAATACTTAAGGCGATATATGGAACACCCGATATTTTCAAAAGAGGGCGGCGTGTGTGTGATGGTTAGAGTGATGGCAGACAACACAAAAGGACCAGGTTCGACTCCCAGCAGAGGAGAAAAACAAATTTAATTGCAATTTTGTTTGTTTAATCAGGAGATTTCAACCTCATTCCAGACATCTACTGGTATAAAATTACATTGTTTAGTAAGGATCACTACCACCACCATCACTTAGCAAGAATCTTCACCACTACACAGAATCATATGGAGGCGTGCTACAGTAGATTAATCATCTATTTGACTTGAAAATAAACTCGATTACTGATATTGAAACAAAGTAATGGATGCTTTGTGGAAGGCCAATATACTCCCTAGACGGTGACGGAGAAAAAATTCCTTTTTTTAAGTTTAAAGTCTATTTCCTAACTATTTCTGAATCTACTTAAAATATCAATTTATTGAGTTGCTAAAGAGTGTTATTACCACGAATCTTTAGTTTACGATTCAAGGACCTACGGATTAAAATTCTTTTTTCCTTTTTTTCAGTAACAAATCTAGGCTTTCCTAAATCTACTGTAATGCCTATTAGGACTGCTACAAGTGATGAAAGTTTGAAATGTTAAAAATACTAAAAATTATTTGTTTCCCTTTAAATAAATCAGTGCCAAGGCTTAAATTAAAATGCCTCAAATATTTCTTAAGGCTCAATGTTTTTTTTTAACATTTTTTTCTGTCATTATTTTGGCTTTAAAAGTACTTGTTTCTCCCTTATGGATTAAGGGCTTGAAAATGTTACTATTAAACCATTAAAATTTGATATAAAAAAGAAAGAAATGCAAAAAACGTTGTCAAAATACAACTGCCTCGAATGTATGGCAAAAAACGTCAAAAGTATATGGCTGTGAAAATATTTTTTGGCAAATGACTGTGAGTGTAGTGTGGCACTGGTTTTATCCTCTTGTATTTTTATTAAATTTTTTTGTGACACATCACGTTTTATAATACCAAGAGAGAGGTTGTTATTGCTGTTGCTGATACAGCTTCATCAGTTCATCATCAACAGCACATCACGTCACATCACATCACATCACTTCAGTTCACATCAAAATGCTTAACAGCTGAGCCCCTCAACCAAAAAAGAAGGAAAACAAATTTTTTTTTTTCTTATTCTCTATTGTGTTTATGACCTTTAGCTGTAAAAGATCTCATATTTATTGTTGTTGTAACATTTACAGATGATGTTGATGTTGATGTTGATGTTGCTACTGTTGGTGTCATTCGTTATTGTTAATATTGTCGTTTCCATTGGTTGGTTGCCTATGTTTTATTTTGTGTTGTTATAGGATGTCCTGCGGCGGCTTTCAATCTTTTTCTTTTCCATTTAATCCATTTTATTAACGCCATGTTGACAGTTAAAGGCCTCAAGTTTTCTTTCTGTCATTTGTCTGTGTTGGAGATTATTTTCATTTACTTGTGAGTGTACATATGTGTGTATGTGAGTTGAAAAGAGAGTCTTATTCACGCATACAATTACTTTTCTACTCTCTTATCTAACATTTAACAGTCTATATCACTCTTAATCTATCACCAAAACTATTACCAAAACTTTGGGTAGAAGAAAAGAGGACAAGTGTGGAAAAGAATACTTCTTTCTTGCTCTCACAGATAAAATTTATCCTGTTTTTGATACAAAAATGGATAACAACAGTGTTTACTTTTAGTTACTGACAGTTGAGTTCATAAAAATAGCTCATTTGTAGAAGAAAATGTAGCAATAATTGCACGTTAAAACAATGACTTTCTTAACATATCTAGTCCACAAATTATAAGATGCACTATAGTGAATTTTAGACATGTTCACCTATGTTAAGTCTTGATGGTACAGTACTTTTCTTTTTACTAATTAGTTCAGTTTTGCTTCAAGTCAATATTAAATCTGTTCAAAACCTCTAAATAGTTTTTGCCTTTTGCTTTAGTTGTGACCTCATCGCCACTATAGTGAATTTCAGACATGTTCACCTATGTTATGTCTTAGAACCAGGCTTGAAGATTGTATAGACATTGATCAATCTATTAACAGCTTGCAAAGATTCTCTATTAGGCAATACTGCCGAAGGGCTCCTGCTGCAGTCGCATTCACTGACTTTGTCCTAGTCCGTAGAACCTGGACGGGTCACCACATTCGCACCCCAGTCCAGCCCCCTAAATTGTCCAGACACCTGTGCAAATTATTCAGAACCCACCTTCGACTGACATTTTCTCCAGCATACGATACACCCATAAGTAAGGACAGGTATGACTATGGAGTAGTAGATTCATTTTACCATCACGAGGCGAGGACCATATTCTTATTAATAGCGCTTCTAGCCGCTTAGTGAGCGTTGAAGCCATTATATATCCTCAAAAGGATGTTCTCCCTCCAATCAAGTTTCCTATCCAAGAAAACTTTAAAAAACTTGTCCCCATTAGATAGTCTTAACTCAAACCCGCTTAACCTCTGCTGGATGCCCAGGGTGAATGATTTCGCTGACGGTCGGAGGAAATTTCCGTATCACAAGTATATCTAGATTATCCGCATAACAAAGCACTGAGAATGTCATTTACAACTAAATTCCATAGCAAGGGCGAAAGTACCCCCCTGAGGCGTACCGCGAGGCACCAATCTCTCAAGGCATACCTCACACCTCACAAAGTTCCGAGCGAACAATCTTGTCCTTAAGCACTCCAATTATCCATTTAACAAGGAAATCATGGACGCAAAAATCGACCAAACCAGGCATTAGTTACACCCCATTTTTTTGAAAGTCAAGTATTGTTAATCCATTTTAGAAACATATTTTATTATGTGGACAGAACTTTTTTTTTACCAAACATACATTCAACCACTGATCTATGATATCTTTTATTTGATATAGTGAACCGCATCTGGGTTGTATATAAAAGACAATGTTCTACAGTGTTCTACAGTGTTATACAGTGTTCTACAGTGTTCTACAGTGTTTTAGAAAATTAATACTAGACATCTGCTGACAATCACGGGGCCTCTACCATTAAGGACACATGAGTTGATAACACTGTCTGGCAAAAACAAATTGTTTTTTCTCAACCGCCTACGTATAGGAACATGGGGACTTCTCTCAGTCAATGGACTACACCCGATTCTATTGTTAAGCTCATTGAAAGGGACCTACAGTTTAACACCGGCTCCGAACGGCAAATGCATTTTCAATAGTATTTATACTCATAACCAGTTATGAGGTGATACCGTTGTCGAAAACATTTTTCTTTTTATTTAAGATGGTCTGGCCTGGTATTGAACCGACGACCGTCTGGTTGGTACCTACAATACATACCACAACGGCACACAAAAGTAAACTTAGTTCCTTTTAAATGTTGTTGGAAGACGTCGTAGAGTCATCGCTACAATCTACTTTTGATATTTTCACTTGCCTCTCATATTATTTTAAGCAAGGCTGTAACCAAGAAGGTGTTTTAGTGTCTAGAACAAAAACACCTTTTCGTACTCCCTGTCTCTCTCTCTCTCTCTCTCTCTCTCTCTCTCTCTCTTTCTGCTGTCATATAAATAATATGCATAAACAAAAACAAAGACCAAAATGATAGAATTACAAAACGAGATAAAACTTGAGTTAATTTAACAGCCTCTGCTGTTGCTACTGCTGATAACCCCTTCTAAAGAGCAATGGAAGTCAATTTACTATAGAGCTGTTATGGCAGTTTTTATGACTGGCTGGCTTATCATCATGCTGTTACAAATATTAAACTGATGTGACGCTCTCTGCTACTCTCTCTCTCTTTCTTTCATTATCTATCTCTCTTTTGCTAGACTACAGACATTTGCATAGACAGTTATATTAACTCAATGGGTGTTTCTTTTGTAAATTATAAAGTTCACGTTGTTTGTTTCAATCTTCATTAATGTCAATTACGCTTCAAAAAACTATATTATGGGTTAGATAAACCCTTGACCTTGAAGACTTTAAATATCTCTAGTGTGCATATGCTACATAAACTTGTTTTTCATCGTATTCATACATTTATGAATATGAATATGACGAATATTAAATAAAGGCTTAAATAAATATATAATGACCATGATTGATGTGCTTTTCAACGGGTTAAGGATAAATGATGTGTTCAAGGTCTTGTCTAAATAACAGTTTTGAACTATTAATACTTTTTCTCTTTTTTATTAAAGTTATTTAAGGGTTCTGGTTAAACACACTGAGATGTCTGGAAAAAGAATCTAAAAAGAACAGATATAAGTTTTGGTTTAACGATTTTAATTCGGTTAATCTGTTATGGTCTAATGATACTCGTATCTTAAAATAAGTCACAAAAAAAACAACAGAGACAAGTGGTAATCACATTACCGCCACAATAAACAATTTTAAAAGCAGCCATTGCTTGTTGGCCTGTCAAAAATAACTGTCTATCCGAAAAAAGACAAATGAACTTAAAAAAAAATATTTTAAATGTCTAAGCACTTGAACATCAATAGCCTTTAATAATAATAATGTCGCCTTACATTTTAAATAACTGTTCCATTTTCATCTTCTAAAAACGTTTTTTTATGATTTCGTAGATTGCAGTTTAAATAAAAAACTTTTGTTTGGTTTTTAATTCAAATCCTTTATTTAACACAGTTTTGTGTTCCACTGCTCGTAACCTTTTCATGAGCAATAACAATTTCTATTCATAATTAGTCTTTCTGTTTACAGCCTTGTAAGCAACAATATTTACTCGACAGAACTTTCTTCATAAAGATCTACCCACCGAATCAAAGTCTCAACTTCTTAACTTCTAAGCCCTTTTTACACCGAGTTCAAACCAATCACTCTTTCTCTGTGTTTACAACACATAAACTCTCTTCACGCTGAGTTTAAACATAAACTGACTGCTGTTCTCATCGATGTGGTATTTATATGGCTGAGTAAGCAATACTTCGAAAGCTCTCGAACCTCTCGATATTTAAGGTAGATTTCATTTCTTTCTTTTACTTTCTTTTAGTTCTTATGAAGCCATATGAATGTAAACATCTGTTTCTTTCAGTTCTTTTTGTTTGCTTTTGTTTATTATTATCTGTTACTTGTTGTTTGTTTTTTTCTGCGTGTTTATGTTGTTGTCGTGTGTTTTATTTACTACATATCTGCTATTGTTGTTGTTGTCTATTTAGTTATTTGTAAACAGAACGTATAGTTGCTTTTATGGCTTTTCTTTATTCTAATAAACGACAGGGATGTCCAACTTAATTTTTGAAGCATAACTATAGCACGACTAAAAGCGCCATATTTTGTCTCTTATCTTTTAAGTTAGCAATAGTTTATTGATAAGTTAATATGTTTGTATTTTCTAACGGGGTCGCTATCTAACGATTTTTTTAAATAGTGCTAGTTTCGTGAATGGTCACACTTAGCTCACGTCTAATTTGACAAATAATTAGTTTTATCCTTTCGCTGAACGAATATGGTTGTGTATACACTTGAACAACACCTCGCTAAGTGGGCCTGCGATTGACTTACAGAAGATGCCGATTTTGCCAAAAAAATCAGTTTTTGACCTTAGCGGGTATATAAACAAGCAAAATTGTCGCATTTGGAGCACAGAAAATCCGTACGCATACATTGAAAAGCCGATACACCCAAGATGAGTCACTGTTTGGTGCGGATTTTGGTTCAGAGGCATAATTGGGCCATTTTTCTTCGAAAATGAGCAAGGAGTGGCTGTTACAGTCAATGGCTATCGTTATCGGGCCATGTTGAACGAATTTTTGTTCACAAAAATTGAAGAGGAGGATATTCGCAACATTTGGTTTCAACAGGACGGCACTATGTGCCACACAGCCGAAGCTACACTCGATGTTTTGCGCCCTGTTTTTGAAGATCGCATTATCAGCCGCAGAGCTGATGTCGTTTGGCCACCTCGAAGTTGCGTTTTGACACCGTTGGTCGATTATTTGTGGGGTACCGTCAAAGATAAGTGTTACGCCAACAAGCCAGAGACAATAGGCGCTAAAGGACAATATTCGTGAAGCCATTGGTAAAATACAGCTGCACACAATCGATAATGTGCTTGTAAATTGGACCGATCGTGTATGCTACTGCAGGGCTAGCCGAGGCAGCCACTTGAATGAAATTATTTTCCATTATTAAACGGAAGGATTGTGCTTTCAAATAAAAAAGAAATATGAGAAAATCTTCAGTAGTTTTTCTTATGCATTTAAAAAAAAAAAATTATTTAGCGGACCCTATATATATAATAGAAAAACAAATGGAAGGTTGATAATTTCTTCAGACTCAAGCTCATGTTGTATAGTATAGGCCGAGATATTAACCAACAAGAATGAAGTGCTGATTCGTACTGACAGTAAGGCGGGCACAACAATCATTTAAAGCATTATGTTTAGAAAGTGGGGTGGCGTACTGTTATGATTAGAGCGCATGCATACAATACGAGCGGCCCAGGTTCGAGTCTCCAGTAGAGGACTTGATGAAAAAAATTTAATTGCAGTTTCAGGTATTTAATAAAAATCTAAAGGAAGTCTCCCTGATGACAAACATCAGACAAATCATCAGTATTAAACGCCACCTACTACAATGCTTAAGTAAGGATAAAGGTAAGGTAATGATTACCGTCACCATTTGCTTAACATTTTATTCCATTGTTAGTTCCCATATTTTTATATTATATTGGTATGAATAAAACTGAATTTTTCAAAAAAAAAAAAAAAAAAAGAAATGATTTTAAGCCAATTTACTTCCTAACCTCGAATTTCCCCATCCTCATAAACATGTTGTTTAAAATACGTTTACAAATGATTATGCTCTCATGTATCGTTTTGTTTTGTTTTTTTTTCTATTTTGGTTTTCTATCTTTTTGCTTCTTTGTACGCTATTGTGGGTATAAGTCCTAAGTATGGTATCTAATATTTACTTTTTAAATGTTTCTTTAAATTTCTTTTAAATTATTCGTGAAAGTTTTATCGAAAATAGTTGAAACGCGATCGGTTATATGTGCGATATGATTATCAATTCGAGAAGTTTAATTTTGAGTTAAAGCGATATTATTTATTAAATCGTTTACTTTATATTATTATAGTTATTTGGCTTTAAGTTAAGGTTTATTATGAATAATATTTTAAACGGTTTAAAATGTTCTTATTAATGGTGATGTAGGGTAATGTAGGGTAGATGAAGCTGTGGGATTTTAGCTTAATTATTAACGCTGCTAAAATCATGGTTGGGAGTGTAAAGAGGCGTGTTTCTTTCCAATCCACCTGGGAAAGAATACGATTTGTTATAGGTTTTAAATATCTCAGTTTAAGATTGGCCTCTGGATTAGCTTCTGTTACGATAGTTGGTCTATTTGGGTTCTTTTTACATCTTTTCGTTAAAGATCAACTTCCGGTTTATAATTTATTTATTTAGTCGACTAAGGGAGTCTATAATAATAATATTTCGTGTTCGACATAGACTCTATGGCAAGAGAAAATAAGGAGAATAAGAACCCAGCCAAACGACTGACCGCTAGTGGTTTTCGAAGGCTCACGTTCGTTGCCTATTTTCTAAAACAGAGCAGCATCGTCAATAGAGTAGACAATTTTAGATATTCCTTGACATTATTTCAGTTTTATGTACGGGGGCGGATTGATATCGAAGCTGCCTAAGTAGGAAACAAACATTTGTTTTTTTCAAAAACCATTCATTTCTCAACATAGTCTCCTTTTAGCTCAATACACTTAGTAAAACGATTTTCCAACCTTTTTATACCATCTGAATAATACGCATTAGTTTCGGTAATCACTTCTTAGTTTGAGATAAATCTTTTTCCTGCGAGCCATTTTTTCAAGTTTGGAAACAGGAAAAAGTCACTAAATCTGGACTGATCGACCAATTCGAAGGGGATTTCTCGTGGTTTTAGCATCGTATCTAATCCTGTGTGAACCGGTGTGTTGTCTTGAAGAAAGAGCAGTTTTTCTTGTTTAAATGTGGTCGTTTTTCCTTGATTGCATCAACCAATTGATCCAATAATGCACGATAATACTCTCCTGTGATTGTGGATCCCTTTTCAAGATAATCGATGAGCAATATTCCGTGTGCATTCCAAAATACAGTGGCCATAGCCTTGCCAGCCGATTTCGCTGTCTTTGCCTTCTTCGGAGCACTTCCACCAGCTTCCACCTATTCCTTCGATTAATTTTTGGTTTCAGGTGTGTAGTGGTGGACCCACGTTTCATCAACAGTTATTAATCTGCGCCAAAAATCAGCAGGATTATGCTTTATCATGTCCAAATACCGCTGTGAAGTGATCTGTCGAACTCGTTTTTGTTCAACACTGAGCAAACGCGGCACCCATCTTACCGATAGCTTTTTCATACGAAAATGTTCATGCAAAATGTTGAACACACGTTCATATGATATTTTTACCATTTCAGTAATCTCACGTATTTTGACCCGGCGATCATTCATAACGATATCGAAGATTTTCTTGATATTTTCCTCAGTAACCACCTCTTTTGGCCTTTCTGTTGATGGTATTGTTGCAGTGCTTGTTCGGCCCCGTTTAAATTCAGCGATTCAATATTTTACCATATAATCTGACGGAGCAGATTCGCTGTAATGTTTATCAAGCTTTTTTTTGTCTCTTTTGCCGTTTTGCCTTTCAAATAATAGTGTTTAATCACTACACGAAATACACTTTTTTCCATTTTCCAAGAAACACAAAAGTTTCTTGCTTCAAGCGACTACAACAAATAAACTAATCGATGAATTTGGCTAAAATTTTAACAACTGACGTTTTACAGACCGTAATTTCTAAGAAAGAAAAAGTTTTTGTGTTTGTGCGGCCATCGAGCGCTAGGTAGCTTCAATGTCAATCCGCCCTCGTATTTTAGTAGAATATGTATTTGATTCATACCATAAGAAATATTTGGCGCCCGTAAAGGTGCCTAAGAAGATTTAACGCTGTGGCGACCAACATGGAGCAAGCTGAACTAAAAAGTTTAGTAAGTTCCACTCAAAGGTGGGACAAAAAAAACTCTGGAGGGAAACGTTGCAACTCTACACCTTATTTCCTACACTTTCACCCACAAAGTGGAGACAAAATATGATGTATTTCATGGGATGAACATGATCGCATTGATGAACATAACATCCTTTATATAAATTGAAATTAAAATTGCTGCCGCATTCACCGTGTTCGGTAGATTAGGCTCCCAGCGACTACTGGCTGTTCGCAGACCTCAAAAAAATGTTCACCATTATCCCTGAAATTGAGGCCTATTTTGAGGCAAAAGTTAAATCGTTCTGCAAATGTATGAGTGGCGCTGGAATGATTGCATTGCTCTTGATGGAGATTACGTTGATGAATAAAGTTAATTTTTGGACAAAATAAAATGTTCACCTTGCTCTCTATCAGACAACTGATCTTCTGCTTTCCCTTATCGAAAACTTATCGCTCTTCTTCTAACTCGACTGGCAGCTTCAATAGGGTTTTATAGTGAAACTGGAGGGGTATCACGGCCTTTAATGCAGTGAGTAGGTTGATAACGCATATAATTAGCAGGATTATTTCAGACGCTTTATAAAAAGTTATACCCAAAGAAAATTTTATCAGTTTTGTTGTATACTGATGAATCCTGGGTTATAGCACAGACTGCTAAGGCGTTTCTAGAAGTTTTCACGAGAGAGATTCTTCGCAGAATATACGGCTTGCTATCATAAATAATGATTATTAATACTGAATAAACGGTATCCCGACATCGAAGTGGTCAAACGCATCAATACGCAAAAGTTGCATTGGCTGGGACATGTCTAGGGCGTGAGTGAAAATTCCCCAACTGGAAATGTTTTTGGTACGGATCCCGAGGGATGACGAAGAGAGAGCGGCCAAGACTCCGTTGAAAAGACCAGGTCGATGAGATGCTTTTGAAACTTGATGTGACTAACTGGAGAAAAAGCGCACAAGATCGACGCGCTCAGGTTTTCATATGCAAGACTATTCATCAATTGAGGTTTTAAATTGCCGTATGAGTAAGTAAGTTTGTATTAAAAGAACCGAGGCAGGCTCAAAAGCCTTGCGTCGATCATAACAATACTTTCCGAATAATTATGGAGTATTAAGCAGAAGAGACATCAGGCATTACGCTGTGTGGGCCGTTCGTGTTTGTAAGGTTGCTCTAACGGAAATGATTATGCTTATTTATGCTTAGTCTTAATTGTCGACTTATGCGCGACAAAACTGGTGTCCGTCAAGAATGGAAAACCATATTAAGACATATTGTAAGGAATAATGGCCATAGAATGGTATCATCAGGGAAGCCAAATATTTGGTACATCAGCCCATATTTGGAGAAAGTCGCTGCTGCTGATAGAGCGAATTGAAGCTCGATAAGCACAGTCAGGATAAATGTGTTTTAGCTCTAAGATCCCCTGTGTAACGTTAAACTAATTGGTGCAATCATTACTCTTAAAGCTGCGCTGACTAATGAAAATAGAAATAACGTTGCTTATCGTTTAGCGATTAAAGGAGGAGATGTTTTGCAAAGAATGAGATGGCAATGTTATCGTTTGCTTATCGTTTAGCAATTAAAGGAGGAGATGTTTTGCAAAGAATGAGTTGACAATGTTAATACATAGATGACCTTTAATGGGCTGAAAAACCAAAATCTTAGCTAAGATATTTCAAATGGGACAAACTCACACACTTACCCTTTGACGACGAAGATTTTTTGGGCATAATAAAATTGGAAAAAGCCCCTTAAGCATAATTTAAACAACAAAATCTGAATTTAAACTCGATTACCCAAGAATTCATTAGCTTTGCTTAGAACAATATAGATTAGTTTAAAGCGCTTTGCATAATATGCCTGTAAAGGCAAAAAACCAAATGGTACATATACGAGTATGTCCTGTTCGTAGTGAAAGGCTTAAGCAAACTCTGCTTAATGCAACTACATTAAGAACAAATCTTTATTGAAAATATTCTACCAGTTTTAAAAAATAAGTTTTAATATAAATTTTTTTTTTTTAATAGAGTGACCATCTTGATATATCTACGAATTGTATTCCATATTTTCTACAAAAATTTGAAAAAAAAATTTCGTTTAAAAAATTTTCAAAAAATTTGTTCTCCTTCTGAATATTTATTTTTTTTATATAGAAATTCTTTATATATAATATTTTTCTTATAATTTTCATTGAAAAATTACGACGCAAACAGGGTTCCTTGAGATGACTCAGAAACACTAAAAAAATGCATCCATCACTATGGAAAAAAAGAAAAATGCTGGGATACATTAAAAAAATAAATAAATAAAAATTAAAAAACAGGAACTTCATTGTATCCACCCGTCTGTCCATCAATCTAAGAGTGTGCTGTACTATTTCTTTGCTATTTTATGGGTATTTGCCTCAACCATGATTTTTCACAATTTATTTTGCTTCAAGTTAAGCCATTATACGAATATATGCCAGTGGATGACATTCTGTAAAAGCAAACATATTTACCTTGTCTTTCTTGTTATTTTTTATTCTTGCCATGTGGCACTTACAAGAGAAGAAGAGCCTAAAGGCCAACAACATTATACAGCTACTGCTAACCAGCAAACCAATGTACCAACTTGCTAACTCAAGGCAGAATCAACAGAGTCATCGCCATCATCAACGTTTGTAATCATTTTCAAGACCATCAACAGCAGAAGAGGAATCAATTCACAAGAGAGCGATGCACACAAACATAAATAAACACAAATAGAAAATCTAATGAAAAGAAAGAAGAAAATAAAAATAAAATAAATCTTGAAAAAAAATTATATATAATAAAACATAAAATTTATTTATAATTTTTTTTCCTGCTATTTCTTGACATTTTTTCCAATATTTTTTATAGTTTCGCTTGTCATACATGGACCTTCAAAGACGCCTTGAGATTTATTTTTTTTAATAGAATGTGAAGTTGTGTGCAAAAAAATGATTTTAACACACATATACACACACTCTCTCACGTTTCTCTCCATTGTTATAATCAACACACATGGGTAAGGAAGTAAAACATGTTGATTTCATTTTAAATTTCTGGATACCCCAGTATCCTGTTTATCATTTTTTTTATTCACTAAATAGAGGTAAACTACGAGGGCGGCTTAGTAATTCATTGATTTCTTTCAAGTAATAAGATTTCTTAAAGCCTTTAAGATAGTCTTTTAATATGACCCCTTTATGTTTGACCCAAATCTTTAACCATCTAATCATTTTTCTTTTTTTTTTAACGAAAAATGGTGGCCAATATCTAAATCGGGGAAGAATGCTGAGACCTAATTCTGGCATTCGTGGTTGAAATGAAATTTGAATCGAAAAATACTTCGATATGATAAAATTTTCAAATAATGTTACTCGATACGAAACGAAGAGAATCATATCAGGTCCGCCATCTAACGTCTTTTTTTCAACTAATGCTTATTTCGTGAATGGTAACACTTAGCTCATATATGATTTGACAGATAATTAGTTTTATCCTTATACGCTTGAACAGCGCTGGGGATCTGGGCCTCCGATTGACTTACAGAAGATGTCGATTTTGCCAAAAAAATCATCTTTTCAAATGAAGCTCATTTTGATCTTGGCGGATATGTAAACAAGCAAAATTGTCGCATTTGGGGCACAGAAAACCCGCACGCATGCATGGAAAAGTCGATACACCCAAGACGAGTCACTGTTTGGTGCGGATTTTGGTACAGAGGCATAATTGGGCCATTTTTCTTCGAAAATGAGCAAGGAGTGGCGGTTACAGTCAATGGCGATCGTTATCGGGCCATGTTGAACGAATTTTTGTTCACAAAAATTAAAGAGGAGGATATTAGAAACATTTGGTTTCAACAGGACGACGCTATGTGCCACACAGCCGAAGCTACACTCGATGTTTTGCGCCCTGCTTTTGAAGATCACATTATCAGCCGCAGAGCTGATGTTGTTTGGTTACCTCGGAGCTGCGATTTGACACCGTTGGACTATTATTTGTGGGGTGCCGTCAAAGATAAGTGTTACTCCAACAAACCAGAGGCAATTGACGCTTTAAAAGACAATATTCGTGAAGCCATTGGTGAAATACAGCTGCACACAATCGATAATGTGCTTAGGAATTGGACCAATCGTGTAGGCTACTGCATGGCCAGCCGAGGCAGCCATTTGAATGAAATTTTTAACCGGTAGGTTGGACTTTCAAATAAAAAAGAAATTTGAGAAAATATTCAGTAGTTTTTTTATAGCATTTTCAAAAAAAAAAAAAAATAAATAAATATTTGGCGGACCCTTTAAAACAAAAAATTATATAAAATATTCAAAAAATTACAAAATTAATTGTCGAAGTGGTGTAGAAATTTTAGTGCTTGAATAGAAGAGAAACACCACAGGTTCAAGCCGCAGGAAAATTAAAATAATTGCCTTTTTTCTCTTTGTTTTTTTTTTTGTTTTCAAATTATGTTGATATAGATCTTCCACTGGTTTTGTTGACAAAAGCCATCGAAATCTTAACAGTTTTTAGACCCTCGATAGCGACTTTTGAGCCTGCTGTAGTCAATATTTTTTTTCCCAATTGAAAAAAACTTAACCTTCATAAATAATGTTCATCAAATTATAGTATTGCTACGAAAATAAGGCTGGGCATCACAGCGTTAATTACATCGCTAAAATAAATAAACAAAAGCTTCAAGAACAACTTACTACACGTGCTGTTTACAAATTTGTAACCAAATCTACAACAACTATTAGCTGATACAAAGTAAAGAAAACAAGTAAACAGTAAAGAAAACAAGTAATAGACAATAAACAAGCAACAACAAATACTAAGAGCTGAAAGAGGCAGATGTTTACATACGCATGGCCACAAAAGAACTAAAAAGAAATTAAAAGAAAGAAATGGAATTTACCTTAAATATCGCGGGGTTCGAGAGCTTTCGATGTGTTGTTTACTCAGCCATATAAAAGGCACATCGATGCGAACAGCAATCAGTTTATGTGTCGTAAACTCAGCGAGTGTAGTTTGTGTGAAGAGAGTTTATAAAGAGTAAACTCGTGAAGTGAATCGTGAAGTAAAAAACCAGTTTAGTTGCAGCTAACTCAGTAAAGAGAGTTAAGTGTGGATAACCTCTGGTTGAAAAGGTTGTGATTGAATCTAATTTATAACTGAGATCGGGTTGAAAGATCTTTAGGTAGAAAGATCTGTCGAGTAATTGTTGTTGTTTACAAGATTGTAAACAGACAGAGTAATTAAGAATAAAAATTGTTATTGCCTGTAAAAAGATTACAAGGAGTGATGCACATAATTGTGTTGAATAAAGGATTTTTAATTGAAACCAAACACAAAATTTATTTTGTTCGAACTACAATCTACGAACACATAAAATCACGTTTTTAAAAGGGTAAAAACGTAACACTAATATTATTGCATTTTTTTACACAAAATATAAAAAACTATTTACGGGTATCCGGGTACCCTTATCAGGAGAGTAAAGTCTATGTGACTTAAAATGTCTATACAGCCAATCCTAACAAAACAGAAGAGCTAAGGATGAGGAAACCCTTAAAAATAAGTTCTGATAAGCATATACCCAATATCGCCTTACGTCACAACTTGGTCTCTTTTGTTGGCTGGTTTTGCAATAAAGTTTTTAAATACTGTTACCAAAATCAGATTGGGCACCCCTGTCGTTTGTTGCATTGCTAAAATAACTAAACAAAAGGCACAAAAACAACTACGTGCTTATTTACAAATCAGAATAAATGGCAACAACAAAAATAGACATAAAAGAAAACAAGTAACAGACAATAACCAACAGTAACAAGAACTTAAAGAAGTATATGTTTACATCGCATGGGCTTATAAGAACTAAAAACAAAATAAAATAAAGAAATGGTATCTACCTGAAACATCGAGAGGTTCGAGAACTTTCCAAGTATTGCTTACTCAGCCATATAAATAGCACATCAATGCAAACAGCAATCAGTTTATGTGTCGTAAACTCAGCGAGTGCAATTTTAAGTAAAATTAACTCAGCGAATGTGTTATTGGTGTGAAGAGAGTTTATAAGGAGTAAACTCGTGAAGCTAGTAGTGAAGTAAAAAACCAGTTTAGTTGCAGCTAACTCAGTAAACAGAGTTAAGTGTGGATAACCTCTGGTTGAAAAGGTTGTGATCGAATCTAGTTTATAACTAAGATCGGGTTGAACGATCTTTAGGTAGAAAAATCTGTCGAATAATTGCTGTTGTTTACAAGATTGTAAACAGACAGAGTAATTAAGAATAAAAACTTTTATTGCCTGTAAAAAGATTACAAGGAGTGATGCACATAACTGTGTTGAATAAAGGATTTTTAATTGAAACCAAACACGAAATTTATTTTATTTTAACTACAATCTACGAACTCACAAAAACACGTTTTTAAAAAGGTAAAAACGTAACTCTAATATTATTGCATTTTTTTACACAAAATATAAAAAAATCAGGATGAGGAAATATTTAAAACGACTTTTTGATCAGCATATACCCAATATCGTCTTGCGTCACAACTTGGTCTCTTTTGTTGGCTGGTTTTGCAATAAAGTTCTTAAATACTGTTACAAAAATCAGATGGGACACCCCTGTCGTTTGTTGCATTGCTAAAATAAATAAACAAAAGGCACAAAAGCAACTACGTGCTTATTTACAAATCAAAATAAATGGCAACAGCAAAAATAGGCAGAAAAGAAAACAAGTAACAGGCAGTAACAAACAGTAACAAGAACTTAAAGAAGTAGATGTTTACATTCGCATGGCCTCATAAGAACTAAAAACAAAATAAAATAAATAAAAGGAATCTACCTGGAATATCGAGAGGTTCGAGAACTTTCCAAGTATTGCTTACTCAGCCATATAAATAGCACGTCGCTGCAGACAGCAATCAGTTTATGTGTCGTAAACTCAGCGAGTGTAGTTTGTGTGAAGAGAGTTTATAAAGAGTAAACTCGTGAAGTGAATCGTGAAGTAAAAAACCAGTTTAGTTGCAGCTAACACAGTAAAGAGTGTTAAGTGTGGATAACCTCTGGTTGAAAAGGTTGTGATCGAACCTAAGTTATAACTACGATAGGGTTGAAAGATCTTTAAGTAGAAAGATTTGTCGAGTAATTGTTGTTGTTTACAAGATTGTAAGCAGTCAGAGTAAAAATAAAGTGAATAAAAATTGTTATTGCCTGTAAAAAGATTACAAGCAGTGGTGCACATAAATGTGTTGAATAAAGGATTTTTTAATTAAAACCAAACACTAAATTTATTTTGTTCGAACTACAATCTACGAACTCATAAAAACACGTTTTTAAAAAGGTAAAAACGTAACACTAATATTATTGCATTTTTTTACACAAAATATAAAAAAATATTTGCGGGTATCCGGGTACCCTTATCAGGAGAGTAAAGTCTATGTGACTTAAAATGTCTATACAGCCAATCCTAACAAAACAGAAGAGCTAAGGATGAGGAAACCCTTAAAGATAAGTTCTGATAAGCATATACCCAATATCGCCTTGCGTCACAACTTGGTCTCTTTTGTTGGCTGGTTTTGCAATAAAGTTTTTAATACTGTTACAAAAATCAGATTAGGCACCCCTGTCGTTTGTTGCATTGCTAAAATAACTAAACAAAAGGCACAAATACAATAACGTTATTATTTACAATTAAAAATACAAAATATAAAAATATATTTACGAGTACCCGGGTACCCTTATCAGGAGATTAGGGACTATTTGACTTTTAATTGACAACAACAAAAGAGGCAGAAAAGGAAACAAATAACAAACAACAAAATGACAAGAACTGAAAGGAGTACATGTTTACATTCGCACGGCCTCATAAGAACTACAAAGAAAATAAAAGAAAGAAATCGAATCTAACTGAAATATCGAGAGATTCGAGAATTTTCGAAGTATTGTTTACTCAGCTATATAAAAAAGCACATCTGACAGCAATTATTTAATGTGTAAACTCAGCGTAAAGAGAGTTTATTGGTTTAAGCTAAGTGTGCTGCTGTGGTATGGTAGGTAAGACACCCTCCTACCAACCAGAATGTCCTCGGTTCATTACCAGGCCACCAGACCATCTGAGAAAAGAAAAACTTTTTCAACAGCGGTATCAACTCATAACAATAGATAGTAACTGGTTATGAGTATTACTACTATTAAAAAAATCTCCAATGCATTTGGCGTTTGGACCATTCTTTAACCTGTAGGTCCCTTGCAATGAGTCTAAAAATAGAATCGGGTACAGCTCATTGACTGAGAGAAGTCACCATATTCCTTCATGAGATGTTATGGGAATTAATCAATCAAGTGTGACAAGTTTATGTTTTAAACTCAGCAATTAGATTTCTAGGTGTGAATTTGGTATGAAGGGAGTTTATAAAGAGTAAAGTCGTAAAGTCGTGAGTCGTGAAGTAACACCAGTTTAGTTGGAGCTAACTCAGTAGAGTTAAGTGTGGTTGATATGATTGTGATCGAATATGTGTTATAACAACAATCTTTCTACCTAAAGATCTTTCGAGCAATTGTTGTAGTTTACAAAGTTGTAAACAAAAAGAGTAATCAAGAATAAAGCTTCTTATTGCTAGTGGTATGGTTATAAGCAATGGAACCTAAAACTGTGTTAAATAAAGGATTTTAATTAAAAACCAAACATGAGATTTATTTTATTTTAACTGCAATCTACGAACCCATAAATAAGCGTTTTTAAAAGGCAGAAACGTAACAGTATTTCCCGTTACGTTTTTGCATTGAATTATTTTTTATACATTGGACCTAAAGTGACTAAATTTTTTAAATTTTCTTAAACAAATTTTAATGTTTTTTTTTTTTTTTGAATTAAGTTTCTTGTGTATAAGCGTTACTTCGTTTGCTTCTTGACGTCCGTGTAATAATAACAATTTACGGTCGAATTATTGTTCATTATCGAACATCATTATTATAAATTGGGACTCATTTTATTCGTGATCGAATAAGAAATAGTTAAAAACTATTTCGGTGGCATAAGGATTCGTTCGTATAGATGATCTAATTAGCCTCCTGGATAGGTATCATTTTGAGGTCCACTGTACCCTCATGTATTATTCTTAACAAAAGAGCATTTTTCTGTTTATGAGACCGTTTCTTGCTTCAAATCAGTATCCCCTTTAATTATTTAGTGTTTTTTTAAAGTATTTGCTATAACGTTGTTGTCCAACACACTTTCGCCTGAAGAAAACCACTGTAATAATTCTTCTTTGGCTTCTAGTATGCTGCGATAAAATAGCGCTACGGCATGTCAAAACACTTATTTTTACTTATTAACTCACACTTTTTAATCTCTTATCAACCCATATATTTCACAGATTTTTTTGTTTATTTCTAGCCCGGCGATCTCTTCTAGATGACTTGAATATATGACGTCATTTGCTCTAGTACTGCCACATTGAAGCTAAGAGTGACGTGCTGTAGTGTTTAGAGCGCCCGAATAACAACACAAGCGGTCCAGATTCGAGCACCAGAAGAGGACATGATGAAAAATAATTTAATTGTGGTTTCGAGTATTTAGTAGAGAGACTTTCAATTCCTTCCAGACAACTCCATCTAAAAAATTGAGAAGAAGCCACTTGACCATCCAGCTTACCTCTGGCGATGATAACAAATATTCGATGAATGATGTGGAAAAAACGACACCTACTGGGAAAAAATTACAAAGAGCAATTAGCAAGGATCTTCACCAACTACAGTGGATTAATCATCTACTTAGCTTGGAAAATCAACTTGACTAATGAAACTGAATCAAAGCAATGTTTACTTTGTAGAAAGCCAATATGATTCCTAGTGGAGTGAAGGAGAAGAAAATCTCTAGCATAGTATCAAGCTTTGGTTCAGTAATCGTTATGATTTATTGGGTTGTTTGCTTTGCATCACTGTGAACTGAAACTAGTACAAGCCACATGCTTTATTCTTAGCAGCAGTTCAGTCAAAGTTTAACGGATGCAGTGTTTAATTAAAAACTCCTGCCTTGGAAAGACACCATAACACCAAATTATCGAACTGCCTTCGTATATAGAGAGGCAGGAAGATAAAAAACAACAACAGAATGAAATAAAAGCAAATGGAATACAAGTGTATGCGAGTGTTTATATAACAACTAATGTAAACACATTTGTTGCAAGTACACACACAGAGTAATTGTATAATAGTATATGTAATGTGTGTGTGCGTATATGTGTGCCTCTCTAAATGTGTGTAAATGACTACAATGAATGAGAAAAAAAAAGAAAACATCTCTTAAAAATAAAAAATTGAAGAACGTCAACAAAATCATTGAAAAAAAAGCACAAAATATAAACGAAAACACATGCCACATATGCAACATACAAAACACACACGCAACTCATCAGAACGTGTATGAGGGCAGCTTAAAAAACAAAAGCGTAATCATGAGAGAGCATTAAAAAAAAAATATGAAAGAAAAAAGCTTTTAAACATACTTGATGCATGCCACTTGATGTACATAAATCCGAGCCTTAGTAACATAAAATGATTAATATGAAGATGAAGAGAACTTTTTTTCCGCCCTAATATAAAATCACATAGAAATCATCATTCATATCAATGATTGTCGACACACATTGAGAAGGAAAAAAAATTCCGAACTACAGTAGCAGTATGTAAGCAATATAATATACGACAACAAAAGTAATGGTACAGCCATTATTAGTTGCTGCTGTTTAAATGTAGAGAAATCTGGTATAAACGAATTAAGATTGGAATGCCTAGAGTAGATATATGAGTTCTACAAGTGCTATTTACTTGCTAAATAGGCCCCTAATTGAAACGGTATGACTATTTTCATGGCACAAAATAAGTCATATGAAAGTGGTTATATTTTTGTGAAAAGAAAAAGTTTTTTCTTTTTTAATAACAATTAATGCATAAATAGGCCTCTTTTTGATAAATTAAATTTTGTTAATTTTTCGGGATAATTTTTTGTTTTTTTTTGTTTTTGAAAAGTCGAAAGATTAAAATGGTTATAAAATAAGATAACATTTTGGTTTTCTTAAGCACCCTTTAGGCGATTTACTGTTTTTCATATTATTGGTGTTTTCGTGCCAAACCTACGATTAAATTTAGACTTCAGCGCATTCTGTATAAGAAGAGTTTGATATGCTTGACTATTTTTTTGCTTTAAATTTCATTCATTACTTTCAAACACTTCAAAGAGTGGTTTAAAATAATTCAAGCCATTTTGATGAGAAAATTAATGAAAAAAATAAAAGAAAATTTTATCAAGGGAAGAAGAAGAACTTTCTCAATAAGTCAATCTCTTTGTCAGACGTTTTAATTATAAAACATGTATTAGCCAAAGTTTGTTACAAAACTTTTTAAAAGTTTCTCTTGAATGGAATTACACGGGCCGTCAAAAATGAACGAAGTTAATATTCCTGGGAAATGATACTACTTTTTGATAGGCGTTGTCAATTAGAACATGGATATGTTTTTGGAATTTTCGAAACAACTCTAAAGTCTCGAATTACGGATAAACCCCCGTTTTGCTACTAACTTAGCTGAATATTACCCGATTTTAAGTTCACTTTCGGATTTGGAAAAGGGCGAAACAAACCTTTTAAATGTTACATATGTGGCTTAAATAACTTTGAAGAATCTGGGTGTATTTCTCAAGCAAACACATTTCTCATCCAATAGAGCCCATCCGGTAGAGCCCACTGTGATACCCATAACTTCCTTCTGACTGCCTGATCACTTATCCGGCCAGCTCGCCCCCTCAATATACTTGTTAATCAGCCCTACAGGACTTTCCCGAACAGCCACAATACTAATAATATGCCCACCGAATATCCTGAACCAAAAGTTTGCCAACGCTAGATATTCCAATAGAACATGTTCCGTAGTCTCCTCATTTTCCTCTAAACAGTACCTGCATAGGATAGAGCGCTTTTGGCCAAACCTAAGGCCATGTCTTCATACTAGACAATGACCCACAAGCGCTACTATTACCACAGATATTCTGCCTCTCAGTTGGTTAAGTAGCTGCATAGACCTCTTCTTGTTTACTCTCGGCCAGAAAATCAGAGCTTGCCTTCATTTCCTGTGAAAGATATTGTCGGCCCATTACCCTATACGGCAGGTAGAGATCACTATACCAAACCACTCCTTCGCCGAAGAAATCTATACCACGGTGCCTGATCTAGCTAGCTAATCCGCCGTACAATTGCCCGGATTATCATTGTAACCCGGTAACCAAATATCATTAATATCTAAGTACTCAGCCATTAGTCTTAGTGATGAGTAACATTTCCTCACAGTCAGAGACTTGGTTTACATAACCCCTAGGGACTTAGTAGCAGACTGTCTGTCCGTAGAAATGCAGACCGTGCGCACTGTCGTGATACTATCCCTCAATATGTCAGCAACCTCACATTTATCGTCCACCTCTGCCTGAAACACACTGCAGTGATCAGGCAACCTGTAGGACCTATTGATATTAAGACTATGAGAATAGACGCGTATCCGTCTCCCCTCCAGCGACTTTTTCTAGGTATTCGAGAGAGATGTTCTTAGATTGGTCATTGGTAATAGGCACGGAATACAATAGTTCGTCCTCACGGTAAACAAGCCTATCCAATGCAGCAGCTCAGCGGAATTCTCCTAGTATCTGAGACCACTTTCCCCGATTCTCAGCAGGGATATAGAAGCACTGGATTCGGCCATGGTATCAGGTGTCCAGATATTCCTATTGTCACTGAGCGCAGTGGCCCACCAACACCTATAAGTGCTGACCTTTGCACCATCATCAAGGAATCCAATTTAAACTTTTTATACAAAGACTCCCACCAAACTACAATACCATAGAAAAGTATTGGTCAGACTATAGCCGTAAAAATTTACATTGTGACCTTCGGAGAGCGTCACCAAAGTCTGCCAATAGCCCACCTGCAGCAACATAAAGGAACAGACGCCTTTCCGACTCTCTCCTTCACATTGGATATCCCCGACAGTTTTCTCTCGAGAATGATTCCCAAATACTTGACCTGTTCTGTCAACCGTTACCACACCCCATTAACAGATGTCGGTTCAAATACCGGTTTCTTATACTTCCGAGAAAACAGTATAAGCTCGGCCTTCCCACTTCAAAGACAGTCCGCGCGTCATGTGCACTCTCATCAGGCTAAGATTCTTCCCCGTTATGGTGATAGCAATATCATCAGCGTAAGCTGTGGAGATAAACTTCTCCCCTGAAACGTTCCCCTACTGACGCATCTTTTAATCGTGAGCCCTGCCCATTCCGCCCTGACGGTTCGCCTAGTCAGAATTGGGAAGCTTCTGACTAGGCGAACCCAGACTATTATGGAACTATCAACCCTAGATCGCATAGCGAGCTAAGGCCGCCTGAGTTAGTATATTATTGAATGCACCCTCGTTGTCCCCTTGGTATAAGCATGCTGAGACTCCGAAAGCAATTTCCGTGGCATATTACTCCGTATGTGGATCTTTAGCAAACTTTCCAATGTTTTAAGTGCAAATGACAGGGTGACAGTGGTAGTTCGAGCACCAGCAGCGGTTTTCAAATATTTTATTAAGAGACTTCAACCCCTCTAGACCAAAACACTCAAAATAAGTCTCCCTGACATTCCAGCTTTACCTCTGGCGAAGATGACAATCATCACAAGAATGGTCAGGAGATAACGCCACCTACTGGAAGAAAAAGGTAATGTTAAGTTAGTATTACCTCCAACACACTTAGCAAGGATCCCCACCACCAATATACCTAATTAGCAAGGATACTCACCACTACACAATACAATACAATGAAGGCGTTGTTTCTAGGTGGCGATAACATGGCAGCCCTATCATTCTGTCTACAGTAGACTAATCATCTACATAGCTTGTAACAAAAAATGATTAACGAAACTGAAGCAAGGCAAAATAATACACCTGAATGTCACTCGAGTGGAATACTCAAGGCTGAAAAAATCGTAGTTGACCAAAACACACTTCGAGACGCACAATTATCCAAGAACTGAGACAAAACAACCCAACATTGGAGGGTAAACCGTGTAAGATAGAGATGCTTTGTGGAAGCGACATGCTCCCAAGGAAGAGTAACGGGGAGAAAAAGAGCAAATAATGATAAACTGAGAGAGACAGAAAAGAGCTAATCATGTTTGGGTAAATTTCACAGTTTTACTTACGTTTGCTTAATTTAACTTGACATAGAGTAGTTCACCACATGTTAATACTACTACTACTATGGTCAGTGAGGAGTATTCTCTCTAAAAAAAAAAAAAAAATTTGGCTTAGATTGTATCACGGTATGGCACCTGCTTACTTATTGCTTAGCATCGTCCACTATATTTACTAAATTTCACCAGAATCGCGAAGTGAAGCAAATATACTAAAATAACTATAGTCGATATCCAGAAATGCTTATCAAATATGTTTCTGTTTAAAGGAAACAAAACATCTGTTAATAAAATAAAGGGTCCGCCAAATAATTTTTTTTTTTTTTTGAAAAAAAAACTACTGAATGCGAGTATTTTCTCAAATTTCTTTTTTTATTTGAAAGTACAATCCTTCCTGCTAATAATGGAGAATAATTTCATTTAAATGGCTGCCTCAGCTGGCCATGCAGTAGCCATCGATCCAATTTTTAAGCACATTATCATTTGTGCGCAGCTGTATTTCACCCCTGGCTTCACAAATATTGTCCTTTAAAGCGTCAATTGTCTCTGGCTTGTTGGCGAAATACTTATCTTTGACGGCACCCCACAAATAATAGTCCAACGGTGTCAAATCGCAGCTCCGAGGTGGCCAAACGACATCAACTCTGCGGCTGATAATGCGATCTTCAAAAACAGGTCGCAAAACATCGAGTGTAGCTTCGGCTGTGTGACACGTAGCGCCGTCCTGTTGAAACCAAATGTTGCTAATATCCTCCTCTTCCATTTTTGTGAACAAAAATTTTTTCAACATGGCCTGATAACGATCGCCATTGACTGTAACGTCCACTCCTTGCTCATTTTCGAAGAAAAATGCCCCAATTATGCCCCTGGACCAAAACCCGCACCAAACAGTGACTTGTCTTGGCTGTATCGGCTTTTCAATATAAGCGTGCGGGTTTTCTGTGCCCCAAATACGACAATTTTGCTTGTTTACATACCCGCCAAGATCAAAATGAGCTTCATCTGAAAAGATGATTTTTTTCTTTTTTCATTCTGCAACATTACCATGATTTTCAAAGTAATGTCGCAATATTTCCCAGCGTTGTTCAAGCGTATACACAACCCTATTCGTTCAGCGGAAGTATAAAACTAATTATCTATCAAATCAGACATGAGCTAAGTGTTACCATTCACAAAATAAGCACTAGTTGAAAAAAAGCGTTTGATGGCGGACCCTTTATTTTTAAACTCATTGAAAGGTACATAAAGGCTAGCGTCGGCTCCGAACGGCAAATGCATTTAGAGAAATTTTCAATAGTTGTATTACTCATAACCAGTCTTACTAGCTAATATTATGAGGTGATAACGCTTTCGAGAAACTTTTCTTTTTTCAGATGGTCTGTCCTGGTATTGAACTAAGGACCTTCTGGTTGGTAGGTGGGAGTCTTACCTACCATACCATAGCGGCACACTAACTAACTTAGCTATTTTTGTCTAAATCATCATCAGCTACTTTAAATACTGCTTGTAAGACCTAAATTATGTGCTTTACCTTACATAAGGGCATAAACTTCCAATTATTACTTAAATTATTATTTTTTCTACTATCGCCCTATAGTTTTAAGCGAAAATTCTTTAAGTTTTAATTTTATTGTAAAAATCTATTTGGTGACGCCATCAGTTCCTCTTTCCAACAGTATTTCATGTACAATTTATCGCCATATTTAATGATCTCCGACAAATCTTAAAAAGCGGAAAATATTGTGAATTTCCTGAAATCATCATCAACATGAAAACTGCCATTATTTCAGAGTTTAATTGCTTCCTTATAATTGAGATTTTATAGCACAAATCACCATAAATTTATAAATAAAAATATCCCCTTTTGGCCGGTTTTGACCTTCTTTCTGCTTAAAACTTGTGTCATGTATAAGCAGAAACGTGGCCATAAATTAACTAACTTGGTTAGTAAAGTAAAGCTAACAATAATAACAGTAACACAAGCAGCAAAAACAATAACAACAAAAATACATAGTTTAACTATTGAAATGAAGAAATAAATTATAAAGAAAAAAAATAAAATAAAGTTTTTCAAACTAAAAAACAAAGAAAGAAATTATAAATAAACTTTAAATTTAATGTATTTTTTCTATTTTTTTAAATTAAAAAAACTTAAAGAACTTCAATACTCTTCTCTTCCCTTTATTTTCCGCTTAAAATTCCCTTTCTGTGCTTTCCTCCTTTAATAACAATCAATTTCGTAGACGACTTTTATCTTCAATACATTATTTGGTTTTTTGTTTATGGCACAGTGGGCTGAAATGGGGAACAAATGTTAATATCATGAAGGCCATCTATCGGTTTAAAATTGAACCAGCGGTTATTTCGGATCTGGTAATACTTAAATCGTTTTATTCTGTCACAAAATTCAGTATATTATCCACACTGAACGAAATGAATCGATTTACGATTGAACAACGTTCGGATTTATGGGAAATTAAATTCCAAAACAAATAAAAAAAATAAAAAATAAAATAAAAAATAAAAGTTGCAAAAGTCATCTTAATAATCGTTAATAAGCAATATTAGTTCAGAAAACTCAAACGTGGTCTTACCGAAGCCAATGCATGCATAAAGAGTGACTGTTTGATGCGGCTTCTGGAGCGAAGTTTTCATTGCCCCATATTTCCTTGAAAACGAGGTCGGCGCAACCATTACTGTCAATGAAGACACCTATCGCACTATGAAAACCGATTTTTTTTTTTGTGCCAGCTATTCAAGGTATTAATGTGAACGTTGTTTGGTTTCAACAGGATGGTACAACTTGCCACATATCTCATGCCACATTCGATATATTGCGTCAAACGTTTGATGGCCGTTTAATTAGCCGAAATGGTGATGTCAGTTGGACGCCAAGAAGCTGCGATTTTCTGGGGGACGCCGTTAAAGACACGTGTAATGATGACAAACCAGAGACAATTGAGCATTCGAAAAAGTTCTCGAAAATTGGTCCGATTGAATGGGGAACTGTGAGGCCAGCCGCCGCAGCCATATGAATGAAATAATATTTCATATTCCATCGGAACAATTGTACTTCGAAACAAAAAAATCAATTTGGCAAAATATCAAACTGTTTTTGTTTTATTGCATTTTTAAATTTAAACTTGTAAATTACCCACCCTATACAAGAAATGTGAATTTTTTAAAGTCTTAGCATAGACAGTGGACACATACAATATGTGCCAACTACAGAGGAATAAGTGAACTTTCCATCGCATATAACACTCTATCGAGCGTACTCAGTGAAGGACTAAAACCTAAAGTCGACAAGATAATTGGGCTATATCAGTCCGGCTTTAGACGTGGCAATTCCACGTTACGCCAAATTGTTGAAAAGACTCAGGAAAAACAGATCGACACCTACCATTCATTTGTCGACTACAAGTCTGATTTTGACAGCCCCATACGTTCAAATATGCTTCAAGCCATGTCTGAGCTTGGTATTCCTGCAATGGGTTTCAGACAGGGAAACGGCCTTTCGTGTGATCTCTTTAACATATTGCTGGAAAAGGTTATACGAGATGTAGGTGTGAATATAGCTGGCACACTTTACACCAGACAACGTCTACATCGTGGGTCGAAGATTGCGATTAGTTGCTAGCTCTTTCGAAAAAGTCGAGAAAGTATCTCCTACTTTGGGTCTAGTAGTAAGCGAAGACGGACACTGTAGCAAACGCTCTGTGGCGGCCACCTAAAGAAACAAAAGAAAGCATTGACAGGAAATAGTTCATGGTTTACTTACAATAAACAAAAGAAAATAACATTTCTTTGTGCAAACAATTACCCACAATGAACAGATCGGTAATCTAAACTATGCAAACATTTACTAAAAATATTTGCTTTGAATCTTACAACGCCGTCAGTAACTCTAGTGATGGAGCCGCGTGTTATTGAATGGTTTTAAAGCGTGTTATTGAATGGTTTGAAAAACTCTGTAAGTTGTTTAAAGTCCGGCTTGCCATACTTGAGGACCTCAGAACGACGACCAAATTGCGAACTAATGGCCTCCAAGCATCTGGCAATTTTTCAATCCTTGATAAGATCAAGGATAATAATAACTGGTGCTGTACAGCAAGGTTCCGCACTGATATAGTGAATCATGGTACCCTCTTTGACCTCATTACCATCTATTCCACAGTGTCCAGGTACCCAAAACAACTGGACCTTATTTCTAACCAGTCTAGATGCCATACGACATCCGCCATTAAGGCAGCTTGACTGACAGTGAATATATTAATGGTCTTACCCTTGAGCCCACTGTCAAGGTTGACTTCCGCACATACGACCTTGATCAAATAGTTTTCGGAATAACCCCCGTGTTGTTGATATTCCCGCTAAACATTAGTGTTATAGTTTGTCATTCGCAAAAGATAGTATTTCTATATGTGTTGGCGATTTTTTACAATTTTGACCGTGTTGAGGTTGCAAAAGATATGATTTGCGAGGCTGAATCCGATCCCACATCCATCAAAAGGATTATTACTGGATACGAGACGTGGGTTTATGAGTACGCCACGCAATCAAGCAAATGGATAGCATTCATTAAATGAGCCGAAGTCAATGCTCACAGTTTTCATGGATTACAACGGTGTAGTGCATTATGAATTTTTGCCAGAAGGATTTTTGTCAAATAGGAACGATGGGACTGCAACACGGGGGTTATTCCGGAAACTTTTTGCTCAAGGCGGTATAGCAATGGTTATGATCACACCATAGAAGGTACTCAGTGATCTTCACAGTGGGTTCGATAAGGCTCGGTTAGGTCCATGATCACTATCACCGACACAGTCAAGCATTTTGGAGCCATCAGTATACTACTGCGCACTAAGGCCCTGAATCTTCTGCCAAAGCGTAGATTCCACTCGAGTAACATTCTAGTGATACTTTCTGGACTTTTTCGGATGGTGTGACCGATCCATCCACACTTTATTTTCCTTATCTGTTTCAATATAGGTTCCTCATAAGTTATGCTGCCTATCTTCGCGTTAAAGTCACCCATGAGTATAATGATATCACCTCTTCGAATTTCCTTGAGCATGGATGTTAACTGTGTGTAGAATTCACCTTTATTATGTTTTTCAGCGTCTTCCGTTGGGGCATAGCGCTGCACAATGGTAACCTGTAGTCCTACTCTACCCTTAAAGCGACCCATTATCACAAAATCCCATACTGGTTTCATGTTTGAAGTGAGTTCTTTATTCTCTTTGATATTAATAATCCAACTCCACTTTCGCCGCCATTTGTTCTTCCACTGTAGAGTACGATATTACCAATTGCAGTGATAAGGTGGTCGCCATTGTCATTCCACCTCATTTCGCTTATCCTTAAAGACTTCGATTTTATACGCCAACATTTGATCTTCAAGTTGTACAAGCCTTGATGCCCATTGCGCAACGCGCTTCCAATTTCGTGTGCCGAAGTTCGATTTCGTATTTTCCTGTCCATTATTATTTTGCCTTCTTTCAGTTTCGTTAATCATTTTAGTTACAAGCTAAGCAGATGATTAGTCTACTGTAGCTCCTTCCAGGATGATGGGGCTCTGCCATCTTATCGCCGCCTAGAAACGACGCCTCCATTGTATTGTATTGTGTAGTGGTGAGGATCCTTGCTAAGTATGTTGGTGGCGAGGATCCTTGTTAAGTGTATTGGTGGTGATCCTTACTTAGCACTGTCATTTTTCCTAGTAGGTGGCGTTTATCCTGATCATTCTTGTGATGACTATCATCGCCGCCAGAGGTAAAAAGCTGGAATGTCTGGGATGCTTCTTTTGAATGTTTTGGTCCGGAGGGGTTAAAGTCTCTTAATGACATATTCGAAAACCGCAATTAAATTTCTTTTTCCGCTGGGGCTCGAACCTGGGTTGTTTGAGTTGTCTGCCGACACTCTAACCACTACACCACTGCCACCTAGCATACTATAATGGGCCGAAAAATGATAATAATAAAAATTAAATATCTTGCGCTAAATCATTTGTTAAAGCGATTTCTATTATACTTTTCCTCAAGGTATTTCAGGTTTGTTATCAACTGTTAGAAGTCTAGTATTTTAGATGAGTTCAAGCTTCAAATACCAGATTCTATTGCAGCAATAGTGTTAGAAGTACGAGATTGTGTCATAAAAAAAGAATTGATGGCTGAAAACTTAGCTTGCGAATGCGAGACTGTTATTTATATGATGCAGCAATTCAGAATCCGTTTAATGCAACATATTAAAGTCGTCATATGTATATTGGTTGCTTGGGTATAGTCCAAGCTTAGCAGTACAAAAACTTTCATTTTTATGCCGACATTTAACTAAAAATGATATGGGGTTTGCAACAAATTTTGCCATTTCAAACCACTGTTTTGGTGGTATGAGTATTTTTACTCTTTTTTTTCGCCGTTTTTTTTTTTTCTTTATCAACATCATCTTTTTTTCTTTTTCTTGTTATTGTTTTTGTTTTTGCATTGTGCTCATTCATTGTAATTCCTGACACAAAAGCATGTCAAAAAAACTAAATGGTAAATAGAATGTGGCTTCGTATCTGTATGTGTGTGTTTGTGTGTGTGAGTATGTGTTGCTTATTTGTGTGTGAGTAATAAGTATATGCTGTAAAATTGTATTACAGGGTGTCCGCCGGGAAGGTATACTACTTTGAAAGATAAATATTTTATTTAATGTCGGCAATTATGTATGAAATACAATATCAGTTAAATATTCGCCTCTGTTAGCGTCACAAATGCGAGCCCTTTTAAGCACATTTTTCATTACATTCTCATACATTTCACGTGGTATTTCATTAAATTCATGACGAATATTTTGTTGGAGTTGCTCCAGCGTTTCCGATTTGTTAGCATAAATCTTGCTTTTCAGATAGCCTCACAAACGGAAGTCCGGAGCAGTCAAATCAGGCGACAGTGGAGACTAATCAACTTCACATACCTTGAAATAATTTCTTGTGGAAAGAGATCTCCCAGTAATTTCATTACAATCCTCGATGTGTGCGATGTGGCACCGTCTTGTTGAAACCACATAATGGTCAAGTCCAAAGCGTACAGTTGTGGCGTTAAAAAGTTTTCAATCATATCACGATAAAGCTCCCCATTGACAGTTTCAAAGAGGTCCAATGATTTCTCCTGACCAAATTGCACACCAGACTGTCGCATTTAATGGATGCAAAGATGACTGATGAATAATTTGAGGGTTTTTAAATGTCTAGACCCGACTATTCTGTTTATTCACATAACCAATCAAATGAAAAGTGTGTCTCGTCACTCATTATGATTTCTTCATGAAAATCGATGATTGATTTCGGAAAAAATGTTTTAACAATTAAAACACGTTGGTTCACGTCTCTACTTCACGACTGCCAAATATGAGCTGTCAAGACTTATGTTTACCAAAGTGGCGACAAAATAAACTAGTATACCTTCACGGCGCATACCCTGTATTTCAGCGAAGAGAGCGAAAGGGAGTGAGAGAGTGCAGGAGGAAAAAAATTATTGAAAGACGCCTTAAAGACGGCATTGCTTCAATGATTGCTTAAATCGAAAAGTAGTTGTAATACTTTGACTATAACTTGTTCCTGTTCCTGTTGTCGTTGTTGTTGTTGTTGGGTAACAATAATAACAACAGCAATATAAACAATACTGAACTTAGTAAACTAATATAACATTGAAAGGTTTATGTTGTACGTGTGTGTGTGTGTGTGTCTATTTATGTCTCTCTTTTCCTTTTAAAATGGCAAAGCGTTTAGCAAGTTTTTAACTGCTTTTTATTTATTATTTTTTTCTACTTTGATTGTTATTGTTGTTGTTGTAATTGTAACCAAAAAAAACAAAAAAAACAAATAGTGGTGGTTTGATTGATGATCATATTTTTCTTTAACCATATCTCTTTTCCTCTCTTCTAATAAGTTTTTGTTGCTGTTTAAAAACAATAACAATTATTGACTTTTTTTAAAAAACATAGAAAATAAAAATTTATTCTATTCGCTCTTCCTTTCTTCCTCTCTCTCTCTCTCTCTCTCGCTCTTTCTCCCCCTTGGCAAGTTATTTTTATCCTTTTAAAGTATTAACATAGGCACGAGTTTTAAATTGTTTTTGTATTCCGTCTTTTGCTGTTTCTCTTTCAAGAGCACTTGGGAGAAGAATAAGAGATGATGGCGGCAAGACGATTTATTTCATTTCCTATAATTGCCTTTTTGTGTCTATTGGGAGTAATGGTATGGATCATTAAACCGATTTCATTTCATTTTGTTTCATTTTTTGTTTCTTGTTGTTATTGTTGTAATAAATTAAATTAACCATATTATCATTTGTTAGAAACTGATTTAAAGTATAAGCTAGTGAGTAAGTGAGTGAGTGAATAATTTAAAATTTTATCTCAATCAATAAATTTTTATGTGAAGCGTTCAAATATTTAAATGCTTTTTTTTGTTGGTAAATTTATTTGATATTTTTATGTGGTTTTTTGTCTAAAGTTAAGTACAAAACGGATGACGTTATTAATCAAATTTAACAAATGGCACGTGTTGCTAGAAGCTGGTATTTGGTTATAAATTTCATTGTTTTTAATAATTAAATGCTAATGATGGCCTATTTTTGTGTTTTATGAGATAATATGATAATTGTGGGTCGTAAGTATATTAGAGACTCAAATTTATTCTGTGCGGCTTGAAAGTATTAGTGTATAGTAAAAGCCTATAGTAATTACGATAAAGATGCGTAAATATGTACCATTTTTTTTCCGTCACTCCTCTAGAAAGCATATTGGCTTTCCACAAAGCATCCATTGCTTTGTTTCAGTTTTAATCAATTCAATCAATTTTAGATTTCAAGCCAAGTAGATGATTAGTCCGCTGTAGCTTCCTCCATATGATTATTTATTTTTTTTGTGCAGTGGTGAAGATCCTTGCTAATTGGTGGTGATCTTTACTTTAGCATTGTAATTTTTTCCCAGTAGGTGGCGTTGTTTTTCCTGATCATTTGTCTGATGTTTGTCATCATCGCCAGTGGTATTCGAGAAGGGTCAGGGGAGCTTTTTTCTTTATTTTTTTTTTTTTAGACGGAATTATCTGGAGGGAAGAAGTCGAAGCCTTTTTTTATTATTAAACACATTCGAAACCACAATTAAATTTTTTCTTCGTCATGTCCTCTGCTGGGGCTCGAACCTGGGTGGTTTTTGTTGTTATGCCTGCGCTCTAATCACTACACCAATTACTATCAATTTTTGTGAGATATTAGCACTAAAGCCTTCAAAAACAAAGTTCCCAGACACTATGAGAAAAATATCTGCTTTAAACAAAAAAAGTAGTTTCAGTTATAATTGAAAAAAAGACCATTTGATTGATTCAGCCGTAACAAGTGAATCTCGGTTAAGTTAGATGGCGAATATTGGATCTTTAGAAAGCCACTTAATTTCGATCCTAACGCTAATTATAAAACTATATTTTATTGGGAAGTATACCCAATGAAATTTATTGTTTAGCTGACTTACAAAACATAAGTTGCTTTACATGCAAACAGGGTATTCATAACGTAGCAGTGCAAAACGTTAATAAGTGACATATCTGTTTTCAAAATATTCTAAAATGGCTTGCATCCTCTTTGATAAATCGTAAGAAATGTGTCATATTTAACAATTCAAAAGCTTAATATAACTAACCAACCTTCTTGAATTTACTACGAGGGTTTTTATGGGGATTGTCGCTGATTTGGTATGGCCTTTGATAGAGTTGATCATAGGAATTTGATTCATAAATTGGTACTGATTGGTATTCCTGATAGACTTCTTTGTTGGATAAACTCTTACCTTTCTTTTAGGACCCAGAAAGTTTTGTTTCGAAATGTATTGTCTAGGACCGTTTATGTTCCTTCCGAATTTTCACAGGATAGCCACTTGAGTCCGCTTTTGTTCTTGCTATTTTTAACGGTGTTTCTAACGTATTTTCTGACTGCAGTGTGATCGCTGATGATGTTAAATTATATTTAATTTCTAATGATGTTTTTGGTCGGACTGTTCTGCAACGGAGTATTATTGACGTCTTCGTTGATTGGTACAGAATAAAAGTGAATGGATCTCAGCCGGGGAAAATGTAAGCATATGGTTACATGGTTACGGTTATGGAGACCGTTACTATCTTTCTTAATCTGGGCGTGTTGTTTAATAGGAAACTTTCGATGACTGTCAGGCTCGGGCTGTTTTAGGTATTGTAAGAAGATGGTCTATGTAATTCACTGATCCTTATGTTACGAGACAGTTGTATATTTCGCTCGTTAAGCCGATTTTTAGAATATGCTTTGTTTGGAATCCTTATTATCGGTGTCATATTGAGTTGATTGTGTCCATGCAGAAACAGTTTTTGTTATTCTGCTTCCGTGGCTTAGACTGGAATTATGTTGATGGATTTCCTTTGTATGGGGCGGAGCCTAATTAAACTTTCAACACTAGAGTGTAGAAGAGCAGTTTTGGGTATTTGTTTTGCTTGCACCCTAGTTGCGGCTGATATTGATTCTGAGTTCTTACTTCTAATCCTGAATTTTACCATCCCTGTTCGATTTTCCCACTTCTATAGGATGAACTCGTTTCCTTTTTGTAGACTGTGCAATGATTACAATTTGCATTATGAGTTTATTGACTTCAACTGTGATGTTGGTAATATTAAATGGAGTTTGCTTCCTAACATTAATTTGTTAATTTTATAATGATCTAACTCCTTAACTGATTCATGTATATTTTTGTAAGCTTTAAGCATGTATGTATAGCAATTGTTTTTATGTTCAGCTTGTGATTAACTTCTGTAGCTGATATGTGTTCTGGTTGCCATAAGTTGTTTGCTTATATCCGCTATAGTTCGGACTGTAGTGTGTACGTGTCTCTACGACATGCTGACGAGCCCTCCGCGGTCAGATGAAGGTTGAACAGTTCGTTAACAAAATAGCGTCTGTTACAAATATCTCAGAGAAGCCATCTTGGTCCGCAACTGTTTTCAATATTCATCAATGATTTTCCAAATGTCAATAGACATAGCGTTGTTCTTTTAAGTGCTGACGATGTTAAACTTTTTAAGAGTATTGCTCAAAATGAGGACATCATTCTCCAACAAGGAGATCTGGATCAATTCCACAACTGGTGCTTCAGTAATGTAATGGTGCTAAATCTTTCAAAAATCTAAGTCTTTGACCTTCACTAGATATTAAATTCGGCACAATATACTATGAGCGTCAAAATTAAGTAAATAACCACATTCTCAGGAATTTAGTTCATGTTTCAATCTTCAAAAATACCCTGAATTTAAACATTTCGTATTTTTTAAGAGTGTATTTAAGGCATTACAAAAATCCATAAAAACAGTAACAAAATTCTTACAATAACCAAAGTTATATGATAGGAACGAAATTTGAGCTATTTTTTACGCGACAAAAAAAAATATAAGACAAAAACCTATGCCACAAAAAAGAATGACGTAGAAACACCTAAGAGGTGATAACATTATTGTTTAAAGTGCTATCGGGCACAAGAAGAATTATATTGTTACGTTCTTACCTTTTAAAAACGTTTATTTATGAGTTCATAGATTGTAGTTAAAGTAAAATAAATCTTGTATTTGTAATATCTTGTATTAATTCATATCCTTTATTCAATACAGTCTTGTGCACCAATAATTGAGACCTTTTATTTTCTCTGTTTACAACTTTGTAAACAACAAAAACTACTCGACAGATTTTTCTACCAGCCCGATCGTTGTCACAACTTAGGTTCGATTACAACCTTTTCAACCAGAGTTTATCCACGTTTAACTCTCTTTACTGAGTAAGATCCAACTAAGCTGGTTTTTACTTTACGTTTCACTTCACCTATAAACTGTCTTCACACCGAGTTCAAATCGAGAAACTCTACTCGCTCAGTTTACTTCAAACTCAGTGTACACCAAATAAACTGATTTCTGCCCGCATTACTGTGCTTCTTATATGACTGGGTAAACAACACTCCGAAAGCTCTCGAAGCTCTTGATATTTCCGGTGGATTCCATGTCTTTAATTTGTTTTTTTATTAGTGCGTACGAAACCATGTTCTTGCTGTTTGTTGTTGCTTGTTATTATGTGTAACTTGTTTTTTCTGTCTGTTTTTGTTGTAGCCGTTTTATTTTTGTTTACTTTATTTTCTGCTAATGTTTGTTGTTGTCTGTTTAGTTATTTGTAAACAGCACGTACAGTTGTTCTTGCAGCTTTTTTTATTCTTTTTAGCAATTTAATAAATGACAGGGGTGCCCAACCTGATTTTTGTAACAATATTTTGGTATTTTCGTAACTTGATGGAGAATAAGTAAACTTAAAGAATCATTGTATATTTCTCAAGCAGGTATATTTTAACCAATCACCCTCAATAATTTCGAATAGTGTGAAATCCTCTGTGAAATCCTCTAACAGATTCCAACATCAATACAATGTTGTTCATTTCCGAGATAGTTCAGATCATGATATAGATAATACAATAATTCTTAGTCTTTAGTCCTGTAATACGCGATTACGTGCCAGCAGTCAAAACGTGAGTAACCCATACGTTGTGACATACACATACAGATGCATATTTAACCCTTTAATTAAACCCGTAAAAAGCAAAATTGAATTCTCTCGTGGGTGTCTCTCATCACCATCTTAACCGTATCACGATAAATGTACCTTAGAAATGTCTAATATACGTTCACATCGAATGAATTCCTGAGATATCATTGGTTCTCCCCTTCATAATAGGGAATATCTGCTCTTACAATCCTGGGAGAACCTTAAGGAGTGTAGTCTGATGATTCGGATGCTCCCTTTGATGGCAATCCAGTAGGAACTGCTTTATGAGCAGGCCATTATGTTCCTTGACTGCCATGGTCTTTCATTCTTTGTGAAGGTGTTGTTCCGATGTCTTCTGTACGTAGCCGGTAATGGTCCTCAGTGCTGCATTTTAACATATCTGTAGATTTCCCCACTGTGTTGAGAGATCACATATGTGACGCGTAGATTACCACTAACCAGCCAATTTTCTTTTATGCAGCCAACAAGGTTTTTTTCTCAGTGCCTTGTTTCTACTTCGCATCTTGTTGCCAATTGCAGTGGCATGTGCCGGGGTCGGAAGGGAATGTCAAATGTGACTTAAAGGATTTTGGGGTAATTCGTTGTCAGAATTCTCGAGTCATCGACGCTTACATTAAGATCAAGCCTGACTTCTTTCGTCCATGTTTTAAATAGCGTGACCAAGGAATTGAAAGAAAAAATTTATCAAGTCCTTCGTATAGCGATATAGCACCTGCAGTCTAGCTAAGGACTGCCAACGCAGCAACACCAACAGTACAAGCATGTATTAGCTTTCTTATAAAGTGCATTGTGCAAGGGTTGAAATATTGGTTGTGGAGAAAAGGAAAGTGCGATAGAAAAACACGATTTGATCTTTTTAAATGACTTAGACTATGTCCGCATTATAGTCGTTCTAAAAACGACAATTTTACGTGCAGCCCTAGCTCTTTGAAGTCGCTGACGTTGCATTTAAGTTTTGATATTTTCAATAATTTTTACACGTTCATCCGGGGTAAAGAGATTCAAAAAAGTAGTATTTGTAGATATAATTTCACTTGAAATTTATTGTTTCAATAAAAAATAATGAAAACAAGAAACTAAATAGCACATAACAACCAGAGTTCAAGGCTGCTCTGCTACATCATAACAGTTCCTCTTTTGTAAAATCACTCTTCCAAATGCAATAACTGCTGCCAGTTGTGAAAAACCAATTACAGCCAAGTAGCACAACACATGAGTGCAAGTGTGCGTGTATGTATGGATTGATTTATTGCATGTAATTAATGAAAATGTAATTTACTCACACATGCATACGACTTCATACAGTTGCATATGCGAATGAACATACCTACTGTAACAGTCCGTTGTGCTATAAATGATGTAAAAAATAAAATAAATTTTGTAGCCATTTCTGTCTACATATTTCAATTCACCCCTATACCTTTTCAAAAGGGAAAGAATAAAAGGATCAAAAAAAATTTAAATATTTCCTTTGTATGCTGTAAGCATTACAATAAAGAAAATATTTTAATTTTTTCCTATTGTTTTGTATTTTAAAATGTGGAACAAATAATAACAAAAAACAATTTTCAAAATTGTAATAATAACGTTTATGATATAAAATAACGAATAACAATAATACGTAATAGATTGTATGTATAAAAGAAAATATTAAAAAAAAGAAAAAAAACTAATAATAATGAGATTCAGCAATAATATGAGTTTAGCCAGGCAGCCAGCCAGTCAGTCGGTTGGTAGAAAAACTCTCTTGCGCTTTTATCAATGTGAATATCATTAAAATTGTACGACTTAAATTATGGGAGTAAAAACTAGGGTGACCAGCTAAAACTGAAAGAACCAACTGAAATCAGCCAAACAGAATAGCAGTGTGGGATAAAAATTTCAATGCTAAAGTAAAGGTTACCACCAATTAGCAAGGATCTTCACCACTACGCAAAATCATATGGAGGAAGCTACAGTGGATTAATCATCTATTTAGCACGAAAGATTAAATTGATTAAAGAAACTGAAACAAAGCAGTAGAGGAGAAAAAAAAAACTTGAAACTATATTAGTGTATGGCATGGTCCAATATGCAAGCAATGCAAGCGTACGATATTATCATTAAGCACTGGCTACAATATGTCCAGTATTTATTAACAAAACTCGCATGCCTGTGGTAACCATCTGATTTTTCTTTTTTACTACGATTAGTGTTCACTTTTTGGAAAGTAAACACTCATACCCAGTCATAAGCAATACTATGAAGTGATAATACTGTTGAAAATTTTCAGATGGTCAGATGGTCTGCGATTGAACCGAGGACCTCTTGGTGGATAGATGAGTGTCTTACCTATAGGTTTGACAGATAGCCATTAAGAGAGTTATGCCGAGATCGAAGCAAATGATAAACTGAAGGCCCAGCCAAGTTCTCTCAGTTTCCGCCGAATGTGAATGGCCTGGCGTTGTTGTGATGGAACACACCACCTTTTCTGTTGATCAATTCTGACAGTTTTAATTCAATTTTTTGCGTCAATATCGTTAATTTTTGACAATAGAGATCAAAATCAATCGTTTAACCAGGTTGTAGAAGCACATTATGAGCAATTCCTTTCCAATCCCACCAGACACTAAGCACTACCTTTCATGATGTCAATCCTAGTTTTGCCACGGTCTCGAAGTATCACCTAACTTCGTCCATAAAATTTTATGCGCTTTATTGTCGTACATGATCCACTTTTTATCGCCTGTGATCATTCGAACCTTTCGAACGAGCTATAGTACAGAACAATGCAGATAATAATACATTTTAGAGCAAGGGTGGCCGAAAAGAGAAATGAATTTATGATGTGTGCATTGAAGAAAAATACTAAAAAGGTAAACAACAACACAACTAAACAATTTTAATGTTCACAGTGACATACGTGCTCTTTCATAAACATCTATCAAACAACTGAATGAAGTTGTTGTTTAATTGTTATTATCTATTCGCTTTCGTTCGGTTTTACACGTATAAGAAGTAAATAACTCTCAGCCATATAGTCCACACGAATGGTTATCTGGTCATATACGGAGCCATCTACTGACAATTTATAAACAATATTTATCGAACACCGATACCGACTGTCAGTATTTTTTTCATAATCAAAGGTTTTTCTACAAATGTCAAGAATTTTGCTTTATTGAATCTGGCAACCCTACTAACCTATCATACCACAGCGTTCATGAATTAAACGCGTGCTCCTGCTTCTTAGGCTTGTATCTAATCAACGCGTAATCTAATCTATTAATATCCTTAATGTCTCTAGTATACTGGTCACCTGAGATAAAGTCCTAACAACAGTGTAGTACCCATATGTTGGTGGGGGGTTGATGTTACACCATCGATAACATTAGTTACAATGCAATTTATGGTTCAATAAATAGCTCTATTAAGGTCACAGCAATCAAATACACTTCCAAAGAATATATAATCAATCAGGGAGAATAAAACTAAGCTTCTGGTGATCCCTATAACGAAAGCACTAAAATAAGATCTCTGATTAGAATGCAAGTCGAAAAATGGTTACCAAGAGTCTAACTGTCTTGCGATTTAAGAAGGCTTATATCGCTCTATACCGAGAACCAATGGCTTAAAAATATTTTTTTTTCTTTGTCATTCTAAAATAATAAAAATAATACGAGTTTGTGACTAAAATGTCACTACCAATACTGCAATCATTATTGGCACTTGAATTACAATTTAGAGCTACACGATCTAGATGAAGTACAGGCTTCATAACCAACAGACTAGGCAACTCCATAAAGAACAAATAGCTAAGCTATAAAGTGCACTGAGCAAAAATCTTCTTAATTGTGGCTACCGGTAGCAGAATCTAGTTTAAAATCGAAAGTCACTTTCTTAGGACACTTACATAACTAGATATAGATAACCCGGCAACTCTATTTTAACAGCCAAAACCACGGTTGTTAAAGTTAACAAAAAGTATGTTCAAGCATTGGTGCTGCGACGTATACTGAAACAATTGTAGCCTTGTCTTGACACTGCGGCAGAACAAGTTCAATGGCAACATAAGTATCTGTTTAAAATATTGTTGCAATCTGGTCATCTGACTAATATCAGTAGGCATTTATCACGTTATTCAATTATAATATTTTTGAGTAGAACTTAACCTTTAGTAACGTCAGCAATGAAATGAGTGCTTTGTTGCAGCAACATTAATAGCTTTTTTTTTCTTTTGATAATAAATTTTAAAATGAAGTAAAATGTTTTTTTTTTTTTTGTATGAATAATGGCTAATAGTTTCCTTTTGTTATGATTTAAAAAGGGGCAAATCGATTACATGACTCTGGTCATTAAATTTAAGCACGACATGCTTTTATTACTGCATTAACTCCTAAATCTGTTGCACAACAGAAAAATAACTCAATTTAAAATATGAAAAAAGTAGTATATTTCGTATTATACTTTTATTTATTAAATATGAAAAATGTCATTTAATTGTTTACAACATAAAATTGCATCCAATTTAATATGAAACGTGATTTGACCCATTTGCGTATTTGGTCGCACATATTTCTTTCATCAGTTACTTTTCAGAATTTTATCATGACAAACATTGTCAAAATTGATAATAAATCACCATAACTGGCAGCTGTGCTTGTAAGCATGCAAATATCATGTTTTATAGCTCAGGCGATATTAGCGATCGAGAATGGACGGTGGCTAAGTAGTTTCAACAGCTTGTTGTTTGATCCAAGCAACACTTCACTGCACGTGAAATATATTTCAGATAGATATCATGCTTAAAATGTCATCTAAGTGGCATGTTTTCCTCTGTAATTGTAGTCATTGTGTTCAAAAATATTTTCTTCTAAGCGTACTCATACCTCATACCTAATAGGTCATTCAATAAGTCCGTGGGATGACACATAGATGGGCGTTACAATAACTTTCCCTATATGACGTTTATTTAGTAGTAACCATCAAACGATAGGTGTGGAAATTTGACAGCAAACTTCCTATTGATTCGTGAGTTATACCATTTTGTGTGAATTTGTTATTGAAAAAAAATGGAAAAAAGTGAATTTCGAGTTTTGATAAAACATTGCTTTTTGATGAAAAAGGACAAAAAAAAATACAGTGAAAAACACACAATGGCTTGATTAACGTTATCCGAACTCTGCTTCATCCAGACAAATGGTAGAAAAGTAGTTTGCTGAATTTAAACTTGGTCGTACCAGCGAAAATGAGGCTGTTATTCTAGAAAACATCAAAAGCATCCACAAACTGTTAATGAACAATCACAAATTGAAGGTGTGTGTACGAGCTAGCTGACATTGTAAACACGAACACTTATAAAGCGTGTTTTTTATAGAGGTATAGAACTTTAAGTTGGCATTACTTTTCAAGATGGCGACCGATTTAACAGCTGTCAAGTGATTTATTCTCAGTTTGGTTTGGCAATTCATCATGAATAGACTCACGCCCGGCGTAGATTCGTCGAATGGGCCCAAAACGAGATTACCGTTGTTCCCGATTTTCATAAGCGAACTTTGTTTAGCGATGAAGCGCACTTCTGGGTTGAATGGATACGTCAACAAACGAAACTGTCGCATTTGGACTGCAGGTCATCCTCAAGTGTATGTGGAAACACCGTTACATCCTGAAAAACTGACTGTTTGGTGCTCTTTATGGGCTGGTGGAATCATTGGTCCGTCTTTTTTCAAAAACGATGGTGGCCAGAACGTTACAGTCAATGGTGATCGGTATAGAGCCATGATTTCTAACTTTTGCATTCCTTTATTGAATAACCATGATGTCCAGGAGATGTGGTCTCTACAAGACTGCGCAACATGTCACACAGCTCGTGCAACAAAAGATTTATTGAAAGACACGTTTGGTGACCGCCTAATTTCACGTTTTGGACCTGTGAATTGGCCTTCAAGATCTTGTGATTTAACACCGCTAGACTACTTTCTGTGGGACTATGTAAAGTCAATGGTCTACGCGGTAAAGCCACAAACGCTTGACAATTTGGAAGACAACATTCGCCGTATTATTGCCGGTATACGGCCACAAATTTTTGAAAAAGTCATCGAAAATTGGACGTCCAGATTGGACTACATCCGCGCCAGCCGTGGCGGTCATATGCCAGAAATCATATTTAAAATGTAATGCCACAAGATTATCTTTCGGATAAATAAAACTCATGTCAATCGAATAATCCATCGTTGTTTTATTGCAACTTAAAATTCTATACCTCTATAAAAAAAAACACCCCTTGTAATCGAAAGCTGTGTTCAAAGTGGATGCACGTGAGCTCACAAATCGAGCCAGAAATCGATGAAAACGATGGCAATATTGAATTAGTTATACTTTGAATTGCTTACCCAGTCACCGTATTCTCCAGATTTAGGACACAGATCTATAGAGAATGCTTGCTGGAAAGAATTTAAAGTTCAGTGATGAAGTAATCGCTGACACTCAGGCCTATTTTGACAAGAAAGAGAAATCGTGCCACAAAAATGGTATCGAAGAGTTAGAAAATCGCTGTACTCCCTTGAAGACATCGAATAACAAAATCGAGTTTTGTCTAAATTTTGTTTTTTTTCGTACTTGTCCTAAGGACTTATTAAATGGTCTGTTATGCCCAAGCAAAATAAAGTTTGGGACCACAAGTTCTTTTTCGATACGCGTGGCTTATGTTGTACAACACGTCAAAGCAATTGTTGTTTTCATTGTTTCTTCTTTTTATAGTTGGCGAGTGCCATGGATAGCCACTAAGTACTTTAATTTTATTGTGAATAAAATAAATATTTACCCATCGATTTCGATGAGTTATGCTTTATTTTATTGTGAATAAAATAAATATTTACCCATCGATTTCGATGAGTTATGCTTTATTTTATTTCTATTATATGCAGATCTAGGAATAAATAAAGTGTCCGCCAAATAATTTTTTTCTGAATAGTTTCTCAAATTTCCTTTTTTATTTGAAAGTACAACCCTTCCGGTTAATAATAGAAAATAATTTCGTTCAAATGGCTGCCTCGGCTGGCCACGCAGTAGCCTACACGATCGGTCCAATTTTTAAGCACATTATCGATTGTGTGTAGCTGTATTTCACCAAAGGTTTCACGAATATTGTCCTTTAAAGCGTCAATTGTCTCTGGCGTAACACTTATGTATCTTTGACGGCACCCCACAAATAATAGACCAACGGTGTCAAATCGCAGCTCCGAGGTGGCCATACGACATCAGCTCTGCGGCTGATAATGCGATCTTCAAAAACAGGGCGCAAAACATCGTCTATAGCTTCGGCTGTGTGGCACATAGCGCCGTCCTGTTGAAAGCAAATGTTGCTAATATCCTCCTCTTCAATTTTTGTGAACAAAAATCCGTTCAACATGGCCAGATAACGATCGCCATTGACTGTAACGGCCACTCCTTGCCTCACTTGAAACTAGTATTCTTCAGAATTTTTTAACCGCCTTACTTTTCCGCGGGGAAGTAAAAACTTTTGGTCATTCGTTAAAAGGCTAAGGAACAACGCTAGTTCGGTTCCTGCTCTTATAAAGAATGACCACTCATTCACGAACCCGGTTGAAAAAGCAAACCTTTTGGCCGAAAAGTTTGCAAGTAATTCTCATTTGCCGGAGAGCGTTTAACCACTGCCCGAACTTGAAAGAGTATCAGTAACTATGCCTGGTATATTCTTTCGAGCTCGTGCTGTAAAAAGGGTTCTTGCAAATCTCAACGTTAACAAGTCTTCTGGGCCGGATGGCATAGCACTGATCCTGAAGCAGTGCTCTTCGACGCTTGCGCGTCCATTAGCTCACCTTTTCAGTGCGTCATATCGCGCCGGTATTTTTCCATCTTGCTGGAAGGTTGCTAATGTAACGCCAATCCCCAAAAAGGGCGAGGCTAGTATTAATTCCCAAAAATCATATATTTTTACGTAGTACTCGTATTTCTCGTAGAGCCCATCCCTTTGTGTTTGATTGTCCAGTAAATCGCACAACGCATTATAGGCAGAATTCGTTCTTTGGTCGCACTGTTCGGTTGTGGAATAATCTTCCAGCGAAAGTATTTCCTGCCACTTACGACATGAGTTAATTGAAATTTAACGTCCATAAACACTACTCCCTCTGTCCTCCTTCCAATAACCTATTTTCCTAGTACCAGCACAATGCACTGCATGAGTAGGGGCCATCCCCTGGGTGCTAGTCTTATATAAAAAAAAAAATGGCTTAAGGAAATCGAAGCAATAATTTCAAAGTTATCATAAAACGTATGAAGCAGCCTCTTCAGAAATCTCACATTTTTGAAAAAAATTCTCAAAAAAAACTTATCCATAGAATCTGAAATGCTGATGGTTTTTGAAGTTAGGTGATCATATCGTTTCAAAAAAATATATTTAATATCAAAGGTATGTTTTTGTTGTTGTATAGTGTTACTTAAAAACAGTTTCAGCAGGTTTTATATTTAGAGTCGACTCTAACGCCAAAAGTATACCTTAAGTTTTCTAGAGTCGACTTTTAGAAAACACCGAGTTTTGTTCCCTTAAAGTATACTTTATTTTTGACTATGAATATGAGACATATTCTTTTCAAAATGTGAAATTTGAAATATTTGTATGAATATTTTTTTGTACTTATTTCCCTGTTTTCTTTATTTATTTATTTTATTTATTTACCTTCTAAAACTGCTATTGTTCTGTTGCTTCTCAAGCGTAACATGGTTACATTTGGCTCTTATGTTTACGGTTGATGTGAGAACAGCTGGAAGTCTAACCGTGCGTAGGTAAGTGAGTAAAATGGTGTGAGTGCAAGCGTGTGTTTCTAAAATGTTTTTCTTGTACTAACAGTTTCGTTTATTTATTTGCATTTAAAAACAACTCATGCTTGCCTGTCTGTTTGTCTGTCTGTGTGCTTACTTTTCTCAATTTTCTTGCCATTTTCTAATATTTTCTAATGGTAGTTTCTCTTGTGTTTTTGTGTTTTGTTTTTGAGTATTTTATCAAGAAATTTTAATTTTAGAGGCATAATAATGCACTTACCTTACCTGTTTATTTATTAGCATTAGAAAATGTTGTGCTATGTTTTTGGTAATAATGCTGCCATTTGTGGCACCTCTAGCTCATTTGAATCCAACTATAAATTTAAAGAAACCTTAAAGACTAGAATAAAATTGCCAGGGTTACAATAGGGCACAATATTTGGTAATTCTGTATTTTTCTCTGTTTCATTTTAGGGATAAAATAGGTGAACCTTTAAAAAGCAGTATTTAAATAAAATCTATTAAAATATTTTTTTTTTTTACTTTCAACCCATTATTCTATGAAATTTGTCTGCTTGTAATAGTTTAGTTCATTCATTCATTAATTCTTGTGAGGCTTTTGGTAGGCAAACTTCTACGTGCCTGTAACACCTCTAACGCCACCTTTTTATTTTCGTCAATACAAAGTGATGCGTTTTCCCTTTCGGAGAACTTGTTAACATCACGTTTTCCAATGAACTAAAGGTGGCTGTAACAACCATTTACTACTACTCGTATATGTTCTCTAATGCTTACAGAAAAAACAACAACATTTTGTTGATGTATGATGCAGCAGTTAATGCTGCAACATTTGTATCACTTTTGTGTGTATTTTTGCAAACACTTCGGGGTGTTGTCAGAACAACAACACGTTAATCTATAAATTTGTCTATACAAGTCGTTTTCTCTACTAAAGAGTTGTGTTTTTGATGGTCATGGTTACTATTCAGTAGCATTTACAACAAGGTAGACATTTGCAGCATGTTTTTAGCAACAATTCGGAGTAATTTGTAGCCATGAGATAGAAAAGAGAATTTTGTAGTAAATTATTAGTAAACATCTTGCTAAGCGACTAAAATGTTGCTTAAAAAGTGTGCTTGGAATGCAATGTGTTAACTAACACAAATATACTGATAAAAGGAGTTTACTTTTTAGCAATAAAATATTCACCGAAAATGTTTAGCAACAATTTGTTAAATGAATCTTAAGCTGCATGAAAATGTATATCACTGCTATGTCCTTTGTTCATTAAATACATTTTTTATTTTGAATTTTTTTTTGTCAGCAACAGTTATTTTTGTATAATTTTAAGTGAAATTAATTTGTCATTTTTTTTTTTACTTTTCTTATAAGTAGTAAAAGACCTAAAAATTTAACAAAATTAAGAGTTTGCAAAAGAAATTCATGTTAAACATGTGGTTTAACTATGGAAGTTTTAATAAGCGTGGAAGTAGTTGCCGGTCTATGGAAATCTTGTTGTTTTCTATGCTTGTTAGCATCGCAGTTCGCGAAAGAAGATAGTTTTCATTACAATTTGCCTTCACGTCACTCGTTCTAACTGATTGTTGGTTCCAGGCAATGTTATTTTACACTTCCAGTCTCATGTCTAGCTGCCCTTCAAGAATTCTCAACCTTGAATTTTGAGTTCCCCTTTCTTCCGCTAAAGTTTATCTCTTTAGAGGTCGGAGTTGACAGCACTAACTAAATCATCATCATAAACAAACTTAGTGTTTAATAAGATAAAGATTAAGCACTCCATCGACATTGTGTGCCTCTGTTGACCCGCCTGTTGGTCCGCCAGACCATCTGTAAAAGAAAAGCATCTCATAACATTAGTTAGCAGCTGGTTGTGAGCATTACTACTATAGAAAACTTATCTAATGCATTTGTCGTTTGCAGCCGGATTTAGAATGTAGGTTCCTTTCCAGGAGTAACAATAGAATCGGGTACAGCCCATTGACTGAGAGAAGTCCCCGCTATACTTTATGGAATGTTATGAGAATTATTATTATTACACTGTCGATATTACATTGGAGAAAGACTAAGTCATCCAAAATCATCTTCGTTTTCAGTGAAAGCTTAGAAGTAAACCATTTATTAAATAATTCTTGACCATATATTGGCACTCAGTCCTTTGCCTACTTAAAATGGTTGAATTTTTTTGTCAAAACTTGAGGCCGTATATCTAATTGGTTAAGAATGTTGCTCATTAGCCGTTTATAGTCATTGCATAACTGTCGAGTTTTTCGTTTACTTGAGGCCGTATAAGATCCAATTGGTTAAGAAGATTAAAGTTAATATTCATAGACAAAGCAATTTTGAAGCTCGCTGGGCTTCATATTATTTGGAAGAAGATTTCAATTCAGGTCAAAGGAAAATAAAAAATTATTTCGAAATGAGGTGCATTTTTGGATGTTAACTTTTATATGGGCAGAATCCAAACCATGTCATAATTATGTCCTGGCAAGTCTGAATGAGTAACATAAGTATGGCCACATTGGTTGGCTGTCAACCTAATATAGGGTCCGCCAAATACTTTTTTTTAAAACAGGGAGTGTAGCTTCGGCTGTATGGCACGTAGCGCCGTCCTGTTGAAACCAAATGTTGCTAATATCCTCCTCTTCAATTCTTGTGAACAAAAATTCGTTCAACATGGCCTGATAACGATCGCTATTGACTGTAACGGCCACTCCTTCCTCATTTTCGAATTATGCCTCTGGACCAGAATCCGCACCAAACAGTGACTCGTCTTGGGTGTATCGGCTATTCAATGTATGCGTGCGGGTTTTCTGTGTCCCAAATGCGACAATTTTGCTTGTTTACATACCCGCCAAAATCAAAAGATGATGAAGAAAGCGTATACACAACCATATTCTTTCAGCGGAAGGATAAAACTAATTATCTGTCACATCAGACATGAGCTAAGTGTTACCATTCACAAAATAAGCACCAGTTGAAAAAAAAAACGTTAGATGGCGGACCCGTTAACTGGTAGTTCAGATATTTCTTTTGACAGATTGAAATCTCTGCTGAGGTCATCATAGTTGATATCTTACTGATACATATTCATAATCAGTGTTATCCTCAGTCAACGAAGTAGTTTTTGAGTTCTCTTCAAACCAATTGACATTTTTCTCTACTTCGGTAGTTTTTCTCGTCGTTCATAATTTTGAGCTGGCAACCCTGCTTTATTTGACAACCGATTTTGTAGCTGATAATTGCTTTTTGTTTCGTTTGCGATAGACTTACACCAAGGGAGCGGTAGCAAGTAGTTGAAATTTTTGAACTGAATTTCCATTCCTAAATTCGTTCACCGATGAAGCCTATTTTTTCTACGTAAATGAGCCGAATTTTTGTATTTGAAGTGACGATAATCCACAATCTTTTGTGAAAACACTATTACATTTACAGAAAATTGTTTTTTGGTGCGCTTTATGAGCTGGCGGTGTCATTAATCCATATGACTTCAAAAACGATGATGGTGAACAGTGTAGGGACATGACTAGAAATTTTTCTGTATCTGAACTCACTGGCATTAATATTGCCGACATTTGTATTGAGCTACATGCCACAAAGCATGCGTTACAATTGATTTACTCTATGAAACTTTTGATGAAAAAGTAATTTCATGTAATGGTGCAATTAATTGGCCCTCAAGATCTTGTGATTTTGATCCATTGGATTATTTTCTTTGCGGTTATGTAAAGTTACTTATCTACGTTGATAAACCAGAGACAATTGGAAACCTAGAAATCAATTGTCGAAGAGTTATTGGCGAAATACAGCGAAAATTACGTTGATAAACCAGAGACAATTGGAAACCTAGAAATCAATTGTCGAAGAGTTATTGGCGAAATACAGTGAAAATTTTGTGAAAATTGTTATTCGAGATTGCTCCTTGGCCGAAATCAGATTTGAGTATTATTGTCTAAATGTTAAAAGCCCCTTTCATTGATATATTATATTAGAATTTTTTTGCTGTGTTTTATTATGATTTAAACTCCTGTAACTTCAAAACAACGTTGAAAACCTCTTCATACCAACGATAAGTTTCTATTTAAGATTTTGAATTTTTTAAAATACAATAAGAACTGATTGAATATTTAAATTCGTCATCCCAAATAAACTCCAAATCAGGAATAAATTCCTTATCACCAGTACATAAAAAAAAAAAATTTTTTTTTGTTAAGGTCCTCGTAATGAAAAGCGTGTCGACAAAGGACAGAGAACTTGTTCCCCAAAATATATTCACACAGTAGTCCTCAGTTTTGTAAACAAATGAAGGATTAACTAGTGAATTGCATGACACATTTAAAAAAGAAACTTTCTTGCTAAAGCCGCACTTCTTTTTGTGGAAGTTGGTTTACAAATCGCTTATAATATTGTAACAAAGTTTTCTTAAGCATGAGCAAAAGCAAACAAAAAGTTGTTCCAACAAAGCTGGAATTAATTTAATAATTCTCTTCTTTCTTTCTCTTTAGCGAAATTACACTTAATAAATTCACTTTTGCTTTATAGGCAATTTCATCGTTTTTAACAGCCATTAATAAAACGCTTCAGAGGGGCTTCTAATTATTTCGTCAAGGTGATAAGGGCAATTAAATTTTTTAATAATTTCCGCCTACATAGCTTGATTAAGAGGCCAACTAAGAGATATGTATGTATGTATGTATATTTGAATGAGCGTGCGTTGTCATGTCATAAAATATTAACAATCATACGTCTGGGTATACGAACCATACAACTACAAACTTAGCAAATATTCTCAATAACGAATGCTTTTAAAAGCATGAATATTGCTTATAAATGAGGGAAACAAATAAACACGTTGACTTGCTACAAAAGGTATTTGATTAAAATTTGTAAATATTTATTAAACGAATATTATAATGAAAAAGTCAATGACATTTTATGTCATTACTAAACAGATTGAATACGACTATAGGAAAAAAAAATTTTTTTTTGAAGACATATATGGTATATAAGTATTTGTATGTTAAGCAGGAATAAAAATTATATTAAATTAATGAACAACATTATACATTTCTTCCACGTTTTTTAAAACCATAGTAAACAATTTAAAATAATTTCATTTGAATGCTATTTCTGAAAAATATGAGCTCCTAAGAACATACAAATGCCATTTATATTGATAAAATTCATATGAAATCAGCTTCAAATACCATGACAGCTGTTTATCTGGATTAAACACCAGACACTTATGAACGGTATCTTTATATTTCAATGGAACTGATTATTCTGAATAATCGAGAAGCTGTTAAATGTCAAATTGTTTTATATATTAAATGTTGATATTGGCAAAATATTTAATTTTTTTCCTAAATTAGAGCTTAAGATACAATGAAAGTAATTAATTATTTTTAGTCCCAAACCTATTGCGTTACATCACCGGTGCAATCACCGATGCTATGAGTTTCGCTCTATAAGCTGGTCTGGAGACAATGCTGAGCGTACCACCTGTGGATATTTTTGTCAATTGTGTTTCGGCAAAGCCTGCATTTAGACTCAGGGAGTCGGAAGAACTGAAGAACCATCCTACAGAAAGTGCGCCGGATAGATTGGGCGATGCGTACTTTTAATTTCAGTAGATCATATCAGGGCAGAATACCTTCTATGTATAAGTTTGCTGCTGCATCTGGCCTTCGAGACGGCACAATCGCGGTCTATATCGATAGTTCAAAGACGAAAACGGGTGCAGACTGGGGTTTTTACTCTGAGGACCTGAAACTCAGGATCTTTCTCAGACTACCCGATGATTTCACTGTTTTTCAGGCGGAGGACTGTGCTATAGATAGGGCCGCTAGACGTTTCCACGACTCGGGAGAAGAATCAAAAACAAAAGAACTTAAAAATAAAATTCGGAATGCAAACCCCGTCGAAATGCATCAGAACGAGTTGAAAACGAACAATTCATTTTAGTAAATGTGGTTTGTGTGTGGTATTCATTTGTTAGTATACACAAAATATACTTACATACACACATACGAATGTATGATATTACTCATTTAATCTCACGCAAGCAACAAGCATTAAATGTATCGCTCGTTATCAATTCTTTTTTGCTTAATTTTAATGCATTCGCAGTATAAAATTCGTGCTCGCGAGTTAAAGAACAAAACTCGTAAGAACAAATTAAAAAAGTCAAGTACAAAATATATTGAGCAAAAAATATGATTCGTGCTCACGAATTGAAAAATAAAACTCGCAAAATAAATCTGCTCACGAGCTGTGTTTTTACGTACTATGCCTTTTAGGAATTTGCCTTACATTGGCAACTTTTCAACAAGATGGGAAAATATCCGAGCGATATGACGCACTGAGAAGGTGAGCTAATGGACGCAAAGGGACCTGCTTCAAGACCAGCGCTGGAACGCCATCCGACCCAGAAGACTTCTTAGCGCTGAGATTGGCAAGAAATATTTAAGCTGCACGGGCTCAAAAGAATAAACTAGGCATAGTCACGAAGTATGAACATTGAAATCGTCAGCAATAACAAATTCACCATACGGATAATTCGCAACAATACTCAACATGGAACCAGAAAGAGAGTAAAAGCCAGATATGGTAACCTCCCTTCTCTACCATATCGTTGGTCGAACATTGATGTTTTAAATAGTGGAGAGAATAGGTAAATAAGGTCTTACTAAAAGTACTTAAGGACTTTTCGTATAATTTACTTTTTTCTGCAACTTAAATTTCCCACTCTTTCGCTTTATTAATGTCATTGACTTGTGATATATGTATTAACACATAACAAGCTGTCTTCAACATCATCATTAACATCCTCATCATGACGTAAATAAAATTTATTGGAAGATATTATGTCATGTGTCAATCAACTGATGGTTGCCAATTTAGTAATCCATTAGACTTTAATTTGATTTGTTTATTTTTTTTTTTTTTTTTATTATTTGCATTACAAAAACATGCAATTTTTCCCTTATAAACATTTGAGTTTATAAATCGTATAGAAATGTTTATATAGAAAAAACTAAAAGCAGAGTTTAGATTCAATGTTTCTTCAGCATTTCCATTAGCAACATTTTTTTAATTTTCAAATACTTCTCAACCAGGGCTGCCAGATGAAATTTGCCGAAAATCGTTTTTAAAATATCTCCATTTCACTTTCGGAAAATTGTCAAGGAAATCGTATTAAAAAAAACAAGCAAGTTTTTAGTTTTTTAAATTTTTAGTACCAGTAAAGTACATTTATATAAAAAATAACACATTTTTAATGCGTTCTTATAGCTGTTTAGGAATGAATGACATATTTGCCAAACCGATTAACTTCTCTTTTAGAATTTTGTTAGATAGTAAAGCCCAGTACTCTGTTTAAATTTGTTAAAAATGTTGATCAACATTCTTGTTTTTTAGTACGAAGAAATTGACATGCAACCAATATCTAGCAATTTTTCACAATTAGTCGCTTTTGTGCCTCAAAATATGCTACATGATTTTACATTTGTAAACAAAAGCCATATGTTTTCTCCAACAACATAACATGCTAAGCGATCATCAATATGGCTTTCGTAAGGGCCGTTTAACTGGCGACCTGCTGGCGGTACTCTCCGAGAGGTAGAACAAATCCATTCATATTTTGGTGAGAGCAAAGTTGTGGCTCTAGATACTTCTAAGGCATTTAATAGAATTTGGCATGAGACGCTAGTATCCATAGTTACTGCCTTTGGTGTTGGTAGTCATTTCTCTCGATTTATATCGAGATCGAGATCGCTCTATAAGAGTGGTTATATATGGGATCTCATCCGACGAGTTCAGGATAAATTCATGGGTACCGGAAGGCTCTGTTCTTTCTCCTACGCTGTTTTTAGTATTTCTTAACGACTTTCATCTTCTTACTTCCAATCCTATATTTTATTTCGTAGACGACAGCAACATTTGTCATTCATATTCTTTTGACTGCAGCCGAGCATTTTGGAGACTGGGGCGAAAAGCCGAAATATGAATAACACACATACAAGTGACTTGGCGAAAACCTCCGAGGGGGGACGTGCAAATCAAGTCGATTTTAATGCGCGTAAGACCCAATGTTGTTTCTTGACACACAGACATGGTGGTGTAGTGACGTCTGTAACTATGGATAATGTAGATGTTGAGGATTCAAATGCTCTTGTTGTTCTGGGTATAAAGATTCATTGTGATGTACGTTGGAAAGATCACATTTCCAATGTGTCGAAAGAAGCATTAAAGTGCCTTGGTTTTTTACGACGATGCAAGAAATACTACACTCCATCTAATCTTATCAACATTTACAAGACCTATATCCGACCCAAAATGGAATACAACTCTCATGTATGAGCCGGTGCTTCTTAAACTATTTTGGGGTTTCTCAACCGCATACAGGAGAGAGCGAAGATGCTTAATAATGACGGTACTGTAGTCAACTCTATCGATTCCTTGGCATATCATCGAAATGTTGTGATGTTCATTGTTCTATCGGTACTATAACAGAATGTGTACTAACGAAATAAAGCATTTGGTTCCACATAATCATATATTTTTACGCAGTTCTCGTTTTTCCAGTAGAGCACATGCCTTTGTAGTTAATTATCTGATGAATCGCCGGACTTTTCATTTGTGGTACGATCTTCTTGAGAAAGTCTTTCCTGTCACTTACTACTACCTACTCCCTTTTTCCTACTTCCCACAACCTATTTTCCTAGTACCAGCACAATGCACTGCATAGGTAGGGGTCATCTCTTGAGTGCTGGCCTTAAGATAAAAAAAATACAGTCGAACTTCCCTATAATGAATCTTGATGGGACCAGAAAATCACTTCATTATACAGAAATTATATTTTCCCCCACTTTTTATTTAAAATAATTGGGAATATTAGTTTCGGTTACACTTTTCCATTTTTCTTTCACATCAAAACCTTGTAATACCAAATAACACAACCATTATACATATAAAAATTATATTTTTTTCCATTTTTATTTAAAATAATCAGGTATTTTAGTTTGGATTACAATCTTCCATTTCTCTTCCTCAACAAAACCTTCTAATACATTAAGAGATTTAAATACATTAGTCGGCACGTTACTCCTCATCACCACAAAAGTTCGAAGTACATCTATTGATGAAGAAACGTGCTCTAATGTAGGTATCGTCTTATTGACGTCAACCAATTCTTCACCGGCCGGTTCTTCTTCATCGTTATCTGACGCTATAAATGTAAAATTAATGTACATCACACATTTGTTTGGCATTAGGATTAAGATATGTATGTATGCACACAAAACTAATAAATAAATATGTATGTACCTGCCATAACAGAAACTCCACGAGTTTCCAGATCACTGACGAGAATATCCTCATCAGATGGGATGCCCATGGTCTGCACATCAATATCAACATTGACATAATCTTTAAATGGTGCATCAACTTTCGTTACTTCCCTAAATGAAGCCTGTAGAGCAGCCAAGTCAGCTAACGGAAGAAAGTCTTCCTCATCCCAATGAGTCCGCACGCCATCTTTCGAAAATCCTGTCCTTCTGAAACAATTCGCAATTGTGTTATTGTAGTTATAATTTAGGTGCCTAAGATAACAAAAATTAAATGTTTTACTCCGAATAAATCTATTAGTAATACAGGAGTCCTTAATTGCCTCGACAAGAAAATTTTGCTTAGATTTCGAGTGCACTGTATGTAAATTTATGCACCACGTATTTAATAGTGTATGCGTCACTGTGGTATGTTAGGTAAGAACCCACCTTTCAAGCCAGAAGTCGTCGGTTCAATCCCAAGCGAGACCATCTGACAATTTTCAATAGCAATATCACCTCACAACATAACTAGCGACTATTCACGTGTATAACTAATATATCTGCCATCCGAAACCGGTGTTTGTGGGTTTGTGGGCTTTCAATGAGTCTCCATTTATAAAATCAATTTGCAGGAGATAAGAAAAGGCCATTTTTGTGAGTGAGAGTGCATATCTTTTTCGATCTACATTGGTTTTAACTTTCCTTGTAGACGTTAAAGGTTGTCATAAGTATATACAGAAATAATTAAATTTATACAAACAGTTAAAGGACATATTTTTAATAAAAAAAATATTTAAAGTAACCGGTTATTCGTGTTAAATTAAGCGGTTTATTCGGTATTCGAAAAATGAAGATTTTGAAAAAGCCGTATTCGACCCAAATCAAAAAAAAAACGTTAAAATCGGTCGAATAATAACCGTCCGATATCTCTAATAAATTCTATAAAAAAAAACTACTAAACATTTTCTCAAATTTCTTCTTTTATTTGAAAGTACAATCCTTCTGGTTAATAATGGAAAATAATTTCATTCAAATGGCTGCCTCGGCTGGCCATGCAGTAGCCTACACGATCAGTCCAATTTTTAAGCACATTATCGATTGTGTGCAGCTGTATTTCACCAATGGCTTCACGAATATTGTTCTTTAAAGCGTCAATTGTCTCTGGCTTGTTGGCGTAAGACTTATCCTTGACGGTGCTCCACAAATAATAGTCCAACGGTGTCAAAACCCAGCTCCGAGATGGCCAAGCGACATCAGCTCTACGGCTGATAATGCGATCTTCAAAAACAGGGCGCAAAACATCGAGTGTAGCTTCGGCTGTGTGGCACGTAGCGCCGTCCTGTTGAAACCGAATGTTGCTAATATCCTCCTCTTTAATTTTTGTGAACAAAAATTTGTTCAACATGGGCCGATAACGATCGCCATTGACTGTAACGGCCACTCCTTGCTCATTTTCGAAGAAAAATGGCTTGGGTGTATCGGCTTTTCAATGTATGCGTGCGGGTTTTCTGTGCCCCAAATGCGACAATTTTGCTTGTTTACATACCCGCCAAAATCAAAATGAGCTACATCTGAACACATCGCACACATTCTGCAACATTACCATGATTTTCAAAATAATGTCGCAATATTTCCCAGCGCTGTCCAAGCGTATACACAACCACATTCGTTCAGCGGTAGGATAAAACTAATTATCTGTCAAATCAGACATGAGCTAAGTGTTACCATTCACGAAATAAGCACTAGTTGAAAAAAAAACGTTAGATGGTGGACCCGATATATAAACAACCGTTACGTTTTTTGTTTAGTTGAACCTTTTTTGTCACAGTAATTGAATAAATCATACCAAAAAAAAAACAGTGTTTAGCTTAAAAAAACTCTAAGTAAGATAGTTGCCTCAACTACAAGGAGCTGCAAATAGTCCATATAACAAATATGGTCATTTTGGAGACAAAAAATTTGCCAAACTTTTGTTAAAAAATCGTCAAAATAATGATAAATTGTCAAATCTGGAAGCTATGCCTCCAATATTTATAGACATTAAGTTATAAAATAGTCTCATTAATTACTTCCCTTAGTGACTTAGCGACTTAGTTTTCCGTTTCAACTGCTGTTTTTGAACATGTTTCTTTTGTAATTTTTTCACATCAAACCCCTCTCTGTCCATCTTCATAAAAACTTTGTATTTTTTTAAAACAATTTTTTTTGAAATTTTTTTTAAATGTTTTTTTCCATTAAACTCTTTGTAATTTAAATTATTTTCTATCTTTTGAAGTTAATCAAAGCCATGTGTTCGTTTTGAAAACTTTCCTAACAACATTCAGCATTCATTGTATATATAAATAGAAACGTTTACCATTGCAACAGAAATTGTTAAACTAATTTTAGTAAAACAGGCAGCTTCAACATTGTATGGTAAGGAACGGAAAAGGAATTTTGAGAAATTCTATTAAAGAATTAGTTCTGTTGTAACCTAAGTTACTTACTTTTTAGTTTCCTAAGAAATGTTGTTCAAAATCGTAGCATTTAATTAATGAAAAGTTTCATTTAAAACGTTTAAAGTTATATTTATAGGCCGTGAACTTGCCAGTAATTTTTTATAAAAAAAAGAATTTGTGTTTAAAAGAACGATAGATAGCAATGTTCACTTAATATCTCATTTAAAGTGAACAAAAAGAATTCTTCTTCAAGTACTTAAGCATTATGGCCTTTAAAATGAGGAATGATTTCGGTTTTTATTTTTTAAATCAACAAAAATATTTTTCAATAGTCATTCTTGTTAATGACTTTCTATATGATGATAACTTTATAATGATGTTTCATATTTTCTAAAATAGAAAATTTTATATACGAGGATGTAGCAATAAATTATTGGTTTGTTTCTTTCTAATGCTGCGAAATTTGATCAAGCTTTGATAGTAAATTCACGCCCAGACTAGTTAGATTTGGTTTTATAAATAAGACTAATTGTAGAGCTTGCACTCCACAAAACCACATACGTTATATGATGTATTGCTAAGTGGCCAGCATGTCGATTGACTTATGACATGTTTAATTATCAGGCTTGGAAACCCACTGGGTAACCCAATTAAATCCACCCGGGTTTTATTGTGCATTAAAAGTTAAGTGGTGGTGACGTGGTGTAGTGGTTAGAGAGCACGCATAATAACAGGTTGAAGCCCCAGCAGAGGACATGACGAAGAAAAAATTTAAATTTTAAATTTAATTGTGTTTAATAATAAAAAAGGCTTCAACTTCTTCCCTCCAGACAACTCCATCTAAAAAAAATAAAATAATAATAAAGAAAAAAGCCTGCCAGACCCTTCTCGCATACCTCTGGCTATGATGACAAACATCAGATGAATGAGCGGGAAAAACACGCCACCTACTGGGAAAAAATTACAATGCTAAAGTAAAGATCAACACCAATTAGCAAGGATTTTCACCACTACACAAAAAAAAACATATAGAGGAAGCTACAGCGGATTAATCATCTACTTACTTCTACTTGAAATATCAAATTGATTAGAGAAACTGAAACAAAGCAATAGATGCTTTGCGGAAAGCCAATATGCTCCCTAGGGGAGTGACAAAACCCGGGTAGGTTTTTTTATTTATAGGTTTTCATTGTTTATTTACAACAAAAATAATTAAATTTTAAGCATTGGGAGTATAATATGATTCGGTCCGTTTTTTTAGCTCAAAAAGATAAAAATTTAACAAAGTGAAATTTCTCAAATCACTGGTTACTTATTTGCCTCACCACTGAGCCAATGTCCGACACCCACTCGCCTTTTTAAGCGATACACTTTGAAGCCGTTTTATATTTCTTCAAAAGAAGTGATTCGGTGACATGTCAAACGATATTGTATCCGTCGAAACAGACAATATTCAAAAGGATCAATATTCGAAGATTACGGCGGGTGTAGCATTGGTTAGTTTAGAACAATTGTTTGGCCGCTTTGGCGAAGTGAGACCGGGCGTTGTCATGCAAAAGGAAAACTTTATCTGTCTTTATATTACGGCTGTTTTCTCATAATGCACGGTTTTTACGAAGTAATAAAACCCAATAAAACCCAAACAACCCATTAAAAACCCGGGTTTTGCCAATTATTGATTCTGATATGAATAAGAGGATCACAAATGGTTACGATTAGGAAGACAGATAATTCGACTTTCGGTTTCCGAATAATTCGAAAAAAGCGGCTTTCGGTTAATAATTATTCAAACAATCGGCTGACCGGTTCTTCTTGCCTTGAGGCAAGGAGCTGAACCACGCCGTTTTAAAAATAAGCAGAACTTGACGGAAAACTTAAAATTAAAGTGGTAAACAATACTACAAGTAATTCTAACAAATCTCATAAAAACTATGCCAAAATGGTGTGTGGAGGCCAAAAAAAAAAAAAACAAAATTTATTACACAATGTATTGAAAGTTGCTAAAATTTCGAACAGCTATCGAAGGAGCTCTTTTAGTTTTTGTTGTTGTATTACTTACTTACCACGCCCAATTGCCCAATTCCGCTTACTTTTTGACTGATGATTTGTATTGGCTATGCAGTCATAGAGATCAAACTCAGGAACGTTATCTTTAATCGTTCTCAAGGCATACAAACATCAATATTTACTTTGTGTGGGAGGGTACCACGCCCACTTGTCTCATTTTGTCCACTTTTTGACTGTTGATTTGTATTGATCATGATTTTGTTTGGGCCAAAATTAGAAACTGTTGCTGTTACTATTTTGAAGATATAGAAAAATAAATATTTACTTTGTTTGGGCGTGGCCCGCCCAGCGGGAATTTTCGAAGTTTATGTTGCGTATAGTTCCTTCCAGACATACAGAGAGATACTGTAAAAATTAAAAAAAAAATCGGCTTAGTTGTTAACCTGTCTATATACTTCAAACAAACATACATACAAACATACACTCATTTGTATATACAGATGAATAATATAATAAGTCATTTGAATAGATTTATTAGCGTTTTTTTTAACTGGAGCCACTTAGAACCATCTTCGATATAATTTAGTGTAGAAAATGTATTCTTTTCAAATAAAAAAAAGAAAAACAAATTAAAGTTTTTAAGCCTTTCATTTCTTTAGAGCCCCTTTGCCAGTGACGCCATGCCGTGTCATTTCATTTCAATTCTTATATCGGCACTACAATGTCTGCGTTAACTAAATGTGGCAGCCAGAAGTAGCTGTTCACTGCATGCAACACAATTTAATTAGAAAATGCAAGTAAAACACTTTATTCCTTCATTTTGTTGTCTTTAAATTGAGTTCTTTTGCTTTACTCCCTACCGAAATTTATTTCTTTTTTTAGCTCTGTTGCAGGCAGCAGTTTATACTGCAGTAACAACAATTAAAATTAAATTAGTTTTTCGTTATTTGCAACATGTTGCTGCTGCTGTTGCTGTTGAAGGAAAAAATAAAATAAAAAGGCCTGCAAAAATTAAATAATATTTGCATACTTTATTTAAACACAAAGAAAAAGAAAATATGAATATTTTCCTTAAAAAAAGTACTTTTTGTTTGTTTGCGTACTGTTCTCCCTGTTCTTGTTGTAATTGCTTACCCTGCTTTTACTTTTATTCTGCGCTACACTTTTAGCATAAGTGGGTGAATGTAAATGTTAATGAATAAAGAATTAAATTTAAAACTTTCAGAGATTTTGTTTTATAAATAAATTATGTTTTTGTAACAAAAATAGCAACAAAAAAATATATAAATAATAATCAAAGCAACAATAACAGCATTGAAAAAGGGACAGAAAACTTTAATTTTTGTTTTAAATGTTTCTCTTAAAACTTTATCAGAATTTCAGTTTTTTCTCTCTTTTGCAAATTTTTTTTTGTTCCTTTTCTTTTTGTTTTCTAAAGTACTTTTTGCTTGCAGTTGTAACTTTTTGCTCTCTCTCCCTTGCCACTTTACAATTACAAGTTAAATATGCCAGTGGAAAAAGAAAGGAAAAAGAAAAAAAATATAAAGAAAATATTATTAAACGTTAAACATTTTCTGACCCATTAAAATATGCAGCATCACTAACATGATGATGATGTTGATGTTGATACTTTTCTGTCATTATGATGTTTACCTTATACTATAACTTTTCAATATGAATAAACACGAGTTCTGTATCTACTCAATTACAGTGTAAAGCGTAATTTATGGAACAGAATAAAAAAAAAACAAGTCAAATAGCAAAGTGATGATCAACGTCAATGTACCGATGGTTAGGCAAGAATCCAACTTTTATTAAACGCATGACTTAGAAGAAGTACTGATTCTATCGTTTCACTAGATAGAGTTGTAAAAAGGCAACCTCTTTTTCCTCTAATCATCCTCCCAATTATAATGAAAGTAACGTTAACTATAAGAGGATGTCATAAAAAAAGATGACATGTGAAGGATGATTTTGTTTGCTATTTTCAGTTTAAAAAAAATTCGTGATATGTGACAATGCCCAAAATGCTCAGTAAGGCTAGCTATAGCCCTATGAATAGACTAACAAACGAACAAGGCTTGCAAATCATACAATTTTATTATCAAAATTCAAGCTGTGCGAGAAATACGTTTTATACGAAAAATGATCTTCAGCGTTGAAAATAATATTTGTCTGAATGGGTATGTCAACACACAGAATTGCCGAATTTGGTATGAAGAGCAGCTAAAGGCAGTTCAAAAACAGCCAAAACACGCAGAGAGCTACACTGTTTGGTACGGTTTGTGGACCTTACTTCCTCAAAAAGGTTAAAAATCGCAACGTTGCAGTCAATCTAGCATTGTAGCGTGCGAGATTACAGGCTTTTTTTGTGCAAAATTGAATAATTGGACTTGGTTCACATGCGGTTTCAACAAGATGGTGCCATGATTTTTTTTCTTCGCCACTCCTCTAGGGAACTTATTGGCTTAATCCATGTTTTCATTTTTCCAGCTAAGAGATGTTTAATCCGCTGTAGCTTCCTCCATACGATTTTTTGCGTAGTGGTGAAGATCCTTGCTAATTGGTGGTGATCTTTACTTTAGCATTGTAAATTTTTCCCAGTAGGTGGCGTGTTTTTTCCTGATCATTCGTCTGATGTTTGTCATCATCGCCAGAGTTATGTGGAAAGGTCAGGGGGGCTTTTTTCTTTATTTTTCTTTAGATGGAGGAGTTGTCTGGAGGGAAGAAGTTGAAGCCTCTTTTTATTATTAAACATACGAAACCACAATCAAATTTTTTCTTCGTCATGTTCTCTGCTAGGGCTCTAACCTGTGTTGTTTGTGTTGTTATGCGTGCGCTCTAACCACTACACCACACCACTTCAAAAACATGAACCTATTGAGAGGCGCCTATTTGTAAGCCATAAATCTGACGTTTCGGAGCAGTCCAAGATCATGCGATCTGACGCCACTAGACTAGTGATGCGTAAAGTTTTTCGTGTATAAAGGTAAGCCAGTCATAATTTCAGCCCTGGAAAAGATAACGTTCGAAATTTTGGCAAAAGTATAGCAAAATTGAGGCTTCAGACCGAACAGAAGCTGCGTAGATCAGGCCAACACCTTACGAATAATTATAGAACAGTCTATAGAATGGCGTAACGGTAACTATCAATGGGGAGCGATATCGTGATATGATTGAAAACTTTTTAATGCCACAACTGCATGAAATTGATGAAATACCGCGCGAAATGTGTGAGAATGTAATGAAAAATATGCTCAAAATGGCTGGCATTTGTGAGGCTAACAGAGGCGGTCATTTATCTGGTATTGCAGTCCATACATAATTGCAGACATTAAATAAAACATTTATCAATATAAGATCCATTCTCTTTCATAATCAAAAATTATAAACAAACAAAGTAGTATACGGTCCCAGCGGACACCCTGTTTTTATCTTTATTATCCTTCAAAAGATAAACTGCAAATAAATAAATTATATATAAACATTCTAATTTTTCATTTTCGTTACCTAGATTTTTTATCTCCTTGTTTGTCATCTACACCCTGTTTGTTTTCTTTAAATTTATTTTTTCCTTAATAAATAAAAAAATATGATAAATCAGTCACTGCTACAATATTTTTATTTTCTCGTACTCTTATCATAGAATGCAGCTGCTTGATGCACCTGATATTTGTTCATCGTTAAGTATTCAACATGTATACAGGCAACAGGGTGTGGCCTTCGATTGCGATTGTAAGGAAGTTAGTAGTTTATAAAAACACTCACTTTAGCAATATTTTGAAACGCAGCTTTTTGACACCCTTTATAATCAAATACTTTTTTTCTCTCTCTTCTGTTTTAATTGTGGCGAAAGTAGTCAAGTCAAGTCATCAATAATTTTTTCCCCACTTTTCACTTTTTCTCTCTCTAAAGATGATTGACATGACAAAATAAATGAATGAATTTTAAAGTAAAGAAAAAAAGTAAAAATTTAAACAGGGCTAGGCCGACTATTAAGCCTGTACGACATGCTGACACAAAAACACAATTTTTAGTAAATTTTATCCATTTCAGCTGTAGTTTGTGAACAATGAGGTTGTTCTTATTGTAAATGGCATTTAATGATGGCCTATGACCTAGTCTTGGCCATGAGCAAACTGACCCGCCTTAACAATTTTTATAACTTGTTAACCGGAAATAACCTGCCAGTTGGCTTGTTCTCCAGTCTCTAGTGTATTTATGTTGGCAATGTCACATATGTAAAAACAAACGCAATATGATCGTTCCATCTGTAGAGTCGAAGGATAAAGCGAAGGAAAAGAAAATTTAAAAGAATGACCGAAATTTGAATACAACACTGACTTAATACCACTGCACTGCAGCATATAATTCATGGTTCTGTAACATAAAAGCTGGAGAATGCAAGCAGCCAGCCAGCCTGCAACCACTCAGGATGCGTAAACTTAAGACCACAGACGTGTAAAAACAGAACACAAAGGAAAAGTCTTTTCAGAACGCGATTAAGAATTTCACCATAAGAATTTCAACAGTCATATGCAACTCAATACAACATCAAAAATGCAAGTTTTTTTTTTTGCATAAATTTTCTCTTACAATCGGATTTTCTTTGTTCTTCTGAAATCACTGAAAATCTATAGCCTGCAGATGGTTTAAATATGTTGAAACTCAAAACGACAAAATGAAGAAAAACAGTAGAAGGAAAGGCATAAGAAATATTAAAACTTAAAGGACCACAACAAGAATATGATGCAACAACGTTGGTGTAATAAAAAAACGTGTAGACCTAACCATGCAACAATTGTGTCTGCTGGTGAAAGAAAATCGTTATCATACACTGATTAATTGCAATTGTCCTTAAGGAAAATATTAATTATTATTCAGTGGAAACGGCAGACACAATAAAAAGAAAAAAAGGAGGAGAAAAAAAAACAAATAAACGTAAGGTTGTTAAGGTCCTTGTCAGGAACGTAAAAAAATACCAAAGAATAATTGTGGTTCGTTATTCAAAGTAAAGATTTAAGAAATTTTTCCTTTTTCTTTTCATTTACAAAAATCCATGAAAATCTATGAGAAGAATAAATACGAAATTATGAAATAATTATATATTTGAGAACAATTAAAGCAAAAGGAGCCAGAAGACATTCCAGATAAACTCCAAACTTAGCACTCATTATGGACGACGGAAGAGAAAATTGCAAATAAATCGTCTTATGAAGAAAAATTCGGAGAACGTGGTCATTAAGGTACACAAAGTTGGATTGAGTACAATTATAAAATAAACGAGACTTCCTCAAGAAAGTCTACAGAGCCTTTTGCAATATTCAATATTGGTTTTTACTCTCTCTCTCTCTCTCTCTCTTTCTTTGATACCAGCAGTTTCAAAAACATCAACTACTCACAACAAATTGTTTTTAAGTACGTCATGGAAAATATTTTAGGCATACTTTTGATCATATAGTGCCCAGTAAACGCTGAATGCATATTATAAACGCTAATGTTTAAAACAGTCAATACTTTGGTGGTGTGTTGTCATCTGTGTCTGTGGCTAATGTAGATCTTAAGGAATCAGAAACTCTTGATGTTCGGGGCGTGAGTATACACTGCGCCGTTCGTTGAAACCATCACATATTTTATGAGTCGAAAGAAACATTCAAGGGCCTCGGTTTTTTTTTTTTAAAAGATGCGAGAAATTTTTCACTCCATTTATTATTACTATTTTATCAGTTCAGCTGCTCACGTGCCACTAAGTGGCGCTTAGTTCCGTACAAAGTTTTTTGAATTTACTACGATCTTTAGCTAGAACTTTAATCTGCGTTCAACTAAGTTTCTCATCTACAGACTTTATCTCGTCAAATAGGCTTCTCCGCCATGTGCCTCTCAGTCGGCCGCGACTAAGCTTTCCATGCCTATTCCAGTCGAGAGCTTGTCTTGCAACATTGTCTGCCGGCTTCCGCAATGTCTGCCCAATCCAGCGCCATTTTCGCAATCTTATCTCCTGGGAAATGGGTGTTGGTGTGCATCTTCTGTGAAGCTCCGAGTTGAAAATCCAGTTGTGTGGCCACCAAATAAACAGAATATTTCTCAGACATCGATTGACAAAAGCTTGTAGTTTGTTCATTGCCTCCAGCGACACAAGCCAAGTTTCACTTCCATAAAGGAGTACAGATTTTATATTCGCATCGAATATTCGAATTTCGAATTTTTTCTGTTCGAAGGCTAGCAAATGTCCCTTCTGCCTTCGCAAGTCGAGCCTCGATATTCCTTCTGGCATCGCCATTTTATATAAAACTCTGTACCTCTTCAACTGGTTTATTATCAAAGAAAATGTGATCAGTGCATCTCATGGCTTTTGTTTTATTGACATCTATGCGCAACTGGTATTTTCCAGATCATATTTCACTCTATTTGATCTCCTTAATATTTACAAGGCCTCATGTTGTTATTGTAACAGACTGAAATTCCAGAAGCAAGTAGTTGATTGAGTGTTTGCCATGAATTATGGATGAGTGAGCTGAATGTAGAAATGAAAGAGTGTGTGGGCGTTAGGGTGATCGAATGGTTATTATTCGACTGGTTTAAGCCGGTTTTTTTGGTTTTGTTGGAGACGGTTTTTTTAAGATGTCAAATTTTCGAATACCGAATAAGCCGGCTATTTCAACACCAGTAAACGGTAAATTGCAAATATACTCATCGTTTTAGCATTTTTCTATATTTAATGTATTACGTCTTAGTTTTTATATATGATAACCTTGAACGTCCTACAAAGAACGTGAAATCCATGTTTGGTCAAAAAAGTTATGCACACTTGAGCAAAAATAACTTTTACTCCTTTTCTATAAATAATTATTAATTTTTTTTATATTTGGAGTTATTGAAAAGGACCTACAAACTAATGCTCTGAACGGCAAATATTTTTCACAGCGTAAATACCTATGAGCAGTCACTAGCAATGTTGTGAGGTGATACCGCTGTTGAAAATTGTTAGATGGTGTGGCCTGGGATTGAACCGAAGAGTTCTTGGTTGGTAGGCGGGTATTTTACATATCACAGTGATACACACTAATTAAGACGTGGTGCATGCATTTATGTTTCTACAGATGTCCGCAAAACTGAGAAAATATTTGGAAATCTATTTAAAGTATAAGTCAAGATATATTGCGTGCCCTTAACTGGTAAGCTGAAAAGGCTCATCGACACCAGGAATTATTAACGTTCTTAAATATGACGCTATTGTGCAGCAAGGAAAACTTAATTCTATACCCAGTAAATTCTTACAAAATAGGCTGCAAAAATGAATCATTGGATGAAATATTAGGATGTTGCGTTGCCGAGGATTGAATGTACGTTAAGGCCATAAAAAGACGAACGTTGTTCTGGCATAATTACTTGTTAGAAACTACAACATGAGACACAAATTTATCAACTTTATTTGCGAATGTAATAAAAATTGGGAAGAATTTTATTTTAATAAAAGTACCTGTTAACTGGTTATTTTATTAATTTTTAACCGATTACCGGTTTTTTTTAAATTGTAATTTTTCGAATTATTCGAAAACCGGTTTTTGAAAAAGTCGAATAACCGATCTCCCTAGTGGTGGTGGATAGATTAAGATCAGCGGATGAGAATGGAAGGATAATGGACAAAATAAAGTGTTCGAATGAGCGGATGAAATATGAAAATGATGACTGTTGTATATAAAAATTAAGATTAAGATGTGGGGAGGCAAAGAAAGGAAGCTCCCACTACAGAATTCATTCAGAGGTCCAAAAGTCTCAGGTTAGTGCGTCTCTCTGGACACCTAAATAAGTGGGCTTTATCGTAAGGACCCTGATAGCTTTCCGGATACAAATCTATGGTTCCTGATATTGTCTTGGCCCGATAGCTGTTTAGGATTCTACTAAATCCCGACCTTTGCTAGACTATAATAGACCTCCACTGTGTCGGTAGTAACCTTTGGGAATCGGAAACAGGCGGGGGTGATCATCTAACACCCGTTTGGGGCCGTAGTTGTTCCTGGCCTCATCCACAGATATTAGGCGAATAGCTTTCTGGACGTTGGCTCCGAATATATATCCCAATATCCTGCTGGATATGCCCTGGAGAGGAGTTTGCCGTTACGGTCCGATTATTTTGGTGATATGGCCTAAAGTATAAATTGTTTAACAAGCAACTCATTGTGGGATCTAAATGGCGAAATCTTGTTTTCTATATGTTGCTGGTCGACGTCCGTCATCCTCACACATCCGGTGGCTGTCCGCAGAGCATTAAAACAGAATGCGACGCCTTTTATAGTAAATTAACATTAGTTTCGAATATTGTAGTGTATTCCACAACCTTATTCATTCATTTTCTGTTAAGATTTTAATTACATATCCGACTTACAGTGGTATTGGCAGAACTGTTCAAATAAATACAGCCTTGGCATGATAATCGTAGCCTTCACACAAATCAATAGAAGAAATTCAAATAATAAAGTTTGTAGCTTTAAGTATTGGTGTATCTTTTTTGGTGTTTTCATATTCGTAACAATATGTTCGAATGTAATCTTAGAGATTTTTATCCCTAGTTTTCTAACTTACTCTTGGTAACCTGTCACCTTTAAGGTTTGAACTGCCATCATAGTTTGGTGTTTAAATATAAATTTTAGGGTGAAACTAGAGACCTTACTCTGATAATAAAATCTCAAGAACTTAGGTTACTTCGGTGCTAATATGGTTATTGTAGTCATAAACCTGGGGACGCGTACATGGTGGCTGTGGCTCTAAGTTTATTTGAAGAATAATCAATATGATGTTACAGTGTCAACCCATCAGCAAAGGAAATTGAAGACTATTTTTTCCAAATGGTGGTTATTTCTAAATAAAATAAATCCAAATAAAACATTTTTTAAATTGTAGAACAGCAACAGCTCTTCACTCAATGCCTTTTACACCACTGTCTTAATACCTCATACACATCTCTTGATATATAATTCCGTTTAATACGCTTGATTTCAAGCATGATTTCATACATCACAAGCTGTTACTCAATCAAAACGAAAATGATTGTTTTATTGCTGAAAAATATTTTTTTTTTAAATTTTTTTCCCATTTTTTTTTTTTAATAATTTTATTGTAATCCCTTCGTAAAGCTTATAAATAGCTAAGGCTGCTGTAACGCTAACAAGGGTAACAACAGCAAAAGAGGCGACAAACATTTTCATTTCTCTTTTAATATATTATTTCAATACATTTATAATTCTAAGAAAGTTTCTATTGTGCCAACCAATCATATTACCTTTCGCTTTCAAAACCAAAAAGAAAAAACAAGAAAAATTATTCCCTTTTACACATGAAGACACGTGTTGATAAAACAAGCATAAGCATTTATTTGATTGAATTTAGCAAATCAACCTTAAAATATAATTGACAAGAAAAGAAAAAGTGAAGTATACAATTTAATACAAAACACAACTAAATTATGAAGTATACTTTTAGGCATATAACTGTTTTGTTTGAAAAAATAACACAATTGTTGGATACAAAACAAATCCCGAAATAAATTTATATAAAAAAAGGAAAAATTTTACTAAAAAATCACTTTTTAATTCCTGAAAGGGAAATGTTTTACAGCCTAAAAATAGGCAACAATCACTTGTATTTTTTAAGTCTATTAAAAAAGTTTCCAACATGTGAATTAATGCTCTTATAGCTTTAGAAAAGATGGCGTATTAATATTTTAATAGCATTAGTTATTGTATAATTTGATTAAAGGCTTATGTTTTCTCAACTAAAGGCCTATTTATAACTTAAGAAGCTTTAGAAAATATGTCTATTACACTTAGAAATCGATCAGAAGTCATCTAAATACTTAGAATTAAATAATACCCTGGGCGCTAGGGATTTTAAAATCTAATATCGTTGCCCTCATGTAGAAATGCCATAAAATAATTTCAATTTTGCAGGAGAAGCTAAAAACATAATAGGAACTGTAATTATCAAAATGAAACTTTTTTGAATGCAGGCATCAATGAAAATTAAATACAAATTTGGTGCTTAGAGTACAGTCTCCTAATTAGATGCTTGGGAAATTTTTAAAGTGAGTTAGGGCTGTTTATACAACTGCTTGTCAACCCGTTAGTTTAGATGCTATTGCATTACATTTTTGTGACGAAGTGTATTTATATACAATGTATTTTTTTCCGTCATTCCTCAAGGGAGCATATTGGCTTTCTTTAAAGCATTCATGGCTTTGTTTCAGTTTCAGTAATCAAGTTGACTAACTTACTGTAGCTCGCCTCCAAGTGATTGTGTGTAGTTGTGATGTTCTTTGCTAAGTGGTGGTGATCCTTACTTAGCATTGTAATTATTTCCCAGCAGGTAACGTTTTCTCCTGATCATTAATCTGATGTTTGTCATCATCGCCAGTGGTAAGCTGGATGCTCAGGAGGGCTTCTTTTGATGGATTTGCCTGAAGGAATGTTGAAGTCTCTTTACTAAACATTGTATATCCTTTCGAAATTGCTTTTGTAGTGCAATGTAAAGGGTGGTCCAACCAAAACCCACTATGTTAATTTTAGATAAAACAAAAACTTGTCAAAGAATTATCGTAATAATTTTTATTATGATAGAAGGATCGAAGGACAATTATATGTGAAACACAATATCGACCAAATACTCGCCACAGCTTCGGTGGCATACCTCTATCCGTCGGCCAATATTTTCAATGACTCTGAGACATATTGAGGTTCAATGTCGTTAATGTGCCGAATTATTTCATCCTTTAGCTCTGAAATCCTGCTTGGCTTATTGACATGCACTTTTCTTTTAAATATTGTTACGAAAACAATTAATACCTAAAAAAAGAGATACACCACCTCAGCGCCTTTAAAAGTGTATTGTGGGATATTGGTCTATTGGGTTGTGTCTGGCAATGCCGTACTTATTTATATATTTGGCAGCATTCACAATTCGACCACATTTGTGTGTCAAATTTGAAATTAATGGAAATCGGATGTTGTATGAAGAACAAGAATGGTCGTAAGCAATGCCAATTGTATATAAAAGGCGGCGCCTTATGCATTAGTCGATATAGTTATTGTTTTGTAGTCATCAAATAAAGTCGTGTTTAGGCTTAAATAAAAGTGTTGTATAAACGCATATCATGTGCAAGATAATAATGCTGGAGACTGTATAGTTATAATTGTATACTGTAAAAAGTGAGAAAATAATAACTGTAAAACAACAACAAGGTAGTGTTTATTTATTTGGTGTTATTTGGACGTAAGAATATCACCAAATCAAGAAGCCTAATGAAGTCAAAGCACATCATACATCATGACATGAGATAACATAGCCATTGAATATCTAGCGCAAAAGAGCCATTGTTTCGTTGGCTGTGGGGCAAGTGGCATCTTCCTGTTGGAACCAGGCCCATATACTTAACTTCCTGTTACAAAAAGTTTTTTATTATCTCGCGATTGCTAACACCATTCACGTAAATTGCTTGGGCGACCTCATTTTGGATAAAACGGCCTAATTTTATCGCTCTTGGACTCTCATTTGCCCAAAGGCGTCAATTCTGCTGGTTAATGAATTCACTAAAGTAAAAGGGGGCCTCGTCACTGAAGATGATTTTCATTGTAAAGTCACCATTCACTTCTGATTTTTCAACCAACCAATCGGCGTATTGACGATGTTTGAAATGGTAGGCTTCAATTCTTGAGCTAATTGAACCTTGTAAGCTTGTAAATGCAAATCTTTATTCAAAATTCGCATCAGTGATGTTAGACACGATTTGCTGAAATTTGGGTACAATTCTTCCAATTGTGGATACATTTGCCGATCAAAAAACGACAAAGTTAAAGGCTGCAACAATCTTAACCTGTGGCTTATTTGTGTGCCTGTCCATGGTTGAATTTGTCAAACACTGAAACAAAGAACTGTCAAATTAAGTTGGGCAAAAACTTGACGTTAAGGTGTGGCTCACAATTTATATGGTGCATTATGGTTGGACAATTATTCAAATCGGTGTAAAAATTACTTTTTTAAAGGCCTTCTGTAGGAAGTCAACTCTAACTATCACTTCAAAATTTTATATACTTAGTCATCATTTTAAACAACCTTCTGGTTCGTACGTGTGCTCTGGAGGCCTTTTAGTGACATTGCAACATTAAACTAGAATCCCTTATGTAGTACTTACATCTTCACCAAAAATTCAATTAGTTTAGGTAAACTCAAGGCCAATATTTGTTGAGATGCCATTGTGGGTATAGACAAAATAAAATTTAAAAAAAGTCTGGTAAGAATTTTCCTAGAAATCTTCATAGTTGTTGTCATTTAAATAATTCTTTAATGAAAGTAAGAAAGTAAGTAAAAAAATTAATGAAAATTCATTGGAGTTATGAATGGAATTAAAGACTTAAATTTAAATGAAAACAAAAGCCTACAATTTAAATATTTGCACAAGAATTAATTTACAATTAAGAAGAATTTCCTGCAACTTATTTTACATTTAAAAAAAGTTTTTGAAAAAATCTATGACAGTCTGCGAAAACTGCCAATTACGTTCTAGTTCTAGTTAATTTTTTGCATTTCATTTTGAAATTCACTGAATGGCAAGTACCGTAACAGTTGAATGCTTCTTAAATACTTTATTTCCGTTTTCCTTTTTTCATTTTAATTTTCCCTTAACAATGAATTATTTTTTGTTTTTGTTTTTTTTCTTCTGTCGCTCTAAATTTAGTTCAGGTACGAGCACCACTTTCACTGGTTACAAGCGTGTGCTGAAAGCCAACTTGCCAACCAAGGCAACGAACCAACTAACAATGTGTGACTTTGTCAGTGTGTCATTGTGTTGCAGATGCAGTTGCAGAATTTGAGTGAGTCTGTTGAAAAGAATTAAAAAAACTCGCAGTAATCATATATGTGGTTTAACAGAAGAGGGCAAAATAAAAGCAGCGGTTTTATAAAAGTGGCAAACATAAAATTGGCTAATGTATGGCTTAGCTTTCTAAACTACATGTACAATAAATAAGACTTTTTCTGGCGTAATATTAGTTGAGGGTTAGAGATATAAGAACTGCAGCCATTATTGGTTTTGCAATGTAAGGATAAAAGTCATATGAAAACCATGAGCCCACATGACGCAAAAAAGAAAAAAATGCATTGGATGAATAGAAAAGGTCATATGTTCGATTGTTCAAACATAAAAGCAACCAATTCAAAAAAGTGTTTAACGATCTTAAGGCGCAATTTAGAAAAGTCTTTCCACCATTTAATCACTGCGAATGAAATTACATACAAGCATAATTCTCGCGAAATCTCAAGTGGAACCATCAATGAGCTGCTCCCGATTCAATTTTTAGACTCTTTGAAAAGATGAAAAGGGCCAATCTCAACATTAATAAGTCATCTGAGCCGTAGGGTATGTCAGCGCTGGCTCTGAAGCAGTGCTCTTTGGCGCTTGCACGTCTATTGACTAATATTTTTAGATCGTCCTCGGTGTATGCCGGTATTTTCCTATCCTGCTATAAGGTTGCCAATGTAGCTTCAAACGTTAAAAAGGGGGAAGCTACCAACCCTGAAAACTAACGCTCAATAGCAGTTTGTTTGGCACTTTCCAAAATCATGCGTTTTGGTTGGACCACCCTTTATAAAAACAATCACTGTACGGCTTAAAGCAGTTAAAATTAAGTGATTACATACATGCATAATACCGTAACATTTCCAGTGGAACAAGTGGTAAGTTAGTTACAACTTATTGCCAGACACTAGTCCAGCTCACTTGGGTACAATATTGACTCCATGTGATGCCCATAAAAGGTAGCGTCCAGGTGGATCTACATGTCTGCGCGCCGGCCAGAAATGAACCAACCAACTCCTACTCTTTCTCATCTTGACAACTCCGATAGTAGTAATAGAATAGTAGACTCAGTCTCTTAGCATGCCCACTAGCCATCCGGTGTCCAGTGATAACAGCCACCAGGATTCGTAGCCTATGTCGCGGCTTTTCTGCGATAGACTTCGAACGATTTGGGCCGGATTTGTCTCGAGACAGAGCAGGTGAGTTCATTCTCCCACCGTAGGGCTCAGCCTGCTCAACACGTATCGCAAAACCAGAAGTCTGCAAGTCGAAGGTATTATTCCAACCAAGTGTTCTATCTCCTCATTGTCCCTAGCAAGTCCCCTGGTCTCAGAGTGGCCCCTCACCCAGATAATCTCTAGGTCTGAATGTCGTGCCATCTCGCTTAGAGATGCCCGGCATCCACATACCTGGAACAAGGGGTACTTCTACTAATCAATGAGCTTCATTCGATTAGACTCAGTGCAAAGGACCTATAGCTTAACGCCAGCTTCGAACGGCAGATGTATTAGTTAAAGCAACGTTATGAGGTGATACTGCTGTTGAAATTTGTCGGATTGTCTAGCATGAGTTTGAACCGAGAACCTCTTTGTTGGTAGGCCGTTGTACTACCTACCATACCAAAAACAATTTTTTGGAAAAAAATATCGTTCATATGAAAAGTGTCCCAATCTGTAGATTTAATAATTACTAGCATTTAGCCCATCATTTTTCAAAACTCGTATATGTAAAAGGTTTTGAAGGTAACGTGGTCTGCTTAGGTTGGCTGGCTGGTAAACTACTCTGCCTCTTTTTTCATTGTTATTTACTCTTTTCTCTCTGCCATTAAACATATAATTGAAGGCTTATATGCTGCCACTCTGAAACAACTATTCTGATGGCTTTAAACAATTTGTGGCAACAACAACAGACACTATAGACGTTACAGCAGCCACCACATGGCTAATCCATACGATGTCGATGCTGCAATTGTTAAATGATTAGTTTGGATTTTTTTTTCATTATTATTGTTGCCCTTGTTATTGTTTTGGTTTTTTCACTCATGTAGTTCTCTTGTTGTTGTTGTAATTTTTGGTTTTACGTTCATGTCAAGTGCAACTTCATGTTCATGCCAGCGTTCATGCATTTGGCAATGGCTTTTTCTTTCATTTTTCTTGTTAAGTATGCGTAATGTCGTTGCTTTTTTTTGCTCACATTTCGTAATTTTTGATGCAGAGTAAAAATTTAATTTTTTTTCTGTGACAAATACTTGTGTGTAAATGCATGAAAACAACAGCAACAATTAACGTTAACAATTGTAACAAAACTAGCAATTAGATTTGTTGAGAATTTTTGAACTGCTGCTGCTTGCTGCTGCTATTTCATGGAGAGAATTTTGTTTTGTTCCTTCCTCATAAAAGGTATTGTTTTGACATCGAAGTTTGAGGTTTGGCTATATGTTGAGTGTATGTTTGTGCATTTAGTCCTTCATATAGAATTTATTTAAGTCCTTGCATGCCGTACACGTGTCCTTTATGTAGTTTTATTTGGATGGAATTTCTCCGACTAAACGGAAACTGAATTCGGCAAAAAAAGTTATTTTTAAAATGCAACGCAATTGGTTCACAAAAAAAGTATTCACTTAACCTTAGTCCTTACCAGTTCTAAATTTTTACATTTCTTAGAAAATATATTTTGGAAACAAAATTCGAGTAAATGAAAGGAAAAGAGTCATATTTCTGGAAATAAACCATTAAAAATGTGTAGATTTATTAAAAAAAGAGATTGTTTTTGTTACAATTCTATAAAATAATAGAAATCCTTCCATCATATCATCAACAAAACCACATATGATTATACTGGAATTGCAAGGGAAAAACCGGATTTAATAAACTCTTACAAATACCAGGTGTACCGGTAGGAAGTGAGCGATTTTTTGTGAAAACAAAACACTAATTTTTAATGGAAAAGTAAAAAACATTTTAAACAAAATATTGGCCATTGCCGGTTACACATTTTTTACATCATTCAGGCGATTTGTGGATTCCACGCCAATAAAACTGTTTGTCTTTTGAAGCAAAGCAATAAGTCACCCACTTTTCGACTTTGTCGTAAGAACCGAAGTACTGCTCAGCCAATGCATGTCACATTGATGGAAAAAAAATAGTAGTCGGATGGAATGGCGAGTGGCTTAGCACGTCACAGCCTATAGCTTTGATTGTATCCTGAACTGGTTTTACTTTGTATGCAGGTGCATTGTCATGTTTCGAAATTACCTTGCCGTGTCTTGTGAAATTGAACATTTGTGTTCGGCATCGATCTGTATTAACGGTTTCACCACACCTTTCCGTTCCCACCACAAACACTGCATTGTCTTCCTGCCGAATTGATACGGTTATGCCCACGATTTTTTATTTTGTTTAAAACATGATCACCATATGCCCTGACAAGCATTCGATGCTACTCTGCAGCACTTTGCTTCAAATGAAAGCGAAAGTTAGTGTTTTCCGCAAATCATTATGTTCAGGTACAAAATTCACCTCCTTTAACGCGATGGAAAAATATAATGTTGTTTGTTCTCTGATGTCATGTTAACTGAATATGTTTGACAGATGTCATTGCCAACATAAAATAAAAAAAATAAGGCCTGTTCACAATAAATGTTCCCTATGTATCGTGACGCTCACTTAATATCGGTACACCTGATTGACTAAGAAAGGACCTGATTTCTATTCTATGATCAAAAAACAAGTCTGATGTTAAAAACGATGGCGTTACGCCTTATAAAATTTATGTAGAAGAACCTCACTTGAGAAAATGATATCGGACAGATGTCCTTCAAGACCATTTATTCACATAACAATTCTTTTATCAAAATTTTGAATCAATTTTAGCAAAATGGCAACTCTATTATGGTAAAAACGTCACAGATTTTTAAACTGCGATGACCACATGACGAATTTTGTATAAGAATTTCTCTCTCAAGCCTTAGAACGTGCAACAGGTGCATTAATTCCAGCCAGCCTATCATACTCTTCGCCATTGATTCGTATAATTCAGTTAAGAATAGTCTAATGGCTTGTAAATAAAGCCAATTTTATTTGTTAGCATGCAAAATTGCTGCACTTGGGCTCCGGAAAGTCTGAGGAAGCTACAACCTGCCTCGGTATAACTGAGAACATGTCCAACAACGGCCTTGGAGGCCTTGATTAGTTTAGCGCCGTTTCACATCAAAACGATAAGGTCAACGGCATGTTCAGCTACAAAAGTTTTCGCCAAAGGATCCCGAAATGCGTAAGGGAGTTGGTCCATTTTATGGAAATTATGCCTTGGGATCTATGCGTTGACAGGAGATTCAGGGTTGAATTTTCGAATGAGGTTTGTGGGTCTAATGCGGCCTTAATCGAAGTGAGTTTGATCCAAACTGGTATATCGATGGTACCATAATGGATGATGTTGTCGGTGCTGGTGTTCATGGATCCAACCGAGACTTGACAATCATACTGCGAAGATTGCTGGCTGTTTCCCAAGTCAAAAAACATGGCCATTGCTGTATGTGCTAAGATCAACTTGAACAGGGGTTATTCCCTGACAGCCAAACAGCCTTAAGGGCACTTGGCTCGAATCGTATGACATCTTAACTGGTCAAATATTGCTACGATACGTTGCAAAAGCTTGTAATTAGAATCAAAGTCCAGTTGCTTTGGGTACCTTGACATTGTGGATAAAAAGAAAGGGTTCTATGACACCCTATATCGGCCCGCGACCTAGCTTTGCAGCACTACTTACTATCATTTTCAATCTAATCAAAGATGGGAACACTGGCAAATACTTGGAACACTGAAATGCTCAAAGGGGACTTCTCCACTCTAGTGCGGCAATCAGTTCACAATATGGGCGTTGCTCTGATGTTCTCAAGTACGTCAGGCTATACTTGTAGTCTTACAGGCTACTTTAGACTAAGAGCTCGGTTGAAGAGGGTGGCATTGACAGATATGGGTGTTTGTAGACTTACTCACAGGCTTCAGAAACAGCGAAACATATATTGTGTGAGTGTGTGGTTCATGATATGTTTAGATGGAAACGCTGAGGTAGAATAATTGTTGGAATAATTGCATTGCCCTTGGTGAAGATTACCTTGTTGAACAAAGCTAATTTTGAACAAAAAAAGCCCTTTTTGTGTCAGGGCCGAGACTTTTCATTCCATGTGTTATCATATTTTTACATGTTTTTCTTTAAATCCTTTAACGCTCTATTCAATTATTTATAAAGGGTCAGCCAAATATATATATATTTTTTTTTGAAAAGAGAAAAGAAAGAGAGAAAAGAAATTTGAATTCTTCTTTATCTGAAAGTACAATCCATCCGGTTAATAATGGAAAATAAATTCATTCAAATGGCTGCCTCGGATGGCCATGCAGTAGCCTACACGATCGGACCAATTTTTAGCACATTATCGATTGTGTGCAGCCGTATTTCACCAATGGCTTCACAAATATTGTCCTTTAAATCGTCAATTGTCTCCGGCTTGTTGGCGTAACACTTATCTTTGACAGCATACCACAAATAATAGTCCAACGATGTCAAATCGCAGCTCCGAGGTGGCCAAACGACATCAGCTCTGCGGCTGATAATGCGATCTTCAAAAACAGGGCGCAAAACATCGAGTGTACCTTCAGCTGTGTGGTACGTAGCGTCGTCCTGTTGAAACCAAATGTTGCTAATATCCTCCTCTTCAAGTTTTGTGAACAAACATTCGTTCAACATGGCCCCATAACGATCGCCATTGACTGTAGCGGCCACTCTTTGCTCATTTTCGAAGAAAAATGGCCAATTATGCCTCCGGATCAAAATCCGCACCAAACAGTGCCTCGTCTCGGGTGTATCGGCTTTTCAATGTATGCGTGTGGGTTTTCTATGCCCCAAATGCGACAATTTTGCTTGTTTACATACCCGCCAAGATCAAAATGAGCTTCATCTGAAAAGATGATTTTTTTGGCAAAATCGGTATCTTCTGTAAGTCGATCCATCAAAGTAATGTCGCAATATTTCCAAGCGTTGTTCAAGCGTATACTTAACTATATTCGTTCAGCGGAAGGATAAAACTAATTATCTGTTAAATCAGACGTGAGCTAAGTGTTACCAATCACGAAATAAGCACTAATTGAAAAAAAAAACGTTAGATGGCGGACCCAGTATTATATTTTCTTTTTTATTTGTATTTAAATAATTTTCCACATTAAATTTCAATGTTTTTTATTTAATATTTATTTTTGTTTTGTCAAAAGATATTTTCACATTATCCTGCTCCTGCAGTTGCTGCAGCATGTTAACAGCCACTTTATTGTGATATCTTCATTTCGTATTAACGCCGAAAAATTTAAGGAAAATGAAAATGACAGAAAAAATGATGAAATAAAGAACAAAATAAAAGACACCGACCGGATGTTAAATGTCTTTCAATTATTACAAACAAATTAAACGTACAAAAGATCATAAAAACTAAATGCCACTTAACCAAGAAATACAGTGAAAAGGGGAGAAAGCGCTATACTTTAATAAATTAAAAGAAATAAAAATGAGGTTTTTTCCACTTTACAAAAGACATTTTACCACTTTTTTATTTACGTTTAGAAAACCCCTACAAAATGAAAATTCTCTTTACATTGCTTTTTAATTATTTTTTCAATTTCAATTTCTTTAAGTGTATGTTTTAATGTGTGTGTGCATGAAAATAGCAGCGACAACATTTATACTTTATAACAGACAGAGGTGCCACGTTTGCTCTCGTCTCTCTGTCTCTCTGTCTTTCTGTCTCTCTTTCTGACAATGAAAATTAAATTTCAACGAATTTTGTCATAAAATCCAGTTAATGCGACAACATGAAAACCATAATGATACAACTCGCTGACGCACACACACACGCACATGCACAACCAAGCCGACCATTATACATGCTGTGACATAATTACGACAACAACACAACCACAAAATCTTGAATGTTATACAACAAAACAACACCAACAGCAACAGCTATATAACCAACCAATACAACAGAACAAAACATGACAACAAGACAATACAAAACTTTCAAGCAAAAAATAACAACAACAACAATGGAACAAAAAGGAGAACAAATTTTTTTAAGAAAAAAAAATAAATTTGAAGAGAGATAGCCAAATATGATAAATTTTTATGTGTGAGAGAGCAACAAAAAGACAATGAATATAGCATTGCTCACACTTACATGTATACATATCAATCTATCGGTTCTTAACTTTGAGTTGGCAACACTGCTTTATTTGGCAACCGATATAACAGCTGATAGTTGCTTTTTGTTTAGTTTGGTTTGACTTTTCATTATGGATGGACTTACCCTATAGCAACGCTTGTAAATTGTTGATATTTTAGAACTGAATATCCGTTCAAGATTTTGTTCCCCGATGAAGCTCATTTTTGGTTGAATGGGTACATAAATAAGCGCATTGTTGCCTTACATGCACAAAAAATTGCTGTTTGGTGTGATTTATAAGCTGGCGGTGTCATTGGTTCATATATCTTTAAAAACGATGATGGTCAGAATGTTACTGTCGATGGTGAACGTTATGGAAACATGATTAGAACTTTTTCCATACCTCAAGTAGCTGGTATTAATCTGGCTGATATATGGTTCCAACAGGTTGGAGACACATGCCGCATGCCACACCACGCGCTACAATTTATTTACTTTTGACGAAAGAACAATTTCACGTAATGATCAAGTAATTGGCCACCAAGATCTTCTGACTAAGGCTCATGGGATTATTTTCTTCTTGTTTAAGTAAAGTCACTTGTCTACCTCGAAAAACCAGAGACAGTTGAATACACTTGAAGAGCTATTGGCGAAATACGGCCGCATATGCTGCGAAATTTTCAGCAAAATTGGTATTCCAGATTTAATATTATACGCGTCAGCTGTGGCGGCTACATCAAGGTTATTATTATTTATCATTATCAGCATAGAAACCAAACTGCGACCCATGGGATATATTGTTGCGAAGTCCCCTTTAAGCATTCCAGTGTTCCAAACATCTGGAAACTTCCCAATCCTTGACTAGATTGGGGATTGTAGTAAGTATTACTGCACAGCAAGGTTCCGGACCGATAAAAGGTGTCATGGAATCCTTTCTGGGTAATGCATCCGCAGTATCCACGTATCCAAAACAACTGGATTTTGTACTCAAGCGAAAACTTTTGCAACTTGCCGTAGCAATATTTGACCAGTCTGGATATCATACGATTCGAGCAAAGTAACCTTAAGGCAGCGTAGCTGTCAAAGAATATGTTAATGGTCTTTACCTTAAACCCATTGTCTAGGTTGATCTCCGCAAAATGGTCCTGATATCAGCCTGGAAGATTTTTAGTGATGTAGCCAGTGGGATTGACAAGTCTCAGTCATTTATTTTGGAGCCATCGGTATACCAGTTTAGATCAAACTCATTTCTATCTAAAGCCCCAATAAACCAACAATCCCAGTCCGGGAACTTAACTCTGAATCTCCTGCCAAGTCGCGAATTCAAAGACATAAGACCTAAGGTTGTTCTCCAACTGCCCTGCGTAGAACGGACAGACTTCTCGACGCACTTCTTGACTCTTTGGCGAAAAATTTTTTCGCCGAACATGACGCCACCTTCATCAAATGGATGTGAGCCGGTGTTTAACTAATCAAGGCCTCCAAAAACGCTGTTGGCCATGTTCTCATTGCCACAGTTATACCGAAACAGGCGAGTCTCTGTACCCTGCATTATTTATTCATTGTTCCTCATCTTTTCTCCAGCAAGCTTTCGCCGTATCACATGTTACATTTCGAGATCTCTTACCCATGAGTCTAGCTTCCATAAGTCTTTCTTCTCATTGTGCAACTTGAAACAGGAGAATAAGTTAATTTTTGAGGCTTTTTGTTGACTTGAAGGGATTAATCTTTGAAGTACGAATTAAAAGTTTATCAAAACTGAGACTTGTTCCACGCTTCTTCCCATATTCTCTGGAGTTTTCTTTTACTGGAGAGAGACTTCAACCTGCCTCCAGACAAATCTTGAAAATCCCCGGTAACCTTTCAACTTATCTCTGACGATAAGGAAAAACAACATACAAATGGTCAGGAGAAAATGCCACCTACTGAGAAAATTTCTTTTGCCAACTAAGAATCACCACTTAGCAAGGATCTGCACTACTACACAATCAGATAGAGGCAAACTACAGTAGATTAATCATCTAATTAGCCTGCACATCAACTTGATTAATGAAACTGAAACAAAGCAATTGATGCTCCTTAGAGAAGTGACGGAGGAAATGAGGAGGAAAAAGCACAAAGCTTTAGTAAAGAATTCATAGCCTTGCACTTGAATTGGATTTGTAATTAACCTCGCGGACGTGCATCACTCACCTTAAAATGTTTTTTTTATCATCCTTTGGTAACAAATACTATCACAAACACAATACAAACTTAAGTTGGTGTAGGGTAGACAAAGGCAAACACGGTATTTATGAGGAGAGTGTTAAACATAAAAAAACGATTTTTCTTCAATTTTGAGGTGAGAGCGTGAAGCATAATGTTATTATTGTTGTTCGGGTTGATTATTATTATTTTTGTTCTAAAATTGTCATATAGTCGCTGCTGTTGTCTCTGTAGTCAGTATTGTTGTTGACTAGTGTTTTTGTTAACAAAATGTCATACATTTTTCTATAACTGTGTCGGTGTGTTAGTTGGGTTTGTTAGGTTGTATGTGTGTGGTTTCTCTCTCTCAGTAGCTTAAAGTCAGCAAAAACTCACACATACACTATTAAACCTACAGTCAATAAAGCCTTTTTAAGGTTACAAATTCACCATTAATTGTGCACTGAAAAAAACTGTTCTTTTTTATGAAAAGCATAAAAACTTCAATAAATTGATTAAAAAATTAATCTTAAAAGAAGAGTGTAACTTTATTGTTGGTTTATGAAAATAACTTTCTTTCTGAGGAAACTGTTGTAAATAGTTTAAGTGACGTACGATATGTGATATAATTCTCATTTCGGCCAACCAAGGTTTGATGGAAGGTAAGCTAACAATTTGCTGGTGTTTAAAAGAAAGATGTCATTGCCTTAGCAATTTGGATTTATAGAATTCTTTCGCTAAAGCTTAATTGCGGCCATCAGAGGGGAATTGTACCGCGCATAAATCAACCAAACAGGTTTGAAGTTCAATATCGGGTCTGCCATCTAACGTTTCTTTTTTCAAGACTTGGCTCATGTCTGATTTGACAGATAATTAGTTTTTGATCCCGCTGAACGAATATGGTTGTGTAAACGCTTGAACAACGCTGGGAAATATTGCGACATTACTGAAATCATGAAAATGAAAATCATGAAAATCATGGTAATGTTGCAGAATGTGGGCGATGTATTCAGATGAAGCTCATTTTGGTCTTGGCGGGTATGTAAACAAGAAAATCGTAGCATTTGGGGCACAGAAGACCCGCACGCATATATTGAAAAGCCGATACACCCAAGACGAGTCACTGTTTGGTGCGGATTTTGGTACAGAGGCATAATTGGACCATTTTTCTTCGAAAAAGAGCAAGGAGTGGCAGTTACAGTCAATGGCGATCGTTATCGGGCCATGTTGAACGAATTTTTGTTTACAAAAGTTGAAGAGGAGGATATTCGCAACATTTGATTTCAACAGGACGGCGCTGCGTGCCACACAGCCGAAGCTACACTCGATGTCTTGCGCCCTGTTTTTGAAGATCGCATTATCAGCTGCAGAGCTGATGTCGTTTGGCCACCTCGGTGCTGCGATATGACACCGTTGGACTATAATTTGTGGGGTGCCGTCAAAGATAAGTATTACGCCAACAAGCCAGAGACAATTGACGCTTTAAAGGACAATATTCGTGAAGCCATTGGTGAAATACAGCTGCACATAATCGATAATGTGCTTAAAAATTGAACCGAACGTGTAGGCTACTGCATGGCCAGGCGAGGCAGCCATTTGAATGAAGTTATTTTCTATTATTAACCGGCAGGATTGTGCTTTCAAATAAAAAAAGAAATTTGAGAAAATACTCAGTATTTTTTTTATGGCATTTTCAAAAAAAAAATTATTTGGCGGACCCTTTTTCAGTATTTCAGTGAGTGATATGTTATAGTATATTATTTATAGTATATTATCTCCATCGAACGAAATGAATCGATTTACGCTTGAGTAACGTTGGAATTTATTGGAAATTTATTTCCAGAACAAAGGCAATTGGTCGGAAATAGCAAAAATCATGTTTTCGAATGAAGCTCATTTTCATCATATTTGGGGCTCAGTAAACCCAAACCTTGCTCTTACAGAAGCCAATTCATCCATTACGAGTGACTGTTTGGTGTGGCTTGTGGAGCAGAGGCATTATTGGCCCAAATTTCTTTGAAAGTGCGGACGGTGCAATAACCGATTTCATTGTGCCCGCTCTTCATGGTATTGATGTGAACGATGTTTAGTTTCAACAGGATGGTGCAACTTGCTATACGGCAATCTCATGCCACAATCGATTTCTTGCGTCAAACGTTTGATGGTCGTTTAATTAGTGGAAATGGTGATGTCAGTTGGCGGCCAAGAAGCTGCTATTTAACACCGCCATATACAAAAATTTATTTAACGCTTTTACTAATGCCTTAGCACGACTTTAAACTTTCACTGTTAAATTATGACTGACTGACCAAGCGAAATGTGGTGCCCCTTTATAGTAAGTAACCTTAGTTTTGAATGTTCTAGTATATTACACAACCTACTATTCAACTGCGTTAATTCAAAGGTAAAGTCTTAATACCAAAAATTGAATTGGTAGCACTGTTCAAATAAATATAGCATTGGCAGGGCGATGGTAACCTTGACACAAACCAATAGAATAGTTTCCATAATAAAGTACAAATTATGGTGTATCTTTTTAGGCGAATTAATTTCTGTAACAAGATGACATGGCTTAACTGAGTCTAATCAAAGTTTTGTTTCTATAGATTACTTTTGAAAGATATAGTCTTAGATTTAAGGATTCTATTCTTTATGTTTATAAATCAACATAAATGCAGGGCTTTGCTATGGCATAGGATAAAAGAACTATTGCATATTTTCAGGCAAAATCAATTTCAGTAACCTCAACGTAACTTTATTACATTTGATTATCGTTTAAATAAGTTTAACATTTTAAATAACTACGTATTCCAATTTACATATAAAGTCATGTTTATTCAAGTGCGTTTTTCGGTGGTTTAGAATATATTTTATATTCATTTAATTTGATTCGCTTTTGTGATTAATAAAATAACCAAGTTATCATTGTTGGCAACTATAATAACAACAATATCGTTGTAACTATAAACAGGAAGATCAAAATATTTAAATTATTCTACTTGTGTATGGTTAGTGTGTTTTCACGGATTTCAATTAGAAGTGTTTACACTTCATTTGAAAACAAACAAAAAAATTTAAATCAATTTTAAATTCAATTCAATTCAATTGAATTCAATTAAGGATTTTCACTTTATTCTCCTGTTTAGAAGTAAATACAGCATTAAAATATTTGTTATTGCTGTTGTTGCTCTTATTTAATATAGACTGTTGAACTTAATATAGACCATAAATATTATTTTATTTTTGTTTAAATAATATTTTGAGAATTTGTGTTGTAAAAGCTACTTTCGTCATATTCAATTAATTTTCAAATTGTATTTATTCTAAAAGGACGAATGACCTAAATCAACAACAACAATTACAATATGATGATAATGATGATGTTTATGTTACTGATGAAGGTACTGATTTTACCTTTTGATTTAAATTGAAAATGAAACAGAAGTAACAGCAAATACGAGTAACAGCAACAAAAGTAATATTAACCAATGGCAACAATAAATATTTGTTTTAATTTTAACTCCAAAAGAGAAGAGGAATAATAAAGAAACATTTTGATGTGTTTTCTGTAAGGCGCTAATTGAAATCAGATATGAGATCCATTAAAAAATAAATAAATAAGCAAATAAAAATGTTAAAATTAATAAACTTCCACAAATATTTGTTTTTAAATGTATGGTTTTACACGTGCGAGGATATACGCTTGCTGTCTTCCTTGATATTGAACGCCGTCATTTTATATACTTGGTCTCTCGTACTCTTGCTTTACTAAATAAAGGGTCCGCCAAATAATTTTTTTTTTTTGAAAATGTTATAAAGAAAAAGCTACTGAATATTTTCTCAAATTTCTTTTTTATTTGAAAGTACAATCCTTCCGGTTAATAATGGAAAATAATTTCATTCAAATGGCTGCCTCAGCTGGCCATGCAGTAGCCTACAAGATCGGTCCAATTTTTAAGCACATTATCGATTGTCTGCTGCTGTATTTCACCAATGGCTTCACGAATATTGTCCTTTAAAGCGTCAATTGTCTCTGGCTTGTTGGCGTAACACTCATCTTTGACGGCACCCCACAAATAGTAGTCCACCAATGTCAAATCGCAGCTCCGAGGTGGCCAAACGACATCAGCTCTGCGGCTGAATATGTGATCTTCACAAACAGGGCGCCAAACATCGAGTGTAGCTTCGGCTGTGTGGCACGTAGCGCCGTTCTGTTGAAACCAAATGTTGCTAATGTCCTCCTCTTCAATTTTTGTGAACAAAAATTCGTTCAACATGGCCCGATAACGATCGCCATTGACTGTAACGGCCACTCCTTGCTCATTTTCGAAGAAAAAAGCCCCAATTATGCCTCTGGACCAAAATCCGCACGAAACAGTGAGTCGTCTTGGGTGTATCGGCTTTTCAATGTATGCATGCGGATTTTCTGTACCCCAAATGCGACAATTTTGCTTGTTTACATACCCGCCAAAATTAAAATGAGCTTCATCTGAAAAGATGATTTTTTTTTTTCATTCTGCAACATTACCATGATTTTCAAAGTAATGTCGCAATATTTCCCAGCGTTGTTCAAGCGTATACACAACCATATTCGTTCAGCGGAAGGATAAAACTAATTATCTGTCAAACCAGACATGAGCTAAGTGTTACCATTCACGAAATAAGCACTAGTTGAAAAAAAAACGTTAGAGGGCGGACCCTTTAGATGTTTTGAAGGGAAAATATTGTTACGTTTTTACCTTTTCAAAAACGTAGTTTTATGAGTTCGTAGATTGTAGTTAAAATAAAATAAATTTTGTGTTTGGTTTTAATTAAAAATCATGTATTCAACACAGTTACGTGCACCACTGCTTGTAATCTATTTACAGACAATAACAATTTTTATTCTTAATTACTCTGTCTGTTTAAAACTTTGTAAACAACAACAATTACTCGACAGATCTTTCTGCCTAAAGATCTTCCAACCCGATCGTAGCTATAACTTAGGTTTTAACACAATCTCTTCAACCAGAGGTTATCCACACTTAACTCTCTTTGCTGAGTTGGATCCAACTAAATTGGTTTATACTTCACTACTTTCCTCACGAGCTTACTCCTTATAAACTCTCTTCACACCAATAACACATTTGCTGAGTTTACTTTACTCAAACTGCACTCGCTGAGTTTACGACACATAAACTGATTGCTGTTCGCATGGATTTGCTTTTTAAATGGCTGTGTAAACAACACATCGAAGGCTCTCAAACCCCGCGATATTTCAGGTAGATTCCATTTCTTTCTTTTGATTTCTTTTTAGTTCTTTTGTAGCCATGCGTATGTAAACATTAACCTCTTTCAGATCTTAGTGTTTGTTGTTGCTTGTTTATTGTCTGTTACTTGTTTTCTTTGCTGCTTAATTATTGTTGTTGCCGTGTTATTTTTATTTACTTTATCTCTGCTAATGTTTGTTGTTGTAGATTTGGTTAGTTGTTCTTGCAGCTTTTGTTTTTTTATTTTAACGATGCAATAAAATCTGTGGTGCCCAACCTTATTTTCGTAACAATATCTTAAACTACAAATGAAATTAAAAACTTGAAAACAGTGGAAGAAAAGTATACAAAGCCTTGAAAACAAAGTAAAATAAATAAATAAAAGTAAGTAAATAAAAAGTAAGTAAATAAAAGAAAATTGCAGTGGAACCCTTGATACTGGGTGATATCCACTATGCTTCATCTGTACCTGTAGGGAATTCCGTATGATGACTCCTAGTAGGGAGGATGGACCTCTCTCTCTAGCTCTGTCATCCACAGCGATTCAGACTAGAGAATAGGGGTACAGTGGAATTTTTTCCGAGAGGCTCAGCCTTGGAGTTTGTTTTTCCTTTCCGGATTACTGCATGTGTTTCAGGCCGAAGTACTGGTCGGCTTTCAAGCTGCAGAGTGATCTGATATTCAAAGTAATATAAACATCGATACAGCAGCGTAAAAGTATGGCCTTAAGATCAGCACTGATAGGACAAAATCGCTAAATATAAATGAAACACAGACATTACCACTTACTCTGCATGGCCAGAATAACGGCTAAGTCACAGATTTCATCTATCTGGGTGAAACCTGAGGTGGACGCGTGTCTGATGTAACTCACAAAACTAGGAAAGCTTTTGCTGGCTTGGCAATCGAATCAAATCTAGCAAATTTCTCTCTCTGTTGTTATATGAGTGCGAAACTTGGCTCACCTCTATTCAAACAAACAAAAAATTACAAGCCTTCGTTAATAAACCACTGGTGGCACTTGGTATCAAATATGGACTTATACCAGAGAAGCAATATGAAGCCCGTTGCCATTGAAATTCCTAAAGGAAAATGGAGACCGGAGGGCATTTAATGCATCAACAGGCCAACAAGCCATTGTTTGGAACACGAAGACGTAGAAGACCGAGAGACAGGAGACACAGTCTTGAAGAGGAGGTTAACTCACATCGTGGAAATTTATCATAAAATCAAATAAACTATTTAAGTTGAAATAGAAATGATTGAAATAATTTTGTATTGACACTATGCGCCCACGATTTGGCATAACAGATATGAATAAAAACAATAACAATGGCTATCAAGATCAGTATTTCTGATCATCTAACCAGTTAAGAAAATTTGTCTTGACTATAGTCAAGAAGCCTCCCAAAATCAAACACTTAAATACGAAAGCTTTCTGTTAAGGCTCATTTTGGTGAATTCACCTTATACTCAAAGCAATGTAATGCAATAAAATATTTTTTTTCAGTGTATTTTTTAATTTCTTCCTTGTTTTACTTTTATTTTTATTTTTCTCCTATTGTTTTCAGATACCTTGTATACATCGTTTTTGTTTTCTGTCGTTTCTGTTAAAAACTAGGCCGAAAATCGACAATTACTTTTCTGTGTTGTCCAGTTTTTATTACAAACCGCTTAAGTCCCTGTATCCCTTCTACTATATTGCAAAAGAAAAAAAAAGAAAATAAAAGAAAAAAAACTGTTAATGATTGTGAAATTTAAGCCATAATTTCATTAACAACAGCCCCACTTTGTTCTTTGGTTAAATGTCTGCTTGTATTTGGGTTTTATTTTATTTTTTTTCCGTTTAAAATGCCTGACATTCTATTCTTAAATTTACATACTGGGTCATTTAGGAACTGTGCCATCCCATGTCATCCATCTCAATATCAAATGTTGTCCACAGCACCAGCCATAACAGTACTGGCAATAGCCATGAAAATGGTTATGAAATTTTATAGAAACGGGTTTTTTCTTTGTGTTAAAAAATTTTTTAAAAACAACTGACAATTAATGGTGGGGATCATTAAATTTCCAAAGGCGCTAAAATTGTCATTTAAAAGAAAACAAAAAAAGACATTATATAGGTTAGATATCGGTTATGGATTATTAGGTTAGGTTAGATGTAGAGCTCACTAAAGGTGATCCAATTAGCGATTAGAAGTTCCTTTAAATAAATCCTTAATTCTAAGATAACATTACAGTCACTTTTTATTTTCTGTTGCAGTAGTTTAAGTTCTCCAGAAACCACCCAACAACGTTCAATATATTTTCGAGCTCTTAAGCTTTTTTTATATCCTTTTCCATACAATCAGAAACTACTTTGTTAGGAAATAATGAGATCCAATCGATTCTAAAAATGTGTTTCGTGCTAGCGCCTGCACTTCTCCACGGTCCCCTTCTTTTGTTCCCTTTTGAACTCTAAACTATGACAATTTTGCTAATATTCCTTCTAAGAACGTGAACAATTCTCCGCCATCTATAATGGTTCTTGTTCTGTTTTGCGCCAAAGCGTATGGTTAGAAACAGTCATTGGCCAGAAAATGTCCAGGCCCCTGCGAAGAGAGCGCAGCGTTCCATTCTTCACAGCCATGCAAAAGAGTGGATTTTATATTGGCATTGAATACCGCAATTTTCGTACGTAACGATAATATGGATGATTTCCAATTTTGGTCTCAGACGGTCAAAATTCTTCTTCTCAATATCCTCCTACCGTTTGTGGATATGATAATTCCCAGGTAGCAGAATTGACGGACGTCCTCAATTTCTTCAGTTCCAATAACAAATAATTCCCAGGGCGTCGCGTTAATATAGAGAGTTTTAGTAATTTATTCTCAAACGTGCTGCCCTGCTGCCCTGCTGCCCTGCTGCCAGTGTTACATTATGTAAATTTGTTGCATGACCCGGAAAGCTGTGAGCCAGGAGACAGATGCCATTTGCATAACATAGGATTTGCATTCCCAACATTATCCCTCTGCCTTCTAAGAAGGCTTTCGCAAGAATCGTGTCCAGTACTATATTAAATGGCAGTGATAACAGGACACACCCTCGCCGGACTCCAGTTCTCACTTCTATAGGACCGCTTAACTCTTCCAGATGCATTGATATATAAACCTTTAATGAGTTCAATTAGTTTAAGTGGAATTCGCTTAGATGCCACTGCAGTCCATATCATTTCATGCTTCAGTCTATCAAAAGCTTTCTGGAAATCTATAAAGCAAAGATACAGTAGTAAACGCCTCTACACAGATTATTCTGGACTAATGTGTAGAGTATGAACATGGTTTATAGTTAACTTCTGTGTGTTCTTTCAGAGATTCTCTTGGAAATGGTCTCAGTGATAACCTACGTTCTCAGTTATTAGGGTTTGTAAGCAAGTTCACCAGGGAGGATTGCCGACCTCCCAAGATGATAAAATAATTGGGATAAGATTATAATACGTCTGCAGATATTCCATCTACACCTCGAGTTTTGTTGTTCTTAAGGTTGCTAATGGAGCGTGTTCGTGTAACATGTTGCTGTCAAACATGTTCAGTTTGGTATATAATTTCATCATGAATCGACTTAGTAGTACAAACGTACAACGCTTGCAGATTAATGAATTTCATTATCAAAATTCAGTTGGATGAAGACCAACTTTCTTTTTTATCGAAAAATTGTGTTCGGTGACGCAGCTCATTTTGGGATGAATAGAGACGTGAACGTGGCTGAATTAGACAGAAATCTTGCAGGAACTGTCAATATATCTCGAAAAAATACAATATATGGTGAGATTATCGTCCGGTGGTTTTCAAAGACGATGAAGGCAGCAACGTTACTGTGAATGGCGAGCTCTACCGTTCAATGATTACAAATTTTTTTTTTTTGCCCAAAATGGAAGAGCTGGTCTGGGCTTGCATGTGGTTTTCATATGATGATGCCACATGTCTCACAGCACGCGAAATAATTTGCCAAACAATTGAGAGGCGAGTTCGATGAAGAGATTGTTTAACGTTAGGGGCGGGCAATTGACCTTTAGATTATTTAGACTATTTTTTAAGGGGCTTTGCTAAGACTCATGTCTATACGGACAAGCCGGCAGCGGTTGATGCACTAAAAGTCAATATTGAATAAATTTATTCGCAAAGATACCGGCCGTTATGTTAGAGGTAGTTTGTTAAAATTGGACCCAGCGTATGAAACATTTGAGCTGTGGCTGCGTTCAATATTTACATGAAATCATCTTTAAACATTGAATTGTAAAGATCATTCTCTCGACTCAAAAATAAAAATTTCATGAGCCGTCTTTAATCAAATCCGAAAGCTTTTAAAAAATCACTCGGTATATATATATATATAAAGGGTCCGCCATCTAACGTTTTTTTTTCAACTAGTGCTTATTTCGTGACTGGTAACACTTAGCTCATGTCTGACTTAACAGATAATTAGTTTTATCCTTCCGCTGAACGAATATAATTGTGTATACGCTTGAACAACGCTGGGAATCTGGGCCTGCGATCGACTTACAGAAGACGCCGATTTTGCAAGAAAAAATTATCTTTTCAGATGAAGCTCATTTTGATCTTGGCGGGTATGTAAACAAGCAAACTTGTCGCATTTGGGGCACAGAAAATCTGCAGCCGATACACCCAAGACAAGTCACTGTTTGATGCGCATTTTGATCCAGAGGCATAATTGGGCAATTTTTCTTCGAAAATGAGCAAGAAGTGGCCGTTACAGTCAATGGCGATCGTTATCGGGCCATGTTGAACGAATTTTTGCTCACAAAAATTGAAGGTGAGGATAATAGCAACATTTGGTTTCAACAGGACAGCGCTACGTGCCACTCAGCCGAAGCTACACTCATTGTTTTGCGCCCTGTTTTTGAATATCGCATTATGAGCCGCAGAGCTGATGTCGTTTGGCCACCTCGGAGCTGCGATTTGACATTGGTGGACTACTATTTGTGGGGTGCCGTCAAAGATAAGTGTTACGCCAACAAGCCAGAGACAATTGACACTTTAAAGGACAATATTCGTGAAGCCATTAGTGAAATACAGCTGCAGACAATCGATAATGTGCTTAAAAATTGGATCGATCGTGTAGGCTACTGCATGGCCAGCCGAGGCAGCCATTTGAATGAAATTATTTTCATTATTAACCGGAAGGATTGTACTTTCAAATAAAAAAGAAACTTGAGAAAATATTCAGTAGTTTTTTTTATAGCCTTTAAAAAAAAAAATATTTGGCGGACCCTATATATATAAGTAAGTAATCTCTGAAATGACCTCTCAAAGCATAGACTAACATGGACATTCTATATCAGACTTTTTTATCATTCCCTTTAAGATTAAATAAAATCATAAACTAAATAAAATTATTTTTGGATACGACTTTCTCTGTTTTAAAGCATCTGACTTCTGATCATAATTTTTACTTTCACTTCTGCTACAAATATTTTTTATTCCAGACTAGGTAACCATATGCCCCAAATTTCGTGCATTTTCACTTAAAATTAAACCATTTTAACGACCAAGACATCACCACTGCTCTACCTTTACGTTTAAAACACGGCGTATAGTAAGTAGAGCATAGTAGTGAAAGATAAAAAGAAATGCTTTTATTCCCAAAGAAAATTACAATGTAAGAGCATAAGAATACAGTTTAGTTTCTTTTCTTCAGTTAATTTTTTTTTCTTTTTTTTGCATTAAATATGCGTTTCGATGTCTTAAATGGCTGCAATGATGTTATTTATGCAGTCGAAATTTCAAAGCAGTTGTGTTACTAACCATGTAGTGCATAAACAGCACCCCATTATTAACCATGAAGTGAATCAGAAAGAAATGGAGTTTGAATAATAGCCTTAGTGTTGGATTTGGTTTCTCTTATGAGGCATTTATACTGTTTTCGTAGTCTAAGTATGAACAAATTCCTTGCAACTCTTGTGCATGTTGTTGTTGTGCATTATTTAATGTTGCATGTTTAATAGACATTCACGCAATCATGCCACAAATGGCTAAATGCATGCATGGTTGGTTAGTTGGCTGGTTGCATAGATAGAAAACATAAATGGCTTAAATACTCTCTTACCAATTTCCATTTTACTTTTGTCTGCTCTATTCCATTGTCTATTTCCATTTTCATTCGCAATTACAATCTCTTTAACGTTACGTTTATCGTATTTACCTGCCAAAGCATAGAAAAGAAGAACGTTCTTATCGTTGCGTATTTAAAATTAAAGAAAAAAACTAAATTAATCGGTTAAAGAGACTCATGTTAAATAAGGTTTTTAAGCAAAATAAAGACGAAATTTACCAGTAAAGAAAAGTAATCAGAAAACTAACCACACAGACAAGACAAAAAGAGAAATTCTTGAAAGAAATTCTCACAAAAAACCTGACGAAAAACATATCAGCATAGAATTTCGCAAATAGTCGTCGGCTTCTTAAGACACTGACACAGATGTTGCTTTGGAAGAATTAAATTAAAAGTTTCTTTGTGATTATATGACGATGTTATGAAAAGTATGATTTGAGTATTAAAGAAAGGGAAAACGAGAAGACAGATGGCGGAAAGAAGGAAATAAAGATAAAGAAGTAGAAAATAGTAGTGGAATGCATTGTGCCATGCACTTGACAATAAAACACAGACATGTGTGCTTTACGAGAAGCTTAAGTACGAAGTAAAAATATGCGATTATTAGGAATCAATTCCTCTATTTTGTTAAAACACATGCCGTCATAGTTCGAATATAGCAATTAAATTTATGTTAAAGTGCTCAAATGTATCGATAGAGTTGGATGCCAACTTAGTATCTTCGCTTTTTTCTGTACTCGGTCATAAAGTTTCAAAATAGACTTTGAAGCACTTGGACCATACATAGGAATTGTATTCCACTTTAGGTCAGATATAGGTTCAGTAAATATTAAGAGGATCTATTGCAGTGAAATTTCTTGAAACTTTAGAATATGACAGTTCCAGTTGACATAATTGCCAGAATATCAACACCACCACCTTGGTATCTGTAATACCCGCATTAAAATCATTCCTATTCGCTTAATTTCACTCGCCACTTATGAGTGTGTCATTCACATTCGCTTTCTTGCCCCAATCTGCAATGAATTCAGTCTACAGTCTAAAGCACGGGTGAACTCAATGCTTTTACCAATTCGAAACCATGTTATTTGGACATGGCCTGCACCATGGTAAGGTGTCGGCGACTATCTAAACTCCTACCGATCTATGGGTCATAGCACCCGATTAAGGATGATTCAGTAAGTATCGCCGCTGGTTTTCTAAACGGTGCCCGAGAGACGGGTGGAATTACGTTCACCAACGATCCCCACTCATGACATTTACAAGTGAGTACCAATTTCAAAGGCTCGTTGTTAGCACACTAAACTTCACATCTTGGTGAAGTGCTGGAGACCATTTAAACTCCTGCCTTGATATGGCTCTACCTGCGTTTTAGGCTTAAAACCACAGCCACCACGAAGCTCCCACAAGGGGCCTATCCAAAGTGAGGCAGGAACCGAAGTCCCATAACGGCTACGGACTGGTCTCCCGTAACCCGGTTAAGAGTGTAACACCACACCGAGCCAGCATAGCCCACCACGTAATTTGGGCTTAAACCATAATCATCACGTTGCTCTCATAAGGACGTCTCGTCATAGTCAGTCACGGACCTAGGTCCCTATGGTTCCCGACTTCTCTGGTACCAAAATTAAGCCTCCGATCAGGCTTGTACCAGTGTAAGTCCCATATGACTCCGGATGGTGGCCATGATGAAAAACAACATACGTTAAACACTCAACAACACAACAATAAATAGAGCCACCCTCACGGGAAAACTCAGAGTGGCATCATGCACCACGGACACGAACCACAAACACAATAAGCACAACTAGTCAGAATTGACCAGTTACAACACAATACCATGTTCGGCGAAAACACACTGGGAATAGCAAAGTGCAAAAAGGCTGGCTAGGAAACCGCTTAGAGGGCGGTTCGGGTTCAACCTCCACTAAAAGTGCTCTCCTTCTACACCTAAATAATGTCAGTGCAAAAGCGCCCAACCTCCTAAACCCACTCAATTCCCACATTTCCCCAGTATAAGTAATACCCATACTAAGTCCCTAATGTCATCATAGTTCGGGCATGAAGTCAGTATATGCCTTCAGTCCTCCATCTCCATACAACACTGTCAGTCCTCAGATTCAGTCCGTTCAATTATATACAAAAATGCATTGGAAGAGCCGTTTCCCGTCAGTATGAAACCCAGGCTCAAGCCGAAGTCGAAGTCTGAGTGTTCCTGTAGGAACATAACGTACGGAGTAAATCCATATGTCACCCTTATCCTGTGACTATTCGTCCATCTTGTCTGCCATCTATCTACGAGGCACCTCTGCAAAAGGGCAGAGCACCGAAGAAGAGAAGCAATCGTTTGTTCCAAGTGGCAGTCCCAACTTGATCCTGCAGACAATACTTCGACAATCTACCTCTAAGTCAAGCGAGGACCTTCAAAGCATCGGTAGTAACAGTTCAACACACTGGAACGCATGCCCAGAGTACAATTCACTGACAAGAGAGAACGCTGTTCAAGAACAGATATGACCGTCCAAACCATAAAGATGTGCCCTACGCTGCACAAGCAACGAACAGGTAAGCCTGCTGAGTTCCCAATCTCATCTCAAAATGCGTCTAACCCGTCCAATAACAGATATGACCGTAAAAGATGTGCCATACGCTGCACAAGCAACCAACAAGTAATTATATAGGATACAAACATCAAGCCTGCTGAGTTACCAATCACTTACCAAAATGCGCCTAATTTTTCAAACAGTAGCCGTTAACTTATTCCTAGGATGGGTTGTTTCCTATGCATGGAAACATTCCCATGCTAGGAACGGGTTCTTATCTATCTACTGTAATGCCTCCTTATCAGGCGGTGACCTTTGTGTTCCCCGATTGTGCGATGGATGGCCATGCGACTCAGGGAGAAAAGATATTTAGTCATCTTTACATCAAGATCGGTTCAGCCGACTTTGGCGATACCGTAGTGCTCTCATGCCGCCAACGAGATTAGGTATCACCACACACTGACCGGAAAATATCCAGCTTGATCGAGGTAAACGGGACACTAATGTTATTCTCTCGTTCGAAAATAACGAACTCAGTACCCGCCCTAGACAGCTCGTCAGCAATGCAAATACCGACGATATCCCTGTGTCCCGGAACCCATATGACTATATCTCTGTGCCCTGAGCCCTGCGGCATTCGTGGACGAGGATAAATGTCGAGGTGATGCTTGCAAGTGACTTGATCGCACCATGACTCTTTTAATAAATTGGAAGTTTAGGAAAGTTTTCAGGGAAAATTGCGCCACTCAACAGGTATTGTACAGACCTCATTATGGCCGTGACCTCCACCTGAATTACACCGCAGCGGTCAGGCAACCAATGAGACAGTCTAGTGGTAGAATCCTCTATCCTCTGCCACAACCCACTCTGAACAGTATCTTAGAGCCATCGGTATAGACCTCAAGGGCATTTTGGGGAAACTCCTGTTTGTTAGACCAGAAGTCTCTCGTGCGCATATATATTGAAGTCAAATCTCCTATCGAGAAAATTATGAGGGACCATATAATCGATTCGAAAATGTCTGAGGTCCCCAAAAATCGCAGCGACCACAGTAAATAATTGGGGATCATCTGCATGCAAAATACACAAAATGATTGATCGATTTTATTCAAACTCAGTGGGTTATTAGTGAGGCAAAACAAGTTACTTTTGGTCAATTTTTTCAAATATTTTTAGCACCGTCCAGAAGCAAACACTGCTGACATTTGCAGAAATGTTCTCAATATACGTAACTCTGCCATTTCTGCTTATATACTCGTAGTTAATTAAAATGGCAATTTTTTTTATTTTCAGTAATTTTTTTAAATTTCTTTTTTTTCATTTTTCTGACTTTTTCAATTATTTTCTTATACTTTCCCATTACCTTAACGATTATTCGATTACTTTTAATAACATTTATGAAAACAATGCCATTAACTTTAACCAGAATTTTTATCAGTCATACGATTACCATACATGGCCTCGAGACTTCGAATGAAAAGCAATAATTTCGTTTCAAACCTCTCATTGATGGTATAAATGACTTTTTTACATTTCCACTGCGGAGGGGGAGTGATCCCCCACAACTATGACATTCTTTTACTTTTTATTTATTTCTCTTTTTCTGTTGTTTAATAATATCTTTATGCACCGAAAAAACACAAAAGCCGAAGAGAAGGAAATAAAATTTAAAAGCGAAATGAGCAAAATAAGCGCTTAATTAGATTTGCGCGAATGCATTTTAAATGACAAAGTTTCAACGAAAATGTGGTTACAAAAATTGTAATTCATTTGGCTGAGTTTTCGGTATAAAAACTTTGTCGATTAACTAACTGATGCGGAATCGACAGCACGAAGAGTAAGAGAACCAGCAGCAGAAGTTTTAATGCAGTTCGCTTGCTTACCTTAAAAAAAGAAACTGTTGGCAAGTGCTTATAAGGAAAAAAATTGCTATTTTTATTGTTGTTGTTATTATTACTGCTATTGTTATTAAGCAATTACTGTTGTTGCTGTTTCAGTTAAAGTGCTGTTGTTGTAGCATAATTCAGTACAATAATGAGAGGGAAAATAAGCACAAAAATTCTGTAACAATTTAGTGGAAAGTAAGTTTGTCCGCTTAGTAAACATTTTTTGTTGTTGTTGCTGTTGTTGTTATTATTGTTGTTTATAGTAATTTAAGTTGTTTCTTAATTTTCTATGGTTATTGTAAAACAAACAACAACATAAACGGATAGTCATTTTTGCAGCATTACTTGATTTCATTTTCTCATATTTTTTTTTCATCTGAGCACACTGCTAGTCAATATAAAAAAAAATAGTTTTTTTTTGAAAAAACCATTTGAATTTTAGAGCACAAGTACTGTTTCTATGTTGCCATTTTAGGAGAAAACTTCAATTAAAAGTGGAAATCCCAAATAACTGGCTAAATATTAAATTTAAAAAGTTGTACTTTGTTGCCAATAAGATCGGAATTTGTTTCAAATTGTTGGTGTGACCGAAGTAATCTTAGAGTAGAAGCAAATATTGTTTAAATAGTTGTTTTTCTTTTTTTTTGAAGAATCAGTTATGGACTAATTTTCAGCAAAATTCAAATTATGGAACAAATGGTATACATATGAGCTAAGCTTTGAATTTATTTCTTTGTTCGAACTGGAGAATCCGAGTTCGACTTCTAAATAATCACTAAATTTTAACAATTGAATTATTTTATTTTAAAATATTTTGCTTTTAAGATCGTAAGCTAATTTTTATTCTAAGTGATTAGAAAATTGTTTGCAAATGACTTATAAAAGAAAACTGACAACTGTGAAGATATATGCACCAACAATACCAGCAAAACTATACATGTTTTTGACCCCAGCCACGGAATTCATCATCAGAGTTCTTTTGTGTTGTGCCTAATCATTTTCTAGAACATCAACTATTTAACTCATAGTTCCCACAAATTTTGTATTGGAATTACTATTTTCTAATTTTTTTTTTCTCCGTTACTGCTCTAGGGAGCATACTGGCTTTCCACAAAGCATCTATTGCTTTGTTTCAGTTTCTTTAATCAATTTGATATTTCAAGCTAAGATTTTGGATGATTAATCCGCTGTAGCTTCCTCCATATGATTATTTTTTTTGTGTAGTGGTGAAAATCCTTGCTAATTGGTTGTGATCTTTACTTTAGCATTGTATTTTTTTTCCAGTAGGTGGCGTGTTTCTTTCTGATCATTCATTTGATATTTATCATCATTGCCAGAGGTATGCAAGAAGGTTCAGGGAGGCTTTTTTCTTTATATATTTTTTAGATGGAGTTGAAGCCTTTTTTTATTATTAAACATTCGAGACCACAATTAAATGTTTTTCTTCGTCATGTCCTCTGCTGGGGCTCGAACCTGTGTCGTCTGTGTTGTTATGCATGCGCCCATTTTCTATATAGCTAATGAATTAGTCGAAGTTTTTTCATCACGTTCTTTCAATGTCATTATCTTTTTGTCATTGTCTTGTTCTATCATCAGACTTCGTCTAATAGGTGCATCAATATTATGTTAAGCCCACACCATATAAAGCCGAGGTGGCTAAGGACCTATAGTTCGCCGTAGTTCACATCATAAAGTTTTTTGTTCGAACTGATGAATACGAGTTCGACTCCTAAATTTATTTGAAAGCAATCATCTGCATTTTCTTTAAATGTCACAACTTTATCGATTTGTGTGTCAATAAAAAATATTTTTTAATAAGTTTTTATGAAGTTTTTTAATTGTGTCATAAGCCAAAGTACAGGTTCTTATAAGATAGTTTGTGACAACACGTGTTTAATCCCCAACAATTGACACTTATCTCTATGCATCATTTCAAAATGCATTCTTTGTCTCCTTATTAGCGGCAATACTCCATCACTTTATGGCTGTTTTTTTTTTTGACTTAAAAGATCAGGAAATATTCTTGCTTTTAGGTATAGAAATTGAAAGGCATAGCTGAATGCTACCGGCCGCAACTGCAGGTTGCATATACTGGTAGCTGCACTGCAGTCGTAGATAATCTGTTGCTTTCAATGGATTGTTTTAGGGATATTTGTGTGTCATTAGGTTCCCTTCAATTCTTTAATAGAGACGTCAGGCATTGGTGTTTCTGGCCAAAGCGGTCTCAACTCCAATATTGGATGCTACAGCCCAATCGGTTGAAACCTTGTAACTGAATATGATTAAATTATTATTGATGAATATTTCTTTGTTTAATTTAAAGCAAATTAAAAACTTGACAAGCCCGACTATCGCCTTTCAACAATGTACTTGTAAAGCTGCGGTCACATTTGTCAAATATATGAAGAAAAAACGTAAACACTATTTTATAGAAACATTTTATTTAAATATTTGCTATAATAGCACGGTGCGACAAGCAAAAAAATACCTAGAAAGTGATACCATTTTTCTGATAGGCGTTGCCGAGCAGAACAAGGATCTGTTTTTGAAATTTTCGAAACACCCCCAAGATCTTGAGTTATGGGCAAAAAAACCATTTTTTGGACCTTCATACACTTGTTAGCCTGTAACTTAGCTGAGTTCTACTTCATTTTAAGTTTTTTTTGGGATTTGAAAGAAGAGAAATATGTCTTTTAGATGGTACATACATCGTTTAAGTAGCCTTGAACAAACTGGGTGTATTACTCAACCGAACACATTTTTCATCCAACTTTTTCCACATTTGTCAAGTTTATATGCGTTTTTGCACAGAAACTGTACTACCGCTGAATTAATTAGGGAATAATATTAAGTTATGAATAAAATGAAATACTTATAAGCTAATAACTTAGCTGAGTATTATCCGATTTTAAGTTTCTTTTCGGATTTAGAAAGAAGAGAAATAAGCCTTTCGAATGATATATATATCTCTTATATAACTTTCAAAAATCTGGGTATATATGAAGCTGTATAAGGAAGGTTGAATTTAAGATTGAAAACAGTTTTTTGCAAAATACTATTAAAAATAAAGTCAAAATAAACACTGATTTTATTTTTTAGCAGTTTTTTATAATAAGTATGGTCATAAATTAATTTCAAGAGCTTTTGTCTCCCAGCGTGGTTCGAGGATACGATTTGTCGCCTAGAAATATATACGAAATTAAAACTCTGTTTCAGCATACAAATCACTCTCAAAGAAAAATAGCAAATACTGCCAGCTATTCTTAATCTGCTGTTAGTAGTGGAAGAAAACGCAATACCACACTACGTAAGGACAAAAAAAATCGAATATCTTTTTGAAGAATCGGGAAAAAAAAATGCAGGAATATGAACACAGTTGGTTCAACAGTCTGGCATATCAGTTTCTAAGAGAACTGTGTAAAGAAGATTGGCAGAGGAAGGCTTAACAGGTCATCGTCCAGTAAAAAGCCGTCTGAGGTAATAAAGCAAAAACATCTTCTTGGCCACGAAAGCACAGCTAGATGACTATTGATGACTGAAATAAGGTAAATTCGTCTAAATTTTGCTATTTTGTATCATTGTATAGCTCTTTATCTATTTTTACAATTTTTTTTTGTCACTCCTTTATGGAGCATATTGGCTGTCTACAAAGCATCTCTTGCTTTGTTTCAGTTTCTTAATTCAGTTTTTTAATCCGCTGTAGCTTTTTCCATATGACTTTTTTTGTGTAGTGGTGAAGGATACTTGCTAATTGGTGGTGTGATCTTTACTTTAGCATTGTAGTTTTTTCCCAGTAGGTGGCGTGTTTTTTCCTGATCGTTCGTCTGATGTTTGTCATCATCGCCAGAGGTAGGCGAGAAGGGTCAGGGGCGCTTTCTTCTTTATTTTTTTTTTAGATGGAGTTGTCTGGAGGGAAGAAGAATTAAATTTCTTCTTCATCATGTCCTCTACTGGGGCTCGAACCTGGGTCGTTTGTGTTGTTATGCGTGCGCTCTAACCACTGCACCACGCCACCCCCATTTTACAAATTGTAAAATCCATATATTTTTTTCAGGTTTCTTTTCCAGATGAGTCAATAATTAAAATTCTAGCAGATAAGAGTAGCTTTGTCAAACGATATCCAACTAAAAGGTAAAACACCTCGTGAATGTAATAGTGTGGTCTGTAAATAAAACTAAGGGAGTAGGGCGCCTTAATATCGTTGAGGAAACTATAAAATAAGAGCAGTGTAGACAATCTCGTCTGTAACCAACACTTAGGGAATGGCTACCAACTAGTAAATAATATGTTTTTATGCATGATTCTGCAACATGTCATAAATGTATAAGCATAACCAAGTTTTTGGGAAATAACAACATTCCAGGTTTATCTTTATCTGGCAATTCAGCTGACAGGAGCTTTATGGAAAATTTGTAAGCGATCATGAAGGCGGAAATAGCCTAGGAGTTGGTACTACCGAGGTAAAACTTATTAAAACTCATACTGATGTTTAGCATTGCAAACCAAATGTGTAAGAAAGTGCCAAACTGCGCATACAAAGAATACCAAGGCGAATAACAGCACCTACAGCACAGTACATGGAGTACTAAATAATAATTCGATTTTAATAAATTACTTGTAACAGTCCAATTTGAAATTGTTTAAAATGACACATAGATGGCGTTACTAGCATTTTGCCCATATGATTATTATTTACTACTAACCTTCAGACGATACATGTATAAATTCGGCGGCAATCTGACCATGGATTCGTGAGTTATAGCATTTTGTGTGAAGCTACTTTTGTTATTGAAGAAAATAAATGGAAAAAAGTGAACTAAAGGGTCCGCTATCTAACGTTTTTTTTTCAACTTGTGCTTATTTCGTGAATGGTAACACTTAGCTCATGTCTGATTTGACTGATAATTAGTTTTATCCTTCCGCTGAACGAATATGGTTGTGTATACGCCTGAACAACGCTGGAAATCTGGGCCTGCCAAAAAAAACATCATCTTTTCAGATGAAGCTCATATTGATCTTGGCGGGTATGTAAACAAGCAAAATTGTTGCATTTGGGGCACAGAAAACCCGCACGCCTATATTGAAAAGCTAATATACCCAAGACAAGTCACTGTTTGGTGCGGATTTCGGTCCAGAGGCATATTTTGGTCATTTTGCATCGAAAATGAGCAAGGAGTGGCCGTTACAGTCAATGGGGCCATGTTGAATGAATTTTTGTTCACAAAAATTAAAGAGAAAGCTATTAGCAACATTCGGTTTCAACAGGACGGCGCTACGTGCCACACAATCGAAGCTACAGCGCCCTGTTTTTGAAGATCGCATTATCAGCCGCAGAGCTGATGTCGTTTGGCCACCTCGGAGCTGCGATTTGTCACTGTTAGACTATTATTTGTGAGGTGCCGTCAAAGAAAAGTGTTACGCCAACAAAAAATTGACGCTTTAAAGGACAATATTCGTGAAGCCATTGGTGAAACACAGCTGCACACAATCGATAATGTGCTTAAAAATTGGACCGATCGTGTAGGCTACTGCATGGCCAGTCGTGGCAGCCATTTGAATGAAATTATCTTGCATTATTAACCGGAAGGATTGTACTCTCAAATAAAAAAAGAAATTTGAGAAAATATTTAGTAGTTTTTATAGAATTTAAAAAAAAAATTATATGGCGGACCCTTTATCTGTTTCAATAAAATTGGTCACTCATAGCGTATGATTATTATTAAATTATATTTTTGGTCATAAAAATATTACTCATACGCCCCTAGGAACCACATTTTTAGCTTTAAAAATTGAATTGAGATCAATTACAGTAAAAATTAAATTAAAAATTAAAATGAAAATTAACATCAACTTGGCAACCAATATCTTTTCATTTCAACACATCGTATTAAAATTTTATTTAATTTCAATGCCATTCTACCAGCTTGTATTATGTGTAATTCACATGAAATGAAATTTGTTTTTTGTGAGCAGATTATTTTATGTGAATATTCTTTTTTTTTCTTTTTTCTTCCTCTTAAAGCCCCCACATGTGTATTTGTTTCTAATGGTAGTACGCGTTTTTCATATCCTTTTCAATATTTCAAAATATATCAAGTGATTGATATAGACATTGATTTTAAACAATTCGTGCAACTCAATATTTTCTATTGAATAATATACTGCATGTGTGAGAGTATTGTTGAAAATTTCAATGTCAAATTATCAATGAATAATATGATTAAATTTTATGTACTTTTTTTATTGTATTAAAGTTGTTTTTAAAAATTTTTAATTAAGGGAATAAGAGAACTGTCAACGAACAAAATTTTTTTTTGTTTTAGAACAGGTTTGCCAAGTTTGGTTTTCGAAGTTTATTTACAACAAAAATCATTCAAATTTACATATTAGGAATAGAAATTAATTTAGTCCGGTTTTCAAGGTCAATAAAGATAATTATTTAACAAATTAACCAAAAAAAAAAAAATGTGAAATCACGGCTTACAATGTCTGAGTTTTGTGTCAGAAAAACTTCTTGCCTTTAGAGGCGATTCATTTCGAAAGAAGTTATTCACTGACATGCTAAAGATATTGTATCCGTCGAAACAGCCAATGGTCAGACTGAGCAATGTTTGGAAAATACGGCGGTTGCGGCCTTTGATCGTTTCTAACAATTGTTTGGCCAATTTTGCGACGTGACCCCAAGCGTTCTCATGCAAAAGCAAAACTTCTTTTGTCTGTTGGTTTTTATATTCCGGCTTTTTTTCTCATGTTCGGGTACTTAAATTTTAAAAAGGACTGAACCAAATTGTATGCTTACTTTTGCGATTTTTTTCCTCTTTCGTTTGTGGTACAGATGCTCTGGATAGTCTCAAACAACTTCAACAGCTCATAATACAAAACACCCTTCTGATCCCATCAGATATAGAGCATTACCTTAGCGTCATGGATATTCGGCTTCGTCGCTGATTTGGCTGGTTGGCCCGGTTTTGCATATGACTTATTGCGCTTGAGGTTATCGTAATGTGTTCATTTTTCATCACCATTAGCAAAACAGTGCAAAAATGGCTACTATTTGTAGCGCTCAAGCATGATGCTTAAATTTTAAAAAGGACTGAACCAAAGGTTTAGGAAAAAATAAAACCAGAAAAATTCTCAACAGGAGGTGCTGTAGGCGGACAATAATTTATGTCTGTTTCCATTAAGTACATTCGAATAAAGTTTGGCACGCCGATTTTTAATTCTACAGCAAATATGAACGGGATTGCTCTACTGGCATGGTACATACATAGTAAATAATGATTTTGATATATCTTGAGAATATTTAAAGTGCATGTTTCTGAATGTAAATCTAAATGGCTTCGAAGTAGATAAAAGTCATCAGTTAAATAAGGGGCGAAGTGATCACGATACCTCTTATCCAAAGTAAATATAGGGTCCGCCAAATAATTTTTTTTTAAATTCTATAAAAAAAACTACTGAATATTTTCTCAAATTTCTTTTTTTATTTGAAAGTACAATCCTTTCGGTTAATAATGGAAAATAATTTCATTCAAATAGCTGCCCATGCAGTAGCCTACACGATCGGTCCAATTTTTAAGTACATTATCGATTGTGTGCAGCTGTATTTCACCAATGGCTGCACGAATATTGTCCTTTAAAGCGTCAATTGTCTCCGGCTTGTTGGCGTAATACTTATCTTTGACGGCACTCCACAAATAATAGCCCAACGGTGTCAAATCTCAGCTCCGAAGTGGCCAAATGACATCAGCTCTGCGGCTAATAATGCGATCTTCAAAAACAGGGCGCAAAACATCGAGGGTAGCTTCGGGTGTGTGGCACGTAGCGCCGTCCTGGTGAAACCAGAAGTTGCTAATATCCTCCTCTTCAATTTTTGTGAACAAAAATTCGTTCAACATGGCTTGATAACGATCGCCATTGAATGTAACGGCCACTCCTTGCTTATTTTCAAAGAAAAATGGCCCAAATATGCCTCTGGACCAAAATCCGCACCAAACAGTGATTCGTGTTGGGTGTAGCGACTTTTCAATGTATGCGTGCGGGTTTTCTGTGCCCCAAATGCGACAATTTTGCTTGTTTACATACCCGCCAAGATCAAAATGAGCTTTATCTGATATGAAAATTTTTTTTTCAAAATCCGCATCTTCTGTAAGTCGATCGTAGGCCCAGATTCCCAGCGTTGTTCAAGTGTATACACAACCATATTCGTTCAGCGGAAGGATAAAACTAATTATCTGTTAAGTCAGACATGAGCTTAGTATTACCATTCACAAAAAAAGCAATAGTTGAAAAGAAAACATTAGATGGTGGACCCTTTATTGGTTTTTTTAATATCTTGAGAACGGTTTGAATGAAAACTTCTGAATTTGGCGTCAATGGTTTTGCAGTTAAAACAAATCTTCATTGTTTATCCATATCAGTCAAAAAATGGCAAAGTTTAGGTAAGAGGCTATGGCACAAAGCATACCTAATAAAAGCTTAATATATATGTATTCTTAGCTATACAAGTAAAAATAAGTTTTCTGATGGTGTGTTTTTCCCATATGAAACGTATGGTATGCATTACTTTTAAATTTTTTTATGAGAAATACAATTTAAAGGCATGTAACACGTAGGCTCTTAGCAACGCGGGAATGGTTTCTCTAGTTGTAAAAACGAAAACAGCGATCTGGATGAAATTTGGAAGCAGTTATAAATAAAACTCCATAACACCCAAAAAAAAAAAAAAAAACATCAAAAACCTCAATTAAACAGGGTGGGTTGGGTTTAAAAAAAACCCGGGTTTTTGATAACCCTGCTTTGGAAGGAGGGAAATGCTTCAAGATCCCTTAGAAAAATAATTTGTAACTTAAACGTCTATTAAATGACTTAAAATGCTTAATCTTTTATATCAAAATATTGGTTAAGTAACAATGGTTATCGTTGAATAGGTTGTTGAAACAGCCTTTATGTTTCCCCTTATAAGAGAATTTTAAGGTCTTACCCTCTTATCGAGTGTAAGTAATTAAAATAAATGAAATTCTAAACTTTTTAATTTTTTAGTTATTTATTCTTAAAATAAAAAATATTAAACAATTAAGAAATTTTTAAAATGCTTGCATAAGTATGGTATTTTTTACTTAAAAATATTTTTAAAATAAAAATGTACTTCTTAAATATAAAAATATGCTTTTGTTTGTGTGAATATTTAATTGGTAAATATTTTACAATAAATAACATATTTCTTTTGTCATTCTTAAGTTTCGTTTGTTCTATAAATAATTTCTAGAATTAAAAATGTTTGCATAAGTAAAACAATAGGGCGAATGGTTATGGGAAAACCATGTTGCTGATATGCATAAATAATTTTTTAATAAAAATTGTTTATTTTTAAATCTAACAAATTTAAAAAAAATAAAATATATTAGAATTTCCATTAAAATTTTAAAGAATTTTTTTTCTCAAATTGTAGCCGAATATAAGTTTTTTTTTTCTTTGTATAAAAGTTCTTTAGTCTCATAAATTTTTTACATTCATAACATGTTTTTCATGTAAATTTGTCGGTTTTATAATCAAATCTTTAATACATCCATTTAAATGTCTGTTTAAGAGTATGATGGATAAAAGCTTTTAAACATTGGAAGCGAATTGTGTCCTTACATTTTAAATAAAGCAGTCAAATGTGTCTTTTTTACCAATTCCTTTTTGTCTTCCTTTTATAAATGCAGAAAATTAAAGATAAAAATTTCGGCGTCTATGCCATGAAAAAGGCTTCAACTACTTCCCTTCAGACAACTTCATTAAAAAAATAAAAAATAAAAAATAAAAGCCACTCTGACCCTTCTCGCATACCTCTGGCGATGATGACAAACATCAGATGAATGATCAGGAAAAACACGCCACCGACTGGGAAAAAATTACAATGCTAAAGTAAAGATCACCACCAATTAGCAAAGATCTTCACCACTACACAAAAAAAAATTATATGAAGGAAGCTACAGCGTATTAATCATCTACTTGGCTTGATATATCAAACTGATGAAAGAAACTCAAACAAAGCAATGGATGCTTTGTGAAAAGCCAATATGAGGAGTGACGGAGAAAAAAAATCCTATATACAGTAACTTTGTCTAGTGACTCCCAACATATGATTAATTCTTTATATACTTATTGCAACTTATAGAATTTGAAGGTTAACATGGCTAAATCAAAGATATAAATATTTCTTAATGGTGCTAGAATCTCCAGAAACCTAAGGTGGATATATGATAAAATTATAATTGAAATAGTGAATTCATATAAATATCTGGGCATAGACTTACGTTATAATTTATCATTTCTTAATCATCTGGCTAATAAATTATTGACTTTTAAAATGGCAATTGCATTATATTGGTTTAAATTTGTTAACCATCCCATAATTTCAGTTAAAAATATACTTAAAATCTTAAATGCTACAGCTCGTTGCAATTATGACGTGCAATTTTACGGAGCCCAAATATGGGGTTTCAAAAAGTAGGACGTTGTCGAGAAACTACTTTGTCATTTTGTAAAGAAGATGCTATATTTACCCAGCAGCTCGAACTATACACTTTAACTTATATTCATTAAAATTATATTAATAAAGTATTGAACATACCGCATAACAGATTGCCTCATAAACTTGCTAAAATTATAATTACCAAGCAAACCTATTAGGCAGAAGAGCGGACAACTTTGTGCCGAAAAATTAACTTTTTACCATCAGATGCATCAACAGCTATAAGTTCACATACTAAATAAATTATGCCTTTTGCTAAAACGCACGAAAATATAAAAGCTGTCGCCGATGCAAGAAACACCCATTTCCCTGATATATACTCGCAATTAAACTACAACTGGTTAAATATATTATCCTCGAACTTATCATCTTATGCTATGAGTGAGAGGTGGCCTCTTGCATATAAATGCATATATACCTCTAAAAGTAACACTTTAAGTCTTTGCACAATCTGCAATCTACTCGTAGATGCAAGAGAAAATACTTTTCACTTTATTGCTGCCTCTTCTATCTTGAATGGATTCAGATTAAAATATTTTAATAAAAATCAACTTAATCCATTTGAAACTATAAATATTATTAATGTCATATCCTTACATCTGATAATATTGTCAAGCAAGAGCACAGTCAATATTAACTTAGAGGTACTTCAATACGAGATTCCATCGGACCATAGACCAATTGTAGGTAAAATTGAGAATGCAAGGTTGTACAAAACAAAAGTTGAAAAATTTAACTATAAACTAACAAATTGAACAAATTTTCGAAATATAATTAACAATAGAAAAAACATACATAAATCACAATAGTTATTCCTCTAAAGCTATAATAGATTCTGAAATAAGTAAATTTAATGAAATCATTTTACAAACTCGAAATCTTTGCATCCCCGTATTTCGTTCTTATGGAAAGAACTACTTGCCTGTAAGTATCGTTAATCTAATATGAAGCAGAACATTTAAAAGAAGTCAGCGGACATCGAACACTATGGAACAGAAGTTTTACGATCAATCGGTAAAACTTCTTCCCAAAATGATTAATGAAAAAATTAAAACATTTCGTAATGAAATATAGAACAAACTATTATCAAAGATGAAACCAGGCGACAAATCCGTTAATTCCGTACTTTATGCAAGGATATACGAATATTGATACTTCCCGATATGTTCTCGATATCTAATGACTTTATATCTTCTTATAAGCATTTTTTTTGACAAGAAAGTCAACTCAAGCGCTGGAGGCTTTTGCTGAAAATTTGCCATTGATTTCATTAAATGAAATGCATTATTTAATCGCATCCCTAAAGCTGTCAAAGTCACCTGGGCTAGATGATGTAACTAATGCTTTAATTAAAAATTTGCCTTTTAAGCTGTGCAATTATTAATGAATATTTATAACAGCTGCTTAATCCCAGTAACTACAGGCCTACAAGCTTATTGAGTATCTTGGGAAAACTGTATGGAAAAATAATTCAGGCTCGAATATTGGAAGCTATTGAAAACACATCTGTAATAGCCAGCGAACAATTTGGCTTCAAAAAAGAGCTTTTGGTATAGTTTGGTACAACGGTCTTATATACAAATTGTTTGCCTTGTTGTCTTGTTTAATTTATAGAAAACTATTAATTAATGAGTTTAAGTAGAATGAATTTTATATAGTGGGTCCGCCATCTAACGTTTTTTTTATAATTAGTGCTTATTTCGTGAAGACGAGTCACTGTTTGGTGCGGATTGTGGTCCAGAGGCTTAATTAAGCAATTTTGCTTCGAAAATGAGCAAGCAGTGGCCGCTACAGTCAATGGCGATCGTTATCGGGCCATGTTGAACGAAATTTTGTTCACAAAAATTGAAGAGGAGGATGTTAGCAACATTTGGCTTCAACAGGACGGCGCTACGTGCCACACAGCCGAAGCTACACTCGATGTTTTGCGCCCTGTTTTTGAAGATTGCTGTTACAAAGATAACTGTTACGCTAACCAGCCAGTGACAATTGGTGCTTTAAAGGACAATATTCGTGAAGCCATTGGTGAAATACAGCTGCACACAATCGATAATGTGCTTAAAAATTTGACCGATCGTTTAGGCTATGCATGGCCAGCCGAGGCAGTCGCTTTGGTCATTCTGTGCTGGTTCTACGGACTACATGGTCAGAGAGTGCGACTTTAGTAGGTGCGCTTCGGCAGTTTAAAGGGACAGAGAGTCTTAACAGGATATTGAAAGATTTCAGAGTGGCCTTGCTATCTCTAACGATGGATCAAAAACCGAGGAGGGCACGGGTGCGGGGATCTACCTTGTTGGCAGTGACATCACGGATGAGTGCAGCGTTCTTCAGGCTGAGGTCTTTGCTGTGCTCAGAGCAGCTGATTATTTTCGTGCCTTGGCTGCTGAGGGGGATAATGTGGTCTTTTACACAGACAGTCGGCGGCTTTGAGGGCTCTGACTGATCGCCATGTCGGCCCAAGTCTGGTTGCATTGTGCAGGAGTACCCCGACGTTGCTCCTGTATGTATTCAGTGTAAAACTGTTCTGGTTGCGGAATACACTGGCGTGCAGGGAAATTTCGATGCAGCTGAACTGACAAGAGCCAGCGCGGCAAATGGTTTTGAATTGGTGGAAGCCTTTGTAAGACCGCCGCTTGGTTTATTTGGAAGCTTGATAGATAGCTGCGCCCGTCATAGAATGGAGGAATTATGGAGGAGCAAAGGAGACCCTGCTGCTTTGGCCGAGACTTGACCGCTCTAGGACGGATTGGGTCCTCCATCTAAGGAGGGCATCTCTTAGAATTCTGATAGGTTTTTGAGCCAGCGCGGTAAAGGGTTTTGAATTGGTGGAAGCCTCTGTAAGACCGCCGCTTGGTTTATTTGGAAGCTTGATAGATAGCTGTGCCCGTCATAGAATGGAGGAATCATGGAGGAGCAAAGGAGACTCTGCTGCTTAGGTCGAGACTTGAGCGCTCTAGGATGGATTGGGTCCTCAATCTAAGGAGGGCATCTCTAAGAATTCTGATAGTTTTTGTGACTGAGCAGTGTGCTCTGAGAGCAAGGACGGGCATTTGGGAAGCAGGCACCCCAATTTTCTGCCGAGTTTGGGGCGATACGTGAGAGCCGGAGACTGTGAAGCATATCGCCTGTCATTGCCCGGCTCTTCATAGACGCAGGCTCAGGTTGCTGGGCCGAGACTTTTTGAATGGCCTGGATGAAATTGCGATGACTAGGATATGCGACTGGAAAGTTTTCTGTCAGATCTAGGCTTCTCATTAGTATTGCATACTGTTTTTAATCCTTCTTTTCTTCTTCTTTTCCTCATTCTGTCCTTCTTTTCTTCTCTTTGCACAATGGGCCTCTGTGGCCTCTGTGTGGGGCACTTCGGTACCTACCTAAAGGAACTCAAACGTGTTAAAGACATCAAAGCGTAACAATATGGTTGTTGCTGGTTAACCTGTTGTTAATTAAAACTTTAATAAAAACCTTAAAACAATCACTTTAAAAAATTGTAATTTACACCAAATAAAAACAACAATTTTTTTCCGAAATTGTCATGTTTTTTTGTTTTTTTTTTTGCTAACGTTACAATGCTAATTATTGTTTTCCCATTCTTTTATTCTCCAAATATGTTATATAAGGAATTAAATTTTGAACTCATGTTCCCCCTAGCATATGCATTAAATATTTTTTACTCTAGAAAAAGAGAACATGAACACGCCAACGTATTTGCCCAATGGCCAGTATAATGTCAATGAAAGTCCTGAAGAAAATTTTTGAATAAACATCAAAGTGAAACATAGCTTGTCGAAAAAATAATAACCAAATAATTATATTTGGTTTTTGTGTCATGTCATTTTCTTAGCCGTTGTTCTTTTTAAAACAATATCTGTATAATGATGTTAAAAAATTATAAATTATTTAACAACTCAAAATGATAATGCTTGTAATTGAAATAGATGACACGAAGAACTCTCTCTTCAGCTTCCCTTAAAAAGTACTTTTTTTTAATTTTAAGCCAAAATATTCAATTATTCTTCTCTTAAATGAAGTGCCTAAAAAGATTTATTTTGAACTCTTAAGACACTTTTATTTCTGGGCCTTCTGGCAATTTTATCACATGATAACAGCAGACACAAAAGACATCAATGCCTGAGTACCCCCCCCAAAAAAAAAAAAAAGATAGAAAATTGAAAAGGAAAATAGCAAAAAATATACGAGAATGTAAGAGATAAAGATAAAGAAAAATGCCACAAGAGAAAATTTGGCCATATTGTTGGTAGTTTACGCAAAAAACCAACACTGATAACGAAGACAAGATATGGAAAGTAAAAGTCGGCAAAGCATTTATTGACTGTAAAGGCTTAGTATCATTATTATGATTAAATTTGTAATGCAGTATCCTTTCCCAGCCGGGGTATGACTCAGTCTGTCCAGGGTTGGAACAAAGGTCTGCATCCTTAGTTAATAAATACGATTAATTCTTTTCGTTTTTAAAATTTAAGCATAACTTTATTAAGCCTTTATTTACTACGCTTACTTGCTAACTTCGTTACCATAAACCTGGTTCGAGGGGGTTGGTTTTGGCGTCGTTGTTGAGGAGGTCAGGCTACGAGTCGTCTGGCAGTCAACATAGCAGGAGTTCAGGAATAGTTAGTTGGTGGCAATTTATTTTTCGTAAATTTATCTCGCAAGCTCACAGTAGAGCTTCCAATGCTCCCAATTCTTCAACTTCAAACTATTTCGGCTGACCAGGCCTCTCCTTGTCTTCTGTGTGGAAATCACCACTTTTGAGCAAGCACTCGCTCACAAGTTTTTTGAATTGGTGCATGTTAATCATAAGCTTCTGCCAACAATCAGCAGCCGCTTTCTTCAAATGAAAGAAGGTTATCCGACATCTCCGCAAAACATCTCTTTTAGGCACAAATTTCGCAATGATTATAGAGATTGAAAAAAATTTGTGTTTACACTTTGGCATCTATCGATTACTGAAATAAAATGACAGATTTTTACCCTCCAAAATATCATATTTGTTATTATTGACAAAAACCATATGTGATAGTTATGCCATATGTTGTCCAAATCGAAATTATTGGCTTGTATACCCAATATGTATATCAAATGTATCAAATGGAACTTGTGCGTCCGTTTTTAGATCTGAGTGTACTCATTAAACATACTGATCGACTCTGAATCATTAAAACATTGTGAAAAAAATAACGTGATGTTTGTTAACAGTATACACTACACTTAATTCAATTGGCATTCATAGATAAAAACACCTAAAAATATACACCAATATTTGAAGCTATAAACTTTATTATGGAAATTAATTTATTGGTTTGTGTCAAGGCTACGATTGCCAACTTAGAATGGGATATGTAATTCAAAACTTAAGGGAGGTTTTTGAATGTACTAGAATATTCGAAACGAATGTTAAATAAAAACGATTATTTCTTTTCGTTTTTAAAATTTAAGCAAAACTTTATTTAAGCCCTTATTTACTACGCTTACTTGCTAACTTCATTACCACAAATCTGGTTCGAGGGAGTTGGTTCTGGCTTCGTAGCTGAGGAGGTCAGGCTACGGGTCGTCTGGCAGACAATATAGCAGGAGTTCAGGAATAGTTGGCGACAATTTATTTTTCGTAAATTTATCTCGCAAGCTCAGAGTAGAGCTGCACTATCGATACTATCGTCTAATTCTAAGAGTAAATACGGAGGCCACTAAATCTAATCAAAGTCACATTTGCAAAAAAATTTTTCTACGAAGGTTATTTGCCGTCGGAAAACTTTTATACATACGATTTTTTATTTGACCAAAATAATTTAATCTTCATTTCGTCCGAACATAGTATGGTGTTCAAACTATTACAGTGCAGGAGTTGTTGAGAAATAACACATTTCGAGGACTCCTACCCATAAGTCTAGTTTCCAGTTTCTAGTTTTTTTCCTATTGTGCGACTCTAAACAGGAGAAAAAATAAATTTTTGAGGGTTTTTGATGATTTGAAGGGATTATTCTTTGAAGTTCGAATTAAAAGCTTATCCAGACTGACAGTTGTTCTACGCTTTCTTCCCATAGTCTCTGCAGTTTACTCATTGGATGTCATTAAGTACTTTATTTTTGGAGTTATGCATGGTTTAACCTATTTTCGCTTTATATACAGACTACTGTTCCGTAAAAAACTTCAATACGTCAAATATTATGACATACTGGAGAAAATAAAGTGTCCCTTTTATTTCTCTCAACACTGTATATTTATAATTATTCTTAACCATTCAAATAAATTTTATATTCTTGTTGCCACAAGTAGCGCTTAAAAGAATGCGATAGTATCGATAGTTTTTTTTTGCAAACAAATTAAAAGAACAAAAAACTATTGATAGTTGGCCCACTCGATAGTTTTTTTGCAAACTATCGACAGTTTTTTGTTCTTTTAATTTGTTTGCAAAAAAAAGAGAGTAGGCGAACTTCGATAGTTTCGATAGTTTGCAAAAAAACTGTATAGTTTGCAAAAAAAATACTATCGAAACTATCGAGTGGGTCAACTGTCTACAGTTTTATAGCTCTAACTCTAGTTTGCAAACTAGCTTTTTTGCAAACTTTATTTGGTCCACTCGATAGTTTCGATAGTTTGCAAAAAAACTATCGAGTGGGCCAACTATCGATAGTTTTTTGTTTTTTTAGTTTGTTAGCAAAAAAATTATCGATAGTTTGCAAAAAAACTATTTGCAAAAAAACTATCGAAACTTTCGAGTGGGCCAACTATCGATAGTTTTGCAGCTCTGGCTCACAGGCACAGGAACGGTTGTCGGTGGTAGCCTGGCGGAATTACAAGAAAGGTCGTCTAAGGTTAGGGAAGTTGGACCACAGGAACAGTAGTCGACAGGCCTACAGGTACAGGAATGGTTATCGGTAGTTAGCCTGGCAGGAATGGTTGTCTACGGGCTGACAGATACAGAAGCGGTCATTAGTGGTTATAGCCTGGCGCGATTACAGGAGCTGTTGTTGGCTGTAAAATCTGGTGGGGTTTTGCAGGAGTTGCCGTCTGGAGCGGGAGTTAAACGACTGAGTATTACCAAACTGGTGGCAAGTTAAATACAGAAGACCTTGTCACCAACTACCTATAATCCAATTGTAGGATGAATTCGGAAGACCGTACAATTGGGGGTTAATATAAGTCAAATACGTTAATTTCATAGAACAATTCACACGTTCACGCGTTCAATTCTTACGCTCTTGCTTTAGTCGTCAATGAGGCATCGATGAAAGCACATGTGCAGAGGACATACGCACATTTTTTCAGGCACAGAAAATTAATTTACAAAAGTTCTTACGATCTTGCACTTTTGAGTTTTTCTTAATTTTTTTAAAACATTAACTTTACTTTAACTTTACTTAACTTTACAACCACATTTTTACTTTTCTACATGCCTGATAAAAGTGTATCGAGACAGCAAGGGAGTCGCCCTAGTTACCCGTCTCCCTTTATCTGCTACGATGGTAACATGATAAATGCGGAAGACCTTGTTACCAGTTACTTATAATCCATTTGTTGGATAAATTCGGTAGACTTTGCAATTGGAGCTTAGTAGTAAGAATATAAAATAAATTAATAAAGACGCGCAGAGAGTAGCCTCGGTTACCCTCTTGCCAAAAGAAAAGAAAAAGAAAATAGTCGATTTTATTCAAACCAACTCTGAACTGTCACTTCTAAATCGTGATCATTTGTGTTAAAAATAATGTGAACACAATGAGAATTACAACCAATGATCACAAATGAAATGTAATATTCTTATTGTGCTCTATGTGTCGCTTATGTTATATGTTAGTCTGCTATTTTGTTATTATTCTAGCTTGCTTGTGTGTTGTTGTTGTATTTAGTTATTATTAGCAGGTTATTGTAACGTCACGTTACAAATGTTGAGCTATTTTGATACTCTGTAACTCTCGTTTTTCTTTTACTCCAAAATACACAAAAAAATTAAGTAAAAATCATTATGTGTTACACTACTATTTTATAACACTGTATTGGCTGCTTCCATTATTAATGCATTGTTTAGTGTTTAGTGTGCTACCCGCCAAAGGATATGGTTGCTCCATGTCTGATTATTTCATTCATTTAAATGTTCTCTAAACCGCCGTTCATTTATTCAATGGTTATGGTCATAATGAATCATTTGACTGAATGTTAGTCTGTTTGGTGGGTTGGCCGATTGGTGGATTGGCTGTTTGCTAATGTGTTACTAAGTAAATTAGCAATAAATCCGTAAAGCACCCGTACACACAATAATTTATTTTTAGTACAATATAGGCTTATATAGTTTGTTATGAATTTTATGTTTATTAACCCACCACATCCACTGTCAGCAAACATTTATCTCTGCGTTTAAGCCACTATTATTATCAGTCTTAATATTATCATTATTATAGTGGACCAACCAACCAGTCAAGCAGTATATTGCTGGTCTGGTCGTATATATTTATTATGGAATGAATACACATTTGCTTTTAAACCAAAAAGATAAAAAAAATGAGGAAAAATATCTACCACCTCCACTAACAGCCTTCATCTAATCAAATAATAATAAAAAGAATTTTTTTTTGCGGGGGTGGCGAATAACAGGAAGAGCTGCAGGCAGAACATATTTGTATAAATTTCAGGGTATCGAAAGAGAGTTTCGGTAAACATTATGGGAATAAATAAAGTACAGTGGGAACGCGAATTGCTTTTTAAGAACTATTAAGTATTCAAAATTCGATTTTATTAGAGAGAGCAGGGTTGGGAAATTATACACGAAAAATACTACCACCTAGATGACCACCATGAGCACGTGTAGATCTAGCAATTCTTCGGACAAAACTTTTATTTACATACGTCACGGATTTTGAGTTTTAAGCAGGGTTGGCAAAAACCAGAGTTAAAAAAAAACTAACCGATCGGGTTTTATAACTGCCTCTAAATTTCATTCGTTTCGATAATAATTTTTATTTATTAGTACAAATACGGTGTTTTAGTATCTACAACGCAAAGTTGCATTATGTGCTATGAGCTGCTGAAATTCGATGATCAGAGCAGAGTGCAATTACTTCGTCTGAAGCGTGCATTGTTAGATTATCAAATGTCGCACCAGCCGTATTATTCAAATGGGACTCCTTCTGACTATGACACATATCACCGAATCACTTCATTTGAAGAAATATAAAATCAGCTTGAAAGTGGAGCGCCTGGGATACAAATATTGGCTCGAAGATGAGGAAAAGATGTAAGCAGTGATTTGATAAAAAACCGCGTAATTTTCAGGTCAAAAAAGAAGGCAATGCTCACGGTTTTCATGGATTACAACGGTGTTTGCCAGAAAGCCAGACAGTAAACAAATGAGACGTTTGTGTGAAACAATTCGCCTAAAAAGAGCAGAATTGTGGGCGAAAACCGGTGGATTTTGCATCATAATAACGCACCGTCACACAGTGTCATCATTTGCCGAAATTTGTTGACGAAAATGCAACAAATACCATCAAACAGCCATCGAATTGGCTTCCTGTAACTTCTTTCTGTTCAATGGAGTTAAAAAACCATTACGGAGAACGCGTTGCAGCGGCCGTTTCTAAAATTGTAAAAAATCGCCAACACACATAGAGACAGATGTCAAGCTGTGACGCTAAGATTTAGCGGGAACTTCAACAAAAAATTCAAATCGGAACGATGGGACCGCCACATGGGGGTTATTCCCGAAAGTTTTTAATCAAGTTAGTATACTGGAATATTCGAAGCTCATATTACTATAAATGGTATTGTGTTCTGCTTACTCAGTCAGTTATAATTTAGCAGTCATACAGTGAAGTCGTACTAAGAGTTGAGTTATTGAATAAATTTGTGTATTAAGCGGAAGTGAAATAAGTTTTCTAGAGTTAAACTGTTTAAAGCAAAACAACAAATTCGCTTCATTATTTTATTCTATGCAACTTCAAAGAACTCAAATGCTCCAAAAAGTCTTCCTCCTCTTTATTGTTGCATGTTATGCAGGACTACTTTTATGGGATTTTCACTATTTGCGTTAGGCAACCAATTTATAACCACATAAGGGTGCTCATGTGTAATCTGGGTGACTTCAAAACTTGCCTTTTACTCCAAAATTCCATTAAGACTGGTTCAGATCTTTTGGCCTGATATGCAGTTCCTAGGACATATATTTTTCCTCATTATGTTTTCTAGAAACTGCAATATTCCCACCTGATCCGTTATGATCTAAGTTGGCATTTGCTTCTACAAGGTTAACTTTAAAGTCACTTTATCTAGAAAACCACTTAAGGGTAACCGTTGAATGTCTTGCTTTCAACTCCAGAGACACCTGGCATTTGTGAACAACTTCCCATGTGCTGTGTATTACTACTCTCCCTAGAGATATTATAGCTGCTTTATAAGTAGATATTCCTGTTGAGTAGATATTCCAGACGAATTTTTAATTCCTTCAAGAATTTTCTTAATTATTCCTTGAATAACCTTCAAAATAAAAAAAACGAATTTTTTCTTTAAATCTAAAAGCAAAGGAATTCCTTATTAAAATAAAACTTTTTTCATTTTCCTTAACACTGAGGTGTTCTATTTGCGTTTAACACCCTTTGTGTGAAAGCAATTTTAATTACAGCCAACAAAAATGCAGAAAAATAAACTTCACGTTTTCCTTTCGTTTCAATTCTTATACAATAATATGTTAATTTCTTTATAAAATTAACTTTCTTTTCAATTATTTTTATTACAAAAAGAATTTTTTTACAAAAAAAAAAAGAAAATTTCTCTCATATTTCAAAATAAAACGAAAAAATACTTTTATTTAAGAAATGGAACCCATTTCACATGTGAACTCATGTGTTTATGTATATATGGTACATATGTAAGTGTACGTGTGTATGTGTGTATGTGTATTTAAATTATTTCAAACACTCATTTATTAACAATTCCATTACGTTTAATGCCTTTTAATCGTTTAACAAGGAGACAAGATGTACTGGCACATAAGAAAATTACAAAGAAAAAAAACAAAAACAAAAACAAAAAACTTTTTTAATAAATTCTCTTTAAAGCTTATCGGCAGCAACATCAACAACAGCAGTGGTAGGTGATGATAGTGGTGTTGGTAAATGAAAACATAAATTTTGTTCCACTGTACCGTATATTACTAATGAGCATAAAAGTAGGTTCGTATATGTGATGGTGGTGTGTGTGTGTGTGTGTGTGTAAATTGTAGAAAAGCATTACGCATACAAATAAATTTTAACGAATAACTGACTAACAACTGACTTTAATAACGCACTTAGCAGCAACATAAGATTCAATTATGCCACCAACAACAACAACAACTCCCACAAAAAAACATAACACAATAAAACTTTCCAAAAAGAAATAGGAAACCAACAACAACCAAAACAACATTTCAGTAAAGATAATAATGATAATGATCGAAAATTTATCAGCACTAAGTTAGTGCTGGTATTACTGCTACTACTCGTACTACTCCAACCATTGCTAAATGCTGTTGTTATTATTGTTACTGTGGGAGACAGTTGTAGCAATTATTGTGAAATAGTAGCACAGCCATAATAACAACAGCAACAACAACAATGTATGATACTCTATAGAAAATATTTAAGTGAAGAACGAAGCATCAGTAAGTAGCTTGAGTAGTCACAGCAATAGCTTAACGACAATCTCCATCATTTGAAAACCACCAAAGATGTCAAGGAAAGAGAAGAGATGTCAAAAAAACAAAACGGGACAACAAGAGCAAGAAAGTAGTGAACACAAATATTTTTTCTTTTTTTTTTTGGTAAATCACGACATAATAATATATACAGTTCTTCGCCGTATAGAATTTACAATGTGACAAGTAATAATTAAAACAATTTATCTAAACACCGTAGTTACGCGAATACAATAAACAATTGGATCATAAAAAAGTATCTGCGAATTTTATGCTTTTACATCACTTGTACAGGGTGGGCAAATTGAGGTTAGGAAGTAAATTAGCTGTCAAGTGATGAAATGTCAAGAATTGAGCTGTCAAATTTTAACACTTATTTAGTAAAAAAATTGGAAAATTTTAACTATGGAACGCTACACTTTTGAACAAAGAATTTTAACTGTGAAAATTTACTATCAAATTGGTGAAAACTTGAGTGTAACACTTCGAAAAATTCGAGCAGTTTTTCTAGTAATCAGGCTCCCTCTGAGACCGCTGTGTGTAATTAAATCGCTAAGTTCGAGACTCACGGTACTGTTGCTGACAATAGAGCAAAACAGTACGCTCGTAGTGTTGGGAATGAGCCTAGAACATCATCATTGCTTGCGTCGAACGTTTGTGAATTGACTATTTGAAAAACGAAACGAAAACAACGCATTTTTCAACAAAATCATCTCTACTGATGAGGCTCATTTTTAATTAAAATTAAATTGTCACATATGGGGCTCACAAAATCCACAAATAGTCCCCGAAAAACCATTACATCCAAAGAAAGTGACCGTATTGTGCGGTTTTTGTTTAGGCGGCATCATCGGCCCATATTTTTTTCAAAATGAGGAAGAGAATGCCATCACCGTGAGTCCTCTGCGCTACCAAACCAAATAAATTGATAAACCATGATAAATTGAGATTATCTGGGTAAGGGGTCACTCTGACACCCTGGGGGAACTGTTTGGCGGACGGACTACCGAGGGCTGGCTCTCTCCTCAGTAATGAGGAGATTGACCACTCAGTTTGGATGCCACTCTCCTCTTGCAGACTTATGGTCATGCCGCACATGTTGGGTAGGGCACAGCTACGGTGGGATGACGAACCCACGTGCCTTATATCGAAGCAAATCTGGACCCTATATGATCAGGCTCGCTCGGAGTCTGGTGGTGCCGCGACGTAAGCTGCGAACTCTTGTGGCAATGATTACTGGGCACTGGGTAGCTGGTGCGAACACTAGGAGATTGGGTCTGCCGTTCAAAGACTATTGTGTCTGGACGTGTCTGGCTACCCGTCGTAACTAACTAACTAAACCATGATAAGCAATATTTTGTGGCCACAATTGACTAACGTTGACATATGTGACGTTCGGTTTCAGCAGGACAGCGCCACAAGCCACACAACCAGCCAAACAATTTAGTTATTGCATGGGAAATATCCGGATGTGTAATTGCTCGATGTGGCGATGTCAATTGGACGACTCGTTCTTGTGACTTAACGCCGCTTACGTGAACAAACCACAAACAACTGACACTCTGACCGATGAAATTCGGCGCTGCATTGACAAGTTTAGCGAAGATTTGTTACAAAATGTGGTTAAAGTTTTGTAAAAAGAGCGGACGTTTACCGACGTGCTAGATATAGACATTTGCACGACATCATATTTCATTATCAATTCCCATATTTCTACCTTAAATTTGTTTTGAAGCCAATTTACTTCCTAACCTTTACAAAGTAAACAGCCTTTGTTAATCATTGCCAAAAAAATAAACAATTTCTATGGTAATTTTGCAACTGAATGATTGTCCCAGTCATTGTTACCCCAATCTAAACATCTAAGCACTAGCATCTATAGGCTGTTTTTATTTAAAGGTTCATAACATTGAACAGCTAACAGTTGCTCTTTGTTTTGTTTAGTTTGACATCTCATTGTAAATAGACTTTTTTATAATTTTCTTGTTTTCATCAAAATACTGGTTCTTATCGTCAAACTTGAGGAAGAGGATAGTATGGTCCACTCCCTTTGCCAGTGTCCATCTATAGCTAGAAGTAGATTAATCCCACTTGGCTGTCTTTTTCCCGATAGCCTATCAGAACTATGGCCAGATTCATAAGATTTTTGGGCTGGTTTGCAACGTAATTTGCGGGAGAGACCTCTGGATGATCATCAAGACCGTTTTATCTGGACTTGGCTACTAGCACAACGGCTTCACTTCATATGTGGTAGCACAACGAACCGCTATGTGTGCTCAAGTATGCCTTGACTCAACGAAGCTGACACTCCCACCTACACTGCAACGAGCATATGATCGTAATCCCTGCGTTCGTGATAATTATAATATAGGGTCTGCCATCTAACGTTCTTTTTTCAACTAGTGCTTATTTCGTGAATGGTAACACTTAGCTCATGTCTGATTTGACGGGTAATTAGTTTTATCCTTCCGCTGAACGAATATGGTTGTGTATACGCTTGAACAACGCTTGGAAATATTGCAGCATTACTTGGATCGATCAATTGCCAAAAAAATCATCTTTTCAGATGAAGCTCATTTTGATCTTGGCGGGTATGTAAACAAGCAAAATTGTCGCATTTGGGGCACAGAAAACCCGCACGCATACATTGAAAAGCCGATACACCCAAGACGAGTCTCTGTTTGGTGCGGATTTTGATCCAGAGGCATAATTGGGCCATTTTTTTTCGAAAATGAGCAAGGCGATCGTTATCGGGCCATGTTGAAGGAATTTTTCTTCACAAAAATTGAAGAGAAGGATATTAGCAACATTTGGTTTCAACAGGACGGCGCTACGTGCCACAGAGCCGAAGCTACACTCGATGTTTTGCGCCCTGTTTTTGAAGATCGCATTATCAGCCGCAGAGCTGATGTCGTTTGGCCACCTCGGAGCTGCGATTTGACACCGTTGGGCTATTATCTGTGGGGTGCCGTCAAAGGTAAGTGTAACGCCAACAAGCCAGAGACAATTGACGCTTTAAAAGACAATATTCGTGAAGCCATTGGTGAAGTACAATCGATAATGTGCCTCAAAATTGGACCGATCGTGTAGGCTACTGTATGGCCAGCCGAGGCAGCCATTTGATTGAAATTATTTTCCATTATTAACCAGAAGGATGTTATTTTCAAATAAAAAAGGACTTCTAAGAAATTATTCAGTAGTTTTTTTTTATAGCATCTTCAAAACTAAAAAAAAAAATTATTTGGCGGACCCTTTATATTTTTCAATTCTATTATAAGCCAAAAAAAAAAAATCTTTTTTAATATTACAACTGCTTTTCTTCTGTAAAAATTAATTTTAAATAACTTTTTAAAGCATCCCGTCTTCTTAATTAACAGTTAACCTTTAAATATTCCAATTATTTTGAAATGCTATTCAATGAAGACTTCACTATGGAAATACCACCAAAAAGTCAATGTCAATTGAAAAGAGAAACGAAAATAAATATCAAAACAATAGCATCCTTCAAAAAAAAAAAAAAAAAAATTGAAAAAAATAAGAAGGAAATGCTACAACATGCGGAATGACAAGAATGCTGGTGCCACAAATGACAACTGAATAGAACGAAATAAAGTGTATGTACACAGTACAACAGACTTAATGAACCAGAAAGTAAAATGAGATGCTGCCATAGAAAAATAAAAATCAATACTTTGTGTCTTATTTTTTATTATTTTTAATTAACACTCTGATACATACCGAATAACACTTAAGGGAATTTGAGGCAAAAGTACACCCACCACAACTAATTTTTTCTTTATACAAATGGGCTTGAGTACCAACAATTTCCTGTTGTCTATGGGGATATATTTAAACATTTCATTTTAAAAAGTCTCTTTGGTCTCTTCTCATGTTTTAATACTTAATTCAACTTTACAGACACGCACAGCTTATTTAAGAGCAATTTCTTTAAATAGCAAAACAACTGCTGTACTTTTACTTTCGCCAAATGTTTTAAAGAGACTCAGACTTTTACGCGTACGTACTTGTTTTCGTATGGGTTTTTGTTTCCATTAAAACATTAACTTTGGTTGGTTGCGTTGTGTTGCGTTATATTAAGAGCCAAGTTACTAAGCGTTGACGAAAAGTAACAATCACACACTAAATGCTATTAATGAGTACATTATTAACAACTACAGTTATATGCACATATGGATAAACACACACAAATTCGAATATACTATACATACATACATAATCGTAAAACAATTTGCTAATGCGTATGTATCATACAGGGAACATAACATCGTACTTTACAACTACACTTAGAGAAATAATTTTTAAATGATTTTCGGATTATCTCTTTTGAAGAAGATTCTTTTATCAAAATAACTAATTTTTATTTCAAAGTTTTCTCGTTGAGATTAAGTTCGTTCTACTGATGTAAAACTGATACAATTTGCAGATCACCAATAGCGCGACATTAAGCATTTTATGCAAGCTGAGCGGACTTTGCTAGTACATGAAACCGTTTTGAATTGGTATATAAGATTGCTATGAAGAGGTTGAACTTTTTCTACGTGGTGACACCGAAAGATCCAGTTGCGCTTAGAGCATTCGTTTCGCACCTCTTTGCTCCTTAGTATAGAACAATATTGCAACCAGAAATCTTTAGAAAATTGTTTTCTGATTTGTAGTGTTGAGATCGAGCATGAAGAAAAAGAAAGCACCTGGTCTTGATGGAATTAGCAGACTTATAGTAAGGCTGGACATTTTTATCAATATGAAAATGGCAGAAATTGTGTCTTTACCAAAGAGTAACAAGCCACTACATAACCCGGCCCCTTTATGATCAATATATCGTAAATAAAGATAGTCTTGCGAAGCTCCAGAAAACTATCATCTGTAGGAGAATTCACTTGTGCATGGAGACGCCAAAGGACTGCTTATCAGTTCAGGAAGTCCAGATCGCCGATACTCCACTTAAGCCTTCACGGTAAGGACAGCGAGGGAGGTCAAATATAAGAGCAAATGTTCCAGTGCATTGTTGCGTGTGACACTGGATGTCAAAAACGATACAGACAAATTTACCAGCAGAGGCTGCGTCATTGATAATTTTACGGAAATTTTATTTTATAAGAAAAACTTCGCTAAAATAAAGTATTATATCGCTAATATAAGTCTACAATATTTTTTTTTTTTTTTAACGACAGCATTACGCGTCACATAACAACAATAAATACAGGTAAGCTGTTGTGTTTAGTTTAACTACTGCACACAAGAAATAACAACAACTAATATATATATAATTCCCATAACATTCCATAAACGAACACGGGGACACCTCTCAGGCAATGAGCTGCATCCGATTCTATTTTTAGACTCATAGAAAGGGACCTACAGTTTAACCCCGGCTCCGAACGGCAAATGCATTTAGAGGAGTTTTCAGTAGTAGTAACGCTCATAACATAAAAAAAATTAAATTGAAAAATTTATTTGTCGTTTCGAATGCTTAATAATAATAAAAAAAATGCTTCCCTCCAGACAACTCCATCTAAAAAAAGCCCCCCTGACCCTTCTCGCATACCTCTGGCCATGATGACCAACATCAGATGAATGATCAAGAAAAAACACGCCACCTACAATGATAAAAGTAAATTTCACCACCAATTAGCAAGGATATTCACCACTACACTAAAAAAAAAAATCATATGGAGGAAGCTACAGCGGATTAATCATCTACTTATCTTGAAATATCAAATTGATTAAAGAAACTGAAACAAAGCAATAGATGCTTTGTGGAAAGCCATTATGCTCCCTTGAGAAGTGTCGGAGAAAAAAAAATCTCATAACCAGTTACTAGCTAAAGTACAATGATAAAAGTAAAGTTCACCACCAATTAGCAAGGATCTTCACCACTACACTAAAAAAAAAATCATATGGAGGAAGCTACAGCGGATTAATCATCTACTTATCTTGAAATATCAAATTGATTAAAGAAACTGAAACAAAGCAATAGATGCTTTGTGGAAAGCCATTATGCTCCCTTGAGAAGTGTCGGAGAAAAAAAAGTCTTATAACCAGTTACTAGCTAAAGTTATGAGGTGATACTGCTGTTGAAAAATTTTTTCTCTTTTCAGATGGTCTGGCCTGGTATTGAACCGAGGACCTTCTGTTTGGTAGGAGGGTGTCTACAATATCACAGCGGCACAACAACAACTAAAGAGTGGGCAAATTTGAGGTAAGAAAAGAAATTGGCTTAAAAACATTTCTTTTTCTGATGTCGGGCAAATATTTACCTCTAACACGTCGGCAAACGTCCGATCTTTTCACAAAATGTTTAACCACATTTTGCAACAAAGCTTCGCTTATCTCGTCAATACAGTGCCGAATTTCATCTATCAGAGTGTCAGTTGTCTGTGCTTTGTTCAAGTAAACTCGGTCTTTCAGATAGGCCTGGAGAAAATAAACCAGCGGCGTTTAATCACAAGAACGTGGCAGCCAATTGACATTGCCAAATCGAGGCTGTTTCACTGGCTGTGTGGCTTGCGGCGTCGTCCTGCTGTAACCAAAAGTCACTGATGTCAACATTAGCCAATTGTGGCCACAAAAGATTGATTATCGTGGCTTGGTAACTCAGAGAATTCACGATAACGGTGTTTCCTTGCACGCTTTCGAAAAAATACGGGCCGATGATGCCGCCTCATCACAAACCGCACTATATAGTTACTTTCTTTGGATGTGAGCCACAATTTTGTTTGTTTAAACAATATTGGGACTTAACACAATGTTGGAAGACCGAAATTACGCAAAAGGCCATCTACCTCCCGGCCCTCAGACATTGCGAAATGCAAGGAAATTTGGAGTGTGTGCAGTCAGAAGCGCTTGCGCATAAACGTCTCCAAAACCAAAATTATGCACATCGACGCTAATTACATAACGATCTTTCGAAATCTGAAATACAAATTTGGGAGATTTCCCATCTTTTTGCTATCTCGGCGGTATTTTTACTACGTCAGTAAGTTCCAGTGCTGATATTCGGAACATATTGATCTTTTTGCCGACTGAATGCTATATCTGTCCAAAAACGGAAATCGATATCTTTAACTCGTGTGTGAAGTCTTGTTGCGAGTTATGATATACGGCTGTAATTGATCTCCATTATATTCAGACATTTTGAAACCACTGTTTACGGTGCATTTTGAAAATATTCTGGTCAAAAACGAGATCAAACCAAGTTCGAAATAAATTGAGAGAAGGAAATGATTTGGACATACTCTGAGGAAACCAAACTACGACTTAGCGAAATAAATAAATTACCAACACTGACCATATTGCAAATACAGCCACTATTGTAAATGAAAGCAATTACCGAAGAAGGTTTTAGAATTCGCCAACTGAATGAAGTTCCATGTCTATACTAGAGCTTAAAAAAGGTCTTGAATTAAGCATAAAAACGATAAATGAAGTTTAACAAGTGTTTATTAAAAACCAATTAGAGATTACGCTGTTGCAAATTCTATTAATATTAGTGCTTAAAACAAATTATAACTAAATAGAACAACGATTTCTCTTATTACAGTTTTAAACCCAAAAAATAAACGTCTTTTAAGGGATGCAAATGTAATACTTTTGAAGAAGCAGAGATCGAAACATGATTCATAAATTCTTATACTCATACTCATTCCTACTCATTGCTATGGCTGCTCAAGGGCATTCATATTCCCAAGCTTGAAGTACTTACCATACACATACTTATCGATATGTATGACGCTATTGATGGATACTCATCTCTACACTCATTGTGTGCAGCCAATGCAAAATGAGTATTGTTACGACAATAAGGTTGCGCACCACAGTGTTTATTACATCGCTTAAATAAATAAACAAAAGCTGCAAGAACAACTCTATACGTGCTGCTTACAAATAACCAAATCTACAACAACAACCATTAGCAGAGACAAAGTAAATAAACAAAATAACAGGGCAACAACAATAATTAAGCAGCAAAAAAACAAGTAATAGTCAATAAACAAGCAACAACAAACACTAAGAGCTGAAAGAGGTAGATGTTTACATACGCTTGGCTACAAAAGAACTAAAACGAAATTAAAAGAAAGAAATGAAATCTACCTGAAATATCGAGAGGTTCGAGAGCTTTCGATGTGTTGTTTACTCAGCCCTATAAAAGCACATCGATGCGAACAGCAATCAGTTTTTTTGGTGTAAACTCAGCGAGTGCAGTTTTTTAGTAAAGTTAACTCAGCGAAAGGGAAAAGGAGTAAAAAAGTAGTTTAGTTGGAGCTAATTCAGTAAAGAGAGTTAAGTGTGAATAACCTCTGGTTGAAAAGGTTGCGCTCGAACCTAAGTTATAGCTACAATCGGATTGGAAGATCTTTAGGAAGAAATATCTATCTAGTAATTGTTGTTGTTAACAAAGTAGTAAACAGACAGAGTAATTAAGAATAAAAATTGTTATTGCCTGTAAATAGATTACAAGCAGTGGTGCACATAACCGAGTTGAATAAAGGATTTTAAATTAAAACCAAACACAAAATTTATTTTATTTTAACTACAGTCTACTAACTTATAAAAACACGTTTTTAAAAAGGTAAAAACGTAACAGTATGATTGGAATATGTACATATGAATACTCATTATAAAGTTGTGTGTTTGTGTGTTTTATTTTTCTTTTGAATAGAAAATACTTATATTCATGAATACCCATGAATGACGCAAATCATTAATGAGTATAACGAGTATTTTCTGGAAATAGAATGAATGCTATGAATATGAGTAGCTATGAGTATGAGTGCGATGCTTGATTAATACTCATTACTACTTATACTTATGAATCAACGTTATTGTAAGTATGAATGAGTATGAGTAGTTGATTTCGAATGATGTGTACTCACTTATAATTATAAATTCATGAGTGAGTATGAGTAGTAAAAAAAAAAACAATTAGGCAACACTCATTTCTTTATAATGGTTTTTGGAATTACAATACAGATAAGACTATTTTGGAATTATTAAAGTATTTTCTGCATAAAAACCTATATTTCTTTTTCATCTCAATTTAAAATTTTTAGAATGTAAAGAATTTTTCTTGTTGTTGTTGTTTTTGTTGTTGTTTTGGCATGTGTTAGGTTTTAGACTGTAAGTTCATCTTGAATGTTTACGCATTTTCACACACTAACGCATATCAATTATTCTCAAAGAAAAGTACAACTACATACACACAACCATATACATATCAACAGTAATATACGCGCGGCTCATAATGAGTATATGTAAGTATTTTAATGAGTGTAAGCGTGCGTATGTAAGTGTACGAGTATGTGCGTTAACGTTCATGTAAGTGGCATGTATTTAGCGTGTAACTTTGACACATTTTTTCTTATATTTTCGCTTTTTTTGCTTTTATTTTTGGCTTTTGCCAACTGACTCAAAAGACCATTAAGTTTCAGTTAAAACCACAACTGGGAGGGAGAGTGGGCGAGGAGAGAAAAAGTGCTATTTTAAAGACAAGATACTTTATGCCATAAAGGCCTTTTTGGCATTTAAGCATTTTGAAGAGTTTCTTGTCATTTCTTTGCCTTCTTAAATTATACACTGAAAAAAAGGAAAAACATATAACATGGCTTTGTTGGCTTAATAAAAATTAAAATAAATTTAAAAAAACAACAGCAAACAATTTTTGAATAGAAAAAAGAACACAAATACTTTTGTTTTTATTGTTTTAAAATATTCAAATTAAGCACATGGCAGACGGTGTTAGAAAAACTTTTCTTCTGTTGTTTTTCGAATTTTTTTGTTTTTTCTTTAATTTTTTAAAATTTCATTAAAAACTCTAAACGAAGTTGTAGCCAGCAATGGCATTACCATTTTCTTACAACAATTAAATCTGAGAAAACCAAATCTAAGTGAGTAAAAATTGAAAAAGAAAAAACAAACAGTGTGACAGTTGCTATAAAAGTTTATTGACTTTTGGTTCTTAGCACTTGTCCTAAAGCAGTGCTACTGTGTGTTGCTGTTTTTTGATTTTTTTCTTTTCTCTGAATAATTTTAATCCTGATTTCTTTTCTTTCAGTTTATTTTTCTCTCTTTTACAGCAAACGGGAGGGAGAGCATAAAAACTAAATTGGCTTAAAAAGTTATACGTGTTAAGCAGTATTTGTTGCACAACTCAAGTATAATTCATAAGCAGCTGGAGTTTTATTTATTTTTATTTTTTAATTTTTAATTTTCTTGGTTTCTAATGAAGTTATAATTAAATGATGTTTCTGGCGGTAGCTTAGCTTAAATTAGAAAGATAGCATAGATATCAATTACATGAGAGGTATTCGTGTGGCATTTTAACTAAGTTCGGAGCTGGTGTTTTAGCTCTAAAGACTTTAAAAGATTTTATTTCAATAAAAATTGTGTAATAAGCAAAATTTTTAAATAGTTTACACAAAACAATTGTTTTTTATATAATACAATGAATAATAATATGTATTTACAAACGAAGCTTCTAAAGAATTATACAATTTATGTGGCTGGCAATCAATTGCGAAATGTTCTTAAGTAAAATGCACGACAGAATACATGTATGTTTTAAGCTGGGATCACACGACTGAGTCAAATACACCACTCTGCTACACCAATTGTGACAAATGAGCGCAAAATAATAAAATTGTTCCGACGGTTGTCTTATTTTATACAAAATTTATTGTCACAAGATGGCGCGAAACGATGTATTGACAATAATTGTCCCAACGTTGTCACACGATTGTTCTAGTTTACGAAACTCTGTGAATCAGCTGTTGTGGTAAATTAATTTTTTCTATTTTTTATTTTATTTATTTTTTTTTTTTTGGTGGTCAAAACGGTTCGTTCTTTAACAAAATAAAATAAAATAGCGTGCACATCAAAGCAGCTTGGACTTCATGTAAAATCATTCGCAATGAACAGAGTAGTTTTAGACTAAATCGCACATGCGCAGATTACATTAACCCATTGCGGATAATCACAGATCAGTCGGCGGAATTTAACACACCACAATTCATTCTTATCGTCGACTTCGAGAGGGCTTTCGATACAGTGTACAGAGACTAACTATAATCAGGACTGCGAAGAAAACCACTTTCCTGATCAGGAGTTATGCTGTGAAAAACCGTGTAGAGTACGCTTTAGGTGGCAGGTTAGCAGACCCTTTTGTATAAACACCGGTGTTAGAAAAGGATGCATACTCGCTCTGGTACTATTCCTGGTCGTACTGGTCACTGTTTTACAGCAAACAAACACAGAGACACCAGCCGGCATTCGATGGCATCTGAACTACAGACTACATGACTTGGATTATGTTGAAGTTAACTTTTTGATGTCCCATACGCTCGAAAGATCTTCAGAATAAATTTGATAGACTATATGAGAATCCGTAAAGGGTTGGGCTGAAGATAAGCGTTACAAAAATAAAATCTACGAGGATTGGAACAATTAACTCTGCCCCCTGGTCCTTAATTGAGTGGCAACTGAAGACGTTGTTCGCTTACTTATATGGTGGTGTAGAGGCGGATATAACAAACCGAATTAATAAGGCACAAAGTGCATATAGGTCACTTAGCAGTATCACAAATATCGAAGTGACTTAAAGTGAGAACATTTAAGTCTTGCGGAAAATCTGTTCTCCTATATGAAGGCAATGGAAGGTAACTAACTCTAGTACAGCGAAATTACAGGTGATAAGATATAAATAAAATATTCTGTCCTAACCGCATATCTAACAAGGAATTGCCAATTGCGAAGGAAATTCGTAATAGAAATGGAAATGGAGAGGTCACACTCTCGGCAAAAACCAGTCTGCAGTGTAAAGTGGGCCATCAGAGTGTCATTTGGCGCAGATCAGTGGAAGCTAAGCACTAAGCAACGAAACAAAGGACAAGCCTGGTCGCAAATACTGGAGAGTCTTTGTGGAGTCTTTATAACTTTATAACTTGACAGAATGTTTGAGTCACTTACCATTATTTTTGTTCTTAGAAGTTCCATCTCAGGGGCAGCATACAAGAATTTGCACATAAATTAATAATAACAGACTGTGTTCTTAGTTCATTGTACAGTCTATTGAACTTTTATAAAAACTATTATTATGATATACGAGTATATATATCAAGGCCTCTCGAAAGCTTTGTTCGCGTGTATGCCATGTCTCGGATTTAGGTATAATACAAACAGCTGTTTTAGAGAGGGCAAGAGAAGAACAACTCATGTCGATAATTTTGTAGAGAAGTACAAAATGTATGTTTGATTAACATCTTAAATGCTACGGGGTTAGTGCTTTGTAATACTTTATCACGGTGGCAAGATTGGTGAACATCAATGCAGTAAATTTAATCGGTCCTGGCTTGATCGTACTCCCATTAGTTGGTTTATTTTTATTTGTTTATTCAAATAAAATTTAATTTAAGCATTTCTAAAAACATTGTTTTCCTAACCTTTGACCTTAATATCTAAACATAAAAAATAATTTTATGACTGCGATTTAAGGTCTTTTTTTTCTGAAATCCTGCCACAAACATTGTTTTGTTTATGGCATTACAGTATCGCCCTTTTTAGTTTGTTGCATTAAATTGTAAAACCATTTTAGAATTCAAATGCTTACTTCGAATCACATTATGTGGTTTCGTTTTACGAGCAGCATTGCTTAAGTTTTCTTTAAGTGTAAGAGAAGGATATTTATTGTGGCAGGAATTATTTTTACATTCGCTTGCTTTTTGTGGCATTTTTCTTAAGATGATGATACAACTTAAACATCATAAATAAAAAAAAATGTACACAAATTAACATTTACAACTGTGTGTGTGTGTGTGTGTGTGTCTATAAAGGAGTTTCTATTTAGAAATGTAAGCGGGTGTGTGTCTCTGTTCATGTGTGCCTAAGTATCTAACCAGCTACTAAATATCCTAAATGTATGCTATAAAATTAACGTTTTCTCTTTATATTTTCTTTTTTTTCTTTCATTCTTTCTTTAGTCTCATATATTATCTCTTGTGCTTTCTTTTTTTTTTATTTTATTTAGATAAGCATTTGTTGTATATGTAAAAGTACAACGATAACATTAACAAAAACAATAACAACAGTCAGAGTTGGTAAAAGAATAAAATCAGCAGGAATACTAACTAAAGCAGCAACAGTAAGAAGCACAACAACTATTCAAAGCAAAAACGATATACAACACGGGAGACAAGTAGTTCTCAGTAAGTAGTACAAGTGCATGAATTATTGTTGTCTTTGTATAAGTGCGTGTGTGTAATAAATAAATATACATAAAGAAAAAATAACAACAACTTAAGTATGCGATAGGGAAAGAGAAAAAGAGCTTACAAATCGAAGCGGTTGCTTGGTTATAAGTGCGAGAATAGAAAGCACACTGTAAAACAGACCGTTGTGGCCGAAACAAATAAACGATTTTATTTTGATTTACAAAAACAACAACAACAACAACAACAAGAAACTCAGCTAAAAGTTGTTTATGAAAAAATAAGGATTTTTATTAAAATCTGTTCGACTGTTTCTCGTCTCGTTTATAAACATAAGAAAGGGTGAGAGTGTGTGTATGCTGGCTTAACTAAAAGACTGTATGTTTGCTTAGAATTACTGTAATAATTAGCACATCATTTCCCGTAATTCGTACAGATTTCTCATGTCGTTTTAGTTCATTTAATTTGGATCAATGTTTTCAATTGTGCGTCAATAATTTGTTAAATAATATTTTCTCTTTAAGAACTAAAATAAAGAAAATTATTTTATTGATAAAGTAAGACATGTGTGATGCACACTAACTTATTTTGGTATGTTATCGCCTGTATTTTAGTTTCCCTGCGATCTGGCAAGACAAGTCATGGACTTGTTTTCGTATATTATATGCAAAGAATTTAATCGCTTGAAAAAAGAGATACCGCCGCCATGACTCGCTTACTGTACACCTGATTAATAGAACACCAAGCGATAGTGTTTCAGATTTATTATTAAATGTAGGTTGACATGAATGCTATAGCATTCATTTCCATTTTAATGCAGAATGACGCGAATGCTATCGCATTAAAAAATTCAAATTTAAATTTTCGATAAAACATCCATTTTCAAAATAAAATGGCTCTTTTATTAAACACCTCTCTGAAATTTGTACTATCTGCGAACTTGATAAAAAAGAAGCTAAATTCAGGCAGAAATTCACTCTGTCACAGGCCAAGGTTACCTTTCTTTGTATTACTCTTTCATAAACCATTTCCATTTTACACGGTTTGCAGCCGCTGTCTTTGCTCTTCTCATGTAAGATTGCTTTGCCTTAATTCTTGGATAATTGTGCGTTGACCGACTACGGTTTATGATCCTTGAGGATTTCACTCAAATGCCATCGTTGTAATATTATAGGGACTTTTCCTTATCTGCCTTATCTGCTTCAGTATGGGCTCCAAATTTGTCAAATTCTTTAGTTCTAAAGGGTGGTTCACCATAAAGCACGATATTAATTGTGCGTAACACCTTAGCAAACAGAGAGGAACAGAACTGAGCAGCGCGTTAACACTGTTGAAGCCCTTTTACGAAAAAAGGTCTTCAAATCAAAATGCATTTAGTGCACTTCGTGATTTTATGTCCACAATGATGTTGCTAATTATTAAAAAGCCAACACATCCACAAAGACTCACTGTTTGGTGAGGTTTATGGGCTGGCGGTGTTATCGAGACATATATCTTCGAAAATGATTTCAGCCAAGCAGTTACCTTAAATGGTGTTCAATATCGCTAGCTGATAGCAGACTTCTTGTGGCCAGAAATTGAGAATATGGACCTGTACGATATGTGGTTCCAACACAGCCACTAAAAAATGGCTCTTTTACGTGAGAAATTCAATGGTCATATTATCACAAATCGTGCCGTTAATTCGCCGCCACGATCATAAGCTTTTACGCCATTGGATTTCTTTCTCTGGGGATATTTAAAAGAAAAAGTGTACGTATATAATCCAAGAACGGCTCAAGAGCTAAAGAATGAGATAATTCGGCACATTAGTAGAGTCATTGAAATTGCTGACCGACGGATAAAGGTACGTCAACAAAGCCGTGGCGAGCATTTGGCCCATATTTTATTTCACATAATTGTCGTGGATAATTCTCTGAAAACTTTTGTTTTATTAACAATCAACATCGTGGATTTGGATTGGTCCACCCTTTAGTTTAGTACTTTTGTTAACAGTGCTTAATATGCCTACCAAAAGGCGGCCCATATATACTGCACTAAATTACCACTGACTGCGTTCTCACTGGCAGTCTTCAATGACGTTGAAGGGATATTTGGAACGTCAGTGACTGTATAGTGAAGTTTGTAGGGTAAATTTTGACAGACAGAATTATAACGGGCTTATTTAGAGGCGCTCATCTGGTGAGGGATAAATAGTGTACCTTTCAAGAGGGAGTTCTCTCGCCAATCTCACCACCCTTTATGTTGCTTATGGTGTTAAGCCAGAATTTTTTAATATAAACTTAGGATTCTAAGACACTTGTGGGCGAATACCTGTAGTTTCTACGTGATGATGTTTGACACAAGCCAGGTTTCAGTGCCGTACAATAGAATGGACTTTAGCTTAGTTTGCATGGATATGTATGAGCTTCTCCATACTCACTGAAGCTACCCGAAAGCCACCCTTGCTTTGTTAAGCCTGTTTTTCACGTCTGTTTCTGATCGCTGGGATAGCAGAAGCTATTTCCATACTAAATTGGTTGGCCCTCTAGCATAAAGGCTTTTGTGTTATTGTAATCGATTCTCATTGACTTTGGTTTTCTTCATATTTCTTCTTTCAAGGTTCTCTAATTTTGACTGCATATTGGAAATCTTGCATAGGACCTTTACTAGTATTATTAGCCAATGCCTAGCCAGGTTTAGTTGGTCTTACCAGATAGCGTTCGAATGTATCATGGTAGTAGAGGGTGGCAGTCTGCTTACCTATTTATAGCAAAATTAACCATAAGTATTGTGTGGCTGGTAAGGAAAAAAATTATTTGTAAAAAAACTCAGATAGATTGTGACAAAGCCCTTTTCAGGAAGGGTATCGTAAGTGTTATTTATAACAAATTTCACTGAAAGCTTATATCTCTTAAGCTGGTTTGATTGAGTATTATGCCAAATAATGTGCCAATTTAAACAAATATTATATCAATTTGTCTCAGGTTAAGTGAAGTCTCATGTTCTCATTAAATCAGTTTTAAAGTTGCAATATTTAGTTAGTGCGGAAGTTTATTCTGATATTTCTTTGCATTACAATCATTAGCAGAAATATTTAAAGAAAATTTATAAATTTTTTCTTATCTTTTGTAAGTTTAACAGTAAAAATATTTTAATTTTTATTTAATTTAAAAATATTTCTTTTCCAATATCTCTGTTTATTCCTCTACAAAAGTCAATTAAAATTCGCAAACCCAAACGTTAATGAGTTTCGTTATTATGTGATATTTGATTTGATTGACAAAACGAAATGATTTCGATTTTTATTTTTTTTTTTTTTTTTGTTTTATTTGGTTGGTGGTTGTACGCTTTTGATTTCGATGAAGTCGTTTTTTTTTGCAATTTTTGACATTTCTGTCCTATAATACTTCACAATTTTACCAAATGCTGATAGACAACTAAATTGGTATTTGCCTACTACTTGACCGATTGAGATAATGAAAGAGAAATACACATATAAATTTGAAACATGCCTAAGTACATAATAAGCGAATTAGGTCACATTTTTTTCTTTTTACAGTAGAACGTAATAAAGGGTCCGCCATCTAACGTTTTTTTTTTCTACCAGTGCTTATTTCGTGAATGATAACACTTAGCTCATGTCTGATTTGACAGATAAGTCGCCTTATCTTCCGCTGAACGAATATGGTTGTGTATACGCTTGAACAACGCTGGGAAATATTGCGACATTACTTTGAAAATCATGGTAATGTTGCAGATGAAGCTCATTTTGATCTTGGCGGGTATGTAAACAAGCAAAATTGTCGCATTTGGGGCACAGAAAACCCGCACGCATACATTGAAAAGCCGATACACACAAGACGAGTCACTGTTTGGTGCGGATTTCGGTCCAGCGACATAATTGGGCCATTTTTCTTCGAAAATGAGCAAGAAGTGGCCGTTACAGTGAATGGCGATCGTTATCGGGCCATGTTGTACGAATTTTTGTTCACAAAATTTGAAGAGGAGGATATTAGCAACATTTGGTTTCAACAGGACGGCGCTACATGCCACACAGCCGAAGCTACACTCGATGTTTTGCGCCCCGTTTTTGAAAATCGCATTATCAGCCGCAGAGCTGATGTCGTTTGGCCACCTCGGAGCTGCGTCAAAGATAAGTGCTACGCCAACAATCCAGAGACATTTGACGCTTTAAAAGACAATGAATTCTCATGCCCAGAACATCTAGAGCATCTGATTCCTCAATATCTACATTACCCATAGATACAAATGACAACACACCACCACGTCTGTGTGTCAGAAAGCAACATTGGGTCCTGCGCGCATTAAAGTCGTCCCTCTTCGCGCGACCATACTTAAAGATTTGCGACAGGTCGTTTGTAAGTGTGTCGTTCATATTCCGCCTTTTCGCCACAATCTCCAAAAGGTTCGGCCTACGATCAAAAGAATATGAATGACAAATGTTGCTGTCATATGCAAAAGAGTATAAAGGATTAGAAGTGAGAAAAATAAAGTCATTAAGAAATATTAGAAATAGAGTTGGATACCCCTAAATTTATCCTGAACTCGTTGAATGAAATCCTGTCTATAACCACTCTTATAGTGCGATTTCTGAGAAAGCTCGATATGAATCGAAAGAAGTGACTACCGACACCAAAGGCAATAAGTTTTTATATGAGAGCCCGGTGCCAGCCTCTGTCAAACGCCTTAGAAATATCCAGGGCCAAATCCATGAATGGACTTGTTCCACCCTTCAGAGAGTAACGCCAGCAGATCACCGGTAGAGCGACCTTTAAACCTCTACATATTTCACAAGGTGATGATTAATCATAGTCTCCATAACATTGCAAAGTGCCGAACAAACTAAAGCCATTGGTGAAATACAGCTGCACACAATCGATAATGTGCTTAAAAATTGGACCGATCGTGTAGGCTACTGCATGTCCAGCCGAGGCAGCCATTTGAATGAAATTATTTTCCATTATTAACCGGAAGGATTGTACTTTCAAATAAAAAATAAATTTGAGAAAATATTCAGTAGTTTTTTTATAGCATTTAAAAAAAAAATTTTATTTGGCGAACCCTTTACATTTTTGAAATTAATTTTTTTTTTTTTGCGAAGTTGAGGCGATATTTTTCTTAAACAAACTTCAAACAAACAAAACAATTGAAAAAAATGATATTCTCGTTATACTGTTTGGACGTTCTTAAAGACCACATTGTTGTTGTTGTTGTTTTTTAATGAATACTTAGTCCTGTATTGTGTTGTTGTTGTATGCTTTACAGATACGTATTTTTGAAAGAGGAGTATATCTTCAAAATCAAAAGAGAGGCACTTGAATGAATTTGTTGATTCGCGAATTCGAGCTTCTGTTTCATTAATATTGTTACGAGAATGAAAACGCCTAAATTGTAGAATTTTGGTACATTTTGTGTCACCCTGTCAATGCCATACTTATTTGTGTGTCTAACAGCACTGCCAATTAAGTCATCTCTGGGTAACACAATCTTACATATTTAAATTTAACGGATAGATGATATGAGATCCTTTGAAACATTTCCGGAACTTTCCCAGCTGTAGGCTGCCAATTAAGTCATCTCTGGGTAACACAATCTTACATATTTAAACTTAACGGATAGATGATATGAGATCCTTTGAAACATTTCTGGAACTTTCCAAGCTGTAGGCAATTAGGTGACTGTTTGCCTACGTAGTTTAGTTAGCGTTTAGCTGTCAATAAAAAAAGTTGTGTTAAAGCGGAAATAAAAGTGTTGTATAAACGAATATTAAGTGTTCTATTAAGACAAACTGTATAAAAGTTATAGTGGAATAAATAAAAACTGCAAAACCCCAAAATAAAGCGGTGTTTATCTTATTTTAACGCAGTTTAAAAGAACGCAAACGTTTTAAGAAGGTTAAAACGTAACAATTTTTACATTATCCGTAGCTACAGATGACATAACAATCTCATCGTCATACCTTTGAGTCAGAATATAATAATGAGTCGTGCACGCGTGATCTTATTCTTATATAGTTTTCACGTCATTTGTGACTTCTACGAGATTAAGTCTGCTGTCACATGCTTTCGCATGTATTTATGAAGTATTAGAAGAAGAATAAGAGAAAGAATGGTATCTTTCGGTATGGTTTGGCTCAGTAGTTTGAGGAAGATCCTACTGGACCGATGTGCGCAAACACTCGGAGAACAATTGGTCTATTGTGATTGTCCTGTGAGGAAACCTATATGATCGAAGAGAATACGAATAATAAGTACGGAAGAGAAAGTTAAGCTAACGAAAAATCAATCCCCAATCAATCAAATCAATTCCCATGCTACAACCAGCCGAGGCCTTTGATAAACCGCAGGAAAACGATGGTGTTGGTACACGAAAAGGAGGTTAGAGTTTGGATCATGAATTCACCCAATAGTCGATGCCTTCTGCCCGAGAGCCTGGGACAATGACATAATAGATGTTCGATCATCCCAACCCTTCCTCGTACTCGCGCAGTCTACAGTAATAATATAACGCCCCTAGTTAGCCTCAGCTCCACTTTACTCATAGAGAGACGCACCATATAGATCTAGAAACTCTGCAACAATGGTTCATTGAACCAGGCTTTAACAGTCTTCTCAGCGAAGAAACTCTATGGCAACTTTCTGATGTAATGACTCATGAGTCCTCAGTCTGGAAGGCTGTTGCCGCAGAATCATGACAAGCCAATTCATCAGCCTCTTCATTGCCAGCGATACCACAATGACCTGGTACCCAGCAATGTTGAACTTTCTTCCGCAGTCTACCCAAGGCTTATTTGTAGTCCTAAACGACTTTGGATCTGACCACGCATGAACTAAATGTCTTGAGAGTAGCCTGGCTGTCCATGAAAACAGTCACCTGGTCTTCAATGCACCCAAACTCATTCTCTATCATATCCCCTACCGCCCAGATACCTTTCGGTTGCTCTGATTTGAATCTAAACTCATTGCATGCTAGTCCGTATGGATATATGACTGAAGTCGTTCGAATGCCGCTCTCGCTTTATTTGGCCAGTTATCTACGTATGTTTCTACGCCGCCGCTTGCAGTTTGCTAGTATTGTTGTATTGTTGTATTGTTTATTCTCAAGTACAATATTGCGAGCCTATTTTTCTAGTAAAGAACGGTCAGCTGCATAGTCCAAATTGTTCGAGTTCTCCTGAGAGACTTCATGTTATTCCTCTTCTCTTTGAACAGACTTGGTTTATTATGTCATCCAGCACGATGGTGAATAGCTAAGATGATAGTGAGCATTCTTGTTTGACTCCAGCATTGTTGTGGCTTATGTTACTCTTGTGAAGGACTGAAAGATCTGCATCCTGGTACATCGCACTAATTAATCGAACTATTTTTCGATGTACTCCTTTTGTTCTTAGTGCTTTCCGTATTTCGATTTGTCTGATGGTATCAAATGCTTTCTTTAAATCGACGAACACTAGATACAGGGTGGTACGTTATTCTATAGACTGTTTATGCTTATCCGTAGTTTTGCCCTAAGCAGCTTGTTCGTCTTGCAATACCACCTTAATGAAAAATATCGCGGAATAACTCCGGTGTGGCGCGGGTTATCGCTTGGATTTGAGTTTTTTTTTTACATCTGTTGTTGATATTCCCCCTAAGTCTTATTGCCGTAGCTTGACATTTGCAAAAGCTACGTAGCTAAGAGTACATTTATCCCTATGTGTGTTGGCGATTTTTTTCCAGTTTTATAAATGGATTTAAATTTTCAACAACGGACTTGTATTACATTTTGCGCAAAAAACGGATTTAATGGTTCGCGAACATGTTTCGGCAACACGAGAGGTTCAAAAGTGTTCGTGCATCAATCGAAGATGATGAACGCAGTGGCAGACCATCGACATCAAAAAACGTCGAAAACATTGATAAAGTAAAAGAATTGTTGGTCAATAAGACCAACAGAGAGATAGCGGAGGACTTGAACATTACCTATGTATCCGTCCCAGACATTTTGGTTAATGATTTGATTTTCCATCGTGTTGAGGTCGCAAAAGACATGATTTGCGATTTCCGATCCCACATTCATCAAAAGGATCATTACTGGAGACGAGATATGGGCTTATGAGTACGATACGCAATCCAAACTTCAAGAAAGTGAATGGCGTTCACCAAATGAGCCGAGCCAAAAAAGAAACCACATCCTTTTCAGCGAAAAAAGAAGGCAATGTTTAAGGTTTTCAAGGATTACCACAGTGTACTGCATTACAAATTTTCGCCAGAAGACCAGACAGTAAACAATTCGCTGAAATAGACCATAATTGTGGGCAGAAAACACGTGGATTCTACACCACGAAAACGCACCGTTGCACAGTGCCATCATTATTCGAAATTTTTGGACGAAAAATGCAACAAATACCATCCAACAGCCACCGAATTCACCTGAACTGGCTACCTGTGATCTCTTTCTATTCAATTGGGTGAAAAAACCATTACGGGAAACGCGTTTCAGCAGCCGAGAGGAAATGGAAAAATTGCCGGACATACCGAAAACCGAAAATAAAAAATTCTTCGATGATTGGATCAAGCGCTGGAATAAGTGTGTTGCAGTCGATGGGGATTACTTTGAATAAACTTGTATTTTGAATTTTCTGAATAAGTTTCGGGAACTTTTTGATCTGCGTTAAAGCCTTCCTTGTATTATGACTGTAAGTATCTTATATGTGGTGTTAGGAAGAGTACTTCCTTTTCAATTATTACAGTCTTTCAAATCGCCACCTCTTGATAACTTTACAATGATGTCTTTCCTCCACGTTGGAGGCAGTCTCTATTAATCTCACATTGACGTGATGTGAGGCTGTAGAAGTTCAGACGTGTTTTGGGTGTCAAGCAGTGGTAATTCCGATGGCAGATTGCACAGTTTTGTTACACTATTTTTTTCATGGCTATTCTGAGTCGTTTTTTCAGAATATGTTCTCATCTAATCTTTTTTTCTTTTTTACAAAACAAAAGGTTTTACTGGCATTATCTGATTTAATAGCGAGCCATGTTCTTTTCAATTAATAACGAATTTTTCATTTCATCATTTCTCTAATAAACCATCTTTTAAATTTCAAAATATTAAGGCCCATAGATAAAAATTATTATTAAAAATTATCCTTTAATCAGTCACCCTGACAATATTTAATTTGAATCATTTCTATTCATTTTAGGGGCTGTTCAAACCCTTTTTAGGAAGATGAACTTTTGCATTCAAAAATCTCTATAGAAACCCCAAGCCAATATAATAACAGCAAAAGCTACAAGAGTAACTGCCAAAGAAGCAAACATTTGAAACAAACTTAAGTTTTTTTTTACGGTTAAAATAATTGACCGGAGATTGTTTTTCTTTTACGGCCCCACAAATTTAAAACAACAATGGAAGAAAAAAGTGATCAAATAAAAGGTAGAAAAACTCATAAAATATTAAAACAGGGTATGCTGATTTTTTATAGTCTATTACTGCTAGAAGAGAAGGAAGTCTATAAAATTAAATTTCAGGTTTAAAACTGTAAAACATTAAACACTTGAACTTTTACTCTGAAAAAAAAAAAAACGCAAATGGAAAAAGAGAAAAATAAAATAAAAAACCTTTTATCTTAGACATGACATTATGCTGAAAAGTGTTGTAATTGTTGCTGGTGTTAGTTGTTGGGCTGTTGGGTGAAAAACCGTTAATGACAAACTTATCAAAACATTTGCTTAAACAGATGGCACACTGACTTTCAAAGCGTTACAACATTTTGGCGCCTTTTCTTTACTTTTCCTTGACAGACAGCAAGAATAACAAACCAAAAAAAAAGAGGAAAAAACAAAAATGACTACAAGATTAAAATCTCTAAATCCTTTTATTCCCCCTACTTACCCTTCATTTTAATTTTAATGAAGAAAAAGCAGTATAACACCATCAAAACAATGAGATTGCGGTTGAAACCGGCAAACAAACAAGCAAACTTTCAAAAGATGAAATTTTTAACAAAATTAAGCAGATAATTCAACGATTTTGTCATTTCACTCTTAATGCCCTTCACAAAAACACTAACACAGGCACTCACACACACTCTCAAGAACGCTTAACTAAAACAAAAGCCAACAATTGTTTTCAAAGGGATACAGAGAGCAAGGGAGAGATTGAATAAAATAAGAAACGAAAACCTATAGAACAACAGAGTAAAACACACGCGTATAAATCACTGGGTGTATAAGTATGAATGGTTATGTGTATGTAAATATTCCGTTATCTTAAAATAAATGACGGTTTTGTTTAAATTACACAGACACATGCATACACTAACACATACATAAGAGACGCCTTAGCATAAACACACACTGTATGTGCGTTTGATTTTTCTATTTTATAAAATACAGTTTTCGTGGTATAAGTTAAGGCGTTGCTGTTGAAAAACGTGTATTTTTCAGCTGAAAACAATGACGACAACAACAAAAGCATCAACAATATTATTACCATTACTATTACGTGTAATAATTTATTTTTTTTTTTCTGCTTTTCGTAATTAAAACCACAAAAATTATTTTCTACAAATAATTACTTGTTATTTCTTCCACCGAATCTCCTTCCTTCTTCCGTTCCTTCTCTAACAATTTATCTTTTTGATTTTTTTTGTGTTTCTATTTTTATGTTACAATTTTTGTTATGTGTTTCATCATCAGTATCATCCTTATTTAAACCACTAATTAAAATTTTATTTTATTTTATTTTATTTTATTTTATTTTATTTTATTTTATTTTATATTTTTTTCAATTTATTCAGTATTGAATAACAACAACAAGAACAATAAAAAATTTATTGAGATTTGCATTAATTATGACCATAATACCGATTTTTATTGAATATAATGAAATTGTATTTAATAAATAAAAAATATATTATTTTACAATAATTAAAAAAAAAGCATTAATTGCCAGTGAAGACCAAATTTATAATACCCTACACTACAGTGTGTTTATGAAATTGCAAAAGCGTTATAGAAATAGTTTCGCTAATGTCGAGTTGGTTGTCATATATTCAGTTTGATTTGCCAACTCACCATGGACAAGTACAAATGAGAATAGTGTTGGAATAGGTGTTATATTTGAGTAATATTACTCCCCCATCGTTATAATCAGAAAACCCAAAAATATGCTCTAAAAAAGTGTTTTATTTGCATAAAATATGCAGTGAAAATCCGTATATACATATGACTTAAAAATTTAAAACATATGCACTGAAAAAGCACGAATTTTCTTCTTTGTTAATAGAAAAACGTTTTATTTTTCAATTCAATATGAAAAAATATTTAAATATTTACAGCCTGGCCAACGATGTCGAAAGAAAATTTACTCGAACGAAAGGCAGTAGGGAGATCGATTATTAGACTTTTAAATAAAACGGTTTTCGGTTAATAATAATAATTCAAATAAAAATAAGCAGAAGCTGATGGAGAGCTTCAATCAATACTAAAAATAATTCCAACAAATATCACAAAGACTATGCCAAAACGGTGTGCGGAGGACATAAAAAACAAAGTTTATTACACAAAGTACTGAAAAATGCTTAAATTTACTTGGTAGAGAATGGAATTAAAGGGTTGTTATTATAGTTATAATTTAGGTGCCTAAGATAACAAAAATTAAATGTTTTACTTTGAATAAATCTATTAGCAATATACGAGTCCTTAATAGCCTCGACAAGAAATTTTGTTTAGATTTCGAGCAGCACTGTATGTAAATTTATGCACCACGTATTTAACAGTGTCTGTGTCACTGTGTTATGTTGGGTAAGAACTCACCTTCCAACCAAGAAGTCGTCAGTTCAATCAGAGGCCACACCGTTTGACAATTTTCCACAGTTCCATCACCTCACAACATTATTAGCTGGTTAACTAACTAACATATATGCCGTTTGGAACCAGCGTTTGTGGGTTTATGGGCTTTCAGTGTGTCTAGTTGATCATTCACCATAAAAATCTATATTTATTTACAGAAGATGGGAAAAGGTTACTTTTACCCAAGAGTGCATATATTTTTCGATCTTCCATGGTTTTAACATTCTGTGGAAGACGTTCTTGGTTGTCATATATACAAAAATAATTAAATTTATACAAATAGTTAAACGATGAGCATATTTTAAATAAAAAAATATTTAAATTAACCGGTTATTCGTGTTAAGCTAACCACTTTATTTGGTATTCAAAAAATGAAGATTCGGTCGAATAATAACCATCCTATCTCCCTAAAAGGCAGCCACTCAATTTCTTTCGTAGCAGCGGCCCATTATCTTACGATTTATCGTTTGCTTGGCTTTACGTTTCAAAGGTAATCCAAATAAATAAATGGATTGCCGTATAGTAAATCCACAAATAAATCTCTAAAAGTGATTACACACAATGAAATCGATTTACGCAGCGCAGAGTCCATGTTTTTACACACACACTGCAATCAAAAATGAAAACATAAACGCAGTATCAGTTCCGCGTTACATCGCGGAAGATGTACTGCTGAAAAAAAAAAATCGTAATGTAGATGAACTAAATAGATAAAAACATGAAATCACGATAAAGACAGCGCAATCTGCATCAATGCCATATGATATTAATAAAATCTCAAATGCAATCGGAAATGAGACCATAAATACGAATTCACACCATGAAATCTACTATGAAATTTGACAGATTACGTAAATAGATATCATTGTGTGTAACTAAAGAGTCCGCCATCTAACGTTTTTTTCAACTAGTGCTTACTTCGTGAATGGTAACACGTAGCTCAAGTCTGATTTGACAGATAATTAGTTTTATCCTTCCGCTGAACGAATATGGTTGTGTATACGCTTGAACAACGCTTCGCTAAGTGGGCCTGCGATCGATTTAAAGAAGATGCTGATTTTGATTTTTAATGGCTTTTTTTATTACGTTAATTACGAAAATTAATAACAAATACGGTTATTATTTTCCATTCTTCTCCTAAACTTGAAAAGTAAAACATTATTAATTATAACCAAGGCATCACACAGTAGAGGAAATCAATATGTCACAGCATAAAAGGGTCCTTTATTGAGCGTTTTATTTTTATCTTGAATTTTAAATAAAACAAATTGTGTGCAAGATATTATAGAAATTTTTATTTAAAGGGTCCGCCAAATAAATTTTTTTTTTTTTTTTTGTGAAAATGCTACAAAAAAAGCCACTGAATAATTTCTCAAATTTCTTTTTTAATTTGAAAGTACAATCCTTCCGGTTAATAATGGAAAATAATTTCATTCAAATGGCTGCCTCGGCTGGCCATGCAGTAGCCTACACGATCGGTCCAATTTTTAAGCACATTATCGATTGTGTGCAGCCGTATTTCACCAATGGCTTCACGAATATTGTCCTTTAAAGCGTCAATTGTCTCTGGCTTGTTGGCGTAACACTTATCTTTGACGGCATCCCACAAATAATAGCCCAACGGTGTCAAATCGCAGCTCAGAGGTGGCCAAACGACATCAGCTCTGCGGCTGACAATGCGATCTTCAAAAACAGGGTGCAAAACATCGAGTGTAGCTTCGGCTGTGTGGCACGCAGCGTCGTCCTGTTGAAACCACATGTTGCTAATATCCTCTTCTTCAGTCTTTGGGAACAAAAATTCGCTCAACATGGCCCGATAACGATCGCCATTGACTGTAACGGCCACTCCTTGCTCATTTTCGAAGAAAAATGGCCCAATTATGCCTCTGGACCAAAGCCCGCACCAAACAGTGACTTGTCTTGGATGTATCGGCTTTTCAGTGTATGCGTGCGGGTTGTCTGTGCCCCAAATGCAAAAATTTTGCTTGTTTACATACCCGCCAAGATCAAAATGAGATTCGTCTGAAAAGATGATTTTTTTTGGGCAATCGATCGATCAAAGTAATGCCGCAATATTTCCAAGCGTTGTTCAAGCGTATACACAACCATATTCGTTCAGCGGAAGGATAAAACTAATTATCTGTCAAATCAGACATAAGCTAAGTGTTACCATTCACGAAATAAGCACTGGTTAAAAAAAAAAACGTTAGATGGCGGACCCTTTATGAACAACAAATGCAAGAGTAATTCGGGAGCTTTTGCACTAGACAAAAAAGAAAAATCACTATTAGGGCGTCAAGATGAATTTGCCAGTTCTTATAACCACTAGAGGGAGACGTGTCGGGTCCTCCAACTACAGCCTTAATCGAACAAAACCCCAACTTAATCAAATAATTATATGAACTCAATGAGAATTAAAACAACTTATTATACCTGTGGTATCGTCAAGTAAAATGCATTTGCTTGTGTTTTTCATTTCTCTTTTATGCTTTATTCGTTTAATGTAAACACGTACTGTTTGCTCATATGGTTATTTGCTATGGTTAATTGATTGTTGTTTTTGTTGTATTTTTAATAAGTAGTTTTGTTAGTGTGATCTGTATACAATTTTGTCATTATATTTATGTATGTTAAGATTAAACTTATAACTTCCGGTTAGAGTACAGAGCACAGTTTTCCTGTCATGTGAGCCAGTAGAGAAATTTCCTCGGCGTAGTTATATATCCTGACCCGTGATTATTCTTTAGCATCAACTTTAAAAGAGATGGTTCGACTGGCAGTGCCCTCAAGACGGTTAAAATATAGAGCGGGACGTTGCTGGATAAATTTTCATTTTTTTAAATTAATTTTTTTTTAATATAAAATTATTTGATTTAAAACGAAACCACAATAAAATGCCTGATAATAAGTGTTAAGGTTGCTTGTAACTGTAACACCTATCACCTGTTCTTATCAATACAGTAATTATTTCAGGCATTTTGCATAACTTTAAGCAAAAATATATTGGAGCCTATTGTACACAATATCTATGAAGGCATATTGGCATAAAGCATAAATATGCAAAAATAATTATCGTAAAATCTACCAACAAAAAAAAAAAACCGGAAATTATTGTTTTTGGTTATAAATTATTTCGTATCTCTGATTATGATTTTCTACCTTTGGCCTGTTCGCGTGTGTGTATGTTTAACTGATGGTTTCTCTGGCTGTTTTATTGATTGCTGGCCTAAAGCGTTCGTTTGGCTAAAATTAATATTTTTGAATATTTTTTTACTTTTTTATTTTTTTTTTATTTTAAAAGTTGTTCGTATAACTTTTGGCAACAAAAATATTTTTTTTTTTCTAAATTTTTGTTCTCTTTGGGATAGTATGTGTTGTGGCACGCATTTTGGAGAAAAAATAAATAAAAAATAGAATGATTGCCTATAATTTTGCAATTGTATGGCAATTGCATTGAATTTCATGCATTTGTAACATAGCTGTAGGGCAATAGATGATTTGAGGTTTTTTCTAAGTTTTTTTTTATTATATTTTTTCTCCAGTGTAATTATTTGGCAATACAACAGTAGTACACACACACACACATGATCAGACTTGCAGTTAAAACCATATGGGCATAAATAATTTCATATTTTTTAGTGTTAGTGTTGTAAATTATATAACATATTCTGTGCGGGTGTGTGATTCGCTTTCTTTGTATTGGTTTTTGCTTTTGTGTTTTAATATTTCAAATATTTTTTTTTTTATATATATTTTCGATATTTAACAATAATATCTTCTAACCGGGGCGTGTATAGTGTTAATGCTACAATAAAAGCAAGCAAAACCATAACAAATTTTGAAGTGTACGGGTATGCTATTAAAATTTATAAATCGATTTAATAAATTTCGTATTAAATATATAGAAATTTAATACCGAAACCAACACACCATAAAAGCCACAAAACGCTTCAAAGATTTGTAATGAAAGTCTGCAACAATTAAAGGCATATATGTGGTTATATATCAACCAAAACATTAAAGCTCGTATATGGCGACTCAGAATGTTTCATTAAAAATAAATCAAATAAATTGAATTTATATTTTTAAGTAGTTTTTATTTAAGGAAAAGGACTACTAAATATTAAAAATATAGTCCCAACGCAACCTTCTGTAGTAGACATCTTGCTTTCGAACTCGAATTTAAATTTTTCACCTCTTGAAACCCATCCTGATTTGCTTAGTTCGGATCATACGCCAGTGACTTGTAAAACTGATTGCTTTTTCCATCAAAATTTTACACAAATTCCGCAATATAACCAAGCTAACTGGAAAGTAATAAAAAAATGGGTTGATAATGAGATTAAGAGTAACAACCTGCAATTAGTTACACTTACCTATGCAAATGTGGAACTTGTTTTATCAAAAATTATATATATTTTACAAGAAGCTTCGAAAAGAGTTACTGTTATTTCTCGATTTAACTGGCAAAGAAAGCTATCACAACAAACTTTATTTTTGATTGGCCAAAGAAATTGTCTTAGACGTAAATTTCAAAGAAGTAATGATACAGCTGAGAGGAATCTTATCATGTGCTTATTGAAACAGATTACCATATTGATTAATAAAAACATCAGCAATGACAGAAATATCAGCTGGAATCAATTTATACGAAACTTGCCAACTGGCAGCAAAAAGTTTTGGCAAATAACAAAGGCAATCAAAGGAGTAAAGAACGAGCTTAGCTACTTAACGATAGATGGCGCTAATGTATATAATTCTACTGAAAAGGCTAATATCATTGCTGACGTTTTCGAAAATCATCATCAAATTACGTTTCATATGTTTTCTGTAAAGGACAATGTAGTTAAGAAGCATATAGATTGGTAAAAAATCAGACTTTACCTGATGTTGCACAAAAATATCTAACACAACTAAAGAAGAAATTAAAATGTGGTTAAGTTGTTAAGAAATTCCAAAGCTCCTGGTTTGGATGGGATAAGCTCTGCTGTGCTTAAAAATATGTCGGATTTGCTTTTCTCAATACTTAAAACAATTTGCAACTGGTGTTTATGTAACGGTTGCTTTCCCAAACAATTCAAAACTGCAAAAATAATACCAATACTGAAGCATAACAAGGACGCTAAATCACCAAATAGCTACCGGCCCATTAGTATGCTAAGTTGTCTTGATAAAGTATTTGAAAAAATTATATTAAGCAGATTAAGTGAACTTACTGAAGATCATAATATTATACAAGCTGAGCAGTTTGGTTTTAGAAAACAACATTCAACTATTCACCAAGTAGAACAGCGTAAAAGTACAGGAATACTTTGTCTAGACATAGAAAAGGCCTTCGACTCAGTAGGGCACAATGCTCTCATATATAAACTTAACTTGTTTGGCTACCCAGTATATTTACAGAAGATTATTCAAAGCTTCTTAAATGAGCGATCATTTGTCGTGAACATTGGTAACGATTACTGCACGAAGCGAAAAATCCTAGCTGGGGTGCCACAAGGGTCAGTGCTATCACCTACACTATATTCAATTTATATAGCAGACTTTAAAATATTAAGGAACCAAGCGACAGCTCTGTACGCAGATGATACTGCAATAATAGCAACTGGCAAAGTATCAAATGCAATAGTCAAGAACTTGAGAAAAGGTTTTTTGTATGCACAGAAATATTTCTCTAAGTGGAAAATTAAAATTAACGAAGCCAAGATACAAGTCACCGAAGAGAATACCTACGTCTCCTTTGACTATTGGTGGAACTGATATTCCTTTTAATGACACAATAAAATATTTGGCTATTGTTTTAGATAAGAAGTTAACATTTAAACAACATATTCTTCAAACGTGTGAAAAAGCTATTCGTTGTGGGAGAGCTTTATATCCCCTGTTGAACCGGAAGTCTTTTCTAAGGTGGCAAAACAAGATCTTACTTTATAAACTGTGCATACGGTTGTCAAATGTGGTCGAAAAGATGTGCCATGACTTATATCAAAAAACTTCAGGTTATAAAAAGTAAAAATTTAAAGATTATTTTCAATTTAGCGAGGCGGTATTCGACCAGCAGATTACATGAAAAATTCAATCGAGATATGTTTATGGCTGTAACCAGTAAAATTACGCAAAGCTTTGAAACAACAGGTTTTCAACAGGTTTTCAAGCCATCATCTAGTAAGAAACTTGTAATATCACCAACTTCCTCAACTTCATTATGAAGTTGACAGAAGGGTTGATATAAAAATTTTCTTCACATTTCAATAAGGTTTTTTACTATCTTTTCTCCTTAAATGTAAATATACTTTTATACGTAATTTAAGTTCACTCTAAAATAAGTTTTTCATTTGTTGCAATACTTACTAGTAAAATCTCAAACTGTGTATATCTATAGAATATTTTTTATGTTTTTAACTTGTAGCAATGATAGTAAATAAATAAAATAAAAAATAAAAATATTAAAAATGCTAGGTTTGTAGTTTAGAGAACATTTTATGAATTTTCGCCATAATGACTACACGTGTGATCTATGAATTTTAAAGTTCTTCTGAATTCCGTTATAACCGCAAATATATAAAGAAAGAAATCAAGCGATTAGCTTATTCTCTTAAAAATAGCCGATAAGTATGAAAGTACTTGAGGTGCCTAAGGCTACAAATATTACATTCCAGGGAGTAAGGTGTGCTTCAAAATGATAAGGTCATCTTAATATTTGCTCAATTCATCCAAACTATAAAATGTTTCGTATGGTCACCTTATTAAAAAAAATTTTACGTTCAAATAAGTGGATAACAAGTCGGTTTTACTATTAGAGATGTACCGTTATATTATGTTTATTTAAATGTATGTAAATAAGTGCAAAATTCAATGCGTCAAAATGATAAGGCCGTGCTTTACTCTCAAAGTGTGTGAACCTCGCTCGGAAATCAATCTTCTTAAACTCTTACTTAGTTAGTCGTTGTCGTTGTAATATTAAGTTGTCACTTAATATTAAAAATGTGTTAGATTTGCAAACCTAAGCGTATGCGATTAAAACTAATAAATGGTTTTGTTTATTCAGTTCGTTTATGAGCCAAACACGCGTAGAGAACTGAGCCGATTTTTTCCCAGTAGGTGGCGCGTCTTTTTCCTAATCATTCCTCTAATGTTTGCCATCATCGCCAGAGGTATGCAAGCAAGAAGGGTTAGGGGGGCTTTTTTCTTTATTTTTTTTTTTTTTTTAGATGGAGTTGTCTGGACGGAAGAAGTTGAAGCCTTTTTTTATTATTAAACATTCGAAACCACAATTAAATTTTTTCTTGGTCATGTCCTCTGCTGGCGCTCGAAACTGGGTTGTTTGTGTGGTTATGCGTGCGCTCTAACCACTACATCCCGCCACAACCAAATTTAGCTTAAAAAAGCTAATATGGTCACACTGGAGCCACGCATTCCTCGTGAAATCGTTGATTATAAGAACTTCCGTATTCCTCTTATGATCGTGCTAACACGAACCGACTATTCCAGAAGCTACCTCCAGTACAGTACCCGTTATCAGACGCTATCTCCTGCACAGCACACCCATTACCAGAAGCTGTCTCCAGTACCCTATCCATTACCAGAAGCTGTCTCCAGTACAGTACCTGTTATCAGACGCTGTTTCTACTGCAGCATATCAGTTAAATTTAAGGTTTCATTAATAAAGAAGCTTTGTTCCACTATTAAGCACGAAAATAAATAATTGTGCTTTCATTCAAAGGAAACAGACCTTTGGTTTCGAACCTGGACAGACTGAAAGTTTCCCTAACTGGAAAATTAAACTTCATTACAGTGCATATACGAGTAGTGGTATATAGAGCGTGTTAGCAAATAAATATTGTCAAAACAACAAAAAATACATGAACCAACGCCAGCAATACAGTCATCCTTCAAACAGCGAACAGCTAGGTTAGATTGACAGTTGTCCGTGGCACAGCCTACTTGCGTCCAAAGAGTAGGTCCCATTGAGTTATCGTGTGTTATACATCGCAGGCAAGTCTTCATATCTATTGGCCACTTCCCGGCAGCCACCTACTCGATTTTATAAAGACGTTGACTATACAACTTATTATCTTAACTCTGCTACATAATCACGTTCTAGTGCTGTATTGTCTGAAATGGTGAATTTTTATAGACTGATGATATAATTTAGTAAATTAGTCTCAAGAAGCGGAGCGTGCACACATTCACCGAAATATGAAGGATAGATTATATCGGGTCTTATTATTCCTAAAATTTAGTACTACTCAGCGATACAAACTTATCTCTTTTCAGGCTAGATTTAGCAAAAAAAAATGTTCAGCCTTAAACCAAAAAACACGCAAATTCAGCACTTTTTGTTAATATTTTTTAAGCCCTTTTTTCCCGTTTGCATTTTCCTTCCGGTAACATCAAAAAGCTCGATTTCAATAGAACAGGGTGTCTTGAAATTTAAAATTGTTTCTAGATTTAGTTCTATAACTTTTACAATTTACTTAATTTTCAGGCATTTTGCCACGATATTATAAAGGGTGTTCCAATCAAAACGCACGAAGTTAATTGTACTTAAAAGTAAAAGTTTTCAGAGAATTATCTTCATATTTTTTGTTATGATAGAAGGATGTATAATAATTATGTTTGAAACAAAATATACGCCAAATGCTCGCCACGACCTGGGTGTGGCCATACATACCGGTCCATACTTTTAATGACTCTGAGATATAATTGAGGTTCAATGTCGTTAATGTACCGAATTTTCTCATCCTTTAGCTCTTGAATTGTTCTTGGCTTATTGACGTTCACTTTCCTTTAAGGTATCCCCAAAGAAAAAGGTCCAACGGTGTCAAATCACACGATCGTGGCCGTCAACTAACATTGCCACTATATAACATAACACGGCCATTAAATTTCTCGCACAAAAGAGCCATTGTTTCGTTGGCTGTCTTGCAAATGTCACCCATTCTGTAGAAACAACAAAGCGGCCAGGACCCTATCTTCAATTTCTGGATACAAGAAGTCTGTTATCATATCGCAATAGCGAACACCGACGACGAGTCGAGGCCAACGCCTGTTCTGTCACACTATCGCAAACGATATCAATGTTTCCCGCAGAACGAACTGGGCAAGCATGCACAGTAGAGTGGTTCACCTTCCATACAAAAAAATAGTTGTGCCAGTCACACCCAGGGACTAAATAAAGGGTGTTTTTTTAAAGAGGTATAGAACTTTAAGTTGCAATAAAACAACGATGGATTATTGGATTGACATTAATTTTATTTATCCGAAATATGATTTCTGGCATATGACCGCCACGGCTGGCGCGAATGTAGTCCAATCAGGACGTCCAAATTCCGATGACTTTTTCAAACATTTGTGGCCGTATATCGACAATAACACGGCGAATGTTGTCTTACAAATGGTCAAGCGCTTGTGGCTTTAGCGCATAGTCCTATGGCTTTACATAGCCCCACAGAAGGTAGTCTAGCGGTGTTAAATCACAAAATCTTGGAGGCCAATTCACAGATCCAAAACGTGAAATTAGGCAGTCACCAAACGTGTCTTTCAATAAATCTCTTGTGGCACGAGCTGTGTGATATGTTGCACCGTCTTGTTGAAATCACATCTCCTGGATATCATGGTTATTCAATTCAGGAATAAAAAGTTAAAAGTCATGGCTCTATACCGATCACCATTAGCTGTAACGTTCTAGCCACCATCGTTTTTGAAAAAGTACGGACCAATGATTCCACCAGCCCATAAAGCGCACCAAACAGTCAGTTTTTCTGAATGCAACGATGTTTCCACATACACTTGAGGATTATCTTCACTACCATTCAACCAAAAGTGCCCTTCATCGGTAAACAAAATTCGCTTATGAAAATTGAAAATTGAAAAAAAAAGTTACTTATGAAAAATGAAAATTGCAGTATTTGCAAGCGTTGTTCAGGCATGAGTCTATTCATGATGAATTGGCAAATCAAACTGAGAATAAATCACTTGACAGCTGTTAAATCGGTCACCATATTGAAAAGTAATGCCAAGTTAAAGTTCAATACCTCTATAAAAAACACGCATATAATGTATAAACAATTCCGAAAATATTGTTTTATTTTTTTGCCACGCCTACAGTTACCGCCCTTTTAGTGTGTTGTTCAGTGTGTCGTCATTTTTAGTCCCATCATAACATTTCGTATACCGGTGTTGATGGCTCTGTAAGGACTACATTTCTGTCAAATTCTAGTCATGACTTTTTTAAACAAGATTCGTATCCACCCTAATGCTAAATATTTTTGAAAGAAAATATAGCCGTGTAATTTTGATGAAACTTTTACGTTGAAATTATACATAAACAAAAAAGTTATAGGAGTTAGAAGAAATACTTCAGTTGTTTTGAGATATAGTAACACCGAGTACCGATATGGTACGAACCGAACACTTTTTTACTGAAAAGAAATGCTTATTAAATCATTGTTTTAAATACACAAAAAAAAACAAAAAATATTACCAGAAGAGCTTTTTGAAATTCAAATGTATTTCCTTTAGCTTTCATAGTTTTGATGTTTGTTTTTAAAACCTTTGAATTTTACAGCTTAACAGTCTTGTCGAATGTTTCAAAATTCTACCTTTTATTTCTTTATTTTCTCGTCGTTTTCATGCTTAGCAATCAGTTCTAGCGTATAAGATGAGTGAGTATAAGGGGCATTGTTGTATTTTTTTTCTGGATTATTTTTGTTTCAATTTCTTCTTTGTCATTATTGTCTTACAGAAGAAAGTATTTTTTTCTAGAGTTTTAAGGGCTTTCTTTTCGGTTTTACAGTTTTTTTCTTTCTTCTTAAGTAAGTCAGCCAGCCCATTCATTTATTCATTCACAAAAGTCACATTCAGTCACTTAGTCATTCGTTCATTAATTAATTTTACATTTTGAACATAAAGGGTCCGCCAAATATATTTTTTTGGAAAACGCTATAAAGAAAAAACTGCTGAATTTTTTCTCAAATTTCTTTTTTTATTTGAAAGTACAATCCTTCCGGTTAATAATGGAAAATAATTTTATTCAAATGGCTGCCTCGGCTGGCCATGCAGTAGCCTAAACGATCGGACAAATTTTTAAGCACATTATCGACTGTGTGCAGCAGTATTTCACCAATGGCTTCACGAATATTTTCCTTTAAAGCGTAAATTGTCTCTGGCTTGTTGGCGTAACACTTATCACCCCACAAATAATAGTCCAACGGTGTCAAATCGCAGCTCCGAGGTGGCCAAACGGCATGAGCTCTGCGGCTGATAATGCGATCTTTAAAAACAGGATGCAAAACACCGAGTTTAGCTACGGCTGTGTGGCACGTAGCGCCGTCCTGTTGAAACCAAATGTTGCCAATATCCTCCTCTTCAATTTTAATGAACAAAAGTTTGTTCAACAGGGCCCGATTACGATCCCCATTGACTGTAACGGCCACTCCTTGCTTATTTTCGAAGAAAAATGGCCCAATTATGCCTCTGGACCAAGATCCGCACCAAACAGTGACTCGTCTTGGGTGTATCTGCTTTTCAATGTAAGCGTGCGGGTTTTCTGTGCCTCCAATGCGACAATTTTGCTTGTTTGCATACCCGCAAGATCAAAATGAGCTTCACCTGAAAAGATGATTTTTTTGGCAAAATCGGCATCTTCTGAAAGTCGATTGCAGGCTCACTTAGCAAAGCGGAAGGATAAAACTAATTATCTGTCAAATCAGACATGAGCTAAGTGTTACCATGCACGAAACAAGCACTAGTTGAAAAAAAAAACGTTAGATGGTGGACCCTTTATATACAAAAATAACAAAAACGAAACAATTTGTAAAAAAAAATGTGTGCAGGTATGCGTATCCTAAAAAAAATTTTACGTCCAATGGCTTAGTCAGTCAGAGTTATTCAGTCAGTCAGTCATTCATTCATTGTGTTTTTCTTATACTCAAAATGAAATAAAAAAAAAAATCAATTAATTAATTGCAAAACGAGCCTTTTGTTTTACTTGTTCTGCCTATACTACACGGTTTTTGTTCCAAATTCTTTTTATATATTTTTTTTCTTGTTGGGTTTTTGCTAGAACTGAAGAATTGGGGCCTATTTCTTTTGTTTTAAAATTTTTTTTAAATTAAAAAGAAAAATTTTTTTCTTTACTGATTACTATTGTTAAGATGAACCGTCTCCTTTTTTGCATTGAAAAGAGGACACTTTCACACTCTTCCTGCCACTTCTTATCTTCTGCTAAGCCTCTAAATTGCTTATATCGAATTTGTTTCCAATTTATTATACATTTTTTGTTGTTTAAATGACTGCGTTTAGCTATTAAATCGATTTTTTCATAAATATTAATGAAATCGTCGTCATCATCATCATCAATATGTGTCAGAAATGTAATTTTTTTAATGAAAATATTTCTCATGCGAAATATTCATCATCGTATTATGCAAAATATAATTATAATCCCGATTATATATTGAGAAATTGATGCATTTGTTTAATATTTAATGAATAAAGCAAATAAATCCATTTGCCAATCACTGTCATAAATAATGCTGTGAACTTAATTTATACAAATTTGATATTTAATTGGGGATTATACGAGGGTTTCACAAGTATTGGTTTTATACTTCTTATTATTGATTGATTGAGGCCATATGTACCACTACCTGTGGATCATTTTATACACCATGTCAGACTAAGACTTACAACAGAGCCTGTTTATCCTATTTGGCGAGAGCACCAATTCCATTCTTCTAGTTTCTATAACTTTTTTTAGGAATAACGGAGCAGATTTTTTGGCGTACATTGTGTAGAATCTACACTGATCGGTTTCAGCAAATGCTAATACACATGTTTAAGGTATCTACGACCACAATGACCGATAAATGGACCAGTTAGTGTTTTATGTTTTCTATTGTTAATCGACAGTAATTTCGGCATCCAATAGGGCATAAGGAAGCTTGTTTCTATTCAAAGGTATATACTTTCATAGCCGAAAAAAATTCCTCTCAACCCAGGCGTCGATTGTGCCTTAGCAACCTGCAAGGATATCAATTAATGAGCTTCTCTATTCGCCAAGCAGTCAGCTCTTTAAAATCTTTTGGGTGTTGATGCCTGAACAAATTTCTTGTAGTTACGCTTGTGGCGTTATCCTGTGAAAAACAGCTCTAGTCTGTGTTCGTCTGCTCTAAGCTTATTGGCTGTTTTTGTAAGCTTGTTATGGGAGTTGGCGAAATGGACCAATTCAAATCCTTTTCCATTAGATACTTTCAAATTTACTTAATGTTTTCTCTACCATAGGAAATAAATTCAGTCGCTTAACCTGAGCACCTGCCCTAGCAGTTATCCTCATGCTGCCAAAGCACGAGAGAATACAATGCGTTCACCAATGCCACCACCTATGTTTAAAATCCCCAGTTAGTACTTATTTCGTTCGAAAGAGGCTGTTGTGCTGCCCTTAGCCACAGCACATGATTGGAAACTGTCCCCGACCAAAATATGCGAAGATCTTGCGTTAACAAGGGTTGACGAATACTTGCATCCTTTACATAGCACATATGGCAGCACTCCAAGTTTCGGATTTTATATGCGCATTAAAGAGTGCAATTTCCGTACGCAGAGATAAGAAGAACGCACTCCAAATGGAGCTAATCGGTTATCTATATCCTCACCTAAGATAACAAAATTGGTCGACATCCTCTATTTCATTCGCGGCAATTGTAAATTTTCTTAAGACGTAACATTGGTACGAAGAGTTTTCATCCGCCAGCTTCAAGCTTCATAGATGCGATGCAAAGTCTTGGAGACTGTGAGCCATAAGACAAATATCGTTCGCGTAGTCAAAATCCCTTAAGCGGCCCTGCAAACCACAATTTACACACCTGTTGTTACGGAGAACATTTTCGAAAATCGTGTCTAAAACTATATTAAAAAGCAGTGCTGACAGTACACAACCTTACCGAACACCAGTTCCAACTTTCTTCGATGTGCTCAACAGTCAGCAATTTTGAAATCTAAAGGAGGCATTTTGATATAAACCTTTATTGAGGAATCATTTTACATGCAAGAGAACTTCAAATCACATCGTGATTTAATTTGTCGAAAGCTTTTTTTAAGGCTCCAAATTATGGATACAGTATAGAGTGCCATTCCACAGACTGTTCAAAGATGACATGTAAGCTGTGGATCTATTGGGTCGAAGTCCTGCCTATTCCTGTCTCATAGCCGGTATCACCCTATCGGAAATTCTTTTGACAATTATTTGGACAATTACCTTATTAACAACGCAAAGCAGGCTGATACCACCATAATTATTGGGGTCTATGAGGTCGCCCTTTTTAGGCATATTTATGATAACACCCTCAACCAGTTTATTGGGTAATAATGGACTTTATTAGCATTTTCTTTACCGAAACTGTAAACAAATGCTATAACATTGCTTTTAACTTCAACCCTCGTTTTTAATTTATTATGATTTATTTCCAAAAAGCAAAATAATTTGGCTGTTATTTATGCAGAGATTTCCGTAATTGGCGTCTAAATATACTCAACTGTTACGGAAAAATAAGCATTTTAATACTGAAAATTCATATTTTGAAATTAAATACACTTTAATGGAGCAGATTTCAGAAATTAAATTTGTTGTAAAAAAAATATTCGAAAAAAATATAAAATAAGCGGATATACGCAGAATAACAAAGCTCTCAGGCTTTAAAAAGAATTGTGGAAAATTATTATTCAATAATTCAAAATCTATATCAAAAGCTATTTCTTTATTATTGGGTACACAAGTTAATAATATCGATTTTTGGCTTATTATTCAAAGTATTGTCCAATGTTAGCCACTACTTTTTCCCATCTTCTGCTCGGGTTTTGAGGTAAAGAATGAATCAAGCAAATTTCTGATACCCTACTCTGAAGTGAAGCGTATTCCAGTAAGGGCGTTCAGCATCGATCGAAGCGAATGTTAGTCAGAAGGGGCAATGTCCCGGCTATAAGCTGGGTGAGCCATAACTTCCTATCAACTATTTTCCAAATAGTTTTTAAGAGGTCTTGCAGTATGTGGCCGAGCGTTAGCATGATGGAAGATTTTCGGTGAATGCTCTCTTCAAACGAATAATTTGTGTTCGGTAGAGGTCCTCTATAATCGTCTGACGCTATTTTAACAGCTCATAATATAGGGTGGGCCATATAAATGTCTAAGTTAGAAAATGCGATAAAACAAAAACGGTTCGAAATTTTGTCAAACGTATTTTTGTTTTCTTTTTTGTTTTTTGAAGTACAATTGTTCTGGTTAGAACTGAAATAATATTTCATTCGTATAGCTGCCGCGACTGGCCTCATAGTACCACGTTCGATCTGACTAATTTTCTAGAATTTTTTCGAGTGTATAGGTTCGTATTCCGGCAAAGGCATCATGAGTGTTGGCCTTGGTTTGTGGGCATAAAACTTGTCTTTAATGGCGCCCCACAGAAAATAGTCCAACGGTGTCAAATTTCAGCTTCTTGGCGGCCAACTGACATCATCATTTCGGCTAATTAAACATTTGGCGCAATAAATCGATTGTGGCATGAGATATGTGGCAAGTTGCACCAATCTGTTGAAACCAAACATCCTTCACTTCAATACCATGAAGAGCGGACAAAAATATCGGTTATCATGATGCGATAGCTGTCTCCGTAAGACAACGTTAGGGTTTTCTGAGCTCCAAATTCGGCAATTTGGCTTATTAACGTACCCACCAAGATGAAACAGAGCTTCATCCGAAAAGATGATTTTTCAATTTTTTTATATGCATTTTCCTACCAATTGTCTTTGTTTTGGAAATACATTTCCCATAAATCCCAACGTTGCTCAAGCGTAAATCGATTCATTTTGTTCAGTGGAGTTAAAATAGTGAGCTTTGTGACAGAATGGAATGACATCTCGTAGATAGATGGCTATCCGATACAAAACAACCTTCTGATCCCACCGAATACAGAGCATTACCTTGGCGTCATACAGATTCGCCTTAGGTTTGGTTGATTTACCGGCTTTACATATGACTTTTTGCTCTAAGGATTATCGTAATGTATCAATTTTTTATCACCAGTAACAATACGATGCAAAAATGACTTTTTTTGTAGCTTTCAAGCATCATTTCAGACATGAAAAATCGCCTTTGAACGTTTTCCGGCTTCATTGCATATGTGACCCAATATCCTTGATTGCTAATACTTTTAAACGTAGAGAAATTGCTTGTTGTGTGACCCCTAATGATAATGCAAGTTTTCCTTGTGTTTGACAACAATCTTCACTGAGTAATGCTTCCAATTCCTCATCTCTAAACTTTTTCGCCTGCCCAAGCTTCTTCTCGTCTTCTGTGTCGGTATCACCACTTTTGAATTGCGTAAACCATCGTTCACAAGTTTTGACCGTGAGCTTCTACCAGCATTCGATAACTTTCAGTAGCCGTCTTCTTCAAATGAAAGAAGGTTATCTGACTTCCACGCAAAACAGCTATTTAAGGCACAAAATTCGACATAATTATAGCGATTGAAAAAAAGTGTGTTTACACTTTGGCGTCTATCGAATACTGAATTTTAATGACAGATGTTTACCCTCCAAAATACCATATTTTTTATTACTGGCGCAAACCATATGTGATAGTTATACCATATGTTGTTCAAATTGACATTATCAACTTGTATGCCCAATAATTGCAAGAAAATGGGATTATGAACAAACAACTCATTGTTTACTTTTTTCGCAATTTTTAATAGCATTTCGGAAATATTTTTAAAAGAATTTATGAAAATTATTTATTACACAACTTAGTCGTTTATGCCATTATGTCAACAAATTTTTATTTTCTTATAAACACCGTTTTAAACTCTATCGAAAACATTCCCACAAACCAACCCTTGACAATTCCCTTACAGGGGAAAAACAAACAAAAAATGCAAGTGTGCGTTTAATGTGACACAAACACGCAGACACGGGGTAAGTGAATGTAAGAACAAGATGACACAACCTATGAAAATTTATTTATTTTTTTTAAGGGAAATATTTGAATATATTTAACGATTTGTTGCCACAAATTGGCAACAACATTTCATACTATAAAAACAGCAGCAACACAGCACACTCTACTCACCCATTGACATACTTAAACGCACTCCTTTAGTTTTTTTCTTTTGCCACAAGATATGAACAAATAACTTTGCTACGTAAAGTTTATTTTGCAGAAAAGCGATACTTGAATACACATACACATACACATACACATACACACAGACATACACATATACATGCAAACATAGATGTAGACATTATACACTCTCATAAATCTTTGATGGCAAATAAATAAATTATAACAAATGAAAGGTGATGGTAAGAAGAAAGCGAAGAGCGCCCTCGAAAAAAGCAAAAAACTACACGAAAAAATGTGTTGTTCGTACATTTTTTAAAAATATTAAAAAGTACAGTGGCAGGTGAAAAGAGAGCGGATGCAATAAGAATAAAATTTATAAAAAAAAGCTTTTTAAGAAGAATATTTGGAAAAAGTCAAGTATTTGTTAGTTTAGAATGATACAAATGAAACTAAAATGCACTTAAATGGGCCTTTAATAGCAAACATCCAAAAATGTTCAAATACTTAAAATAACTCCCTGAATAAACCCTGTCTTATTACAAACATATTTGTTTTAATACTTTAAATAAAAGGTTTTTCATTAAAAATTATTTTTTTTTTAAACTTATGCTATAAACACATTCAAGACTACCGACCATCGACCACAAGCTGTCAAAAATAGTATACATGTGTGCACATGATAGTAACGATTTTAGCGTCAACAGAGCTAACGACTATACGACTAGCGTTGTAGCCCGTAGCCAACTTAGGCTAATTTCTCTTCTTCTTGGCGACAACAAACAGTTTAGTGCTGTCGCTACAATAAGATGCATGAATAGACGTTTGAAAAACCCAATACATGAAATTATGACATTAAAAACACGATATAGATGTATGTGGCACCACTTTTGCTTACATTTTTTTGTAGCTGTAGTCGCTTAAATATTTAAGTAGCTGGGTACGTGGCTACTTTTGTAGCCAGCGTCTTTCGTAGTCGTATGGCCGATAGTCGGTAGCCCTGAATATGTTTATAGTATTAGGTAGATTGGTAGGAAAGGGGAAACCGAAGTACCCCACCCAAAGACCACAGAGGCCCATTGTGGAAAGATAAAAGGAGAGAAAAGCAATGGAAAGAAAAATAAGAAAAATGGGGGAAGATAAGGACGAGGGAAGTAAGGATTTAAAAAGAGTATACAAGAAAGAAGAAAGGAGTCACAAAATGTAACAGAGGCCTTAGTATAACCGGCCAGTCTAAACCTGATAAATGACTCTCCAGATCAGAATTCACCCAAGCCATTAAAAAAGCCATGCTCGGTGACAAAACTTTTAAGAATCCTAAGGGGATTCCCTCTTCAGAGAGAACCCATTCCGTCCTAGAGCGGTAGAGTTCAGCCAAGGCAGCCTGGAGACCCTACAGTCTACTCTGCTCCTCCATAACTCTTCAATTTTACGACGGCCCAACTATCTATTAAACTCCCAAAGAAATGAAGCGGTGGTCTTACAGACGAGTGCGCCATTTCAATGACCTTAGCCGCGTTCCCTCTCACCAGTTCATCTGCAGTCTCATTTCTCCACATGCCAGTGTGTCCCGAAATCCAGCACAGCGTGACGCTACACACATCCAGGAGCTAGGAGAGGGTACTTCTGCACAAACATAGCCGCCTGACGGTCTATATAAAAGACCTAGAAAACGCTGTACATAAGGCACCCGACTTTAGATCCATCTGTAACGATAGCACAGCCATTCAGAAATCTATCAACATTCTGCCAAGACTTTCTATCCAGAAAAACTGCCGAAGGGCTCCTATTGAAGTCACATTCCTTGAACGTGTAGTCCCTAGAAGCAGTGCGGTTCACCGAATGAGCACCTCAGTCCATCCCCCCTAAAATAGTAGATCTATTCCCGTAATCTATCCACGAATTCTTAAATGTAATCTCTAGTTGTTGTTGTTGTTGCAAAACTTATGTTGAGATGCATTAATTCGATTCAGCTTCCACAGTGACTACGGAGTTCGTTGAGTGGGCTTGAATGGACAGTTGAAGAGGTGTGCAGCGTGTCATGTGGGCTCATTTCGCATACCGAGCAAGTGTTCCGAGTTGTGTCATCAAATCTGTTGCAGTAGGAATACGGCTGTTACACCTGGCAACGACTGACAATAGTGATGCACGTGAGTACATTATTCCTGCCTAATAAGCCGGTTGGTTCAACGGCTCCTTTTTCCCCTTTTAAGATCATGAAGATTTGACGTGTCTGGGAGGAGGATTCCTGTGCACTAGGTGAAGGTTGGGAACGCCCGGCTGATAGCATCCAAGCAGGTGCTGCATCGACAACATTTTATAAGAGACATGCAGAGACGCTCAAAGGCAACCATATTACGTGTTATTTTGACAGAATTGATAGCTGTGGTATGTGTGAAACACTTTAATAGGCTGTCGAACTGACACAGAAGATCTTGGGGTTCTTGGCGGAATTGTCACCATTGGGGCGGTCATACGCCACCTTTCCGAAAATATCACTTATTTAACGAGATTTAACTTCGCCAGTTTTACAGCGAATTGAACGACAATCAAGTGAAAACATCGCAGTCTTATATTGCAGAAGATTCTATTCTGTCAATTCCTTGACATTGGTTACTTAAATATTATGTGTTTTAACCTTGCAATGAGCAATTGGTGCATAAATTGAAGACTATAAACAATTCATTTCGCTTTTGTTTCATTTTATTTTGTGAAACAAATTTTTTGGTGCGAAGTCCCATGTGTACTTTGATAGCTTTCGCATTATTATATTGTTACGCTTTAATCTTTTTAAAATGCTTGAGTTCTTTTTGATTGCGATAAATAAAATAAATAACACCTCGTTGTTGTTTCATTTTACAGTCTCTTTAATTTTACACTTTTAGTTTATACAGTAAATTAGTTAACTCCCACTTTATACACAAATTACCCAATGCTTTTTCGAACGCCTTAACACGACCTTACTTTATGACTGTTGAATTACAACTGACTCACTTAGGTAAAGCAGCGTTGCTTATATACCTGACTACCATTTCTTTCGAATGTTGTAGTAGAGTCTTAAACCTTCACAAATCTTCTACACAGACTTGTTAACTCAAATGTAACAAATGTGATTGAATTGGTAGCACCGTTCAACAGGCAACTGGTAACGCTGTAAGCAACAGAAATAAGTGTGGTTTTGACAGCCTTGACACAAACCAATCGAATAAATTCCATAACAAAGTTTGTAGTTCTGAATGTAATAAGTTTAGGTATCTTTTCTTAGGCATTTTTATTTTCGTAACTATAATTGCACTATACAACAAACACACACATTGGCATGTCGGCTAACTTCAAAAGTCATCAGCATTTCAGATTATAAGAAAAAAAAAAATTTGAAAAAAAGAATTAACCATAGAGTCTGAAATGCTATTGATTTTTGAAGATAGGCCACCATGGCGCATCAAAAAAATATAGTGGCTGTCCAAGGTCAAGAATTTTTTTTTTTTGCATTTGTTGCATAGTGTTATTAGCTGTTGATAATTATTTATTTTAAAAAGACGCTTAATTGAAAAAAATTTATATTTTTCATACTTCTGTTATAGGAAAATTTTTCCTTTGTGTGTTAACTAACGTTCATCACTGTAATAAACATTTTATTTTATTTTTCTTTCTGACTACCAAAATACATTTTTCTATTAATGTCACTTAAGTATGACAATCCCTTGTTTTATATTTCCCTTGTCGCACCACTCAATTATTCTATTAACCAAATTCAGCAAAACCCTTTCTCTTCCCCGTCTCCTATCTCACCCATCCCCTTTCTGCTTGTTTACAAGTGAAAGAAAAATGTGCTAAACGTCTCTATCAGTCTTTTGTAGCTGGTAAGCGATAACAGAAAAAAACAATTAATCATACGCACAGGTGGCCTATTGCTAGTAAGGGGAGAAAAGACTAAAGCCCCATAACCCCAGAAATCTAATAATACGCATTGGCAACCAACAAAACCTCCTGCTAGGTTATGAATAATAATAGCGAAGGACGGCTAGAATTATAAAAAAAAAAATTATTAGAAATCATCTATAACAGCGGAGATATTAAAAATGATTATATTTTCTAGGTAAGTAAGGAAAACCAACATTCAAAACGAAAAAAAATTTTAATTGATTTCGTTTTTATTTTTCCCTTCCTTCTGAAGGTGTTATTGACGTTATTTCTGTATTTGTTGTTTTAATGAAAAAACAAAAAAAATGTATTAATAAATATACAAAAAAAGGCAGTTCTACTTTGCTGCTAAAGACCCCCTAGGTTTTTCCATTAATGGTTTCCGAAACCATTTCTATTTATACCTGTGCAAACAGTATAACTGCCTGTTTCCCATGCTTAAATTCTACACTACCGCAGATTGTGGGGGTCTATTGCATATAAGCTTATGTTTGCAACACTTGAAGAGACGTTACGAGAATTTCTTTTAATTATAACAACAGTCTTAGGATTATCTCTTAAGCTGAATGTGGTTCGATGGTTCATGAATGGCAGCTAATTAGTTTTATTATAGTTAAAATGAGACTTCGCTAAGTCTAGATAAGATAGGATATTAAACACGAAAACTAGGTTATGACAGAGATAAATGATAAATGTGTCCACCACCAATGTTTAATTCCATTTCATCTGTAGTTACATATCTCGTTTTTATCATTTTTCTTCTCTTGAGAGATTTTACAGAATGCATTACTTGGAAGTGCTATTGGTTCAGCTATTCAGCTATGAAGATCAACCAAAAGTTCGAAATAATGCTTGTTATGCCTTAAAACCGATTTAGTTTTTCTGCTGTCCTTACCCTTGAGTTTGATTCATTAGGTCATAAGGAGTTAGCAAACAGGAAAACATATTCTACTACCACGTCCCAGAAATTTAGTTTCGTGTCTACTGTCTGGGTGCGATCTTTCAGGTGCATCGATGGTGGTTGTTTTCTAAAGTTATACGCAAATATTTTCTGTGGTAGAAGCTACAGGATTTGTGGGAGACTCATTATATACTGTCCTGTTTTAAGATCAGGTTGCTTTTGCTTACTTTCTCATTGGCTATCTATTGTACCCCTTCATTCTTATAACTTACTGGGCCCTTGTATTGATCTTGTTTTGTAATAAAAGCTTCAAGCTCTCGACTAGGTAGGTAGGTAGGTAGAGGTGCAGGCCCCTTGTGATGCTACAAAGGATCGTCATCCTTTATACACGAAACCACCCGGAACCCATAATAAAACCGCTAAGCCTACAAACGTCCATACTTAATAGTTCCGTAAGCCCAGCCACAGAGTAGAAGCCCAGGTGCTTCTTTCTTCTGCCATTTAATGCGGGACATGTGCACAGTAGGCGAGTAATTGTTCTTCTTCCTCCTCAGTCCTGCAGGTTTTGGAGATATCATTTGCCAAGTGACCACGTCCAAGCCTTCAGTCATGAGTGCCAATTATACAATGCCCAGTAGCGCCACCGACAACATCGCTGAGTGTGCTTCTTTGGAGTTTGAGCAGATCTTGTGTGCGCCTGAGATCCAGCTTTGAACAGATCAGCTACACTATCCTGCCCGTCTCCGAAGCTGCCCATGCGATATTGACGATGTCAATCACCTCATTGTGAATCATAAGTTTCCAATGGTATTCCTAATGTGGAAAATTCGATCATGAGTTCGATAGTAATGCCATGTCTTGTGTGCGCCTGAGATCCAGCTTTGAACAGATCGGCTACACTATCCTGCCCGCCTCCGAAGCTGCCCATGCTATATTGACGATGTCAATCACCTCATTGTGAATCATACGTTCCCAATAGTATTCCTAATGTGGAAAATTCGATCGTGAGTTCGATAGTAATGCCATGTCTGGCCAACTCATTAGCCCTACAGTTTCCTGGAATACCATTGTGACTCGAACTCACATGGTATACTATGAATACTTTACTACTCCGCCATCTCGTTGAGAGATCTGAGGCGGCCAATATCTGTCAACTTGTGAGATACTTGAGCTCTTACGGCCACTTGGCTATCCGAAAGTATCGTATGCTAATATTTCTCTTAGAAAAGTTGTTCTTTCTAATGATCATCAAGGAGGTTCTTATTGGTCATACCTCCGCCTATAAAACGTTACAGTGACACAGTTCCTTTATAGAGTGAATATTCGCTCTCTCCGGGAATACATCTCCACGCACTTCAATTTGGAGTCGTCAGTGAAGATCTCTTCAAAGTCTTCATTGAGTTGTATTACACCATTTGCCCATTCCTTCCTGTACGGAATCGTTTGCAGTCTAAAAGTTCACTGAGAAGTCACAGTATGGTTCTATGTAGTCAACTATTTCAAAACCTCCTAAACTCAGTCATCCGCAGACTTGCACCAACGACTAATGCTGTACAATACAGGCCCAGCGGAGGTAGATGCAGGATCACCTTCAACGCGGATGTGGCTGTGGTACGTAAAGCCCCTGTAATAATAGGGCAAGCAGATCTTTGCACCTGCTGCGTCTTATTGAGGCATTCCCACCCTACAAGGCATCCATAGGTCAAAACAGGTCTGACGACAGCAGTGTATATCCAGTAAGTCATTCCTGGTCTCAAACCTCATTTACTTGCCAACACTTGTTGCAAGTGTAGAGGCCAATGGAGACCGTCGTTATCCTGTCCTTCCAGTATAAGAACCAATAAGTGAGCCTCTTCACTAAGTTCGAGGCTTGTGTTGTTCAACCTTAATGGCCAAAAAGCAAAGGCTTGTACCTCCGCGTGGAAATTACTATCTCCGTTTTCCAGGGATATATTTCCCCACCACGTGCAGATGCCCACTCGCTAACTTCCCGAAGGGCAAGTTGTATTCTGTTTCAATTTTGTTTTCTTTTTCTCCGTCACTCCTCTAGGGAGCATATTGGCTCCATTGCTTTGTTTCAGTTTCTTTAATCAATCTGATCTTTCAATAAGTAGATAATTAATTCACTGTAGCTTCCTCCATATGATTTTCCGTAGTGGTGAAAGTCTTTGCGAATTGGTGGTGATCTTTACTTTAAGTGTTTTCCTAATCATCCGCCCATTGTTTATCATTATCGCCAGAGGTAGGTGAGAAGTTTAAGGGAGCCTCATCTTTAATTTTTATATGCAGTTGTCTGGGGAAGTTGAAGCCACTTTTATTCTGTTTCTAATACGAACTACAAATCTGCCCGATATTGTGTGAACATGGTCATCTGCATAGGCGATTACCCCGCATTTGACTTGTTCTAAAGTTACTAACAGCTTGTTCATCACTAGATTCTACAGAAGGGGGGAGAAGACACCCTGCGGGATTCCTCTTGCCATTCTCCTAGTTATGAATGAGTTCTCTAGCGTTGGGTAGATTATCCTTCCTTCACTTTCGCTATCTGCACTCCCAGACTGGTTAGTGCGCCTTATATGGCACCCGTTTCTACATTAATGAAAGCTCCCTCTATATCTAAGAAGACAGACAGAGTGTATGCCCGTTGTGTAAGAGATTTCTCTATTGTGTGCATCAGGGTGTGTAAGGCGATCTCAACTGACCTTTCTTTGTTTTACGCATGCTGTCCCCTTGGCAGGAGACTATCATCTATGCTTAAACGCAGAATCATAGTAATGAGTCTCTCCATAGTTTGAAAGAGAAAGGAATTGAGACTTATTGGTACATAATCCTTAGCAGTTGTGTGAGAGTTGCGTCGTGTCTTCAGTATGAAGAACACTCTTACCCTATACCATTCATCTGGAATATGATTCAATCGGAGATTAGCAAGGAAAATCTTCCTTAGGCGATCCAGAAAATCTTGACCCAGATGTTGTAAAATAACCGGGTATATTCCGTCAGATCCTGGAGACCTGAACGATTGAAAAGCGACAATGATCCATTTAATCGTGATAAACTGGCGGTAGAATTTCTAGATGATTCTTTTACCGGATTGACAACCAGCGTATCTAAGCTCGGGCTGGGTGGAAAGTGATTATCCACAAGTAGTTCAAGAGTTTCTCTCTTTGATTTGGTGCATGCAGTTTTCGTTTACTTTCTTTCTTTTTGTTTTAGTGTGAACAGTACGTTCAGCTATTAACACTGCTGCTTTTCCTTTAGCATTGACTCACACCCAGACAGCAGCACTAAATTAAGAGCTAGAGTATCACGTAGTCGAGTATGATCTATTATTACCCGTTTACTTGTTTTCTGCTTAAATCACAATCATAATAATAACAAATCTTAATTACAGCAAAAATATTAATAGGGTTACCTTGCGACCCTCTACCTTTTTGCCCAAAATTTTTAATAACCACACCCATAAATTAAAGCATTTAAAATATTAGAAAAAAAAAAAAATAACGAAAAGAAGTAGATTACACACCGCTTTTTCCTTTGTATGGCTTGCGGTCTAAAAGTCTGTTAAAAACAGTTTTCGTTTAAGAACAAAGAACCCACCCATACACCTTCAGTTCTTATTAATTTTAGAAGACAAATTGCTTAAATTTCAAATATTTTCAAAAGGGTCCCGAAAACAAATAAAAAATAATTATAAATTTTTTTTATTTTATTGCAGTAATAAAATACTTCGAAATAAATTGAAAATAATTAAGCCACCTTTTCTTCGAAGAAAAAAACACCATAAATTTCTTAAAATATCCCAAATATTTAATATGTCACACCTGCCCTAAAATTCTTGAAAAAGTTATTATTTTATGTGTCAAGTTCATTTAAATTATTTGCCAGGTTATGCATACATAGTTCATTAATTTAAACAAAATTTAAGCCGATTACACTATGCAACAAATAAAAAAAAATTTTGTTATCTTAGATAACTACGATATTTTTTGATATGCTATGGTCACCTTACTTCAAAACTCAACAGCATTTCAGATTCTATGGATAAGTTTTCTTTTTAGAATTTTTTTCTAAAATGTGAGATTTTTGAAGAGGCTGCTGCATATATCTTATGATAACTTTCTAATGACTCATTGGATTTCTTTAGGCCTTAAATTGAAAAAGTTCCAAATTATATCAGCTTTAAGTCATTCTAATATCGTTTTTTAATATAACACGTATTTTTGGAGTTATTGAGCAAAAATCGTTAATTATTTTTTTGCAAAAATTGTGATATTTTTGTTTTCTAAAAATTCACCAAAACTAGACAGCAGCAAATATATACCAGTTACATTACTTATTCATACAGCTGCATATAATAGAAGTAAAATAAGCCATAGTACGCGAAAATCGATGGGTAAATACTTATTTTATTCCCAATTAAGTAAAAGTACTTAATGTTGAAAAAAAACAATTTTTTGCTTTTAATTGCAGAAAATTCCACGGAGCGTATGCTCATATTTATGAATTAAAAAAAATATCGCTTATACGACACCCATTATATACAATTACAGCAAAAAAAAATTTATTTTCAACATTAAGTACTTTTACTTAATTGGGAATAAAATAAGTATTTACCCATTGATTTTCATGAATTTTGCTTTGTTTTAGTTCTAATATACGCAGCTTTATGAATAAATAGTGAAACTGGTAAATATTTGCTGCTTTCTGTTGTTTTTGTGAATTTTTAGAAATCAAAAATATCATATAAAAAAAAATTTTTTTATGAAATTTCGCTCAATAACTCCAAAAATACGGGTTATATTAAAAAATGATATTTTCGAAGTTATTGAGCAAAAATTAATTAAAAAAAAAAAATTTAAAAAAAATAAACAGTCACAACGCAAAATTACCTCTTATTTGCAAAATTAGTGCACAAAATTGAACAATAGCTGAGTAAACTGTCTTCTTAGTCAGTTTATATCAATATGGAATTCAATTTGACTATATAATAACAACCACGTTATTAGAAACAGTTTTTTGCCTCTTCTGAACATTTAGATGATTTAGTGTGCGCTATGGGCACTTGCGGGAAAGTTTGTACGTGGGTGGGGTCTTTTAAAGCCATTATTTATATCCCATATTTCACAGGCTTCTTAGTCATGTAAGTTTTAAATTTGCATCTGCCACGGAGTGTTACTAACATTTCGTCAGTACAATACTGTCTTCTAATTCAGTTTGCATTAATGTGGAATTCAATTGGACTATATAATAACAACCATGTTATTAGAAACTGTTATTTGCCTCTCCCGAACATTTACATGACTTATTGTGCGCTATGGGCCTTTGCGGGAAAGTTTGTACGTGGGTGGGGTCTTTTAAAGCCATTATTTGTATCCCATATTTCACAGGCTTCTTAGTCATGTAAATTTTAAATTTGCATCTGCCACGACATGTTACTAACATTTCATCAATACAGGCATCAGTACCTATGGAATAATGTTTTTTACAATTTTCAAACATTTTATTGAAAACTTCAGAAATTTCTGCCAAGCTGTCGTTGCATTACTATCAGAATAATTATCAAGCTGCAAGCACGAAAATATCATCAATAAACGAAGCCTAGACATTGTTGCTTTTCTTTTTGATTGCGATAAATAAAACAAATAACACGTAGCTGTTGTTTCATTTAACAGCCACTTTAATTTTACACTTTTAGTTTAGACAGTAAATTAGTTAACTCCCACTTTATACACAAATTACCCAACACTTTTACGAACGCCTTAATACAACCTTTATTTATGACTGTTGAATTACAACTGACTAACTTAGGCAAAGCAGCGTTCCTTATATACCTGACTGCCATTTATTTCGAATGTTGTAGTAGAGTTTTAAACCTTATCAAATCTTCTACACAGACCTGTTAGCTCAAATGTAACAAAGGTGATTGAATTGGTAGCACCGTGTAATAGGCCATTGATAACACAAAGAAGTATAGCTTTGACACCCTTGACACAAACCAATCGAATGAATGCCATAATAAATGTTGTAGTTCTAAATGTAGAAAATTTATGTATCTTTTATGGCATTTTTGTTTTCGTAACAATAATCGCACTATGCAACAAGCACGAATACCATGCATAACTACCATATGTTTTTGATGCGCAATGGTCGCCTAACTTCAAAAGTCATCAGCATTTCAGATTCTAAGAAAAAAAAAATTTGAAAAAAAACTAGAAGTAAATGTGGAAATATAGGCATTTCATTTGTTCTAGATCATCTTACAAAATATCAGTGGCAACCTCCTGTAAAGAAATTCACATAAACCATTATTGGGGATTATCTGGAGAAGGACTTTTTTCACACCTACAGAGTGTCGTAAGAGATAAGATAAGAGATCGAATCTTAAAGCAGGTGAAAGTATCTCTCCCGGTGCCATCAGTTGAAAATATAAGATCTGTGGATTCTCTATTAGATTTGAAAACATGAATAAATTAGTAAACCCAAAAATGCTCTAAATTCAATTTTGTCCAAAGGTTTTTCTTCTGCTTTGTTTGTTGATTGAAATTTTATATCGAGCTTTCTCTTGGTGTGTTCAATAACAATAGTCATCAAAAAACTGTGACCAGTTTCGATACCTCATGGTTTCTTTTTTTTCTTGGTTTAATGATATTATGAAAAGGAGTTCTACTAAAACGGTTGCTGTTGTTCAGTCGAACATTTTGTACGGTTTTTTCTGCAATAAGAGAGAAGTACAGTCATTTATTTTAGTATCGACTTAGTTACTACAAATTTCTATTTATTTATTTGTATTTTTTTTTAAATATTTTTTTTCAAAAAAAAAATTATAATTTGTTTCTCAATATCTTTAAAAAAATGATTAATATTAAACAAATGCTATTAGAATGCCTTCAAGCTGATCTAATTTAGAATTTTTTAATATATGACTCAATCGAATAAGTCATTTCAAAGTTATCATCAGATGCATGAAGCGGCCTCTTCAAAAGTCTTACATTTTAGAAAAAAAATTCTAAAAAAAACTTATCCATAGAATCTGAAATGCTAATGAAGTTTTAAATTGGGCTTCCATAGTGCATCATAACAGTATAGTGGTTATCCAAGGTAGTTTTGCTTGTTGCATAGTGTTTTTAGTGGTTTTATTTGTGAAAAAAAAACTTTGTTTTGAAAATTATTAATTTTTACATATACTTCTGCTTGGAATTGAAGTCAGTCATGGGCGTTAATGAGTTTACATTGTTTCGATTCTAAAATTAATTAAACAAGTAAAACACATATCTACTTATTCATTTTCTGTGCAGTTTGTTAACACACTAAAATAAAAACAAAACACAAATTTCTTAAATTTTGTTTATCTGTTGCTGACAGTATCTTCTGAAAATCGTTTTATGTACTAGTTTGACATGCCTGCGTTGCTCTCTGCTTATTCAACAGAATATGCAGTAATCGGATTTTGGTCAACCAACTTGTCCCCAAAATACTTATAAGTTTTTAATATATTCCATTCTACACAATCATTCAATTCTTTGCAATTTTATGGCATTCTGTTCAATACTTTCATACTCGTATTTTAAACAATATTTCTAACATTTCACTTCTCTATCTATAGCCCAATCAATATCATTATTTTCAATTTGCGTGTCTCATACAAAATACAGGTTAATATAATATTGTTTTCAACATGGAAAATCCATTGAATTAATTCTCATTAATTTATATATTGATTGTAAAGATAAAACAAATGTATGACATTTGTACACCCACACGTATGACTAATAAATATTGAATTCAATGTAAATACACTCATACGACACCGATAACGATAATGTCAAAGAGAAAAAAAATCAAGAAATCTCTCATCACCGATTTTGTTGAAACATACATATATTTTTTGAAAGGTTATTATCCGCTGTATATAATATTGAACAATTTTTTTCGGCTACTTCTCTATATTGTTGTAAGAGGGCGCTAAGCTTAACTAATTTACATTTAAAAAATTGAATTTTAAATACTCTAGAGAAATAAGTGTAGATTTCCTATTTGTTTAAGGAATTTTTAGAAGTTTCGTTTTTTTATATACTCGATAATGTTATAAACAATAAAAAAGTTTTATATGTGGCCATGCAACAAATGTTAAAAATGGATAACCTCTATAGTCTTTTATTGCGCTATGGTCGCCTTACTTCAAAAATCATAAGCATTTCAGGTTCTACGGATGTTTTTTTTAGAATTTTATTCTAAAATGTAAATAAATTCCACTGAGTGTATGAGTGATATTTATGAATTTTCAAAAATATCACTCATACGACAACCATTACATACAATTACAAAAAACAACATTTTTTTTAACCATTATGCTTTCACTTTATTGGGAAGAAAATATGTATTTAGCTATTGATTTTCATGAATTATGGTTTATTTTATTAATTTTATATGCACATTTGTCAATAAATCAATAATTACACTGGTCTACAAAAAACAAAGAAATTTCTCGCCTTCAAATAAAAGTATATGAAATACAATGATTTTGATGCGCTGAATTTAAATCCGTTTTCAGTTTTTTCCCATCCGGCACAACTTTTTTTTATGGGTGCAAGAATTGAATATTTCATGTAGCAGTTTACGTCGAGTTTTGCGAAAAGATCACGGTATAGCGCCTAACAAAGTCCAATTGGTTCAAGAGTTGAAGCCGGATGATCATCCACTGCAGGAGAAAGAAACTGCAGGATAATGCCGATTTTGCCAAAAAAAAATTATCTTTGGGGATGAAACTCATTTTCATCTTGGTGGGTTCGATAATAAGCAAAATGGTTGTATTTGGGGCTCAGTAAACCCAAACGTTCTAACAGAAGCCAATGCACCCTTTACGAGTGACTGTTTGTTGCGGTTTGTGGAGCGGAGATATTACTGGCACACGATCAATGAAGACATCTATCGCACCATGATAACCGATTCTTCTCTGCACGCTCTTTATGATATAAATATGACAGTTGGTTGGTTTTAAATGTTTGATGGCCGTTTAATTAGCCGCAATCGTGATATCAGTTGGTCGCCAAGGAGCTGCGATTTGACATCGTTGGATTGATTTCTGTGGAGTGCCGTTAAAGACAATTGTCACGACGACAAAACAGAGATAATTGAGCATTTGAAGGCCAACATTCTTGATGCCATTGCCGAGAAACGACCCCATACACTCGAAAAAGAACTCGTAACTTGGTCCGATCGAATGGGGTACTGTGATGGCAGCCGTGATGGTCATATTATTGAAATAATATTTCATTCTCACAAAAAATAAAAAATAAATTTTGCAAAATTGAAAACGGTTTTTTTTTTTTTTTGGCCAACCCTATATATGTACAGCAGCAGTTAAAATTATTATTCATATTCAAAATTAGCAGTACAGCATCGAATTTTCGCCAGATTTCAGTACATTTTATTCATTTACTTTTTTCCGCAAAATCCACAAAATTGAAAGCGTTAAAAACCTGTCTTTATTTGGAAATTATTTATTTCTCTTGTAACGACACGTTTTCCGCTCGGATGCTGGGGTAGCTCTGTGGGGTCCAGTGTTAATTATTTCCTTCTTTACTTACTAACGCTTGTTACTAAACAAACTTTTGTTTCCTACGAAGAAGGCAAGGAAACTATATCGTTCCTCTGTCGTTAGTAAAGTCAGGGAATTCTGAGTATCTTGCTCACCAATGGCACCCAATTGCAATAGCGTTATTTGGCCTCCAGGTATCAGCTAGGTCGTATAGGTTCACCACACTCCGACAGAGCTTTAACCTTGTTCCCACAGAAGACGTCAAGTCCTGATGTAGTTGGGGAGAGGTAAATATCTGGTCTGGCGCTATCACGATTGAAAAGTGTTGTAACTTTTCTGTTAATTCTGATCATTTTTGACAGTTTTTATTGAATTAATCGCTGCATTCCCGTTAACTGTTGTTACTTGCGATCAGAGTTGATTATTTGATCATCTTGTAGAAGTTCATAATAAAGTATTCCCTTCAAAAAAAAACCCACCCGTTTTTTTTAAATATAATATCCAATTAAACCCACCCGGATTGCCAGCCCTGCTGGAGAAGCACAATTATCCAAGAACTGAGACAGAACAACCTAACATGAGAGGAGGCAAAGTCAACAGCAGTAAACTTTGTTAGATTGAGCTGCTTTGTGGAAGCCATATGCTTCCAAGAAGAGTGACGAAAAAAACAAAAAAAGGTAAAAAATTCATCAGTTTTAGTTTTAAGCCATCGCAAATAATCTCCCCACATATAAACCCTTTTTATAACCTCTGTTTATCTATCTTTATGAAGATAAACAGGCAAATAAAAAGTATGAAAAGTACTCCTACACCCTATTGTTATTATTTGAAAATAAATCATTTATTTGTTTACAAAATAATTAGAAACCACTAATTTTGCCAACATTTGAAGTCAAAAAAGCCTTCTCAAAAGAAAATATAGAAAAAATAAATCTATAACCACAAACATGCACACACACGCACTCAAATACCTGATTGAGCTGATTGCCGATTATCTAAGGGACAGAGTCCTCTTGTACGACACGTCTGATGGCAGGAAATCATATGTAGTATCGGCTGGGGTTCCGCAGGGCTCAGTCTAAGGCCCTATACTCTGGAATATTATGTACGATGGTGTGCTAAGGCTCGAACTCCCAAGGGTAGCACAAATCATTGGATTCGCAAATGATATTTTCTCGACAAACTGGAAAGGGCTTGCAATGATGCAGTTGCAGTGGTCAGGAGCTGGATTGTGAGCGCAGGTCTCAAACTTGTGGATCACAAGACTGAAGTTCTACTGGTAAGCAGAAAAAGAAAATGGAGTTTATCACTATAACACTTGGTGATCAGCGGGTAGCCTCTAGACAAGCGATCAAATACTTGGGGATCATGATCGACAACAGACTCACCTTTAGGGAGCACCTGAATTATGTCGGTGGGAAATGTGCACTCAAAGCTTGTGCACTTGCGCGCCTAATGCCGAACAGAGGCGGTCCTAGACAGGAGAGGAGGCTGTGGTAAGATCGATTGCCTTATATGCGGCACCCATATGGCCCAGATCTTGCCCTCTCGGCCAATCTCTGACCCACCAAGCTTTCCTTTGCGAAAACGCACACCAAGTCCCAATTCCTGCCTGAGGTCAGCATTATTCAAACAATGTTGTTCGGTACAATCCGGGATCGGATCGCCGTTTCCAGGGAACGCCTTTGATCTACATACCGCGGGCAGTCAAAGAAAACATGACCAGTGGTTTCGGTCATATTCGGACAATCCACGCACACATCATCGTCGTCGTGTTCATATATCAAAAGGTAGGCCCTAAAGCTTCCATGACCGAGCAACAACTGAGTCAGATAATAATACCTGCCCGTGTCCCCCTCCTACCCAATCAGCCACACTCGGTATGGGCGTGTGGGTCCATCTTCCCCTCAAGGAGTTATCCCAATCATATTTTCACCTTTCCATAGCACCTTTCTCCAGTCGGCCGGGGTTTGCCGACCCTGATTTTTTCGCAGCATGCTTCTTTCCTTCAACATCCGAAACCAGCTGCAGTGGCATCAGTCCCGCAATAACAAAAGTCGCGTAAGCGGATACCGTGCGGAAGGCAGAGGCGACCCTGAGCGCATATCTTCTATAAGCTGCATCAATACCCATCCTATATGTTCTTCTAAGCAGAGTCTCAGCCCATATGGGGGCCGCATATAAGGCAACTGATCTTACCACACTAGTAAGCAATAGCCTCCTATAGTGATAAACACCATTTTCTTTCTACTGCTTACCAGTAGAACTTCAGTCTTGTGATCCGCAAATTTGAGACCTGCGCTCACAATCCAGCTTCTGACCACAGTAACTGCAAAATTGCAAGCTCTTTCCAGTTTGTCGAGATGTTTTCCCTTTATCACCAAGGCAATATCATCTTCGAAGCCAATGATTTGCGCTCCCCTTGGGAGTTCGAGCCTTAGCACACCATCATACCTAATATTCACAGAGTATAGGGCCTAAGAATGAGCCCTGCGGTACCTTAGCAGATACTACATATGATTTCCCGCCATCAGACGTATCGTACAAGAGGACTCTGTCCTTGAGATAGTAGACAATCAGCTCGATCAGGTATTTCGGCATGTTCTTCTCATCGAGTGCAGCCAACGTGGCATCCCAGTCTGCAGAGCTAAACGCGTTCTTAACATCCAAGGTGATGAAAACACAGTATTCCTTATCACCTTCAAGCCAGCGGTCTCCACTGATGGCATCTTTCGAATTGTTCACAACTCTCTCTATGGTATCAACTGTAGAGTGTGCTTACCGGAAGCCAAATTGGCGGTCCGATAAACTCGATCCATTCAAGGCCGTCTCCAATCTCCTGTAGATTATCTTCTCCAGCAATTTGCCGTCTGTGTCAATCATACAGAGTGGGCGATATCCGGATGCATCCTGTCTGTTATTGCCCTTCGGGATGAGCACCAGCCTTTGCCTTTTCCAGATCCTAGGGAATGTCCTCTCTTTGATACAAGCATCAAACACTTTTCTAAACATTTCCGCCTTGCTCTCAATAGCCGTCCTTTGTGTGTGTGTGTGTGTGCCTGAAAAACCCACACAAAATTTGATCTATTTGGCGAAAATAAATGTTATACCATTTGGTTTTCTTTTCAACCATTTTTTGTTACTTCAAAACCACTACAAAGAAAAGTTTTTAGATAAATGAAATACATACACCGAAAGAAAAAGTGTGTATGTATTTAACAATAAAAAAGCACAAATAGCTCACAAGCCACACACATAAAAAGTTGAAAACTGTGTTTTATTTAAAAGAGAATGTATATGTTTTTATCGCAGAGTTCTTTAAAGGTAAGCCAAAATAGAAATGGTAAGCCTTCTCTCAGACTCTCTTTACACACAAGCACACACACACACACATACACACAAACGTATACACAGAAATATAACACATATAATACAGAAACGAAAATATACTCAAATTTACACATTCCTCTTAATGTAGGTGTAGGGGAGAAAAATATGAGAAGGGGTTGATGTTTCTCTTATAAAACATAAGCGTACCGCAAATAACAACAAATGCAAATATATAAAAACAACAACAACAACAATAACAATAACTTTAAATAATATTAACCATTAAGATGAGTAGGAACAAATAATATTTCTATTTATAGCAGATTTTCTTGTTGGGTATTTCGATGTATGTGTGTGTGTTCGTGTGTATGCATGTTTAGGGTAAACTCATATACTCGTATTTTCTGATCAGTATCTCGGTACGTATGAGTGTTTTGAATTCCTCATACCTTATGTGAGAACCGAAGACATGGCACTTCAGCATACCGTTAAAAGTTTCAAAATTATTTTTTATTAAAATACCATAAAATGAAGCAAAAAAAAACATTAATAAATACCACACTTAACCTACCCTACATAAGAATATTAAAAATATAAGAAATAACCTCAGATACTTAATAAATAAATTAATGAATAAAATACTTATTTAAGCCAAGATTGAAAGGAAATTATTGAAAATAAATTGCAAACAGAAAACATTAACGAATCAGAGGAACGAATTTCTTGCCAGACCTTATAAAAGACAGAAATATTGTTGGAATACAATTTTTATTACAATCTGGTACATAATTACATGGCATTTAATTCTTGAATAAAGCGTGGTCCAACCACGCTTTGTAAATAAATAAAATAAAACAAAAAGTTTTCAGAAAATTATCTGAATATTTTTTTTATTTTGGAATAACACGGCCGTCGAATTTCTCGCTTAAAAGAGCCATTCTTGTGTTGGCTGTGTGACAAGTGTCACCATCCTGTTAAAATCACATTTCGTCCAGGTCCTATTTGTGACCACATGAAGTTCTTTATCATCCCGTGATAGCGAACACCATTTACGGTATCATTAATCATAATGGTGTATATGCCACCCAGTCAGACCCTATTTCCACTTGAATACCTTCACCTAAACCTACCAAGAATCCCACATACAGACAATACGTGTTCCACTGTTTCTGATACCCGTGAGCACAGTCTATATACATTCAAATCTGCGGCCGCCATCCTCTTCAGATGCTCTTTTAGTCTAAAATTGCACGCAAGAATCTCCGTAAGGAGTTTCAAGTCCGGCCTGCACAATTGAAAACCTCAGAGCGTCGCCCAAATTGCGAACTGATCGCCGACTTTTAAGCATTGCCGTGTTCCAAGCATCTGGCAATTTCCTAATCATTGATTAGGTTGAGGATGCTGGTAAGTGTTGCTGCACTGCAAGGTTTCTGACCGACATAGGGTGTCATGGAACCCTTTCTGGCCATTGCATTCGCTATTTTATAAGCATATATTCCACAATGTCCAAAAACCTTAACCAACTGCACATTACTTCCAAGAGAAAGCTTTTGCTACGTATCGCAGCAATATTTGAACAGTTTAAGTGCCCTTAAGGCAGCTTGGCTGTCGGATAATTTATTAAAGGTTTTACCCTTGACCTCACTGTCCAGGCTGATCTTCCCACATATATCAGTGGTAAATAACTCAGCCTGGTAAACACTCAGCGATCTTCCAAGTGCAATCGTGCAATCTCGGTTGGGTCCATGACACGGCACCGACACCGTCATTCATTTCGAAGCCATATATATAGCCGCTTAGATCAAACTCATACCACGCTAAGGCCACATTACAGCAATAATTTCGGTCCGGAAATTCAACGCTGAGTCTTCTGCCAAAGCACAGATCTAAAGGCATAACATTTAGGACAGAAGATGGTTCTCCGACAACCCTACGTAGAATGAACAGACTTCCCCACGTATTTCGGAACCCTTTGACGAAAAATGTTGTCGCCTAACATGCTGCCACCCTCATCACATGGAAGTGATACGGTTTTGAACCAGTCAAGGTCTCCAAGATCTCCGTTCTCATTGTCCCAGTTGTACCGAGGCAGGCGAGTCTCCGTACCCCGCCTAATTTATTTATGGTCGTAGTTTCCTCAGCTTTTCGCCACCAAGCTATAGCATAATCTGCAAAATAAGAAGTTCTCTCGAAAGCCCTGATTAACATCCCTACAGCCTCGTATGGGCTGTAGGTTATAGTGTAAACGAGAAGTATAAAAATCTTGTTATCCCTGTAGAAGCAAATCACTTCTTTTAAAAAATTATTTCAGAATTCTGTATCAGGGCAGCCACATACAACAGAAAATGCTGTATCGATTCTTCTTCTTTTACTGTACTGCCACATCCTGCAGCTTGGATTACATAAATATGGCATAGTTTTACAACCAACAACAAAAAATACTTGTGGGTTTTACACAAGTTGTTAACTGACTGACTGTATGGCTGGCTTTTGTGTTAATTTTCGTTTCTTTCCCTATTTTGTTTTCTTCTGTTTAACTCTTAATGGTAGTGAATTTATTTTTGTCGGTCGTTTTTTGTTTTTCCCCCAAAAAAACCAAAAATGCGAATTATGATATCATGACTCATTTTGCCATATTGTTTTTGTTATTTGGGTTATACTCGAAATTCCTTTTTTAATTTCTGTTCATTCTGTTTACATTGTTAATGTTTAATTTGCAAAATAAAATCTAATTTCATTAAACACATAGCCGACCGCAAGCAGCATGAAAGCAAGCAACTAGTTGTTATTGGCAGCATTTGATGCTATGTGGTCGATTTCATAAATATTTTGAAAGCAGCAGCAACAATAAAATTAGATTTCATTGTCATAAAAATATTTGTTATAGAAAAATATTTTTCAGTGGTGACACTCAACTGGATTTGAATCCGCCAAAATAACAAAATCGCTTTTTCGAAATATTACTCGAAAATATAAAAATTAATGGAATTAAGAGTTTAAAACTTTGCAATAATTAACATAAATATTGTTTGACACAAAAAATTTATTTTGTACTGTTGTTTTCTGATAAATAAAAAAAAATTATTTTTACGATTTTTTATTTCAAGTTTTATGTTATATTGGTATCACTAATTTTTGTTTTGCTGCCTGAAAAAATAGAAACTTTTTTATGTTTAGCAGCAACAGCAAAGTTTGTAGTCTAGTTTTTTGCTGTGCTGCCTTTAAAATAATTCTTCTCATACACACGTATGTATTCAAATTTTGACCTTCTGCTGTCTGCGGCTTGCTGTCGGTTATGTGTTTAATGCTTAATAGTTAAAATCTCTTTTTCATTTTCTTTATTAAGACATTAAATTCATGGCGGTTATTAAAGCAAAAAACGCCTAAAAAAACTTTTTTTTGTTTTTGGCTTTCTAAGTTATACCACAAGTTGGATAAACAACTGAAAAATGTTGACGTTTTTCATGTTGCCCTTTTTAAATTTTATTCGAAAATGAAAAATTTTTAAGAAAAACCAAAACTATGTGTAGTTGTGTAGAAATAGTTACACACACACACAAAAGATTCTCACTCTCTTAGAGTTTTAAAAGAGCTGTTCACACAAATATTTATTCGCAGTTTATTTGCACAAAATAAAGTCGTTTTAGGCCTTTAAATGAGGGAAAAAAATTTAAACAAATAATTGATTTATGGTTTTGTGGTGAGAATATAGTTTGATATGAATTTTAGTGGAATTTATTTAAAAAATAATTTATTATTGAAAAATTTAAAAACCTTTTTGTGTCAAAAATATAAAAATATTAGATAATTGAGTTCAAAATTCCATTCAGGAGACACTTGAATGACCTAGAATCGGAAATAGAAGCGAAGCTTTCAACTCTCAAGAATCCACACACAGCACTCGAAAAGGAAGGATTTTTCTATACAACGTGGATTTATAGTCGGCTTTGGATGCTAATTCGCATTCACGGCATACTTACTGACCCAAAAAACCCCGGCAGGAGTGAATGGCAGCCTCGCATATCGTTCTGTTGCGATACCACATAACGTGTTTTCTCCAGAGTCCTGGTGACTGAACAGAAGCACCGCACAGAAGCACTTTCCTAAATTAGATCGGAAGCCAGCGATAGCCTAATGAGTCTGGCTATTAACCTAATGTCAAGGAGCGATAACTCCGATAAGCCATCGAGAAATTTAGAGCTCAATGCGAGAAGTCTCCGCCGAGCGAGGACGGACACTGACAGATAAAATGAACCAATCTCCTCCTCCGCAGTCAATCCACAGCCACTAGCCTATGAGGATGGATACAACAGAGGAGATGCTTGTATGGACAAATTTGAAGAGTTGATTGGTATGCTTCATATCCAACCTAGGCCCGGTGAGTCTGACAATAAAGCAAGAGTCATCTGCCGTCCAAGCTCTTTATCGCCGGTTTAACGGCGGTAAGAAATACACCCACCCTCACGTGAAATTTAATGTACGGAAGAAGTGTGTCCGCCATAGCGAGCTTATCAACGGCAAAGTTAACTGTGATCAAGAACCCAGATTAGGTGTGTACAAACTGTCCTAATACCAAGAGGGATTCTCAGCTGTTCCAGACCAGTATAGATTTAAAGGTTACAACCAAAAGAGATCTTATTGCCGCCTGGTTATCAGAGTAGATATATATATTGTCGGTTGTAGAGCCATTCCACGGATCAACTGAAATATAATGCAGTATTTCGGAGAGCGAAGAGAAGTACCACGGTTGAGCCTCTCAGAAAAAAATTCCATTGCACACCCTATTCTCTAGTCCAGAACCTTCTGTATAGATATCTACTGAATCGCTGGAGATGATAGGGCCAGAGATTTGGTCCAATAACAGCAGAATAAATCCAGCTAATAACGTAAGGACTGAGACACCATTTCGCATCCACTGCTCTTAGAAACCTAAGTATATAATAAACCGCCAAATAATTTTTTTTTTTGAAAATGCTACAAAGAAAAAACTACTGAATATTTTCTCAAATTTCTTTTTTTATTTGAAAGTACAATCCTTCCGGTTGATAATGGAAAATAATCTCATTCAAATGGCTGCGTCGGCTGGCCATACAGTAGCCTACACGATCGGTCCAATTTTTAAGCACATTATCGATTGTGTGCAGCTGTATTTCACCAATGGCTTACGAATATTGTCCTTTAAAGCGTCAATTGTCTCTGTCTTGTTGGCGTAACACTTATCTTTGACGGCACCCCACAAATAATTGTCCAACGGTGTCAAATCACAGCTCCGAGGTAGCCAAACAACATCAGCTCTGCGGCTGATAATGTAATCTTCAAAAACAAGCCGCAAAACATCGAGTGTAGCTTCGGCTGTGTGGCACGTAGCGTCGTTCTGTTTAAATCAAATGTTGCTAATATCCTCCTCTTCAATTTTTGTAAACAAAACTTCGTTCAACATGGCCCAATAACGATCGCCATTGATTGTAACGGCCACTCCTTGCTCATTTTCGAATAAAAATGGCCCAATTATGGCTCTGGACCAAAATCCGCACCAAACAGTGACTCGTCTTGGGTGTATCGACTTTTTAATGTACGCGTGCGGGTTTTCTGTGTTTACATACCCACCACATACCCACCAAGACCAAAATGAGCTTCATCTGGAAATATGATTTTTTTGGCAAAATCGGCATTTTCTGTAAGTCAATCAAAGTAATGTCGCAATATTTCCCAGCGTTGTTCAAGCGTTACACAACCATATTCGTTCAGCGGAAGGATAAAACTAATTATCTGTCAAATCAGACATGAGTTAAGTGTTACCATTCACGAAATAAGCACTAGTGTAACAAAAAGAACGTTAGATGGCAGACCCGATAGAAATTCGTTTGCTTACTTGTGTTAATAACAAATTCAGTCGCTATTAATAAATAAGTCAATTATAATGACAAACTTGTTAAGCGGCTGCAACAATATCTGGGTAAAATCTAGATTCGTTTTATTTGTATGCCATTTTTACTACATCAGTTATTTTCAAAAAATCTTCTTTTTAGTTCTTAGGTTGACACACCTTTAGCACTTTGCAATTTTATTACAAATTTGCCACATTTTAAGGAACTACTTTTGCTTTAATTAAAGCACTAGGGCTTCATAAACAAACGAATGCAGTAACACGCCGCATGTCGTCCTGAAAACAATTTTGATGTGGGTTTGCAAATGGTAAGAACAACAGCAATTGTTCAATCTTATTTTTATATTAATTTTTTCTTTTTGTTTTTGTATCTTTTCTTATTAAATTCCATACAATTATATATTACATTTCGAATTGAATTCAATAAAAAGTGTTCATTTACTCATTCATTTATTCATTAATTAAGTTTTTTCTTTTGGATTTCATTGTGGTTTCTTTTTAATTCGTGTTGTGTTCTGGCTAATTAAGATTGTTAATAATAATGATGTTATTAATGATGTTCTTTTGTTTAATGCATTTCTTTATAAAATATTTCAATTATATTTGATAATAAGTTGTAATGTTGTATTCATTTATGCAAACCATAATACCATCATATCTTCATATTATGAATCGTTTTTATGTAATTCATTGGAAATTTTATGCAACAAAAGAATTGAAAGTAAAATTAATAAGAAAACAACCATGTCAGTTGGTTACCCTACACTTCGTCATAGGTGGTTGATATAAGAAATGTCTCTTATTAGACAGGTCAAAGTGTTTAACGTGTGTACCTGCCCTAGGACGTTATCCCATGGTGCCAAATCACGGGTGAATAAAATGAGTCCACCAACACCCCCACCTATGATAAAAATCACCAGTGAGTACCAATTCAAAGCCATGTTATTTGGACTTGACCTCACATCTTGGTGAGGTGCCGGAGACTCTCTAAACTCTTACCGGTCTAGGGGTCACGGCACCCGGTTAAAATGTAACTCCACACCGAGCCAGCATAGCTCTTCCTGCGATTTGGGTTTAAACCACAGCCACCACGTTGCTCCCACAAGGGGGCCTCACCATAGCCGGGCAGGAACCGTAGTTCCTGGGGTTCCCGACATCCATCGTACCAGAGTTAAGCCTCCGGTCAGGCTTCGTAGTATAAACACCATTACCAGTGTAAGTCCCAAACGACAACAAACAAGAAACCCTCAACAACACAACAATAAACGGAGCCACCTTCACGGGAGAACTCAAACTGACATCGTGCGCCACAGACACAATACACAAAATAAAAACACAACCACTCAAGGATGGACCAGTACAATACAAAACACCCAAAATCGGCAGCTATGAACTAAAACCGCAAACAGCAGAGCAGAAAGCAGCAAACAGCAAACAGCAAACAACAAGCAGAATAACACAACCACTATCAGCACACCACTGGGAAACCGAGCTAGAAAGACTAGCCAGGAGACCGCTAAGATGGTGGTGTGAGTTCAACCTCCGCTAACAGTGCGGTCCTCCTATGCCTGAATACCTCAAGGGCAAAAACGCCCAGCCTACCATAAGTACGATAGCCCAACAATACCCTACTGAAATCCCACATCCCGCCAGTATGAATGGCACCTATATTATCTAAATCCCTAACGTCATCATGGTCCAGGCATGAAGTCCCCCCCACACCGACAGTCAGCTGATTCAGTCTGGCCAATTCGATGCAAAAGAGCCATGTTCCGTCAGTACAAACCCTAGACTCTAGCCAAAGCCAAAGTCAGAGTGTTCCTGTACGAACGTTACGTCCGGAACGAATACAAAAGTCACCCTTCTCTTCTCACTGTTCGTCCATCTCATCTGCCACCTATCTACGCGGCACCTCTACAAAAGGTCCTTATACCTATCTCTCCCATGCTGGAGCTCTGAAGCAGAAAGCCAATCGTTCGTTCTAAGTGACAGTCCCCTCTTGACCTTGAAAGCAATACTACGACGTACTACTTCCAAGTCAAGCAGTGGTACACCAACAAGGACTTGCAAAGCATCGGTAGAGACTCTACGACGCACTGGGACACATGCTAAAAGTGCAATTCTCTTACACGTGAGAATCTTGCGCTGTCCAACAACAGACATGACCGTCTTATACCACACTGATGCGCCATACGCCGCACAAGCAACGAAGAGCCCATCGTATATGATACGGACGGCACGCCTGCTGAGTCCCCAATCATTTCTCAATATACGCCTAACCTTTCCAACAATGGCTGCCAGTCATGTCTAACATGGCTGAGATGAGCTTGAAAGCTCATACGCTCTCCTACAACTATGCCGAGGTACCTGACCTGAGTCACATGGCGAATGCTGTTGGCACCAATTCTAACGAGTGGATGTCGCCCGGTTGATAATGTGCCTTTAAGCAACATCATCACCGTTTTGTCCACTGCGACATCTACACCGACCCCTACACCCCACTCATAATCGATGCGAATGGCTTGGGCACTCCTCCTCTCCAGCTCAGTACGAGACTGGCCTTCGATCAGAATAAGGATGTTATCCGCATACGCACACAATTTAAATGTCAGTCCGAGCCGTCACAATACTCATCCATCATTAGGTTCCAAATGAATGGACCACAGATGGACCCCTGCGGACAACCCAGAACAACCTCCTTCCAAACCGTTTCAATTGATCCAACAACACACGCTTTTCTACCCTAGAATTAACTGTGCTAAATGCCCACCTCACGACAGTCAACCTCCGATAGCCTTCATAAAACTTTGTCCCACGAAAGATAATCGAAGGCAGCCTTGAAATCAATGAAAGGCCCAAGCACATATTTCGAAGACTATTGCTCGACAGAACCCTTAACACGCATCCAAAAGTCTTGAACGCATTTGTCTTCCTTAAAACCAAACTGGTAACATTAAAGGCCTTCGCTCTAGCATTTCTTAAGCCTGTACATCATGATTCTTTCCAGTACTATTCCAAATACTGGCAAGAGCCTGATGTCCCGATAAGAACGAGGATTACTCCTCACTCTATCAGGCGACTTAAGAATCACCACAACACGAGCACATTTCCATGCCTTCGGGAAGTAGCCCTCATTGATGCACCTACCGTACACCACCTCCAGGTATTCAGGGGTGGCCTTCCAGATGTTCTTCTCACATACCTGGGCTATCCCTTGTACAGCAAACCCAAACTTCGCCAGATTGAGTAAATATCTCAGTTGAAAACATAAAGTGCCTTAAGTGGAAGGAGACGTTCGGACATTACCGCGGGATTAGACTGAAACTGAATGGGATCTATCACATATCGACACATATCACCTGTTCGTAAATTATAAAGCCACCCTCGACAGCACGAATAAAAATTGACTCTACTCTATCATGTCTGAATTTGCTATCCCCATTAGACTTATACAACTATGCAGTATAATATTGAGCGCCATCGTAAGTTCCGTTGGAATTGTGAAGGATCTCCTTGAGCCGTTGGGCAATAAACGAAGTTGCAGATAAAGCGATTCCCTGCCATGTGTCCTCTTCAAACTTGCGCTTGGGAAAATTATTCGTGTCGTTATGTTGAAATACCCATTTTCTACAAGACCGTTAGGCTGGCCTTAATAATCGTTCTGTATCTTCTGGGTACTCCAACCTGAAGATAGAAGTGGCTAAAGTGGATATTGTGATGATTAAAAACAAGACCAGGTATTCTCTGTCTACGAACAAACAGCCTTTTTGTCTTGGACAGAACGCCACTATTGCCGACAACAGTTTTGAAGTGGTGAAGGGCTTTGTCTGGCTTGGTGCCAGCATTAACATAATGAACGAAGCCAGCCTAGAGATCAAACGTAGACTTAGTCTTGCCAATAGATACTACTTTGGGCTCAGTAGGCAATTGGGAAGCAGAGCTCTTTTGCGATGAATCAAACTCATGTACTACAAAGCATTTATTATCTCTTTCCTGCTATATGACGCAGAAACGTGAACAGTGTTGAAAAAACGATAATACTATTTGAGAACGTTCTTCGGTAGGTTGGTAAGTTCTACGAGTAGGTTGATAAGTAACACATAAGTTGTAACAGCGAGCTGTACGAGCTCTACAGGGATGTGGACATAGTAAAGTGCATTAAGACACATCGGCTGAGCTGGCTTTGCCACGTCTCTCGTACAGACTCTGTTAAGACAGATGGAAAGCGGGTAAGGGGGCGACCTGACACCCTTGGGAATTTCAAGCTCGCTTCAGCTAGCGAAAGCTGACTTGCTTTTTTATACTCGGTTATAACCGACACACGGTTGTAGTGCCCCATTACTATTTAAGAAGAAAGTAAATTTTAATGTAAGTTGTCATATAGTCGTGCTTGACCCACTTTAGCTATTTTACCTGTTGCAACGTTGTTTAACATTCTGTAGACAACAAAAACTAATTGTGTTGTAAGCTATTAATTAAAAAATGTCGTTCGTTTTCGTTCGTTCGTTTTTCAATATCTTCTTTCATTGATTTGAGGAATTTCAATGTAATCAGAGATAATGTCACAACGATGTCACAGATTTATTAAGATTGAAATTATATCTCAATATGCAACAAAATACGTGCTATTTATAGAAGAGTTACGTTTGAAGGTTGAATAAACAACTAAGAATTCTTTTGATTATAATACATAAGTAATTTGTACAAGTTTTTGCTAATGAAACGTTTTCTTTTTATTTTATTTCTAACACAATAAACTTCAATGTAAAGCTCAATTTTTCCGTTAACTGCCGTCAGTTATTTGACTATACATTTGGCTAATAACCTCTTAATTTCGACGAAAATTTAAAAAAAGTGTTGATTAAACGAAGAAAAGAAAACCATCATTGAGACCTAAGAAGGGCTTGAGGAATACTTTTACTAAAAGCAATATGACGTCAACAATTTAATGATTTTCTAAGTTTCGTTATTGTCGTATTGGCGTTCGAAGAAGGACTATGGCTGTAGACATCTTAAGCGCGCTGCTACAGTATATTTTTCATAAATAAAGCGTGTTTTTTATAGAGATATAGAACTTTAAGTTGGCATTACTTTTCTAGATGGCTACCGATTTAACAGCTGTCAAGTGATTTATTATCAGTTTGGTTTAGCAATTCATCATGAATAGACTCACGCCCAGCGTAGATTCGTCGAATGGGCCCAAAACGAGATTACCTTTGTTCCCGATTTTCATAAGCGAAGTTTGTTTAGCGATGAAGCGCACTTCTGGTTGAATGGCTACGTCAACAAACAAAACTGACGCATTTGTAGTGAAGGTAATCCTCAAGTGTATGTGGAAACACCGCTACATCCAAAAAAACTGACTGTTTGGTGTGCTTTATTGGCTGGTGGAATCATTGGTCCTTACTTTTTCAAAAACGATGGTGGCCAGAACGTTACAGTCAATGGTGATCGATATAGAGCCATGATTACTAACTTTCTCATTCCTGAATTGAATAACCATGATGTCCAGGAGATGTGGTTTCAACAAGACGGTGCAACATGTCACACAGCTCATGCCACAATAGATTTATTGAAAGACACGTTTGGTGACTGCCTAATTTCCCGTTTTGGACCTGTGAATTGGCCTCCAAGATATTGTGATTTAACACCGCTAGACTACTTTCTGTAGGGCTATGTAAAGTCATTGGTCTATGCGGTAAAGCCACAAACGCTTGACCATTTGGAAGACAACATTCGCCATGTTATTGCCGATATACGGCCACAAATGTTGGAAAAATTCATCGAAAATTGGACGTCCAGATTGGACTACATCCGCGTAAGCCGTGGCGTTCATATGCCAGAAATCACATTTAAAATCTAATGCCATAAGATTATCTTCCGGATAAATAAAATTCATGTCAATCGAATAATCCATCGTTGTTTTATTGCAACTTAAAGCTCTATACCTCTATAAAAAACACCCCTTATTTGTGTATGGGGCAACATTAGTTTTAATAGCGAAATTTATTCGATAAATTAGAGTCAGCTTTCTTGCTACATAAAATGCCAACACTAACGTGTTCGGCCAGATAGCGTTAAAGAATATCTGAGTTTGCAACGAAAAATCCCTACGCGTCAGAGATTATACGCTCCTTGTCCTTCTGAAAATTGAAGGGACTTTCAGTATGTCTGGCCCAAATCAATCTCCAGCGCTCTACATGACCTTAATATTCTTAATGCTCTAGTTAGATCCATAGAGCTTCTCTTTAAATATCGGCTGGTTACTTCCTTTTTCGGGGACACATAGCGACAGAGGTGGTGGGTAAGAGCACTCGTCAGGGGGTTGTCCTATAACCGCTCTTACGATTAACAAGCTCCTTACTCGGCTTAACGCCTCGGATGATAGAGTCGTCGCTTATGCGCAATATATCTCATTGCAATGTCCACAGATACCGCTCAATTTACAAGCTCAATTTTACCCTGAATATTGTATCCGTTTGGTGCATGCAGCTTAGACTCGTAAGACCGATACAATGCTCTTCACTAGAAGGTTTAAGATACCTCGCTTTTCGCTACCCAGTTTGGATGGAAACGAGCTTAGTTTGAGTCTTACGGTCAATTTTTTTTTTGTTCCTCTCTGCTATAGGGCGCATATTGGTTTCACACAAAGCATCCATTTCCTTGTTTTAGTTTTTTAATCAATTTGATTTGCTAAGTAGATGATTAATCCACTGTAGCTTCCTCCACATGATTTTGCGTAGTGGTGAATATCCTTGCTAATTGGTGATGATCTTTGCTTTAGCACTGTAATTTTTTCCCAGTAGGTGGCGTGTTTTTCTGATCATTCTTATGATGTTTGTATGCGGGAAGATGATATTAAATTTATTTATCGCATTGTTTCTTACTATGTGACCTAGCGCAACTGTTTTATTTTCTGTGGCAAACTCGATTTAGATTTAAAAACCGTGATCCAAAATTAGCGCAAATGTTAAAATTTTGATCAAATCACTCGTATCTGTCAGATATTATTATGTAGTTCGTAATTGCCAAAACTTGGGCGCAGGTATATAACACAAATGGCCCAGTTTCGAATCCCCAGCAGAGAACATAACAAAAAAATTAATTGCGGTTTCGAGTGTCTAACAAACAGACTTCAATATCCCTTCAGACAAATCTATCTAAAGAAGCCCTACTGATCTTCTAGCTTATCTCTGCCGATGATGAGAAACATAAGAACACAACATGAGAAAAATGGTCATGCTAAATAAGGAACACCAACACCACTTAGCAAGGATCTTCACCACTACACCCAATGATATAGAGAAGAGCTACAGTAGAACAACTACTTAGTCTGAATATCAAATTGATTACTGAAACTGAAACAAGATTGGATGCTCCTCCCAAGAGGGGTGACGGAGAAAAAAATTGCCAAAACTTAAGTTTTTATTTTATATTGTTCTTCTTAAAAAACACTGTAACGACAGGTTTTTCGCTCGTATGCTGGGTAGGTCAGCGGGGTCCAGTGCCGGTCAGAAAATAAATTAGTAGACTTCTAGTGGACTTCTATTTACAATTATAAATAATTTATTGATTATTTAACAAGTAAATAACAAAGCTGTCACTTATAATCACAAATAGTTTTTTAAAGAATTGTCAGTCCGTGGTCGTAAGTCGGGTTAGGGAAGGCTGGATAACTCGATTACCACGGGCACCCAATGATGATCGGGTTACTTGGCCACCAGATGTCAGCTCGGTCGCAGTGGTTGACCTCACTCCGACAAACCTGTAACCTTCTTCCCTTAGTCACGTAAGGTCCTACTGTCGTTGGGGAAAGCTAAATATCTGGGTCACCACGGATATCCCAGTGGTGATCGAAGTATCTCGCCTCCCGGGTTGTCTTAATCGCAGTGGTTCATCACACTCCGACGAAGAGTTACCCTTGTCCTCTAGTTGATGTCAGAGATAATAATACTGGAGCCAGTGGTGTTATTTTCTTCAAATTGATTATTTAGTTTGGCTCAGAGTACCACAAGCTTAGCTAAACTTTACCCACTTGAAGCTGGACACCAACTATCCTTTTGCTTGGTTTGATCGCCCTTTTATACTCCTGGCAATGGTATGACATTATACGTGACATTGAAGCTACCTAGCGCTATATGGTAGCACAAACACAAAAACTTTTTCTTTCTTAGAAACAACGATCTGTCAAACGTCAGCTGTTAAAATTTTCGCCAAATTCATCGATTAGTTTATTTGTTGTAGTCGTTTGAAGTAAGCAACTTTTGTGTTTCTTGGAAAATGGAAAAAAGTGCATTTCGTGTAGCCATTAAACACTATTATTTGAAAGGCAAAACGGCGAATGAGGCAAAAGAAAAGCTTGATAAACATTACGGCGAATCTGCTCCGTCAGATTATATGGTAAAATATTGCTGAATTTAAACGGGGTCGAACAAGCACTGCGACAATACCATCAACAGTAAGGCCAAAAAAAGAGGTGGTTACTGAAGAAAATATCAATAAAATCCTCGATATCGTTATGAATGATCGCCGGGTCAAAATCCGTGAGATTGCTGAAATGGTAAACATATTATATGAACATGTGTTCAACATTTTGCATGAACATTTGCATATGAAAAAGCTATCGGCAAGATGGGTGCCGCATTTGCTCAGTGTTGAACAAAAACGAGTTCGACAGATCACTTCACAGCGTTGTTTGGACATGATAAAGCATAATCCTGCTGATTTTTGGCGTAGATTAATAACTGTTGATGAAACGTGGGTCCACCACTAGACACCTGAAACCAAAAATCAATCGAAGCAATGGGTGGAAACTGGTGGAAGAACTCCGAAGAAGGCAAAGACAGCGAAATCAGCTGGCAAGGTTATGGCCACAGTATTTTGGGCTGCACGCGATTATCTTGAAAAGGGAATCCACAATCACAGGAGAATATTATCGTGCATTATTGGATCAATTGGTTGATGCAATCAAGGAAAAATGACCAGATTTAAACAAGAAAAAAGTGCTCTTTCTTCAAGACAACGCACCGGTTCACACAGCATTAGATACGATGCTAAAACTACGAGATATCCACTTCGAATTGGTTGATCATCCACCTTATAGTCCAGATTTAGACCCAAGTGACTTTTTTCTGTTTCCAAACTTGAAAAAATGGCTCGCAGGAAAACGATTCAACTCAAACGAAGAAGTGATTACCGAAACTAATGCGTATTTTGAGGAGTTCCCAAAATCGTATTATTCAGATGGTATAAAAAGGTTGGAAAATCGTCTTACTAAGTGTATTGAGCTAAAAGAAGACTATGTTGAGAAATGAATGGTTTTTGAAAATAAAATAATGTTTTTTTCCTACTTAGGTGGCTTCAATATCAATCCGCCCTCGTACTTGCTCGCACCGACAGTGATGTTTGCAACATCATACCAATCATATTCGCAGCTGCGAGTGTTAGAGCGAACATCCAACCAACACACAATCGATCGTAACATTCATTTATATATACAACAACAACAACAATAAAATAATGCTATAAAAGGTAATAGTAAAAATTAGATAATTACAACAATAAATCTGGTATAACTAATAATGCAAAGACTAATAACAAAACATTAAAGTATGCTGACCCAAAAACGAAGCCGGCTGACTTTTGTCGTCACAACACTGTAGATAAATATTAAAAGAGAGAATAATCTTAGAGCTTAACTAAGTGCTTTTTCAAAAATCTGTTTTTTTTTTTCTTTCATTTTAAATATTCATTGACTTTTTTTTTGTTTAATATGATAATCATTTAAAAGCAATTCTTTTTTATTGCCTATATTTTATTTTAAGATTTCATCCATAAACTTAATCGAATCAACAGCCAAAATAATTTCAGAAAGTCTTTCATGCAACACGCATGTTGGACAGGTGCAAAAAATCCAATAAATATTCAAATTTTATTTAAATCTTCAGTTTTTTTTTTCATAAATTTGTTGGCATAAACTGGATATGTGTGATGAAACTATAAAATATAAAAATGATATAAATTTATTTTGATGTATACACACGTGCATACTTATGTATGTGTTTAGACTTTTATTGCTTTGCAAACAATCAAATGCCAAAATGAACCAACTGTAGAAAAAACAAACCAAAAAAACATTTTTTTTTTTGCAAACAATATGTAGTTAAATTGACAAACTTGCTTGAATTTGAATCGAAATAAATGAAATGAGCTCACTGACACACACACACACACACACACAATGTTACTAAATGTGTTGGTTTTTCCATTTAACTCACTTAAAAACAGGCAACAACTGTTTGCAACAAGCAAACTTTTCACATGTTCAACAAATGAAAGCCAAAACAAATGCCATTACATAGCACACACATAGGCATACATACATAGGAGAGTAGATCACTTAAATGCATAACAATATTTTGGTATGTATGTATGTCAGTGTTTATAACTAATGCTTAAACCACTATATTTTTTAAAAGTTTTGTTGTTGTTTATGTGTTAGTCGGCCAGTCACTAACTCACACAGTCAGAGTCTATAACAAAATAAAAATATTCTCTGGTTTTTCTTCTCTCTCTCTCTCTATGATTCTAGCAGTTATCGTTGGGTGGTTTTCAGTTTAGTTGTACTCTCTAGATAAAGAAAACATATTAAAACAATCATAAACAATAGACATTTTACTTTCTCTCTCTCTCTCTCTCTCTCTCCCTTGCTGCCACAATAACACAGGCATACCTACGCATACATTCTGATTTTTTTGTTTTTGTAAACAACGTGCAAATAATATTAGGAAAATACTTGTTTTTGTTGTTTCTTTTAAATTCAAATTATTTGCACGTAAGGCAGAAGAGTATAAGATGTAAAAGAGCAAATATGTATGTATGTGTGTGTGTGTATGCAAAAATAAATTTTTATTTGTATGCAAAACATTGTTAAAAGTCTACAACGCATCACATATTCTCACGTTGTTTGTACAGCTATAAATACAACAAAAACACAAAGACCCAAACACACGACATAACAATTGCCCATATGGGTTTCTTTTTAGTGTTACAGTGAAGAGCATAATAACTAAAATGTTTCCAATAAGTTATTCAACTTTTGTTGTTCTCTTATAATGGGAAAATCAGAACAAATTTCAAGTTGATTTATAATTCGAAAGGAAACAACTTTTTCTGCAGCTGTTCCTGCCTATTCCAAGTTTAAAAAACCCCAATTTTTTTCACTACTCTAGGGCACAAATTGGCTTTCCAGTTTCTCTAACCAAGAAAATAAATGAATAATCTACTGTAGGTCGCCTGCGAACTTAATCAAATCAGTTGAGAGCTACAGCCCCACTTAACAGCTCTGCCTAAACCATAAAACTTATCGAACCATTTCTTGAATTTCTCTAAGTCGTCACAAGACGTTATTGTCAGCACTAACGACTCAACCAGCCACAAACCATTTTCAACCTTCAACAGAATGTGTTGCCCATAGTACCCCTGAAGCATAGATCGCTACTTTCCAATCTTCCAATCTTCCATTTAATATTTCTATTTCAACTGCTACCAAAAGTAGATTGAGGAAAAAGTAATTTTCTTTTTCTCTCTTTTAATCTCTGGTTTCAATCCAATTTAATTTTCTTTCTCATTGTACCACATTTGTTTGCCACTCTATAGAAAGTACTTTAGCATGAGTTTATTTATGTGTGTGTATGCGTTTGTGTTTGCTTATCATTTCTTTTGTATTGTCTATGTGTTTGTATCTACTGTTGTCTATGGCATTTGTCTTCTGTTAACATTTGTAATAAAATTTCAATAAGAAACGACAACACATGATACCTCTACTTTAACAATCTGCACACACACACACACACACACACACACAATGTGACAACAAACGAAACGATTCATTGCAATGATGCTGCTGCTACAAGTACTTTTACTTCAACTACAACAGCTATTGCTGTTGAATGCAATTTAATATTCAATTCAATTGCAACATGCAATACCGGTTTATTCTTCTCTTTCTCTATCCCTCTTTCTTTCTGTCTCTTTTCTTTGAATTTGTTTATCAAATGAATGTGAATGTGTTTTTTCTTCGTATTTTCTTTCGTTTTCATATCTTTTAACTTTTCCTTTCTTTATTATTGACAATAAATATTTATATTGAAATGGCATTACAACAATAATGACAACAAATACAACAAAATTGTCATTTATCAACAAAATACAATAAAATGTTTTATGCAAAAGGCTTAAAGTGTGACCAATAATAAGTTATACAAACTTTAAAGGCATAATTAAAAAACCATTAAGTTTTCCTTTGATCCAAATGTGTTTGCCAACAAGCAGTTTCTTCAAACTTTTAAATAAAAAATAGTCTCAAATGACTAAATCTGAGGCGGCTCGATTGATGTGTTTTCGCATATACGACCATATGAGTGATTTGCCGTATATTGTCTTGACTTGATCCTCAGGTTGATTTTATTTTAGAAATGGATAAGAAGGAAGTTGCAGCGTCGCTAAGTAAGGCACACTTGAACACGCATAGCGGACCGTTGTGTTATGATAACCCATAGAACGTTGTCTCTGTTCTATTCGCCAGACTCCTGGTGATCAAACAGAGGCACCACACAAATTAGATCGGAAACCTGGCCGACAGTCTTATGAACCTAGCTATTGACCTGATGTCAATGATCGAGAGCTCCGATTAGCCATCGAGAAAGGGTGAGCCCGGCGTGAGAAATTTTCGGTCATCAGCAGCACAGTTAACCGGAATATCCCTGTGACCAGGAATACAGATGAGGTTTACAGAAATCTGTCGTGATAGGCGAAAGTCACACCTGAGAGAGATCTCATCGCCACCTGGCTATCAGAGCAGATGCATATATCGTCGGTAGGAGCGCCATTACCACGGAGGCACTCTGTAGCTTAAAAAACTGCCATCACTTTGGCTTGAAATGCGGAAGACGAAGAAAAACACTAAGGTTGGGCATTCCATTTTTAATATATGGCCTAACGAAATCGAATGAGTCATTTGAAGATAATCATAAGATGTATGAAGCAGCCTCTTCAAAAATCTCACAGTTTAGAAAAAAAATATAAAAAAATAGAATAGAATATAAAATGCAGATGATTTTTTAGTTTAGGGGACCATAGCTCATCAAAAACAAAATTGTGGTTATCCAAGGTCAGAAAATTTTTTTCCATTTATGGCATAGTGTTATCGACGCCGAGATCACGTAGAGCATTAACTATTGAATTGGGCCAAACATTATTGAAAGCCCCCTTAATAACAAGGAAGAGAGCAAGCATCTACTCTCGCATGTATAAGGAACTTTCCAACTGTGAGATCAACGAGTGAAAAGCTGTCACTACTGTATATGCATGCCCTTGTTAAGAGTCCACCAAATATTTTTTTTTTTTTTTTTTTTTTTTGAAAACATGGCGCAAAACATCGAGTGTAGCTTCGGCTGTGTGGTACGTAGCGCCGTCCTGTTGAAACCAAATGTTGGTAATATCCTCCTCTTCAATTTTTGTGAACAAAAATTCGTTCAACATGGCCCAATAACGATCGCCATTGACTGTAACGGCCACTCCTTGCTCATTTTTGAAGAAAAATGGCCAATTATGCTTCTGGACCAAAATCCACACCAAACAGTGACAGCGTCTTGGGTGTATCGGCTTTTCAAGGTATGCGTGCGGATTTTTTGTGCCCCAAATGCGGCAATTTCGCTTGTTTACATACCTGCCAAGAACAAAATGAGCTTCATCTGAAAAGATGATGTTTTTTGGCAAAATCGGCATCTTCTTTAAGCCGATCGCAGGGCCAATTAGCGAAGCGAAAACGCATTGGATACAACCGTACTCGTTCAGCGGAAGGATAAAACTAATTATCTGTCAAATCAGACATGAGCTAAGTGTTACCATTCACGAAATAAGCACTAGTTGAACAAAAAAAAGCGTTAGATGGCAGACCCTATGTATGCATGCTGAGAGGCAGACAAAAATGAAGGATTAATAGTGTACCTAATATGGAGCTCAAGAACTCTTTCTAGTGTCTTCAAGAGAAAAGAACTGAGACAAATGGGTCTAAAGTACTTATGTGTGATCCTAAGTCCGATCTTGGCACTCCTACAACACAGATGAATGTAAATGAGGCGAAGACAAGCATTATAAATAGCTAATAGCCAGAGAAGTGATAAGATCGTTCCCATATTGGATATCAGCCAGAATAATACAGTCCGGTTCAGGTTATTTGAAAGGTTGATTCTAATTTACTTTGACCAAAATTTGGCCAAAAGTATGAAAACCATTTTTTTGGTGATCTATAGGACTGTGTTGATAGGACTACACTGGCCCTCACCACTTTTTAATAATTGAAATTGATGGAGAGTACCTTTCTTGCTCTTACAGCTTTTTTCGATTTCGGTGAGAGTCTTTGAAGGCAGGCTACCTTGTTAGTCGAGTGTTACGGTGAGAGTATTTGTTTTACGTGTTGAATTATGTCGACTGACAAGGTATATATTATATTGATTCCCATAACATTCCATGAAGGAATATGGGGACTTCTCTCAGTAAATGAGCAGCACCCGATTCTTAGACCCATTGAAAGGGACCTACAGTTTAACGCCGGCACCGAACGGCAAATGCATTTAGAGTTACTAGCTTATGTTATAAGGTGAGGTGATAACGCTGTCGAAAAACTTTTTTCTTTTTTTAAGTTAGTCTGGCCTCGTATTAAACCGACGACTTTCTGGTTGACAGGAGAGTGTCTTATCCACCATACCACAGCGGTACACACTGGCGGCACGACTAACAAGATAGCCTGCCTTCACAGACTGTCAAGGACAGAGGTTTAGCAATGGATAGAATTTCAAAAAGTGATATTGCAAATTACTGTCACTGAGAAAATCATAGAAATATTGAAAGACTGATCACATATGTATTTTAATGAGTTAAAATTAGTGTTGGCAAATCACTGGTTGACCCAAGTCCTTTTTATCTCAAACAAGATAATGAGTTAACGAATTTATCAGAGTAAAAATGTATTAAATCACTGCATACATCTTTTCCTGTTTCAGAAAAACTTCTCGTTTTTAGGCGATCCAGCTTTGAAGCCGATTTTATATTTCTTGAAAAAAACAAATCGGAAGATATAGAAAGAGAGACTAATGTTCAGATAATACGGCCAGAGCGGCTTTTGATCTTTTCTAATAATCATTTGGCACTTTTAAGTCATTAAGCCGGGCGTTTTCATACAAAAGAATAATTTAATAATATCTGCCTTTGTACTGCCGCCGTTTTTCTCATAATTCATGGTTCAAATGTAGTAATTGTAGTCCTCTTTAGCTGCCCATACTACACAACGCCGCCTCGATCCGACCAAGAGTGCAAAAATGCCTTACAAATATTAAAACAATGTAATTATAATACCCAACAAAAATATTGTCGAATTGAATGAAATTCGCAAGCAGGTATAAAACTTGGTGAGTTGGCTTAAGAAAAAAATCCCGGGATTTAGCCAACCCCGATTTAAATGCTCATATCTCAGCAAGTAGGCTTCTGAGGGCAAATCGAATTTGTGTCATAAATTAAAGAAAATAATTTTCTTATTGTATTTTTGAACCCTTGTTCAACTATAGCCTTTCAAATTTTATTTTAACATTTTTTTCATACCTAACATATCATCATAAATAAACATAATTGTGTGGCTTGTTTTGTTATTCTTTTCCTAAACAAATATCAACACAGTACAAGCAATACAAAAACAAGAAGAGAGTGAAACAGAGAGAGAGGGAGAGAAAGGGAGAGAGAGCGGAAATAATAACTTTCAATATAAATAACATTTTCAACAACATGAATCTGAACATGCTGCTCATCATCATGGTGCTGATAATTTATAAGAGACAAACAATTTTAGGAAATTTTTATAAGTTTACAGGCAAGTATTTTTGTTTTTCTCAGTAAATTTTTTATTTGTTTTTTTTTTATATTCTATTTGGAAGAACTTTTGTTGTTGTTGTTGTTGTTTTTTTATTGTATCCAGAATACACAGAAATTCAAGAATTTTTAATGAAATTAAAACATTTTCGACAAGATAGACTTGATAATTTGTATGGATTCAGGCAATTAATAAAAGAAAACTTTATCAATTAAAATATCTTTGATTTATTACGTACTCGTACATATATACAGATATACATATAATTTCCTTTTTGATTTTTTTAATAAGTATTATAAACATATGTATATAGGGGTGTAACCCGGACTTCGACTCGTTTCAAAAACGCAATATATTTTGAATCCCCATAATTTCTAAACTGGTGTGTTTTAAAAATCGCACGTTTTTGTTTATTCGAAATTGTTGTTCGAAAAAAATTTTTATGACAAAAACCATAAACAAACAGTTGTTTTTATCGTCTGTTAACAAAATAGAATATTTATCTCTTTACGTAAAAATATAAATAAATTTCTGCCAGGAGCGTTTGTGTAATCTTATAAACAATTACATGAAATTAATTTTTAAGTAGTTAATAAAAAGCGCTTAAGAGAAGCATCTTGTTCTGTGACCATTCCAATTCCTATTCATTTACAATTTCAAGCCATTTTTTGCTTGAATAGAGACACATTTTCTATGATTTTAGAAATGATTACTCCATTTTTGGGAAGAAATTCTGTTCCAGAAACACTGCTGTTAGCTGCAGGCTCTTATCAAGGCGTTGTTGCTAATGATGTCAATATAAGTCTTGGTCACCATACTTTTTCAGTAGCAGGGTTGGCACCACCCGGGGGGGGGGTTTATTTAAATGTTTTCGTAGTTTATTTATAACACAAAAATGTATAATTTACGTATTGGGAGTACAAATTAATTTGGTCCGTTATTTTCATCTTTTGAGGCGATCCAGCTTTGAAGCCGATTTTACATTTCTTGAAAAGAAGTGATTCGATGAAATGGTGAAGGAATACGGTGGGTGCGCTTTTGGGTATTTTTCGGTGCACTGGGTTTTAAAAAAAACCGGGTTTTATCTAACCCTGTTCAATAGATATGTGGAAATTCTTAGAAGCGGTGCCAAATTATTTATATACCTCATGGATTTCCTTTGAATTAACGGAGCAAAAAAGCAAAGTTTCTAAATTATATTTTTTTTTCTTGAGAAAACTGGGATACCCGGTGTAATTGGATGGGTCGGCTGTACGCATGTCCGAATTGTGAAACCCTTGGAAGAAGATGCTCTGTATTACAATCGAAAAGGTTACTTTGTTATAAATGTAATGCTAGTAAGTACCTAGTAGACAGAAAGTAGACGGAAATGTCGTGACTCGACGAAGACTGCGATAGCTGGAATAAGGCCGATATTACAAAATAATGTTTTCTTGTAGATTTGAGATTTTAAAACGCCAATTCGGGCAGTGGACGCTTGTGGATCAGGCTTCTACAAATAAAATATTGGTAAAAATAGTTGGCAACTGTCTCGAACCATTTTTGATACACAAATCCACAAAGAACATAATTTTAATAAAAAAATACTGTTGTAATGTAGTTGCAAGAACAATTAGAAACATAAAAAGTCGTTTCAGGTGCTTTCTGCGTTCAGCATTCTATTACTCCCCATTTAAAATTGAGGTTTTTTTTATGAAATTGAATATAAAAACCTTGATCTTAAACGCAATACTTTGTTTTTGTTAAAATTGTTATCACATATATATATACAAGAAAAGTCCATTCGTTTTACTTTCACCAACCCTTGGCTACTCAAATTGAAAACGAATAAAAACATGTGGATGCGAAACAGAGGACATGCTGCAGTAACAAAACAAAATAAAAATGCTGCAGTAATCTATTTTTTAAGTGAATTCGGAATCTAGCACATACCCGATAAAAAATTTTTTGAGGATTTCACAATCTATAGGTATAAAAATAAGTTGTCTTGTATTCGTTATTTTATAAATCGAATAAAAACATGCGTTGGATGAGAGATTGTCTTTCTTTAAAAAACAGGTAACCGTAAGGGTCTCTAAATTTCGTTCGAATAGGATCTTACTCAATACAAATAATCGATCAAAAAGTTGGCGGAATCACTATAAGCGGGCGTAGTATCTCCCAGACAAAGTATAGATAGATTTCTGTATATTTTGAGAACGGCTAGAATAGAAGTTTTTGAATTTGATCGAAATTACTTGGTAGTCAATACAAATCATCAGTTAAAAAGTGGGCTGATTGTAAAAGTGGGCATGGTACCTCTGGAGAGAATTGGATAAGCGGTTATAACACACATTAGAGCTGCAAAACAATCGATAGTACTAGCGATAGTATCGATAGTTTTGTTTTTGGCTGACCATCGACAGTTTTTTCCTCACTATAGATACTATCGTCAAATTCTAAGAGTAAATACAATTACAAAAAAGTTTTCGCGCAGGTTGTTAGCCGTCTGTAAGCTTATATAGTTAAATAGGGACACAGTTTAACAGTTTCTTAAATTTCTGTTTATTAAACTCAAATAAAGTATGAATTGTAACTAAAATATGTTCGTACATACAATTTTGCATTTGATGTTTGGGTCAATTAATCATCGTTTCGTCAGACCATATTATGTTTTTCTAATTATTACAGTGCAGGTGTTGCTACCGTTTGCTGAGAAATGATAAATTTCGAGAAGTCTCACCATGTCTAGCTTCCAATCGTTTTTTTTTTTTCTTATTGCGCGACTTGAAATAGGAGAATAAGTTCATTATTAATGCTTTTTGATGACTTGAAGAGATTAATCTTTACGAATTAAAAGTTTATAGTTGTTCCACACTTGCTGCCCATAGTCTCTGCAGTTTTCTTTCGCTGGGTCTTATTAATTACTTTAGTTTTGGAGCATTTCATGGTCTAAGCAATTTTCGCCATATACGAGTATAAGGATTAATCCATCAAAAAACTTCAGTACATAAAATTTTATTACATCCTGGAAAAAAATAAAGTGTCACTATTTTTTGTTTCAACACTGTATATTTCACCTAAATTCTAATATTGTTGCCACTACTAGTACTTAAAAGAATCCGATAGTATCGATAGTATCGATAGTTTTTTTGCAAACTATCGAAACTATTGAGTGGGCCGACTATCGATAATTTTTGCAGCTCTAACACACAGTCTTCCAGCAACGCAGGAAGGGTTACTTTGTTTTTTTATTTTTTATTAAATCTTTATATTGGCATTACTAGTCTTTTATGCCCACCTCCGTGACGTATACTTAATATTTAATTATTTAAGAAATATTATTCATACGCACCTAAGGGTTATAACTAAAGAGACCAGTATGAACTCAAACAAGCTATTGAAAAGCAGGATTCAATTAAAAATTTTATTAAAAAAGCGGTACTTAAGACAAGAGTTGGTCACTGTGCCATCATCCTTAATTGACGAATTTTCTTAATTCTAACGTAATTCGGCAGCAATACGTCTTCAACTGTATTTATTCATTGGCACAACTTGTACAATACAACATCGACCTGATAAGGATTTAAGGTAGTGAGAGCATCCGTGGCAATGAAATTGTGTAATGAGTGCAAAAGTAACGATTTGCAATGTTGTATGTGACCGTAGTGTAGGAAAACACTTACACTACCTTGAGTTTGATATCTACTTTAATAGATGGGTAGGCGTTGGAGAGGAATGAATTCAGTTCAGAAGAATAAAAGATAGAAATCTAGATCACTGTGGTTTTAGGAGGTATAAGATTGCTGATGAATGCTTTTACAAATGAGTTGCAAAATTGAATGTAACTCTTGTGCACGTCCTTGAATATTCGTGGCCTTATATCACTACTTGCAAACTACTCAGAAATTTCTGGCTTACTATGGCGAAGTAAAAGATCAAGGTTCTTTAAGTTATTGCTAGAAACTCGATCAGACTACTTAAGACTACTTTATTGAGTACTTCAAACAGAAGAAATTGTTTAGGTGAGAAAGGTGAAAAAGAAAATAAATCGGCAAATCATTTCCTATATGACTATTCCGCTCTACAGTAATAAAGACTATAGCATCTTGAAAGAGATTTTAACAGGCATGAACCGAACTGCCGTTGCTGATATATGTATATAACTGACAAATTTTATTAATTGGTTGGGGGTAGCGTGGTGTAGTGGTTAGAGCGCACGCATAACAACACAAGCGACAGTGTTCGAACCCCAGCAGAAGTCATAAGGAAAAAGTATAATTGTGTCTTTCGAGTGTTCAATAAAGAGGCTTCAAATTCCCTTCAGACAACTCCTTTAAAAAATTAAAACTAAAAGTTACCTCTAACGATAGTGACAAGCATCAGATCAGAAAAAAAGAAGAAAAAAAAACTGGGAATAAATCACGATGCTAAAGTAAAAATCACCACCACCAATTAGCAAGGATATTCACAACTACACAATCCTATGGAGGGATCTAAGGTGGATTAATCAACTACTTAGCTTGAAAAATCAAATTGATTAATGAAATGCTTTGTGGAAAGCCGATATGCTCTCTAGAGGAGAGACTGGGAAAAAATGTTTGGTTGGCTGATTTTTTTTTTTGAGATCTTAGGTATTTCACACTCATTCAGAATAAGAAGGGCAAATAGCTTAGTCCTTTTCAAGCACATCACAATATGCCATATTTCCCCCAATTCAATTTGCTGATTTGCTGCTGGCATCCTAAACTAATACAAAAGTTGCAAGAAACGGAATAGAAATTCACCATCGAAAATCCTTTATTTAAACAAATCAATTCAATTTATATAAATTTAAGATCAAGGGCTTAGATAATATTATTTACGTAAGGCTGACGATATAGGCCGCATTTTGCGTATTGACAACTGAGCAAATTCAAAGAACAGGCTGATAGCTAAGCTTAAAGGACAAACAAATTGACAAAATAATATTGGTAATCTTCACAAAAGCCTGTTAAGATCAAATAAATATGAAAAAATCGTTTAAAATCGTTTTTGATTCGGCGCAATTATCAGAAAAAGCCAAAATATTGTCTAAATTCGCATAAAGCATAAAACAACAATCGATTGGTAGGACACACGTTAATGTTGTTTCAATATATTTCGCTCTCAATATTACCTTGAGTAGTATCTTAAATATTTCATTGTCCAAAAAGGCTTGAACTTAATTTTTGTTTGTTTGTTGCTTTATTTTTTTTATGATTTCGAAATAAAAATTGTATTTTTGGCACGCAAATCTGTATATTTAGTAATTATTCATAACCTAAGGCTACAATCTACTTTAGTATTTCAAAATATTACCAGCAATTAAAAAATAAGTTTCTGTTTTGTTTTATTTAAAAAAAATTTCAGACTTTGCCAAAAGATATTGATTTATGAGCAGCTAACTGCAGCAAATGTAATACAAAAAATATCTTTAAATTAATTTGATACACCAAAGCTATGGTCACATTTGTCAAATATTTTATTAAGCAAAAAGTGACAACTATTTACTAGAAATATTTTTTCTTTTATTATTTATTTATTTTAATAGTTATCTAAATATTGTTCGGGACTATTATTTTTTCTTTTTTAATAATTTGTTAAGAAACGCTGACATAAAAGGAAATGTTGCCATAAAATATTTGTATAAAATAGTGGTTGCGTGTTTTTCGTCAAATATTTGACAGATGTGACCGTAGCTTAAGAGTATATATGTGTGTATGTATAGGCACACAAACGAAAAATCAAATTAAAAAAAGAAAAATTCAAAAATGAAAGCGAGAGAGAGAGAGAGAGAGAGAAAGAGAGCAAAAAGAGTAAATATATTAACAATATCCAGTGCAACGTTGCCAATTTCTGTGTAATTATCCAAAAATGCCACACAAAAATTGTTTTTGACTATTTTTGAACCACAAAATTATTGTGTAATTTTGCTTCAACAGTATGTAAATATGTATGTAATAGTACACTTTCAATCAATCGTTTTGATTCAGTTAAGCGTTGGTTCCTATCTCTTACAGAACCATAAGACGCTATTCGTTTTTTGTTTCCAAAGAGAGTGAACTGCGACAGCAAAAGAAATGTATTATCTTGTGCAAAATTCTATACCATTTGAGAACCTTTTTGAATTCGAATCAAATATACCAAACGTTATCGGCAAGTACAATTCTGTTATTACTACAGTAGAATCTCGAAAAAGTTAACCGATGTGTTCCAAGGGTAATTAACTTTTTTGAACTGTTAATTTTTCTAAGCGCTTTTCAATATTGAAAAAATGCCATTATAAACATTATGCCAACACTTTATTTATTTAATTAGCTTAAGGCTGTGTCCTCGGCTCAATACCAGACCAGACCACCAGATAATTTTCACAGCTAGCGTCTGGTTATGGGTATTTACACTGTGAAAAGCTTCTCCAACTAATACATATGACGTTCAGAGCCATCATTAAATTTTAGGTTCAATGAGCATAAAAATAAAATCGGGTGCAGCTCATTGATTGAGAGTAGCACCCCTTGTCCCACTTGTAATATCGCGGGAATTATGTACGTAAGGCTTGGTTAGAGGCGACTTAATATAGTGCTATAACCATAAGCATAGTCAAAACATTAAAAACTCAACTGATCGCTTACGATATTATCGTGTGTCAAATAGTATCGTCTGTCAAATCAAACACATTGTTGCTCATATGTTTGGTTAACTACGTTGCAACTATGGATTTAATTCTAATTCCTACTGACTGATTTAAAGTTCAGATCAACAAACTTTTAAGCACTTACAGAAATTTTACACAAATCAATTTAGTCAGTATTTAAACTTAGTAGCAACTTAATCTTCTTCAAAAATTCCAAATTATTTGAAAGATTAATTACGAAAAATTTGTGCTTATTTTTACCGTAGTAACTTGCGCCAGAGCAAGCTTTAGAAATTTCAGCTATATTTTAAGTGGAGCTGCATAAGATCACAAAATTGCTTCCATAAAAATCTTTTCTTGTTTGGGTTTTGAAACATTACATCGTAATGTTTTGAAACATGTAATGTAATGTTTCAAAGAGATGTAATGTTTCAAAGAGATTTTCCTTTAGGTAGAACGGATCTTCAGTTCTTCAAAATAACAATAATAGTGGAAGTGAAGTGAAGCTCAGTATCAAGACGCTAGTCAACAGATGGCCTTTCATATTGTTACGAAAATAAAAATGCCTAAAAAGAAAATACACCACATCAGCGTCTTTAGAACTGTATTGTGGCATTTTGGTATATTTGTTATTAATGTGTCACCCTGTCAATGCTGTTCTTATTTGTGTATTTGGTAGCACTGTCAATTCGACCATCTCTGTGTTATATTTGAATTAACGGAAATAATTGAATTTTGTAGCAAGAACAAGAACATTCGGAAGTAATTTAAATTGTACATAAAAGGTGGTGCCTTATGCATTAGTTGGGTTAGTCATAAAATAAAGTTGTGTATAAGCCTAAATAAAAGTGTTGTATAACAGATAAAGTGAGGAAATAAAAAGTGTAAACAAAAACAAAGTTATGTTTATTCTATTTTGGCGCAACTAAAGAACTCAAAACGCAACCATATTACAAAAATTAAACGCGAAATGTCTTTAGTGTAATTTTGATTAATTTATCTAAAATTTAATTTGGTTTCTGGCAACACTAATGCGGTGATGCATATGATTTGATGCATGTTTTTAGGGGTACTATAGCATCCCTTGTTTATTTATTTTTATTATTACTTGCTGCTGGAACAATAATAAGCAATGGCAACAACAGCAACAAGGAAATAGGGCCCAAACAGAAAAACAATTTTACAGTTTTTTAAACATTTAAAAGTCGTCTTTTGATCTTGGCCATAACTTTTCCTGCGTAAAAACTTTTTTTCTATTCTTTCTCTTATCAATAATAAAGACAGTAGTAAAAATCAACAACAACAACAACAGAGAATATTAAATAAAGAGTCTCTCTCTCTTCCTTTTTCTAGAGCGAGAGAGAAAACAATAACTGGCAAGTTGCAAATTGTTTTTCAACTTGTAAACACCAACGCACATTACTACACAAGCCCAAGCCCTGTAAAAGATAAAATTTATGTTTTTTTTTCCCCAACACAATACAAGTATTAGTTTACATGCAGAAGTATGAATGCATGCGTTTGTGCAAGTGTGTATGTGTACATGTACTTATGTTATTGGTGTTGTTTACAAAGTAAACAATGCATGTCTTCTTCTTAACTTTTATTTAATTTCTTTATTTATGGCAATTTATTTAACAACGACAAGAAGCTCTTGCTCTCACTCTATCTCTCTCTCTCTCTCTCTTTTCTGTTTTTGTTTTCTTGTTTTTTAATTTCTTATATTTCAGCTGCCTGCCATTATCTTTATAGTATTTACTCTTTTATGTTTTTATAAGTGTGTAGTAGTACTAACAGGCAAACAAACTCTATGTCTCTCTCTCTCTCTCTCTCTCTACTATTTTTATTATACTGCTACTGACAACGACTTATAAACATGTTGCTGTTGTAGATGTGTTTGTGTAAGTATTTTATAATTCTAACCGGAATCTTATATTTTGTTTTTATAATTTTTTATAAATAAAAAAATCTTTTTGTATGTCATGCGATAATTTTTTATTTTTTTATTTTTTACTGGTTTTTCATGTAATTTTGTGTAAATATAAGTCTAATTGAATACGGACAGATCTAAGTGAGAGTATCGGTGTGTGTAAGGGAGAGAAGTAGGTAGAGAAAGGATAGTATAATGAAGAGAATTTAAGTTGCACTTGGCTACGTTTTGATTTTATAAATAAAGTTTCGCATTTCATGCTGTTTTAAGTTTTATTAAATGAAAATATGAAATTTTTACTGATTAAATAATTAACAACCAAAAGTATTGCAGACTTTCTTTAAGAAATGACTTAATGAACTAATGAGATTTTCGACAAAATTTTGTTTTGAAAAATTAATAATTTTAAATTTATATTTTAACCCCCTCGCACCTCGCTGCTCCCATCTTAATTATCATTTTTATTCTTTTCGTTCATTTTGTTGACTATCGGTCAAATTCCAAATATTTATGATCGCCTATAGATCTCTCCAGATATACTCTGGAAAATTTTAAGAGTATAGGCTCTTTTTTTTAACCATATACAGACTTACACTTCAGAAAAACATACATACAAACATGCATTTATTTTTAAATATTAAGGTAGGATCACACGATTGTCTCAATGCATCAATAATTAGTTTTTTTTATATGCCAATCGTGTGATTATACAATTTATTGGCTTATAGGGCAACTCACAATATTATTGTGCTTATTTATCCCAATGAAATGCAACCATGGTGCGACAATCGTATGAAAGCTTTATCGGCAATCACGCACCAATGTAAATTCCAAAAATACACCAATATTTATTGTCTTCTTAAGTGGCAAGTGAAGAAGACAATAATCACCGATTTTTATTTTTTAAAGGGCCCGCCATCTAACGTTTTTTTTTTTTCAACTAGTGCTTATTTCGGGAATGGTAACACTTAACTCATGTCTGATTTGACAGTTAATTAGTTTTATCCTTCCGCTGAACGAATGAGGTTGTGTGTACGCTTTTTCACTTCGCTAAGTGGGCCTGCTATCGACTTACAGAAGATGCTGATTTTGCCAAAAAAAATCATCTTTTCAGATGAAGCTCATTTTGATCTTGGCGGATATGTAAACAAGCAAAATTGTTGTATTTGAACACAGAAAACCCGCACGCATACATTGAAAAGCCGATACACCCAAGACGAGTGTGACTGTTTGGTGCGAATTTTGGTCCAGAGCCATAATTAGCCATTTTTTTTTTCGAAAATGAGCAAGGAGTGGCCATTACAGTCAATGGCGATCGTTATAGGGCCATGTTGAACGAATTTTTGTTCACAAAAATTGAAGAGGAAGATACTAACAACATTTTGTTTCAACAGAATGGCGCTACGTGCCACACAGCCGAAGTTTTAAAAAAAAATATATTTTTTTGGCGGACACTTTAATTGATTTCTTTCTGAAAAAACACGTGTTTATACGGTATTTATAATTGTCATCCCTTAAAATATGCATTCTTTTTTAATTATTTATGTATATGTATTTCTTTTTTCATCACTGACTTTTTTTATCAAGCAGACACCTGATAATCAAACTCAATGCCATTTTTATTTTTTAAAGAACAAATCATCTTTACTTTGGAGAATTAAATATAATATGTAATTATATTCCGATTAAAAAATAAATAAATTCTTTTGGTGAATTAGTTTTTTTTTTTAATTCATTGAAATGTTTTCTCATATGCACCATCAATGGCCATTCTTGTGAACCAATCTCAGACCCACACACTTTTCCTTTTTTTTGTATTTCTTTTGATTTATTTGTTCACCTAATGACCTCAATATGAATGGAGAAACGCTAGTTTTTTTTTTCAAAGAATGAACCATTTTAAGCACCAAAAAAAAAAAAAAATATTTAATTTACCACAACAGCTGATTCATAGACTTGCCGTAAACTAGAACAATCGTATGACAGCGTTGGAACAATTATAGTCAAAATATCGTTTCGCGTCATCGTGTGACAATAAATTTTGTATAAAATAAGACAGCCGTGTGAATACAGGATTTTAAATTGGGACAATTTTATTATTGTACTGTGTCACAATAAAATTTGTTTCAGATTGGTGTATTTGTGTCAATCGTGTGATCCCAGCTTTAGATAAGCTGAAACCCGATTCACTTCGCTCATTAGACTGGTCTACAAAAAACAATAAATGCGCTGAACACATGACCGTTTAGAGCTTTTTTCCATCAGGTTCAAATATTTTTTATGGGTGTGGCAAATTTTTCGCCCAAAATATGGCATTTATGTCAATATATTTCATCATAACTTGCAAACGACTTGATCGATTTTAATGCAAGTACATTCAAACGTTTAGGAACAAAATTTTCCATAAATCACCTAAACATCAGTTTGTTATATTTTTAGCGTTGCGGAGTTACTCACAACTTATCTGTGAAAAAAAATTATTTTGTGCAAAATTAGACCAATTTTTTTTTTTTAATTCGTAAAAAATTTTCCCTAAACGTTTGGTTGTTATACTTGCATCAAAATCGGTCAAGTCGTTTTCAAGTTATGATGGAAAAATTTATCACGCCCATAACAAAAAATTTGAGGCCGATGGAATAAAACTGAAAACAGATTTGAATTTAACGCATCAAAATCATTATACGCCATATAGTTTTATTTAAAGGCGTTTTTTGCTGTAGACTAGTGTTATCAATTATGTATATAAATTAAACAGTGCGATAAAAATGAACGAGGTTGAAACCTCCAAAATTTTGAGTTACGGGTAAAATTTATTTAATTAATTCATCAATGGTACGGTTCCTATATAAAAAATACACCAAAACGCAGCTCAAATTGAAAAATGTCAAAAAACTTAGATGAAAAATGTATTTGCTTGAGAAATACACCCAGATTCTTTAAGGTTACTTAAGCGGCATACTTTTTGTATTTTATTTTTATATTTTTTCTTCCTCACTCCTCATTTACATAAAGCTTTAGTTGCTTTGTTTCAGTTTCTTTAATCAATATGATCTTTCAAGCTAAGTAGATGATTAATCCACTGTAGCTTCCTATATACGAATTTTCGTAGTGGTGAAGAACCTTGCTAATTGGTGGTGATCTTTACTTTAGCATGGTAATTATTTTTTAAATTTTTTCTCAGTAGGTGGCGTGTTTTACCGATTATTCGGGAATGACAGGGAGGCTTTAATTGTAGTAATAATTTTGTTGTTGTTTTTTATGGATTTTGTAAAGCCATACAGTTTTAAATAAGGCTGTGCAATCAATTGTGAAGCTTATAACACAAAAAGTGAAAAACTCTTTATTCCATAATTTATTTGTTCCATTCCGCCAAAAGAAATTCTCAAAATTCTTTAAAATTGTTGCATTTAAACACAGAAATAACGAACATTTTTCCCTTTTTCCGTTCTCTTTATTCCCTCCTGATGGCGTTCTACAGGATTATTAATCATTTTTAAAAAATGCCATCAAATTGTTCAACAAAAATATTTCTCTTGTTCTACTTGTTATTGTTATTTTTATTGTTGTATTTATTGTTGGTGTTGTCTGTCATTGTGTGTTCGCTCTCTCTCTCTCTCACTCTTTAGCCAAACAATCATTTTCCATTAAAAGAAATAAGTATTTGAAAAATGTCAACATTTCATGACTCCCTTAAGAATGTCATGTAATTGGTGTGAATTGGCCAAAAATGAGTGATAAAAACAACGAAGAAAATAACAAAGAATTTTACGAAAATAGTAAAGAATTGTGGAACAATGTATCCCTCATTTCCCTTGCTTAGTGTCTATGTCAACATACATGCAAACAAGTTGAGAGAGAATCTTGCATTGAGGCCTGTAGCAGTAAGTTTATAAGTCTCACTGTCAGCTGAGGATGTGCGTTTTAAATTAAAACAAAAGACCACTATGTGTACGCTATAGTACTTAAGGTAGTGGCAAGCTTTACAATTATAATTAACATTTCAGAATCAATGTGAATCGCATGGCTCAAGGGCTTGCTTTTACTCAAACAATTTTTTTTGGTGTAGGGTATCCCATAGTCCACTTTGCTTTAAGCTATACCTCTGTCAGTTTACTTTTTCAAAGAAAAACAGGCAAAAAGAAATTCAAGTCTGTAAAGGAAGAAAAATGATAAATTGTCGCTGCTTTGTTTAGCGTAATGCATGTGATACAATAAAAACGTTGTCCTCCATACGGAGGGCATACAGAGGCCTTGTAAACAAGTCCACAATTCACTAACAAATCAACATAAGTATTAAAAGCAGTATATGCGACCACATAACCACCGTATTTTGAAGCAAATTACCACATATTACGCGTAGTCTAAGGAGGAATTTAAAAAATCACTTCTTTTAACAAAAGGGCGTATGAAAAAAGGAGTAGCAGGGGAAAAAGGGGATTAAAATAATTTTCTATTCATCTAAGATAAATACTAATCACTCATATTGTTAAAGTCATGAAATATAAATCTAAAAGGATTTTCTCATTTGTTATATGAAATATTTTGAAGGATTTAGTTTGAGTGAAATGATGAAAATTGAAAACTGCGTGGTAAGTAACAGTTTTTGGGGCAGAAGCATTCATTCATTAGCTTACAAATGCCAAATGTTTTGCTTTTCTTGAAACAGGGTGTGTTGATATAAAGTTGCCTTGGTGACATCATCATCTCCGTCATTATCATAACGCCATGGGATTTTATCATAACAAAACTTAAAGTCTTTTATGGTTTTGGTTAAGAAAAGTTTTGCTTTGTTAAAGCAAAATTCTTCTATAATAGTCCCCTACAAAAGCTCTCATGAAGTATTTGTGTAATTGTGGCATTAATCCATAAGGATTTTAACACTTCATGTGGCAGCTTAAGGCATTTTGTGTTTAAAAGTAAGGGTTTTGTTGAATGAAAATGAAATATTTGTTCTTCAATTGTAGGGTTACAATTTTGGGGCAAATTATTGATGAGTGTCATGTTTTTGAAGTTGAACACATAAAAGTACTTTGAAAAGTCCATGGCGTAACAAAGAAAATACTTCTTTTGCTCAAAATTAAGTTTATCTTCATTACGAGAAATGCAATCATTCTAGCGGTACTCTAGTGTTTCAATGCCTCCAAATATACCTCTGTTTCGACGATAACCACTTCATACGTGTGAAATTTCTTACCAGCAAACATTTTTTTGAGGTCTGCGAATAGCCAGTAGCCGCTGGAAGCCAAATCTGCTAATACGATGGATTTGGGAGCAATTCGAAGTTCAATTCATGTTGTTTGGCGATTGTTTCAGAATCATCAACACGTTCTTGTTCTTTTTGTTGGTCAGCGGTCAGCAAATGCAGCACCCACCTTCAACAGAACTTTCCCACACATAAATGCTCATGCAAACTACCAGATGTACCTGTATGAAGAGAGCTTTAAGATACAAATGTCTCCATAGGTAACATTTATTGTGAACGAGACTTATTTTTCTTTTGTGTTGGCAATGACATCTGTCAAACATATTCAGTATACATCAAATCAGTAAACAGACAACGTCATATTCTTTCATGGTGTTAAAGTCGCATCAAATACGTGACTCTATATGGAAAAAATCATGGTTAATCCGGGACAACCATAAGCTTCACCTGGAAAACCAGATCAATTTGGCAGAAAGACAATACTGTATGTCTAGTCGGACCAGAAAGGTGTGGTGTACCACAAGTTCCAAAAAACTGATGAAACCATTAGTATATACAAAGCGCTACCGACAACAAATAATCAATTTGTACCATGCATTCATCGAGAAACAACCAGCAATGGACCAAAAGACATTGCAAGCTGCATTTTCACACAAAGCAAAACCGGTTCAGGATACAATCAAAGCATTAGGCAGACTTGGCAACATCCGCCTACTATTTGTTTTCATCGATGTGTTCATCATTGGCTGAGCAGCACTTTGATTCCTACAAGGAAGTCGAAAATTGAGTGACTAATTGGTTTGCTTCAAAGACGAATACTTTTATTGGCGCGTAATTCAAAAAGTGCCTGAAACATGGGAAAAATATGTAGCCAGCAATGGCCAATACTTTGAATAAAATGTCTTTGACTTTCCCATTAAAAACGAGTCTTATATTTTGACAAAAAAGGTTCATTTCATACCGGTACTCCTAGTAAAGCCAACACATTTTTTCACATCTTTACGATGTCAGTTAACTCATGAAACTTCACTTTTCGCTCATTAAAAACGATTTTGTGTTTTTTGGTTTCTGGTGTTACCGCCTCATTTGGACGTTCACTGCATTCTGCACAATCGGTATTTCTGCGACCACGTTTGAAGTCAGCAAACCAACGTCTTATTGTTGTTTCTGATGAAGCGGAATCCCATAACACTTTTCAAGCCAATTGCTTCGTTTGAACTATTCTGCCGATCAGACGATTAAATTTCTTTAAGGTACCTTTCTTCAATGGCTTGGCGCATTATACAAGCCTGGATCGTTTCGACCTGCTCTATTTGACGGACAGCTCTAAGTATATTTTAATCCACATTTGCCTTCTTTTTATTCTGGATAACAATTCTTCAGCTTTGGTCATGATATGGTTTCAAACGGCACTCTGGTGCTAATTGTAGTTATTCACGTCCTCAGTTAACTAGTCAGCTGACCTTGCCCAATCTAAAGGCTAAAAACTTCTTCGTCAGCAGTAGTTGCTGATTATCGTACTGACGTTATCCTCTTTTTTTGAGGAATGAAGTCCTTGCCATATTAAAGTATCTGGTTGTACAACAAAAACCTTGTTTTTTAACAGAAATAACATGACAGGTTTGACACTTTTCCTGTTGACATATCAGTAGTAGTCGTTGTTGTTGTAACAGCTTGACTGAGTTTGGACGGAAATACCAGAGACAAGAGTAGTTGTTGAGTATTTAGCCATGAATTATTGATGGGTTAACTGAATGTATGGCTGTTTGGATGAGTATCGGAATGAGTTTGTGTAGTGATAGGAGTACAAGTATGTGTGGTGAATGGATAGATAAGGATGAGCGATAGAGTATGTAAGTAGTTAGTAAATGAGTAGATATAATGAATGGGATATATATGTGAATGAGTGATTAATTATGCAGATGGAGGATGATATAAAAATGTTCGGTTGAGCGGATGAAAATATGGAAATTGGCACTTGTAAAATGAGAATATTGCATATAAAAAGTTAAAATAAAGATGTGGGGGGACGTAGGAAGGAAGCTGCCTCTATCGGCTCAGTTCAGAAATCTAATGGTATCAAGTTGTTTCGCTTCTCTGGGCAATTAAATAAATGGGCTGTGTCATGAAGACCCTGGTGGATTTCTGGACACAAATCCGAAGTTCCTGCTATTTTTCTAGCCCTAAAGCTGTTCAGAATTTCACTAAATCCCGACCTTACCTAGTATGTCTGAGGAGTAGCCTTTCGGAATTGGCGATTAGGGCCAAAGCTGTTTCTGGTCTTATCCACAGCTATTAGATGATTAGCTTTCTGGGCGTTAGCAATAGATGTTGCGTTCAGGTTGGAGGGTCAAGGTACTCGATAGTTACTCTTATCCTTCCGGATGTTCCGAATGGAGGTGTTTGCCCTTGTAGTCCGATTATTATGTTGACGACGATTAAGTCAGGCTATTAAGAATTGCTTTGCAAGTCATAGTGAGATCAAACTGGCAGGTGGTTGCCGTTGAACATCCTTACACATCCGGTGGCTGTCCATAGAAATCTCTGCAAACTCCTCCATTGCCAGTAACTCAAGAAGGAGGTCCAGACTGGGTCAGTTTAGTTAAAGATGGAGCAGCGCAACGCTTTATAAGTTGTCAAAATAATTTCCTCTAACTTGCCACATGTGGTGCCTTCAAGTGCCTTCAAGATTTTTTTCCTTGCTCTTAGCCCTAATCCCGAACACGGATGTCATGCTTGTAGAAGAGCATCATGTTGTCGAAGACCACACCTAAAACCTTCGGATGCCGGGTTGTCGGGATAATCTTGTTCCCAATGTGTATCTCAAGGCCCAGATGAACCTTCTTGGACCTGGAGGTAAATAGTATTGCCGTGGACTCAGACAGAGATAGGTGGAGGTTGCGACTCTCTAAGAAGTTGGCCAATGTTAGAAGATAGCGGAAGATAACCGCCTTGATGTTCTCTAGTTTATCGCCGGACGGCAGGAGAGTTATATCATCCGTATATGACACGATAGAGACACTCTAGGTGGGTTGTAGAAATAAAATAAAATAAAATAAAATAAAATAAAATAAAATAAAATAAAATAAAATAAAATAAAATAAAATAAAATAAAATAAAATAAAATAAAATAAAATAAAATAAAATAAAATACCCGCTTGGGGCTTTAGGTGCTGCATAATATGCGTGCTCGAGTAGCTCGCTAAAGTGAAAAAATCGCAGCCGTTCTCCATAATGTAGAAGAGTCTCCCAATATGTTTGTTAATTCTTTGGTGTTTTCTATGATTGGGTCTATCGAGAACGACCACAAGGCAAATTTTTCATAACTAGTGCCTGTGCTGAAGGCAGCCGACCATACACTTCGCCATAGATTCACTGAATTAATTCGAGAACAATCTGCTAGTTTTTGTGATAAAACAATTTTTTCGATTTTAGCCGATTTTCATTTTACGGGCCACATAACAAGCAAAATTGCTGCATTTAGGCTTCAGTTGCTTGGGTTGTAAATTTGTTTTTGAAAGATGGTTTACGCTTTAGAGCGGCATTATTTACTAATTTTGTCCCTTTATCGTTACGTATAAACATTAATGAAATCAGGTTTCAGCAGCACGGTCATGTCATAAAGCCACCCAGTCTATTTAATCAAAAAAGGTTCCATAAGCATAGTTTCATGATAAAGTCTATGCGAAGCCAATTGAATGGATTAAAGGCATAAAACTCAAGGTACGTAATACGCTCAACGAAGTAAGCCCACCATTAGGCCAAAATATTGATAAAAGAAACGACATTTATATGAGCGGTGGACTAGGTGGATATCTGTCCGACATAATTTCCATTTATAACTATTACAACTGAGTCCTTCCAAATGAATTCAGACTTGAAAGATTTTTGTAGAAATTTTTCGATTTGTTTTGTTTCGATAAACAAACCTTCACCCATGTTCCACATATTCCACCAACGAAATCTTATCTTTCCTCCAAAAATTCCTAAACCGAAGAACTCCTAACATTATTTTTTATCAGAAGTCGCACCATTTTTATCTGAATTTATTCAAATAGAATTTCACTAAAGTGTTAAACAAAATTAATTTTTAGAGTTCCATGGTGCTATTTTCTTAAATTTTACTTCGTGTATGCTTCTCATCCCGTTTTCTCCCATCATCCGCTTTTAAGTTAAGGGCACCGCATCCGATAAATCTTGCTTTGTCGTCAAATCATTTCAAGTGAAACTAATAAATTGGCATATTTTCCCTTCTGTTCCAATTTACGCACGTTTGGCATTGAAGTGTGACAAATTTCTACACGTGACAGCATATTTGCTACCACTGAATATCATAGAAGAAGAAGACAAGTGAATAGGCAGCCACAATGTAAGCAGAAAATTAAGGTTTTCAATTAAATTTTCTTCCTTAACAGGCATCCTGTTGAGTTGATGACGTGTTTCCTTTTGCTTGCGCTTCCTTTTGCTAATTTTGTGCAAAACAAAGAGAGTAGTAGAGTTACTCTACAAAGTATCATATCAAATGACCAACTATAGAGTGTGTGTTGGTTTAAGAATAGACTATGAAATAAATGCGTAAATTTCCTCAACGAAGGCGTTAACTAAAGCGCCAAGTGTGTTGGAATTAAGAAAGAGAGTGAAAGAGTGATAGAGGGAGCGAGAGAGAAACGTAAGGAGTAAGTGTATAATGGCAGTGAAATAATGGTTGTGCCACACGAAAAAGTTTTATTTTACAAACGTGATTTATTGTTTTTAATTTTTATGTAAACACGCTTAAACGCGAATATTGCATAAATGCAAAGAACAGAAGCCTTGAAAACTTTCAACAAAAAGAAAAGGATTGTGCAAGACATTACCTCTCCACCTACTTAAACTTTTCTTTAATAATTTTCTGTTTTGCCTTTATAAAGAAATAAAGGTGTTCTTGGCATAACTATTACATCCGTGTGGTAACAATCTAAAGCCCACAACATTAACATGAATTTATAAATTTCATATGCAAAGCAAAAACAAAATAAAAATCTCACCGAGTAACATAAGAATTGAGACATTATCAATTACTTACGTAAGTATGTATGTTATGTTAAGGGTAATTAGATTGTTATTTTCCCCTGGCATGACCGTGCCCCATAAGAAGGCATAAATATAAGTTTCATGACTGGCAAACAAAATGCTTTAATTTTTATTTGCTGCCACACACAACGAGCCTTTTCCCAAGGTACCAATTTTTTTCTTTGCTCCTCTTTTTTCACAAAATAAAAAGCCATAAAGATTCTGTTATAGGCTGAGGCTCATGTTATATGTAAATTAAAAAAAATTGTACAACAATAAAAATATACAGAGGATCACGCAGTAGTCATACAAATAGTCAGTCACCTGCATAAAAGTATAAACGAGGCAGAGGAACAACACAACTTTATTATTAATAATAAAATAAAAATAATGTTTCACATACACAAGTCTTTTAGCAAATAAATTATGCCTTTAAGTTCTCCGTTTAACAAATAATTGCTGGAGTTTGTATGAGTGTATGTTAGTATGTGTCTCTGTGTGTGTTTATTTGTACGGTTATGTAGTTCAAATACAAAAACACATTAAAATGTCATTACCAGAAAACGTACAAAAACACAAGATCTCACCTTAAATAATTTAATATCAGGTGTTAATAATAATTTCTTGAGGACATATGGATCATTCAATGAATAAATAATAATAAATAATATTTAAACATCATTAAAGATAAACAGTACTACTAATACTAGTACTACTACTACTACTATCAGTAATTCTAACTGTCAGTGCTTCTACTACAACTATCAGTACTTCTATTACAAGAACTTCTACTACTAACTGTACTTCGACTACTACTATCAGTTCTTCTACTATTACTACTACCCTTACTTCTACTGCTATTATCAGTACTTCTGCTACTAATATCAGTACTTCTACTACTACTAATATTTCTACTACTACTTTCAAAACTTCTGGTAATACTTTTAGTGCTTCTACTATTACCACCAGTACTCCTATAACTATTACCCGTATTTCTACTAGTACTACCCGTACTTGTACTGCCACTATGAGTACTTCTGCTACTAATTACAGTACTTCTACTACTACCCGTACTTCTACTGCTGCTAGTACTTCTACTACTACTACCCGTACTTCGACTACTAATATCAATACTTATATTACCAGAACTTCTACTACTATCCGTACTTCGACTACTACTATCAGTTCTTCTGCTAGTTCTATCAGTATTTCTACTACTACTAGTACATCTACTACTGCTAGTACTATTACTACTTCTACTTGTACAAATGCTACTACTATTAGTGCTTCTACTACTACTATCCGTACTTCTACTGCTACTGTCAGTACTTCTGCTACTAATTACAGTACTTCTACTTCTATCCGTACTTCTACTACTGCTAGTACTTCTACTGCTATTATCAAAACTTCTGCTACTACTATTAGTAGTTATACTGCTATTATCAGTGCTCTTACTACTACTACCCGTACTTCAACTACTAATATCAGTACTTCTGCTACTACTATCAGTTCTTCTACTATTACTACTACCCGTACTTCTACTGCTGCTAGTACTTCTACTACTACTACCCGTACTTCGACTACTAATATCAATACTTCTATTACTAGAAATTCTACTACTATCCGTACTTCGACTACCACTATCAGTTCTTCTGCTAGTTCTATCAGTATTTCTACTAATACTAGTACTCCTACTACAGCTAGTACTACTACTACTATCAGTAATTCTGTCAGTGCTTCTACTACAACTATCAGTATTTCTATTACAAGAACTTCTACTACTATCTGTACTCCGAATACTACTATCAGTTCTTCTACTATTACTACTACCCTTACTTCTACTGCTATTATCAGTACTTCTACTACGACTACTACTATTATCAAAACTTCTGGTAATACTTTTAGTGCTTCTACTATTACCACCAGTACTCCTACAACTATTACCCGTACTTCTACTATTACCACCAGTACTCCTACAACTATTACCCGTACTTCTACTAGTATTACCCGTACTTCTACTAGTACTACCCGTACTTCTACTGCTACTATGAGTACTTCTGCTACTAATTACAGTACTTCTACTACTACCCGTACTTCTACTGCTGCTAGTACTTCTACAACTACTACCCGTACTTCTACTGCTACTATGAGTACTTCTGCTACTAATTACAGTACTTCTGCTACTACCCGTACTTCTACTGCTGCTAGTACTTCTACTACTACTACCCATACTTTTACTACTAATTTCAATACTTCTATTACCAGAACTTCTACTACTATCCGTACTTCGACTACTACTATCAGTTCTTCTGCTAGTTCTATCAGTATTTCTACTACTACTAGTACATCTACTACTGCTAGTACTATTACTACTTCTACTTGTACAAATGCTACTACTATTAGTGCTTCTACTACTACTATCCGTACTTCTACTGCTACTGTCAGTACTTCTGCTACTAATTACAGTACTTCTACTTCTACCCGTACTTCTACTACTGCTAGTACTTCTACTGCTATTATCAAAACTTCTGCTACTACTATTAGTAGTTATACTGCTATTATCAGTGCTCTTACTACTACTACCCGTACTTCAACTACTAATATCAGTACTTCTGCTACTACTATCAGTTCTTCTACTATTACTACTACCCGTACTTCTACTGCTGCTAGTACTTCTACTACTACTACCCGTACTTCGACTACTAATATCAATACTTCTATTACTAGAAATTCTACTACTATCCGTACTTCGACTACCACTATCAGTTCTTCTGCTAGTTCTACCAGTATTTCTACTAATACTAGTACTCCTACTACTGCTAGTACTACTACTACTATCAGTAATTCTGTCAGTGCTTCTACTACAACTATCAGTATTTCCATTACAAGAACTTCTACTACTATCTGTACTCCGAATACTACTATCAGTTCTTCTACTATTACTACTACCCTTACTTCTACTGCTATTATCAGTACTTCTACTACGACTACTACTATTATCAAAACTTCTGGTAATACTTTTAGTGCTTCTACTATTACCACCAGTACTCCTACAACTATTACCCGTACTTCTACTATTACCACCAGTACTCCTACAACTATTACCCGTACTTCTACTAGTATTACCCGTACTTCTACTAGTACTAACCGTACTTCTACTGCTACTATGAGTACTTCTACTAGTACTAACCGTACTTCTACTGCTACTATGAGTACTTCTGCTACTAATTACAGTACTTCTACTACTACCCGTACTTCTACTGCTGCTAGTACTTCTACAACTACTACCCGTACTTCTACTGCTACTATGAGTACTTCTGCTACTAATTACAGTACTTCTGCTACTACCCGTACTTCTACTGCTGCTAGTACTTCTACTACTACTACCCATACTTTTACTACTAATTTCAATACTTCTATTACCAGAACTTCTACTACTATCCGTACTTCGACTACTACCATCAGTTCTTCTGCTAGTTCTAACAGTTTTTCTACTACTACTAGTACTTCTACTACTGCTAGTACTACAAGTACTTCTACAAATACAAATGCTACTACTATTAGTCCTTCTACTATTACCATCAGTACTTCTACTACTACTCCCCGTACTTCTACTGCTACTATCAGTACTTCTACTACTGCTAATACTTCTACTACTGCTATCAAAGTTTCTGCTACTACTATCAGTACTTCTGCTACTGCTATCAGTACTTCTACTACTACCCGTACTTCTACCACTACTAGAACTTCTACTACTTCTACCAATATTACTTCTACTAAGGGGTGGTCCAAGTAAAACGCACGATGTTAATTGTATATAAAACAAAAAGTTTTCAGAGAATTTTCGTAATATTTTTTATTATGATAGAAGGATCTATGAAAATTATGAGTGAAACAAAATATCGGCCATATGCTCTCCACGGCTTCAGTGGAATACATCTATCCTTGGGCCCACATTTTCAATGACTCTCAGACATAATTGAGGTTCAATGTCGTTAATGTGCCAAATTATCTCATCCTTTTGCTCTTGAATTGTTCTTGACTTACTGACGTATAGTTTTAAATATCTCCTAAGAAAGAAGTCAAACGGTGTCAAATCACATGATCGTGGCGGCCAATTAATATCGCCACAACATGAAATAACACTGACATTGATTTTCTTGCGCAAAAGAGCCATTGTTTCATATGCTGTGTGGCGAGTGAAACCAAATATCGTCCAGGACCATATCCTCAAAATCTGGCCACAAGAAGTCTATTGTTATCTCCCGATAACGAACACAGTAACTGCTTGGCCCCGAACTCATTTTCGAAGAAATACGTCCCGGTAACCCCGCCAGCCCATAAACCGCACCAAATCGTCACTCTTTGTGGATGAGTCGGCTTTTCAACTTTCACTCGTGGTTTCTCAATGCGGCAATCTGCTTGTTAACGTTTTACTTGAAGGTAAGGTGTGCCTCGTCGCTGAAGATGAGTTTCCTTATGAGCCACCATTCACTACTGTCTGTTCAACTAACCATTTGGCCTATGGACGACACTCGGAATGATCAGTAGGCTTCAGCTTTTGAGTCAATTGAACCCTGTAAGCGTGTAAGTTCAAATTTTGATTCAAAATTCGCATCAGTAATGTTCGTTGGATGTTCAGTTTTTGAGCACGATGACGAGTTGAGGTTGACGGCTCTTCTGGCACACTATCGCGAATTACAGCAATGTTCTTCACAGAACGAACTGGGCTAGTATGGTCAGGTGTTTCCACATATCCTACAGACCCGGTTTATTGAAAGTTGCGCACACTTCTCCCGATTGTTGAAACATATTTGGTCGATTATGCGATCAAAAAACCATGAAGTGCATTTTGATTTGAACGCCCATTTACGTAAAAGTATTCAACAATCTTAACGGGCTGCTTAATTGTGTACCTCTCCGTGGTTGAATTTGTCAAACACTGAAGCAAAGAGATGTCAAATTAAGTTGGGCAAAAAAATTGCCGTTAAGGTGGGATTTACAATTAATTTCGCACATTATGGTTGGATCACACTTTATTACTACTACATTTAAAACTGCTACTACTGATACTACTCGTATTGGTATCAATACGACTACAAATACTTTTGCTACTACAATTACTACTACTGCTACTGATACCACTACCTATACTACTACTATTACCACTACTATTATGTCTAATATTACTGCCAATATTACTACTAATATTAATACTGCTATTACTACTAATATTAATATTGCTATTACTACTAATATTAATACTGCTACTACTACTACTGATACTACTAGTATTGGTTTCACTATTACTACTACAATAATTTCTTTTATTATTATTACTACGTCTACTACTGATACCAATACCTATATTACTAATTCTATTACCACTACTATTGCTACTACTCCTGATATCACTTATGATACTGCTATTACTACTTCTATTACATCTACTATTGCTACTACTACTGATATCACTTATGATACTGCTATTACTACTTCTATTACATCTACTATTACTACTACTACTGATATCACTTATGATACTGCTATTACTACTTCTATTACATTTACTATTACTACTACTACTAATATCACTTATGATACTGCTATTACTACTTCTATTACTACTACTATTGCTACTACTACTGATATCACTTATGATACTGCTATTACTACTTCTATTACATCTACTATTGCTACTACTACTGATATCACTTATGATACTGCTATTACTACTACTACTACTACTACTACTACTACTACTACTACTGATGCTGCTTTTATTACTAATACTACTTCTGCTCTGCTACTGCTGCTGCTCTTACTACTTTTACTACTACTACTACTACTACTACTACTACTACTACTACTACTACTACTACTACTACTACTACTACTACTACTACTACTACTACTAATACTAATACTACTACTACTACTACTACTACTACTAATACTACTACTACTACTACTACTACTACTACTACTACTACCACTACTACTACTAACACTACTACTACTACTACTACTACTAATACTAATACTACTACTACTACCACTACTGCTACTACTACTACTATTACTAATACTAATACTACTACTACTACTACTACTACTACTACTACTACTACTACTACTACTACTACTACTACTACTACTACTACTACTAGTACTACTACTACTACGAAAGCAAACAGCACAAGAGCCGAATCACTATTCGCATTACAAATGCACAATGGAAAACTGCATAGGTCAATAAGTAAGCCACACCCCGAAGTGCAACCATAGATGCTGCGCTATCTTCGCATTTATAATAAAAACCATTACTGTTGCTTCTTTTAACACAGCTACTGTTAGTGTTACTACTACTAATACTACTAGCATTACTTTTAATTATCTTATTACTTCGACTTCTACTACTAGTATAACTACTTCAGCTACTCTTATAATGCCACCACTGCTACCACTATTGTTACTGCTATTACTTTTACGTTTATAAATACTGCTACTACTATTACTACTAATATTCTACAACTACTATTGGTACTACTACTAATTTTATTGACACAAATATTACTAATAATACTGCCCACATTATTACTACTGCTATTACTACGACTACGAGGGGTACTATTTATATTTTGGGAATAGCAAATAATAACAACAGATACATATTTTTAAATGAAAATGGCTTTAGTGTTTTTCAAAATATTTCACTTGATGATCAATACCATTTCGTATTCGTTTAAAACATTTATCAAAGCAGTTTTTCTATTCCTCTTGAGACACCTTCAAAACATTGTTTTTGAACGCTTCAGCTGCTACTTCGGCGCTTGTAAGTCGTTGACCAATCAACTTACCTTTGATTTTCGGGAACAAGAAGAAGTAATTGTAGCCAAATAAGGACTGTATTGAAAATGAAACATCAATGCGATGTTTTGACTGCTCAAAAACTCACTAGTTTGGTGAGATGTATGAGAGCTCGCATTGTCACGATTGAAAATGGGTTGTCTTACAAAACTGTTTTATCTTAAGCTTTTTCATCATTGCAATATATTACTTAACCACATAAAATGACCCATATGTCTGTATATTTCTGGCTCTGTGTGTAGAAGTATTATAATCGAAATAAATTTCAATTATTTCATACTTTCGCTATTTCGTGTATTGTATGGACATTTAACGTTAAGTATGTGTAAGAATATTTATGTAATTGTATGCGATATCATTTTAATTGTTAGTATTGTTATTCTTAGTGTTGTTGCTGTTACTGTAACAATAAATATTTTTCACCGGATGCTCGTTCATTTGTTATACAAACAACAAAAGGTAATAAAGAAAAAGGAAAGAAACACTGTCGTGGAACGAAGGAAAACTTGAAGTTAATCAACGTGTCACGAAACACTTAAAACGTCAGCCAAATGCAGGGATAAATATACGCTGTATATGGTACACTAGGGTGGTCTTTAGATGTATGGAAGAAATTTTTATCCAGTTAGAGACCGTAACTTCCCCCCAAAATGTAAAGTTTTGTAGTTTTGTGTAAAAATACGTTTTACCAAAAATTAGGGGCGTCGTATCATAGCATCTAGAACAGGATGCTAGAATGGAATCTAATTGAAAAAGGAAAAGCTTAAGTTAGAAACTGACTTCAAGGTGCTTGCGCTCTTTTAGAGAAAGCGATCGGAAAGAGCCTTTCATATTTACCATGAGGGCATCAGATCTATGAAACGATTTTATTATCAGGCCCTACTCTTCGATTATTCAGCAGATTTAGAGACGCTGGGAACAAAATTGATAAAAATTAACTTTATGACTGGAATTGAAGATTAGAAGGTAAACAATGCAATTCGTAGGGTTTCTGAAATTATTAAATTTCTCAAAGTCTTGAACTAAAAGAACCACGTGATGATTATAAAGAACTTCTTGAATTAAATACAGTTTGTCTTGGTGGTACAGTTTTGCTATTTACCTTCAAAAAATTCTGGAGCATTCCATCATGCCAGTTGGATGTCGAAAGAATTTCAAATTGCTGGTAGATTTGCATGATTACAAAAGTATTGATGGCAAGGTAAGTCATGCCTCACTAAGCAAATTAAGTAATCACATGTAGTATTTAACACCAGAAACAGCAGCATTGGCCTTCTTTGATCTAAAGGTATAATATGAAATGGGAAAGTTAATGGTACAAGCTTTGGCTAATCCTATTATATCTGAGTTAAAACATTTGTCAATAACTTAACAAGAATATCATATCATAAGTATTCTTATAACACAAAAATCACCTAATTTTTTTCAAAGGTTTGGTATTCCAACGGACTTTTTTACCTAAGATTTAAAAGTTAGGAGTCACGAACCGTTGACCTTAATATTGTTACGTTTAAAGCTTTTTAAAACGTTTGAGTTCATTTAAATTGTGTTAAAAGAAAAAAGTAACACCGCTTTATTTTGTTGTTTTAAAGTTTTTATTTATTCCACTATAACTTTTATACTGTTTGTCTTACTACAACACTTTTATTTCCACTTTAACACAAATTTGTTTGTTGACAGCCAAACGATAACTAACTAACTATGTAGGCAAAGAAGTCTTCTTATATACCTAATTACCAACAGTTTCGAAGGTTTCGAAACTATCGAACATCTTATATTTGCATATCCGTTAATTCAAATATAACGTAAAGATGGTCGATATGGCAGTGCTGCCAAATTGACAGTGTGACATCAAATATACCAAAATTCTACAATACAGTTTTGTATTACTGTTTTCGTAACAATAGGAACGTTGTAAATGATTCGACAGAACGAGCAGTTAGAAGATGGAAGATTTTAATTCAGTTTTTTCCGAAAATGAAGCAGAAAAGCAATTAGTAGTTCAAATTGTAGCGGATTATTGGAAACTCTTTTCTGATGTGAGCAAATTCCTCTTATGACATAATATAATATACAAACTAAAAAATAAGAATAAAATTAAATTCCTTTTTACATACAATAAATACAATAAATAAACATAATTTTAGTAAAAATCAAAATTTTATTTTTAAGGTTTTTAATCCAAGCTTCAAGAGTGATGCGCCACTTATTAACCTCGCCCAATCCTAATAATATTTTTTACACCATATTTTCAAACTGTAACGAACATTCTGAGGGGGAGTTACGCTCAAAATAACAAAGTTGATAAATCGGGACCACCCTAATGTTGCACATATACTCATATAATTCTTCGAAGTTTATAGACTCACCTAAATTCCTTTACAACAGTAGTATATTACTATTAATAAAATGACAACATAACGCGAAGGTAGTCCAGATAAGTTTACAGCAATATTATGATGATTTATGTTATAAAAAAAATATTTGTGGGAAAAAAATAATTTAATAATTCATTGCTTGAAGATTAATTAAATAAAAACAAGAACTTACTTTTGCCTTAGGGATTGTTTTCAATTGACTTTAAGCTTCTGCTACGCATGTGTCTCTTAATCTTCTATGGTGTCGTACGAGGGCGGATTGACATTGAAGCTACCTAGCGCTAGATGGCAGCACAAACACAAAAACTTTCTTTCTTAGAAATTACGATCTATCAAACGTCAGTGTTAAAATTTTAGCCAAATTCATCGATTAGTTTATTTGTTGTAGTCGTTTGAAGTAAGCAACTTTTGTGTTTCTTGGAAAATGGAAAAAAGTGAATTTCGTGTAGTGATTAAACACTATTATTTGAAAGGCAAAACGGCGAATGAGGCAAAAGAAAAGCTTGATAAACATTACCGCGAATCTGCTCCGTCAGATTGTATCGTAAAATATTGAATCGCTGAATTTAAACGTGGCCGAACAAGCACTGCAACAATACCATCAACAGGAAGGCCAAAAGAGGTGGTTACTGAAGAAAATATCAAGAAAAACCTCGATATCGTTCTGAATGATTGCCGGGTCAAAATACGTGATATTGCTGAAATGGTAAACATACCATATGAACGTGTGTTCAACATTTTGCATGAACATTTGCATATAAAAAAGCTATCGGCATGATGGGTGCCGCGTTTGCTCAGTGTAACGAGTTCGCCAGATCACTTCACAGTGGTGTTTGGACATGATAAAGCCTAATTCTGCTGATTTTTGGCGTAGATTAATAACTGTTGATAAAACGTGGGTCCACCACTACACACCTGAAACCAAAAATCAATCGAAGCAATGGGTGGAAGCTGGTGGAAGTGCTCCGAAGAAGGCGAAGACAGCGAAATCGTCTGGCAAGGTTATGGCCACTGTATTTTGGGCTGCACACGGATTATTGCTCATCGATTATCTTGAAAAGGGATTCCCAATCACAGGAGAGTATTATAGTGCATTATTGGATCAATTGGTTGATGCAATCAAGGAAAAACGAGCACATTTAAACAAGAAAAAAGTGCTCCTTCTTTAAGACACCCACCGGTTCACACAGCATTAGATACGATGCTATAACTACGAAAAATCCACTTCGAATTGGTTGATCATCCACCTTGTAGTCCAGATTTAGCCCCTAGTGACTTTTTCCTGTTTCCAAACTTGAAAAAATGACTCGCAGGAAAAGGGTTCATCTCAAACGAAGAAGTGATTACCGAAACTAATGCGTATTTTGAGGAGTTCCCAAAATCGTATTCTTCAGATGGTATAAAAAGGTTGGAAAATCGTCTTACTAAGTGTATTGAGCTAAAAGGAGACTATGTTGAGAAATGAATGGTTTTTGAAGAAAAAAATTTTATTTTCCTACTCAGGTAGCCCTCGTAAAACACAACAGCCTTCTTATTAGTAACACTGATAAAAGGACAACGAAACTACTTGTTTCAAAATAGAAAAGAACGCTTTTCAAGAGAACAATATCACTCTACAGTTCTAACATATACATACTGAACATACATAATCATCTAATTTAACAACAAAACACTACCAAACTATTCATAAAACTCGTCACTCAATCATTTATTTACAGGAAATAATATAGAAAAAAAATTAAACTTTTAAAGCCTCTAGTTAACTAAGTATATGTATAATTATAAATGAAAGGAAAAATGACAGCTAAAGTGTATGTAATTGTCCTACTGTCAGTCTATCATATTCCGTAATTTTTGAACATTTTTCCCGAGGTTATACAAAAATAAATACAAAAACAAACAAAAGAAAAGGGAAGGGAAGGGAAGAAAATAAATTGAATAAAATTTTCCAAAAGATAAAATTTGATTTGCCTGCCAGAGCTTAAAACAGATTTATGTGTCAATATGACAGACTGCCACAAACAATAAAACAAAACAGAAATATGCCCATATGAATGCCCATATTTTGGCGTTGCTATTCAAATGTGAATGTGACAATGTCATTAATTTGTCATATTTTTGTTTCATTTTGTTTTTCCTTTGAAGTATAGCTTCACTTCAATTTATTTCTTTCTTTTTTCCCTTCCCTCCTTTCCAAAAATGCCTTTTCATTTTGTCTTATTTCTGCCTCATCCATGAAATGATGTTGTAGGAATGGTCTTTATTAAGAAATACTGTATTAAAAGGCATCTTAAGTGTGGGTTGAAGAAGAAAATATACCTTAAGGGATCAATAGTAACATGTTTTTTAAGTAAAACTTACATTCGTTAATATTGAAAGAAAATGAATGGCAAAGGAAACATTTTATTATGTATTATGTGTTCCATTGAGGAATATTGCAACAACAATAATAACCTAAATAACAGAAAAATCATATTTTCAAATACAGGCAATATTCTCAACCAAATCGTATGAAGCTGAAGTTAGAAAAATTTACAGATTTATTTTATAATTAACTAAAACCCGTCGCGCTTCGGTAATGAATTATTTATTAAAAATAAATGCTATCTTAGTTAAGTTTTTCAAACCTTAGCTATAGTTCCTTCTGGAAAGATACTGTAGTTTCTGCTTTTTAGCTGTTTACAGCTTCAAACAAACACACATTCATTTTTGTATATCATATGTAAATACATAGATAGCTTTTAGCCAGTATGTTTACTGCAATTCTCATGCTGATGGATGAAAGCGTAAATAGTTGTCGCCCTCTACATATACAAAATTTGACACTTAATATAAATGGAAGATGCCACGCCCACTTATCGAATCACGCTCAGTTACTGACTGATTACGTGTATTGTTTATGACGTTTTTTGAACCTAATTAAGAAGCTTTTGCTTTAAACATTCGCAAGGTATGTAGAAATCAATATTTACTTTATATGGTATAAGCTGCTAGCCATTCAGATCAAATTCAGCGGCTTTTGCTTTAACCGTTCTCAACATAAAGTGAATCCAACATATAGTTTGTATGAGAGTACTACCACCACTTGTCCAATTCCGCCCACTTTTTGACGGATGGTATTTATTGACTATGAAGTCATTTAGACTAAATAACCGTTCTCAAGGTATACAGTAATCAATATTTAGTTTGTATGGGAGGTACCACGCCTAGACCAAATATAAAACTTTAACTTTGTCAGTTCTCAAGATATAAAGAAATCAATATTTAGTTTGTATGTGAGGTACCACGCCCACTACTTGACGGATGATTTTTATTGACTATGAAGTTATCTAGACCAAATATAAAACTTTAACTTTAACAGTTCTCAAGGTATAAAGAAATCAATATTTATTTTATATTGGAGGTACCACGCCCACTTGCTTAATGCCGCTCTCTTTTTTGATGATACTTATTGACTATGAAGTCGTCTAGACCAAATAATGAAACTTTAGCTTTTTTCATTCTCAAGATATACTGAAATCAATATTTAGGTTATATGGGAGGTACCACGCCCACTTTTTCACGGATGATTTTTATTGACTATGAAGTTATCTAGACCAAATATAAAACTTTAACTTTAACAGTTCTCAAGGTATAAAGAAATCAATATTCATTTTATATTGGAGGTACCACGCCCACTTGCCTAATGCAGCTCACTTTTTTGACGATATTTATTGACTATGAAGACATTTAGACCAAATAATGAAACTTTAGCTTTAATCATTCTGAAGATATACTGAAATCAATATTTAGTTTGTATGGGAGGTACCACGCCCACTTTTTGACGGATGATTTTTATTGACTATGAAGTTATCTAGACCAAATATAAAACTTTAACTTTAACAGTTTTCAAGATATAAATAAATCAATATTTAGTTTGTATGGGAGGTACCACGCCCACTTGTTTAATGCCGCTCTCTTTTTTTGATTATATTTATTGACTATGATTTCATTTAGACCAAATAATGAAACTTTAGCTTTAATCGTTCTGAAGATATACAGAAATCAATATTTAGTTTGTATGGTATTAACCGCACACACTTGTCCAATTCCGCCCACCTTTTGACTGATGATTTTCATGTACGACACGGTGCGACAAAAAAAATACCTGGCAAGTGATAATATTTTTTCGATAGGCGCTGCCGAGCAGAATGAAGATCTGTTTTTGAAATTTTCGAAACACCTCCAAAATCTCGAGCTACTGGTAAAAAGTATTCCGGTTTTTCTGACCTCCATGCACTTATGGATTTATAACCTAGCTGAGTATTGCCCGATTTGAAGTTTCTTTTTGAATTTGGAAAGATGAGATACAGGCCTTTCAAATGATGTATACATGTTGTAAGTAGTCTTGAAGAATCTGGGTATATTTCTCAAGCAAATACATTTTTCATCCAATATTTCTCCATTTTTCAACACTAAATGCGTTTTTGCGCACTAATTTATATAGGAATCGTACCATTGATGAATTTATTAAAGAATTATATAAAGTTATGAATAAAATGAGGCCTACGGCTTAGAAATCTGTTGGTAATTGACGGAGTTATTAAGTTTCATGAAACTCTGCCAGAATCCCTTTCAAGTGATCTACAAGTCAGCCTTATACTTCTCTAAAACTCTAGCAATTTCCTAGCAATTTTTTGTATGTCCATTGAGGGTGGTTTTGAAAAGTTTTTACGTTTTTTTCTTACTTCCGATTCGCTTGCCATTTTTAATAGAACAAAGGCCCCTAGCGAAAAACTTTTAGTTGTAAAACTTTCTTACACTCCATTCCAAGTAAACATAAAAAATGTTTAAAGTTAAACGAATTTTTAAAAAATTTTTGCAACAAATGTGATGGACAATTTTTTCGAACGCAGTCCTGGGATCTATCTTTGGATCTATCGACAATCAAAATATTTTTTTATCATATTATTTTCAATCATTTGTAGTAAGTCACTAAGTTGATTGAATAAAATTACTTTTTCTGTTTTCATTAATCTGCTCTTTTTATGCCCTCTTCTGTAAGGAACTATTTCCATATATGATTGAAAGAGAATGAAACATAAAACTGCGTATGTTAGGTGCTCGAAGGCAAACTAAACGAACATTATCCATTTTCGGATTCATTAAATGACTCCAACAACAGCAATAAGAACAAACACTAATATAATCATCATATACAATTACAAATAATTCCTACACATACAAGTACATATAGAGAGTCAGTCAAACGCTCTTATACAATAAAAGCCTAAACAATTCAATTCGAATGCGTCTCAAACGAGTATGTGTTTATATGTTAGTTCATGTATATATGAGTGTGCGTGTGTATGTGCGGGCATGTTTATGAAAGTAAACAAGTCGTAGGATAAAACTCATTGAATATGATTTGTTACTGACAACATTTCTAAGCCAAAGTGTGATTTATTTCTCCACACAAAGACCACATCAAAAACCCATACAAAAGGATGGTCCCACCATAATGCATGATGTTAATTGTGAGTTACACCTTAACGTCAAGTTTTTTGACCAACTTAATTTGACATTTCGTTGTTTCAGTGTTTTGATAAATTCAACCATGGAGAGGTACACAATTGAGCAGAGCGTTAAGATTGTTGAAGACTTTTACGAAAACGGGCGTTCGAATCAAAATGTATTTCGTGCACTTCGTGATATTTTTGTTCAGCATAATCGATCAAATGTGTCCATAGTCGATATAATTGTAAGTTAAATTTCAGCAAACCGAGTCAGTAAGAAATGTGGAAATATTTGTGCGTGCTTGCTCAGTCCGTTCTGCGGGAAACAATGCTGTTGTTCGCGACAGCGTGGCAGAAGAGCCTTCAACCTCTACTCGTGCCCAACAACTGAACATCTCACCAACATGACTGATGCAAATTTTGAATACAGATTTTAATTAACTCGCTTACAAGCCTACTGACCATTTCAAACGTCGTCAATATGTTGAATGGTTAGTAGAACAGACAGTAGTGAATGGTGACTTTGCAATGAAAACCATCTTCAGCGACAAGGCTCACTTTCACTTCAGTGGATTCGTTAACAAGCAGAATTACCGCACTTGGAAAAATTTGTATTTACGAGTGGTTGTTGATAAGCCGATACATCGACAAAGCGTGACTGTCTGGTGCGGTTTATGGGCTGGCGGAGTCAGAGGGCTGTACTTGTCCAAAAATTGGGAATATGCACCTGCACGATATGGGTATGGTTTCCAACAAGATAATACCACTTGCCACACAGCCAACGAAACAATGGCTCTTTTGATAGTAGCCTAAGGGAATCACGACAGTCCTTAATCAGCCTAGAGCTTAAAGTCACACCCGAAAAAGATCTGATCGCAGCCAGGCTATCGGAAAAGATATACCAGCTTGATTGAAAAGATTTCGAAATATTCCCCGTATAGCGGTCTCATCGTTCCGATTTGAGTTTTTTTTTTTCTTTTTGTTAAGTGTGTACATCTGTTGTTGATATTCCCGCTAAGTCTTGGCGTCATATCTTGACGCTTGCAAAAGCTACGTAGCCTAGAGTACATCTATCTCTACGTGTGTTGGTGATTTTTTACAATTTTGACGTTTTGAGGTCGCAAGAGCATGATTTGCGAGGCTGAATCCGATCCTACATTCATCAAAACGTTCATTACTAAAAAAAAGATGTGCGTTTATGAGTACGACATGAAATTTGGACATCAGGCAAGTGAATGGCGTTCAGCAAATAAGCCGAGACCAAAAAAACCACATCGTTGCCAGGCTAAAAAGAAGACAATGCTCACGGTTTTCGTTGATTACAATGGAGTAGTGCATCATGAATTTTTGCCAGAAGGACAGACAATAAACGCATAGTATTATTTGGGCGTTATAAGACGTTGGCATGAAGCAATTCGCCGAAAGAGACCAGAATTGTAAGCAGAAAACTCGTGAATTTTGTATTATGGCAACGCACCATCGTACAGTGCCATCATTATTGGATATTAAATAAACGCCATCCAACAGCTACCGCATTCACCTGATTTGGCTCCCTGTGACTTCTTTCTCTTCAATCGCGTTAAAAAACCATTACTGGGAACGTGTTTCCGCAGCCGTTTCTAAAATTGTAAAAAATCGCCAACACACATAGAGATGGATGTACTCTTGGCTATGTAGCTTTTGCAACTGTCAAGTTATAATGCTAAGATTTAGCGAAAATATCAACAACACATATACCAACTTAACAAAAATAAAATTCAAATCGGAGCGATGGAACCGCCACACAGGGGTTATCCCAGAAACTTTTTGTTAAGGTAGTATGTTTATGTCGTTAGTAGGAGAGCCATTACACAAGATCAACTCCGCAGCATGAAAAATTTCCATAGATCCAGAGGTACATACTAGAAATCACAGCATGGAGTCCCTTATACAGGTCCAGGTAGGAATCAGGCATGTAATTAAGATCATTATGTTTTAAAAAACTTTGTATTATTTTTTCGATTTGTGACCTATTTATGCAGAAGTAAAAAGATTTCATTTTTTATATCTAGAAATGTTGGTATTGCAAGTTCAATTATCTTTCAAACGACACAATCGGGTTTGCATTCTTTGGCACGTGAATTATCCATAAAATATATTGTATAACGAAATTAAAAATATTTTTCTTTTTTTCTTGCTTTTTAATTTCCATTACAAAAGCATGTCTTTTTAATTGAATTTAACGATTTTTGCTTTAACGAGATTTACAAATTGATTTGCTGCTGTTATTTTGTTGTTTGCTATTATTGTTACAATATCGATAGACGGTTGTAATGGATGAGGGAAATAAAAAATAAAACAATTAAGAAATGATGGCTAAACATTGATTTAAATGCATCCACCGAATAATCTAATTTGATCATCTGGTGTTAGCTTGGCAATTAATTGCCTTTAACGCTACGCGTCAAACTATTCATTACAATTACAGCAACGATACACACCAGCCAAATATACCACCCATTTCCGTTTGACCATTAGAATTCGTTATTTTTTTTCCAGTTTTACATTCACTACAGTACACGTACTATTGTGGTGGCCACAGAAAACCTATAAAATATGCGCTCGTATCATTAAAATGTGGTTTTGAAATCTACATGAACCTTATTTTGCAGCTAAATTAAACTGAATACAACAGATATTGATAGGGTTCTCTCTCACATTCACTCACGCTCTCCCCTTATATTCTAAAATCTCTACTTAGTACTCTGTGAACAATAATTTATTCAAATAAAACTGACAACCGCATTTAGAGGCCTATAAACATTAATAAACACATACACACACACACAAACACATACATAGACACATACAAACATTTAATTTATTTCCTTAGAAACGAATGAATTGTGTCTGCACGTTATGCTCTCTATCATGTCCTGTAATAGGCCTTATGGCTGCTGTTGCTGTTTTATTTTTTCGTAACGCTTTTATTTAATTTGATTATTTTTTAATAAAAAGAATGGTTTTAATGGCCTGTAGAATATATGTATGTATGTATGTATGTATGTATGTATGTATATCTGTGTACCAGAGTATTGATATAATAATGGCTTAAAGTGCAACATTAATGTGAATAATTTAAATACATTTACTTGTGAATTATAGATATAAATAAATTAGATATGAAATAAATAAATAAATAACATATTTTTCTAGATTAAAAACACGCTTCACATGTTTCATTTAAGTATTCGCTACAACAGGTCTCAGGCTCTCATAAACATCCCAATAACTTTGCTTTGTTTCTCTTCTTAATCACCTTTCGTTTTCCTGCTACGATAATGGTGCTTCCTTCTTCCATTGTCTAGAAACAACGCACTTTGCGTACTTGGTGTAGTGATAACATGAGTATATATCATAAATTCTTATACTCATACTCATTCATACTCATTCATACTCATTCATACTCATTGCAATAGCTACTTATAGGCATTCATACTTTAAAGCTTGAAACACACATCATACTCATTCTTATCAACATTTATGACGCTATTGAATCATACTCATCTGCATTCATTGTATGTAGACGTACAAAATGAGTAACGAAATAAAACGATTTACGCTGGAGCAACGTTGGGTTTTATTAGAAATTTATTTCCCAAGCAAAGACAATTGGTTGGAAATTTCAAGAAAATATCATACAAAACTTCATCACGGAGAAGGACCAACAGTGCCCGGTTTACGCAAGTTTATTGCTAAAGTTCGTGAAACCGGTTTTACTGTTGATGCTCCAAGACGTCGGCGTGCTCGTACAGTGCATACATTCGAAAATATTGAAACTGTGGCTGAAAGTGTGTCTGAGAATCGATTTACGCTTGAGTAACGTTGGGTTGTATTGGAAATTTATTTCCCAAACAAAAACAATTGGTCGGAAAATGCTTGAAAATATTGTACAAAATTTCGCCGCGGAGAGGGAGCCACAGTGCCCGGTATACGCAAGTTTATTACTAAATTTCGTGAATCTGGAAAATATTGAAACTGTGGCTGCTGAAACTGTGCCAACTCCTCATTGTTTTCAAGATTTGAACATTTCACGCACTATTTTATGCCGCATTTTGCGAAAAGATCTCGGTATGATGCCTAACAAATTTCAATTGGTTTTATTTTCGCTTCGCTAGGTGGGCAACGAAAAACTGCACGATGTTGTCGATTTTGCCAAAAAATCATCTTTTTCAAAATTGCCTTATTTGGGAGTCAGAAAACCCAAATGTGGGCTCATAGAATCCAATGCACCTCTTTCAAGTGACTAGTTGGTACGGTTTATGGAGTGGAGGCATTATTGGTCCATATTTCTTTGAAAATTACGGTCAATGGAGACACTTATAGCACAATAATAACCGATTTTTGTGTGCCCTCTCTTTATGGTATTGATGTGTACGATGTTTGGTTTCAACAGCATGGTGCAACTTACCACACATCTCATGCCACAATCGATTTATTGCGTCAGACGTTTGATGGCCGTTTAATTAGTCAAAATGGTGATGTCAGTTGGCCGCCAAGAAGCTGCGATTTGACACCGTTGAACTATTTTCTGTGGGGCGTCGTTAAAGGCAAATATTATATCGATAAACCGGAGACAATAGAGCATTTGAAAGCCAACATTCGTGATGCCATTGCCGAGGTTCAACCTTCGATCGAATGGGGTACTGTGAGGTCGGCCACAGCAGCCGTATGAATAAAATGGTATTTCATTTCTAGCCGAAACGATTATACTTCGCAAAAACAAAATTTGATGGAATTTCAAACTGTTTTTTTTTTATTGAATTTTTAGATTTAAACTTTTAAATGGCCCGCCAGATATAAGGTTGTTTGTGTCTGTGAGTATTGGGAGTATTTTCTGAGAAATTATGAATGACATGTGTGTGAGTAGCTATGAGTATGAGTAAAAGGTTTTATTCATATTCATTGTTACTTATACTTTTGAATCCACGTTATTGTAAGTATGAGTGAAGATGAGTAGTTGAATTCGAATGATGTGTACTCACTTAAGTGACCTCTTCAGAGATTTTCTCCTGTTATAAAAAGCTTTTGAATTATTGTGCTTTTTGAAGACGACAATTTGACATTTTGCCACAAATTTATATGCCTCTTGGAAAAAATGACGCTGCTTATACATATTCCACATCATTGGCGTATTCAAAAATATCTTCTTCTCTAATGTTTGATGTATTTAAAGAGCTTTTGCTGTGGAACTCACTAGTTCAAGATACGATGAAAAACATACTAAGCTCCTTTTAAATTTAAGATATTGGGGTAGGGTATTAGCAAATCAATATCCATTATTTCTTTACTTTATGCTCTAATTTAAAAAATGAAATCTGTTACATTTTGTTTGAATTTAGCGTGTGATGGTTGCACACGCCATGTCAATAATTAAAAAAAATTCTCTATTTTTATGGAATAATTCATCTATAAATTGTAAATGATGCTGTGCTTTTATTTTATTCTTTTTTTATTTTTTGTTTGAATGCTACAGCATATGCTCATAATTTAGTGCAAGTAGGAGAAAAGCAAGGCCTTTATCTTTAAGGGCTTTAATCTGAAATTTTTTATCCTTTGTAACTATTTACTATACAGATCAGTCATAAGCTTTTCATAGAACAATTGTTCACGTTCAATTCACATGTATTCTTACGCTCTTGCTTTTAGTCGTCAATGAGACAGCGACGAATGCAAATGCGCATAGAATGTAAGCAAATTTTTTAGGTACAGAAAAATAATTTAAAAAGTTTCTTACGATCTTGCTTCTAGTTATCAATGAAACAGCGACGAATGCACATGTGTGGCGGATGCATGTTTATTTTTTTTTAAATTTTTTTTAAAATATCAACTTTACTCTCTCTGAGAGAGTAACTTCCATGTTCTCATTACGCAACTACATTTTTACTTCTGAACATCACTAGAGTAAATCATCATGTAAAATTTTGTTTAATGATAGACAAAGCTTTAATAGGAGAGCATTTTAGTCGAGTGCATGTTAAAAAACAGTTTCTTTGTGATACTTCTGCAATATCGGCAGCAACTAAAAATAAAGCAACAAATTTTATCCGCCACTCATTTTGAAAATGCAAATAGCATGGACTGTAAGAAACCTCTACCTTTAAAAGATGATTATTTATTATACACTGAAAACACTTTACCATCTTCTTCAATTTTATGCACATTAGCCATTGCCTTGTTTCAGTTTTATTAATCAAGTTGATTTTTAAGACAAGTATAATATTAATCTACTGTACCTCGCCTTCATGGATTATGTGGTGGTAAAGATCCATGCTAAGCGGTGGTAGCATTGCCATTTTTTTTTGCAGTAGGTAGCGTTTTATCTTCATCATTCGTCTGATGTTTGTTATAACCGCAAGAAAGAAGTTGGAATGGAGGGGAGCTAAAATACCCGGAACCGAAATTACATTTTTCCGTCTGCCGTAGATTCGAACCTGGTCCGTTTGCGTTGTATGCATGCTTCTTCTTCTCCGATATCCTGCACAGCAAGATATCGTACCAACAGCTTATATTTCTGATTGCAAAACAAAAAACGTTCTTAACATATTATTATGAAAATTAAAATGTATAAAAACAAAATACACCACTTCAGGAACTGTATGGTAAGATTTTAGCTATAAAATTTATTGGTTTATGTCAAGGCTCTTGTGTATCTGTCACTGCCATAATTGTCTGTACTACAAAAAGTGCTACTACATGTTTAACAGTGTTGCCAGTTCGATTCCTTTTTGTGTATTTTGTGTAAATAGATATTTGTAGTATATATAGTTATCGTTTTGCAATCATAAAATAAAGTCGTGCTTAGGCGTAAAAAAACGTTGTATAAACGAATATTAAGTGCAAGATAAAGAAGTTACTGTACTAAGATAAACTGTATAAAGATAAAGTGAGGAAATAAAAGCTGTAAAACAACAACAACGTGGTGTTTATTGTATTTTGACGCAATTAAAAAGAGCTCAAACTTTTAAAAAAGGTTAAAACGTAACAAGATGTTTCTTTTTCCACAAGGCCTGGAATTATAATCATTTTCGGATGACAAGAAATTGTTAGGCACCTTATCAAAATCGTTACAGAATTAGATGAATTCTTAGTCACATCAAGTTAAGCAGAGTAACAGTATCATACACTTTGCGGCTGTTTATAAGTATACCTGACTTTTTGAGTGTCAGACCACAACAATCGAAATGAAGATGTTATGCTAAGCATAGTAAAGGAAGAGTTAGTGATACTATGGTAGCCAGTATGGAAGGCAAGCCAGGTTAAGCATTTTGTGTGAAGCAGAGTCCGTTATCATTTTAGTAGGGTGGAATTTTAAGATAAAACAGATCGTCAATGTGGTGCGTCCCTTTAGACCAGCCCGTCTTTTATTTTTGAGTCTAGAAATTATATATCTTATTAACCTAAAAAGCTTAATTGATTACTTTAAATACCTCTCTATAGCTAATTACGGGTGTGACATTCATAATTTTAATTTTTTTTCTTTTAAGAGCGTAAAACTCTTAATGCAAAAACAGTCAGTCAATCAATCTGAACGTATTCATGCCATCCTGATTCTATGAGCTTTAGAGATGATTTCTGTGCAATGTTTCTGATGTAAATAATTAACAGGTTTTGATTTAATGGTGTCGCTAAATAGCAACAGAGTGTAGCCAATTTAGTTCTCATGACCTTAAGTGCCGGCTAGACAGAAAAAAGTGTATATTTCTGCACTTTTTTTCGGGAAAATATTTAAAAAGGCATTAAGACTGTGATCAAAATAAAAAAATGCTTCTATTCCTCTATTTTGGAAAAGAATATAAAATTTTATGTTCTTTTAACCTTTGCAGGCCTTAAAGAATAATCCAACTATTTTTTCGCTTCCTGCTTGTTCCCATTGGTTATAATTATAATGCATTGAGATTAAGTCAGTCATGTGTTCATCTATTTGTTTATCTATTTTATTTCAATAAACCATTTCAAACAGAATATTTACACGTTTGCATTACAGAACTAATAACAAAATAATATGTCGGGTTGAAGGATGAATTACATTCAAACGCATTAACTTGATCCATTTGAAATGCATACAATATTTTACATCCACGTCAAGAGATCAATTACGTAATTGAAATTACAAATTATAATTTAAGAAAAAAATTATTTATTAAAAACAAGCATGTTATGTATGAAAGTACACTGAAAAAAAATTCTACAGTAATTACAAAATTACAAATTCTTGAAGAAATAATTCAAAAACTAAGTTGGTGTTGAAATTTGGTCTCAGCATGCTTCTCCAAAATAATATTAATTTTCTCTTAAATTTGCTTAAGTTTTCCATACAATTTTTCTCAGTGTATTTATTTTCACTTATAATAGTTAACATATTTTTTTAAAATTATAATTGCAAATGAAGGACATTCAAATGAAAAACGCTCTGAATGATATGCAAAATATCGTAGCCAGCAACAAAATGCATGGAAAACTGCAACTCTGACATTTGAAAGGAAACTATTTTTCAATAATTCAATGATTGATTATCAGCTTTAATACACTGCCTCACTGACTGTATTGTAAGTGTAAGAAGAATAAAAATTTAATGAATTAAATAAAAAAAGTAAATAAGATTATTTCACGCAAAATAATTCAATACATTTATGGTTTAAAACCAAATTACCAGATAACTTTTAAATTTAAATTTGTAAAGAAAAAAATCAAGGTTGTTAAGAAATAAAAATATTGCGCTATTGGGGGACAAAACTCATATAAAGCGTTTTAACTGCGATGGGACTTAGAAAAAAAAAGAAATTTGGGTATTAAAAACCCAAAGGACTACTGTTCTCCTTTTTTTTTTTTTGAGTAAGAACAAGGCTTATTATAACAAATGTGCTTATATATAAGGGTGTCCTTGTAATTTTTATTCTAAATTTTTATTTTCAGACTCTGAATACATCCCGGTTAGTTAATATGGAACGCTACACGAGCGAACAGCCAGTTTTTATTATAAAAACATTTTTTGAAAATGACAAAAGTTTTCAAGATGTAATTAGGAAACTGGGGTGGTTTGCGGTCCGGAGGAATAATCGGACCATATTTTTTTGATAACGAAAAAGGAAATGCGATTACGGTCAATGGACGGAGCTGATCCGAAGTTTCTTGTGGCGGAAAATTGATGATTTAAACGCAGAGAATATGTGGTTTCAACAAAATGGTGTCAGTTGTCACACAGCAAGAGAGACAATAGACCTTTTGAAGCCTGATCTTTGGGAGCCTACATAGCCAATAAGGGGGGTCATTAAACTGACATAAGTTTTAATTTTTAACCGGCAAGAAACTCTTTTTTATTAAAATTAAATGAAACCTCAATTTTGGACACACTTTATATGGGTTATTTCATATGTTCATTGTTGTTTTCTTCTACTATTGCAGTTCTCAAGATATATAAAAACGAATATTTACTTTATATAGGAGGTACCACGCCTACATGTCGAATTCCGCCCACTTTTTGACTGACGATTTGCACTGACTGTGAAGTCATTCAAACCAAATACTGAAACTTTAGCTTTGACCGTTCTCAAGATATAATACATTTATTATTTAGCTTGTATTGGATGTACCACGCCCACTTATTGAATTCCGCCCACTTTTCGACTTATAATTTAGATTAACCATATGAAAGGTATTCTTTATTAGAAAAACTTAAAATAATGCATTAAAACTAATGATTTGTATTGACTATCAATTCATTTAGACTCAGTTCAGAATCTGCCCTTCTAACCGTTCTCTAGATATAAAAAAAATCAATATTTAAACTTTGTATGGGAGATGCCACTCCTACTTAACCAACTCCGTTCACTTTTCGGGTGATAATTTATATTGGACACAATGTTATTTGGACCAAATTTAAAAACTTTCACTAATTCTGTTTCCTAGATATACAAAAATCAGTATTTACTTCGTATGGAAGATGCCACACCAACTTATTCAATTTCGCCCATATTTCCACTGTGGACTCACTACGAAATTATTTAGACCAAATTCGGAACGTTTCACTATTACCATTTCAAAGATACACAAAAATTCATATTTACTTTGCTTGGGAGGTGCCACTCTCACTCATCCAATTCCGCCCACTCTTTGCCTGATGATTTGTATTAACCACAAAATTAGTTGAGCCAAATTCAGAAACTCTAACTATTACCGTTTTAAAGATATGGGCATATAAATAAAAATTTTATATGGTCGTGGCACAGAGGTTCACTCTAAAGTTATATTGCTCCTCTGTCTTTGATTCAGCTAGAGGATCTAGGAAAACTAGGCAGTTTTATGCAGGCTGATGCAATTGATATTGATGTTCTAAACCGGCAATTTACTTCTTCGCTAATTTACCTGTCTATCGGAATCAATCTGACTCTCTCGGATCAAATTCGTTTAATTTTGAATGTGTCAATAAACATGAAGGTTTTGTTAGTTGCTTGTCTATCAAATCTAATTCTACTGGCATCGACAAGATTCAGCCCCAATTGATAAGGACACTGTTACCTTTTAGGAAAATAGGTTATTGGAAGCACGACAGAGAGAGTAGTGTTTATGGACGTTAGATTTAAATTTACTCATGTCGTAAGTGGCAGGAAATACTTTCGCTGGAAGATTATTCTACAACCGAACAGTGCGGCCAAAGAACGAATTCTCCCTATAATGCGTCGTGTGATTTACTGGACAATCAACTACAAAGGGATGCGCTCTACGAGAAATACGAGTACTACGTAAAAGTATATGATTTTTAGTAATTATTTCCTTGATTTCGACAGAACACATTCCGTTAAAGTACCGATAGAACAGTGAAACACACATTGCCACAATGCGACGGTGCTCCCATGAATCAGTAGAGTTGGCTACCCTACAGTCATAAATGAACATCTTCTTCGCCATCTCCTGTAGGCGATCGAGAAGCTCCCAAAATAGACTTTGGAACACCGGCCCATATATGAGAGTTGTATTCCATTTTGCGTCGGAGGTAGGTCTCGTAAATATTAAGGAGATCAGATGGAGAGAAGTGTTTCTTGCACCGTCTAAAACAACCAAGGCACTTGAATGCTTCTTTCGAAACCTGAAATATGTGATCATTCCTACGAACGTCACAGTGAATTCTCACGCATCTGATTCTCCAAAAAAACACATTACCCATTGACACAGATGACAGCACACCACCACGTTTGTGTGTTAAAAAACAGCATTGGGTCTTGCGTGCTTTAAAATCGACCCTGTTCGCACGACCCCCCTCGGAGATTTTCACTTGTGAGTGTGTTGTTCATATTCATCCTTCTCGCTCCAATCTCCAAAAGGCTGGGTATACGATTAAAAGAATATGAGTGACAAATGTTGCTGTCATCCGCAAAAGAGTAGAAGTGAGCAGAAGGAAGTCGTTAAAAAATATTAGAAAAAGAGTAGAAGAAAGAACAAAGCCTTGCGGTACCCCAGAGTTTACCCTGAACTCGTCGGATGAGACCACATCTATAACCACACTTATAGTGCGATCTCTGAGGAAACTACCTATCAATACCAGAAGCATTAAGTTTCGAAATGAGAGCCTCATGCCAAGCTCTATCAAACGTTTTTGAGATATTCAGAGCCACAACCTTACTCTCGCCAAAACCATGAATGGACTTGTTCCACTTCTCCGAGAGCAACTTCAGCAGGTTCTTAATTTCTGAATTAAAAAAATAAATTAATTAATTTTCTATGGTATGCCATTCAGACTTAGAATTTTTCGAAGCTATAATTAAAACAACTTTTGTAAAAACTTTAATTTGCTCAAAAGTTAATAATTTGTAATTGGCCCTTTTACTACTAAGCCACAGATTGGTTGGGGTTATAAATTTGTTCATTTAAATTTCTATGCCAATGGATTTTAAATAATATTTTATTAATTTAATGTAATATTTGAAAAATTTTGAATTCAAGGGCATAATAGAAAAACCATTTTGGTATTATTTATGTAATCAATTATACCAATAAATAAATAAATAAATAAATAATTTAAAAACAAAAAAAAAACATTTTTTCAATAATTGGTTATTTTTACAAATGAACGAATGAATGAACGAGTTGTGGGTGGAAACATCTCGAACTAAAGCCAACTGCATTGAATCTGCAAACACCGTCAGTTATAATGAATGAAATTGAGATGATTTTTCGTTTTATTTTGTTGTAAAGTGTTTGCGGATATAAATTTTTTTATTTCATTTATTATTTACATTAAAGCTCGTGAGTTGATTATTTATAAGCAAACTACAGTGAAGAGAAATAAAGCAAAACCCATTTGATTTATAAAATGACAATCAGTTGTGCTGTTGCTCTAATTTTTTCTGACACTATACGCTTTATTTTTAATAAACAATTTTATAGAAAATTTGCTTGTTTTGCTGGTTTTTATATATTTTTGGCCTATTTTATGGTCAATTTAATATATTTTTTTTCTGTTAATTTTTTACTCTACTCAGCTTATTTGACAAAATCATTTTAATAATTCAAAATGCTCTTATTTAGTCGTATAAAGTTTGTTAGGTTTTTTTATAATAAATTTCTTTTATCAAAACTTAAGGTGAGTTAAAGTGATGACAGATCTTTCAAGTTTTGTTATATTTATTTCTTTAAAAAAATAAAAAATAAAAAATAAAAGATTTTTATTTACTGAGAAAGAAACACTTAAATAAATACATTTTTCGTATTGTGGTTTTTCTTATTTCTTTTATTTGGTTGGTCTTGTCTTGAATTACATGTCCCCTAAATCTAAAGACATTTAACTCCATAACACCCCCATGAAGATGATGATGATGATGATGATGATAATGATGATGTTTTCTGTTGTTGTTTCCGGTCTCTTTTAGTAATTGTTTGCTCCTGTCCTATTGTTCAGATTGATTAATGTTTTGCTATTACGAAATTATGTTAAAGCATCAAAACAACATCTATGGCTGAGTAATTGTTTACAATTGTTCAACAAAGATTCTGTAGACTTGTGTAATAGAAGAAAAGGAAAAATAAAAAAATTACAAAATTAGAGGAAAAGAAAAGAATGAATAAAAAGTGTTTCACCCCTACTATTTGATTAACTTTCAATGTAATTGGAAGAGCAAGAAAAAAAAAAATACATTCAATCCTAGATTCGTAAAGACTTACCTGTAAAAATGAGTTTTTTAAAAGCAAATTCTAAAGTCATTGCGCTATTACGTAAGTATTGTTGTTATTTCATAAAATATTAGCGATCTCTTAACAATTTCTAAACAATGAATGAATTATTTCAGCCATTATGTTATTAAATCACCGCCTTAAGGTTTTCATTTTAATTCTGAAATGGTTTTTGCAAAAAAAAAATATCAAAATTGTATGAAATATGAAAAAAAAACATTTATTCTTTACAAGAAACCTTAAAGTAAACCTTATAAGCATTTTTTACTTTTCTTAGCTGTCACTTCGCTGGCGAGCATATTGGCACTGCCACAAAACGTCCATTTCTTTTTGTCAGTTTCATTAATCAAGTTAATTTGTCAAGCTAAATAAGTAAAGGGTACGCCACCTAACGTTTTTATATTCAACTAGTGTTTATTTCGTGAATGGTAACACTTAGCTCATGTCTGATTTGACAGATAATTAGTTTTATCCTTCCACTGAACGTATATGGTTGTGTATACGCTTGAACAACGCTTCGCTAAGTGGGCCTGCGATCGATTTCGATCGACATCTTCTGCCGATTTTGCACAACAAAATCATCTTTTCAGATGAAGCTCATTTTGATCTTGACGGGTATGTAAACAAGCAAAATTGTCGCATTTGTGGCATAGAAAACCCGCTCGCATACAATGAAAAGCTGATACACCCAAGACCAGGCACTGTTTGGTGCGGATTTTGATCCAGAGGCATAATTGGGCCATTTTTCTTCGAAAATCAGCCAGGACTGATCGTTGCAGTCAATGGCGATCGTTATCGGGCCATGTTGAACGAATTTTGTTCACAAAAATTTAAGAGAAGGATATTAGCAACATTTGGTTTCAACAGCATGGCGCTACGTGCCACATAGCCAAAGCTACACTCGATGTTTTGCGCCCTGTTTTTGAAGATCGCATTATCAGCCGTAGAGCTGAAGTCGTTTGGCCACCTCGGAGCTGTGATTTGACACAGTTGGACAATTATTTGTGGGTGCCGTCAAAGATAAGTGTTACGCCAACAAGCCAGAGACAATTGACGCTTTAAAGAACAATATTCGTGAAGCCATTGGTGAAATACAGCTGCACACAATCGATAATGTGCTTAAAAATTGAACCGATCGTGTAGGCTACTGCATGGCCAGCCAAGGCAGCCATTTGAATGAAATTATTTTCCATTATTAACTGGAATGATTGCACTTTCAAAAAAAGAAGAAATTTGAGAAAATATTCAGCAGTTTTTATTATAGCTTTTAAAAAAAAAAAATATTTGGCGGACCCTATAGATGATTAATTCACTATATGTAGCTCTCCTCCATATGATGGCGTAGTGGTGAAGATCCTTGCTAAGTGTAGGTAATGATCTTTACTTAGCATTGTAATTTTAACCAAGTTGTTAGGCTGTTTTCCTTTTAGAAATGTTTATAAGTTTGTAGAATGCAGTTAAAATAACATAAATCTTGTATTTGGTTTTCATTTAATAATTTTATATTTAACAAAGTTTTGTGTTCCACTACTCGTAACCTTTGCACGAGTAATAACAGTTTCTATTCTTAATTACTTTTTCTTCTTTTACATAAAACCAGCACCAATAGGATGGTCTCTACTCATACAGGGTATTGCGCTGGTACTAGGAAAATAGTTTGTGAGAAGTAGGACGGAGGGAGCCTGATTTTTAGGAATTAATTCCTTAATTTCGACACAACACATCCCGTTATAATACTGATAGAACCGTGAAACACACGTCACATTGCGGCGGTTCACTAATGAATCGATGGAGTTTGCTACCCTACCGTCATAAATGAGCATCTTCTTCGCCTTCTCCTGTAGGCGGTCGAGAAGATTTGAAGCACCGGCCCATGCATGAGAGCTGTATTCCATTTTGGGTCGATCTTGTAAATATTAATGAGATCAGATGGACAGGTATTTCTTGCACCGTCTTAAAAAACTAAGGCACTTGAATTCTTCTTTCGGCTCTTGAAATATGTGATCATTCCTACGAACTCCACTGTAAATTCTTATGCCCAGAACATCAAGAGCATCTGATTCCCCAATAAAACACATTACCCATTGACGCAAATGACAACATACCACCCCGTCCGTGTGCTAAAAAACAGCATTGAGTCTTGCGTGCTTTAAAATCGATCCCATTCGCATGACTCTCCCTCGGATATTTTCACTTGTGAGTGTGTCCTTCATATTCATCCTTCTCGCCTCAATCTCCAAAAGGCTAGGTCTACGATCAAAAGGAATTTGAGTGACAAATGTTGCTGTCATTCGCAAAAGGGTAGATAGGATTCGAAATGTAAAGAAAGAAAGTCGTTAAGAAATATTAGAAAAAGAGTAGGAGAAAGAACAGGTACCCCTGAGCTTATTCTGAACTCATCGGGTGAGGCCCCCTCTGTAATCACTTTTATAAAGCGGTCTCTGAGAAAAGTGACTACCGACACCAAAAGCATTAAGTTTCGAAATGAGAGTCTCGGGCCAAACTCTATCAAACGCCTTTGATATTTCCAGAGCCACAATCTTACTCTCGCCAAAACCATTAACTTGTTCCACTTCCCCGAGAAAAACACCAGCTGTTCACCAGTAGAACGGCCCTTTCGCAAACCGTACTGACGATCGCTAAGCAAATCTTTGGACTTCAAATATCTCACATATATCTGGTGATTAATCATACTCTCCATAATCTTGGCGAGTTCTTAGGGTTATTAGTCTCGCCCCTTTTGTTGATCGGCGTTATATTAGTAACCTTCCAGCAAGATGGAAAAATACCGGCGCGATATGACGCACTAAAAAGGCGAGCCTATGGACGCGCAAGCGTCAAAGAGCACTGTCTCAGGACCAGTGCTGGTATGCCAATCGGCACAAAAGACTTGTTAACGCTGAGATTTGCAGGGACCCTTTTTACAGCATAGGCTCGAACAGTCTATGTTTCTGTTTACAATCAATGTAAACAAAAACAATTACTCGACAGATCTTTTTACCTAAAAGTCTTTCCACCTGATCGTTGTTACAGCTTGAGTTCAGTCACAACTTTTCACTTAACTTTCTTTTTTTTTTTGGTTCCAACTAAACTGGTTTTTGCTTCGCGACTGACTTCATTAGCTTACTTCCTATAAACAGCGTGTTCAAACCAATAAACTCTATTCACTGAGTTTACTTCACTTAAACTTGTCACACTAAGTTTACACCAATAAACTTTCTTTGCGCTGAGTTTACACATGAACTCTACTCGTTGAGTTTACAACACATTAACTGATTGCTGTCCGCATCGATGTGCCTTTTATATGGCTGGGTAGACAATACTTCGAAAGCTATCTAACTTCTCGATATTTCAGGTAGATTCCTTTTTCCTTTACTTTCTTCTTAGTTCTTATGAAGCCATACGAATGCAAACATCTACTTCTTTTAGTTTTTGTTGTCTGTTATTTAATTTCTTTTCTGACTGTTTTGTAGTTGCCGCTTAGTCTTATTTACTACATTTCTTCTTATGTTGTTCTTGCTGGATTGGTTATTTGTAAACAGAACATATAGTTGTTATTGCGGCTTTTGTTTTTTTTAGCAATATAATAAGCGACAGCGATACCCAAACTGATTTTCGTAACACCGCCAACCACTTAAGCCTGTTCGTCCCGAATAGGCTTCACATCTTTTGTCCTTTGGTCTGCCAAACGCTGTAGGTGCTTTGCCTCTCTGTATTTACTCTCTTCATAACTTTGTAGGAGATCCGCTTCGGCTGTGGGATATAATATGGAACCAATTGTACCTGTTGCACAAGGCCTATCGATATAATACTCAGCTTTTAACCTTCTACCAATAAACTCTATTCATATGCGCACCACTTTTTGTGGCTTATTTTGATCTTCCTGCCTCTCAACTTATTTGGCTTTTACTTCGGGAGCCTTGTCTTCATAACCTTCGCTAGTATTAATTCATAATAATCTATAAGCTTTTGCCGGATATCGATACAGAATTTTGTGCTTACGGCCCCATGCGGTTCGGATTCTGGTTTTTCACCTACATTATTCTATTCTTGGACTTCGTTGTCAAGTGCTTTAAACATAGCTTTACTGGGATCTATTTCCTCTGAAAATGAATCGTTGTTCTTACATTTATCTTCAGGCGGATCGGCTTTGAACTCTACTGCTACATAAAATTTTCCGCTGGTGCTTCTTCCACGTTTCTTTCAGTTAACTTGTCTTTTGCGGCTTCTTCCACATGTGACACTCCTCCCTCAACGCCATCAACTCCTGTCGTAACTTTCTTATGAAGTTCTTATGACTTTTTCTCAAAAATTCTTCCTCCACAGCTTCCCAGCATCTAGTAGTCTTGCCTCGACACCATCAACTCTTTTGCTGACAGTCTCATATAATTCTTGAGGATATCCGGTTGTTACACTAGACGCTTCTTGAAAATTCTTTTCCATTATTGCCAAAAAATTCAGAGTTTTAGCTCTAAAAGTTTCATATGCGTCAGCCAACACATATTGGTAAGAGTATCCTTTAAACTACCGGACCACTGTAATGTCCTACAGGCGGACTTCTCGGCAATAAAAATGGCAGCGGACTGGTTAATGTATTATAGGGTATTTGATGTTGACATCTGGTATCTGCTCGACAAAGTGACTGATATGTGAACGACAGGCATCTCTAAGCGAGATGGCGAGATATTCTTACCCAGAAATTATCTGGGTAAGGGGTCACTATGATACTCGAGGAAACTGGGTGTTAGACGAACTAGCGAGGACTTTCTCCTTGGCAGCGAGGAATTTGACCATCTAGTTGTGATGTCACTTTCCTTGTTCAGGCTTCTGGTTCTGAAATACGTATTGGGCTGGGCACAAATACGGCTTGAGAATGAACCCATGTGTTCTGTATCAAGACGAACCTGGCCACTATACAATCGGGCATGTTTGAAGTCTATGATAGGGATGCCGCGACATAGACTACGAATAGTGGTGGCCATCATTACTGGGCACTGTGTGACTGTTCCGTATGCTAGGAGACTAAGTCTACCGTTCACTGATTACTGTAGGGGTGGCCAGGATAAGGAATATCAGGAAACTGTTGAGCATTTATTGTGTCAAATCTTTCTTTTAATCCAAATCTTTTGGATATTACGACTGCTCTCTTTGACAGTCCGTTTCTGCATGCCATAACGCATCTAGCTGATGTGAGTATCAGCAAAATTTCTTTCTCTTTGCATGCGTCTTGTTGGTTTGGTTCGGACCGGCATGCGGACATGTAGGTCCGCTTAAACGCTACCTACTATGGGCACCACACTGGGATCAATATTGAACCCAAGTATTCTAACTAACTACACATCAAGCTTTCTAAGGTCTATACGATTTGACAGCCGTATATAAATTTACATTCGCTTCATGAAAGTGGTTCAGCGGTTTACCCGGACTTCTCGGTCTAAGAAATACACGTTGATACTTTCATTATAGCGCGCGTATAGCCCAGGACATCTAAGGGCATCACAGACCTGTTATTGCTCAATCTCATCATTGCTAGACGCAATTTGTCCATTTAAGAAGCTAGTGTCCTTATAATGGGACAAACCAACAGGTACGGCCCTTAATGCTGTAAGTTTTTCTCTTTATTCTGGGTAGTAGGCTAACAAGTAGTAGTTATTTACACTCTAGTTTAGTAATTTTATTTACTACAATACGTTTTTTTTATCTTTAAAAAAAAATTCAGATTTATTTACAAAATAATAAAATTTCCAAAAAGGAAAAACGGCGTTTATTTGGTTTTAAATTCGTACCTAAGCAAGTACTTTTTCAATTTTATAATAATTTTGAATAAAAAAATGTTTGTCTTTTTTTGTAATATTAATTCTCCATAAATCAATTTCATAGTTTTATTGTCAAAAATGTTGACAATAATAAATATATTTTCCCTGTTGTTTTATTTGTCTGTCTTTTGTTTGCATATCTTTGGCTAAAATGATTTGATTTGATTTGATTGGGTTCGAAGAGATAAACTTTTATTTTAAAATAAATTTATTTAATGCTGTTACTCTTGTTATTACTGTTGTTATCGTTTACATTTAAAACATATTTTTTTGTTTTTTCTTAACTTATGAACTGATTTTATTACGAGTACTGGTAATAGATTTTATTTATTATTCGTTTCTCTCTTATTTGCATACTTGTCTCTGTTGGTGTACATATTTATGTGTGTATGTATGTGTTTGTGTATGTTTGTTTTCTTATTGTATTATTCACTTTATGTCCTCTGTGTCACTCCAGTAGATTGTCATTTAGTCATTGATTTGTATTTTGATGTATGTGTGTTGCTTTTGTTGGTGTTATTGGTTATTTATACTCAAAAAAGCAGGAAACAATTTAATTTGTTGCTGTCAACTCGTACATTTGCATGTGTTGACATATAAAAAGCAATAAATTTTATTTGTTATTTACTTTACTTACGCTCTGTATCTCTCTCTTATATCTTTGACTCTATTTCTGTGCTAAGTTTTGCTTTCTTTACTAATACTCTTACAAAACATACACACTCTGCAATGTTGCTTCAAGTAAAGTCTTGGCACTCAAATTCAATTGAGTTTTATAATCATTTATTCACACTTTGAAGAGTATGGACAAGAAATAAACACAACAACAGCAACAACAACTACAGCAATACTAATGATAAAAGAAAACACATCTATACTCAGCAAAAACAAAAAAAAACGACATTTAAAACAAAAACAATCACATCTAATGGCAAGAAATCAATGAGTAAGTAAGCAAGGAAGAAGAGGATGAAGACAAAGCAAAAACAAATATTAAGAAATTTGTTTATATTGAGTACCATAGAGAGCAGAGAACAGAGTAGAATAGAGAGTAGCATAAGAGATCAATTGCAAATAAGTAAGTGAGTAAGTAGGTGTTATACGACTGGTCAAGTGTAATACTCTGTAAGTGTGTGTGTGTATGTATGTGTAAAAAAATAATGTTCACAGCATTGACAGTTTTTAAAGGGACATTTTAAACTTTAGTTACTGAGAGACATCTTAGACAAATACCATTTCCATATTTAATGGCTCCTATGCTGCTTATGCTATGCTTATCGTCTATGGGATTTTTTATCGTTTTTTTGTTGTTGTTTTTTTTGCATAAAACAAATTCAACTTCAATCTATTGGTGTAATAAATCAATAAAGAAAATCATTTTAAATAAATATTTGAAATTGGAAAAATCTTTCGTTTTATTTTTATTTTGAAAAGCAGAAACGAGAAAACAAAGACGATATAAAGCAATTTAAGGAAACAAGTTACATAGAAAAAAGGTTAAATAATTTAAAGAAATTTAAGTAAAGGAAGGAAAAAGTCAACATAAAAAAAATTAACAAACTGACAAGTGTTTGTCAGTTCTGTTAAAAGTAAATACAAAAAAGGCAGCAAATAGGATACGAGGGTTTAAAACGATAATGCTAATGATTGTTTTTCTAAAAAATCTTAAAAAGTATTGTTAATGACACCTAATTAGGGAGAAGAGATTTAAATATTTTGTTTTTGTTTTTAAATATTGATTTAAAAACGTTTAAAGAAACTTCTTCACACGAGTTTTCATTGTGTGAGGAGAACTTAGACTGTCAATAAGCCTACACAACTGCACTAAAAACTGAGTAAGGTACTCATTCCGTTCATATGTTAAACAGTCACAAAACTACGACAATACCTATGCACACTATTACATTATTTTGTAATTTTTACGGACGGTATTAGTATATAATGTTCTCGGTGTATATTGAGAATCAAGCAACCCGAAACCCTCACAGTAGACTGAGTTACGTTACGGTTTAATTATGTATCCAACTTATGTCTGCTGAATTTAAAAAAATTTTTTTTCAGACCTTTATTCTTATATACATACACCTAAATCATACGTCCTCACCTATGGCGCTCTTGTCTGGTGGCAGGCGATGGATATTGGGTCACAACTGGCCATTTTAAACAGACTGCAGAGGCTAGCCTGTCTTACATTCACAAGTGCCATAAGTTGCGCTCCTCACGTTAGTCTGGACACAATGCTGAACACACCACCCCTGGATATTATTGTCAAATGTATCTCTCCAAAGTCTATACTTAGACTCAGAAAGTCGGGTAGAGTGAGGCACGCTCACGTTGGACACGGTCCTATCCTACATAAGGTGAGCGGACCCGTATTTGCATGTCCGATCGATTGGGCTGTAACTACTTTCAACTTCAGTGGAGCTTAACGCAGCAGGATACCTTCTAGGCATGATCTGTCTGTTGAAGTGACACAGTCGCGGTCTTTACTGATGGCTCAAAGATGAAAATGGCTACAGGCTTGGGTTTCTACTCTAATGATCTGTACCTCAGTTTCTCTCTCAGACTACTGTCTTTCCGGCGAAGGCTTACGCTATAAATTGGGCTGCTAAGCGTACCCGGGAGCTAAATCCCGAGGCCTCAAGGCCTATTAAGATCTATGTAGATAGTTCCGCCGCAATTGGTGCTCTCAACGGCTGCGTTTTTAAATTGTAGCGGAATCATGTCGAACTAATATGTGTTTCAAGTCATGCGTGCATCCGAGGGAATCAAATTGCTGATGAATGCGCTACTAGGATATACTTTCTGTCTCTCGTGTAGGGGGGCGTGCATGCGTTGTGAAGTTTGATAGATAGATATGCACTGAGCAAGATGAAACACAAGTGGGCCAATATCAGCACTTGTTAAGTATACAAAATGATTCGGATTTCTCTTTCTATGAAAAGGACCATATCTCTTCTAAGGTTTGGAATGGGTTCACTCGGGCTTCTTTCGAGCGCCATTACTGGGCATTTTATAATAGGCAGCATGTCAAAGCGCATGGAATCGGTGCAACACCTTCCCTATGACTGTCCCACTCTATGAGAGCTTAGGCTAAAGCATTTGGATGCATGTCATTTCCATGGTCTGTACTTTCTTAGGGATGTGTCACTGTCGAAGTTGATTGAATTCGATAAGGTTGGCTCAATTGAGAGAATTGATTTTTGAGTTTTTAGGTTGGAACCTTTTTTGGGACTCTCCCATGTCCGACCTTTTGGCTTCTTCAATGGATCTATCCTGTAAAGGGTATCACAACGAGCCATAGTGCATCCGTGTGAAGTCGTAAATTACGATCGACCCGTGTAACCTGAACCAACCTAACCCAATCAAAACATGATGATCATAGTCTAAGCAACTGTGTTATTGGTGCTTAAGCGCTTTATATGAAAATTAGACCTGACGAATTTAATTTTTTAGTTATTTCATTTATATATTTAACAGCACACTAAAATAAATAGTTTAAGTCTGCAGTTTCTTCCAGAAAGCTTAGTTAGTTATTTACGATGGGCAGCCAGACACGTCCAGCCCACCTGGGTCCAATATTGATCCCACTGTGATACCCATCAGTAATTCAGAAAATGGACAACCCATATGTCCGCGTCTCGGTGCGATCCGAATCTACCAGATGCTTATACAAAAGAAGAGCTCCTGCCGATATTCACACCGGCCAGATCCGACAAGACATCCAGAAACGGACTACTAAGGAAAGCAGTCCTAATGTCTTACAATAGTCATTGAACGGCAGACCCAATCTACTAGCGTGCGCACCAGCCAGCCAGTGCCCAGTAATCACAGCCACAAGAGTTCGCAGCCTAAGTTGCGGCACCCCAGTAATAGACTCCGAGCCAGCCCGATCCTATAGGGGCCAGATTTGCCTCGATACAGAGCACGTGGGTTCATCATCCCACCGTAGCTGTGCCCTACCCAACATGTACCGCAAGAGGAGAGTGGCATCCCAACTGAGTGATCCTCATTTCTGAAAAAATTGTCCGTCCGCCACACAGTTCCCCCGGGTGTCCGAGTAACCCCTTACCCAGATAATCTCCAGGTCTGAATGTCTCGCCATCTCGTTGAGAGATGCCCGGCATTCACACACCAGTCGCGATGTCAAGTAGACACCGGAGAGTGCCCTGATCGTAGTCTGACTGTCCGTACAGATCCGGATATCACTGTCATATATCCCATAGTACATCAACCAGTCCGCTGCCCTCTTTATTGCCGAGGCCTCCACCTGTAAGACACTGCAGTTGTCCGGCAGTTTAAACGAATCCTTCACCCCGTATACTGAAATAAAGATGCCGCTCCCAACCCCGTTCTAAGGGTTTTGATCCATCCGTGTAAATTTCAACAGTACCGTGTCCAATTACCCGTTCTGTTGCGATGCGCACAGAGAACATTCTATCCAGGCTGTGCAGTAATCTATCACCTCAGAGATCTTATCTAAATACCTAAAGATGGCCGCATGCTCGTAGACCCTGTACGATCATACCCTGCCATTCTCAACCTTATCGCAGACATGCCCGCCAGCTGTCTAGCCATCAGGTTCGCTGGAAGCCAGTTCAGCAGTACAAAAAAGGCCTACGAGCGCACCTGTCATCAGTACTGCACTTCGCAGAACCCTATCAAAGATCCTTGCAGAAATCTTAAACTTTCAAAAAATTCTCTTGGCCATTGTAAAAAGGATATTCTTTTAAAGCTTAGGATTGAAGAACAGAAGTTTTAAAATAAATTTGTTGGAAAAAGTATCATAATTGATTTCATATGTTCTACCAATCGCAAGATATCTCACCTAATTAGCAGCATTCATATTGGCAATAGATTACACTGGAGGCTATAGGCTTCGTACATGGTTTTTACATTATATTACTAAATACTTTATACAAAAAATTATTGTAAGTCGTCATTTTCCTTAATAATTTAAAGTAAAGTTGAGTATAGTCATGTATTTAATTGAATTTTGTTTACTCATATTCTCCTACAATTCTTTCATCCATTGAATTTTTTTGTCTTACACAAACACTTGTAACATCACTTCCTTCCTCCTCCTCTTAGCTAAATATTTTCTTTATTTAGTCACTTTTGTCTTTATTACATTACAGATATGTCATGACAGACACTACAACATAGATTTCTTTAGCCATTCTTTAAGACCATTTTTAGCAACGTGACTATTATGACCATACTCGTATGTGCTCGTAAGCTCTTACCTTTCTCTCTTATTCAACTGGGTTTTTTGCCTTTAGACTTCATATTAAATAAATTAAATAAAAATAAACGTACAAATATTTGTTTAATACTTTATTGTTTGAAAATAATAAAAAAATAAATATAAGAGTCAGGCTATATGTCGCATGTATTTAATTTGTTCAATAATTATTGTAAATATATTTGTACTGGCATAACCGGACGTCTGATTAATATTTAATAATATAACAGCACTCATGCGACAAGGTGGTCATGTTTTTCTTTTGTTAAAAAAAGAGAAATGAATAGAAACAACAGTTAAGAAACAATACATGTTTAAGGATTTGGTAAAAAACTGTGAAAAAAAGTGAACACTGAAGGCAAAGAAGGCGTTGCAATAGTCTTTTATTATTCAATGTTATGATAAAAATACTCTTTAAGTGCAGTCTCTGAAAAAAACAATTGTGGAAAACCAAGTGTTTGTTTTCTTTTCTTTTTTTTTTGGTAGAAATAATAATTAACAACAGATACTGAAACAGTTTGAGGACTTCGTGAGTTTTTTATTTTCAGGACAATATCTTTCAATGTAATACTGTTTACGTTCATCCTCAGGTATTACTGGACTACTGTCTAGTTTTTAGCAGGTGGCGTCTATTAGTTTAATCTTGTTAGGCATTTATAGACTGTACATTCGCGATGAAGTTGTGTACCAGTGGCAGCAACCACTTGGAACGTATGATGCAGAATTCAACCGTCTGTGGGTTAAATTCAAAATCAGGACACATCTTTTGCATTTCGGGTTCCTGTATAGAAACCCAAACGCAGAAAGAGAGGTTTTCATATCTGACTTTGACTCTCTTTCCGATTCAATATCGAGTATCCTTGCGAATTACCCGAACAGTGAAATTGCTGTTGCTGGTGATTTCAATTATTGCACAATCAGTGAATCAACCTGCTCACATATGGTGTGTAGATGGGCACCAAAATAACACCCTCAAACTTTTCCTCACTACACACCCTGAAAAGTATGTAGCTGAGGTCCTTGCACCTCTCGGAAATTCGGATCACTGTACTATTTCTGCCTCTTTCCCGTTCTCCACGCAAGGCTTCAAATACAGTTACATGGCGCTTGGTTTTCAATTACGGGAAAGCTCGTTGGGCAGAGCTTAACGATTTCTATTGGAATTACAATTGGAAACTTTGTTTCCTTGATTCTAACGTGAATGCCCAGCTAGGGATGGATAGTTTCATCCCATCTAGAAAGCTTTGAAGGCCTTTAACCTCAATCCATACCATCACTTATATTTTGCGTGTCTCATTGAAATACGTTTTAAATAGAATTTTAGTATGTATTAGCATGGAAAATCCATTGAAATAGTCTTTAATTATTAATATTGAATATGAAATAACATATATTTAGTAAACCTACCATACGTACATACAGCTGCACCTACTCATACGTATGATTAATATTTAATTCAATACAAAAAAACACTCATACGACATCGATAACGACAATAAAGTCATCATACGTACACATATTGTAGAACAAAGGAGCTACAATTTGAAAAGAACAAAATCTACATGACACTTGAAACAATTCTAGTAATAGAGATTGATTAGCAGGTAAACACAGGTAGAAAAATTTTTATTTAATTCAAATATAAAGCAGAATAAAATATGTTGCATTTTTATCCAACAACCTATGATTTAAATTGGAAATTAAAAATCAAATTAAATTTTTTCAATTTCTTTTATTTTGTTTTTTTAATTTTTTTTTTAAGTTTTTTACGTTTTTTTAATTTAAACGCATATGTGCTATTTCGCACAGAATGAAATGAATTAGAAACAAAGTTTATATATTATTTCAATGTATTTTAATGAAATTAAATTTTACATGAATGTGTAATATTATCATATTGTATTGTATTGATTTCAACAAAATTATAAATTTTTTTTATTTGTTTTGTATAAATCTGAAACCAATGAACCAGAGGCAGAAGCCGAGACAAAACAATAACATAGAGACACAGAGGCGCATCACTAAAAAATTAAATCGAAAATACAAAAATTGTGTAATAAAGCAGAAATGTAAAATATTTTATGCAAATGTGTGTGTATGAGCGTTTTAGGTTTAATTTTTTAAATTTGAGTCACAAAATAATAGAAGTTTTTCAATGGTTCTTATAAATTAAAAAACTCAAGGTTGGTTGATTTTCATAAAATAAAAATTTTAGAAATATTAAGCAATTACATAAAAGATTATTAAAATTCTTGTAAATTAAAACCCTGAAAGTATGTATGTCTGAGTGATGACCAGGGAAACCAGAAATATGCAATTGCATGTCATTGCTCATGCAAGTTCATAAATTTTTATGTATTTTGGTAATGATTTGTTGGCGCATATTTTTGCATATTTTGTTTATAACGGCATTTTTTCGCATATTTCAAATTTAAGAGCATATTTCCAACATTCTTTCGTAGGTAAGGAACTATTTAAACCTTTTTATGCCCATATTTGGATTTTTTGTGCAGTAAAATATTTTTACAGCGAAAACAAAACTTTTGCTTATAATTATGTTCAAGTCATGGTATTGAAATCTGTCAATTGAATAATAATGCGCCATTTTATATCTCAAATAAGTTTATTTCTGTTCACAAAATAAATAAACCAAATAAGTTTATTACCGTTCAAAATATGTTTGTATCGCGTGGGCTAGCGGTTATTTCGAATCTGGCAATACTTATGTCAAATTATTCTATCACAAAATTCAGTATATTACCTTCACTGAACGAAATGAATCGATTTACGCAGGAGCAATGTTGGGAATTATTGGAAATTTATTTTCTAAACAAAGACAATTGGTTGGAAATTTCACGAAAATATCGTACAAAATTTGGTCGGAGAGAAGGAACAACAGTGTCCGGTATACGAAAGTTTATTGCTAAAGTTCGTGAAACTGGTTTCATTGTAGCTGCGCCAAGGCGTAAGCGTGCGTACACTAGAAAATACCGAAGCTGTGGCTGAGAGTTTGCGAAAGAATCTATCAGCATCAACTCGTCCCCGTTCTCAAATATTAAGCACTTCACGCACCAGTTTACGTTGCATTTTGCGAAAAAGATCTCAATTTTTTTATGAAGCCTTTTGTAAGGCTTCATACAAAGTTCAATTGGTTTAAGAGTTGAAGCCGCATCTATTTGTTTGTCATCATCGCCCGAGTTAAGCTATATGGCCAGAGGGGCTTCTGTAGATAGATTAGCCTGGAGGGAGGTTGAAGCCTCTTTATTAAACATTCGATGCAGCAATTATATAGGGTGAGCAATTTAAAAATTCAAATTTGAACCAGCGGTTATTTTGAATCTAGTATATTATATCCACTGAACGAAATGAATTGATTTAAGCTTAAGTTATCATGACGTTCACCATGATGGGTACGTTAGTAAGCAAAATTGCCATATTTGAGGCTCAGAAAACCCAAACTGGTCTTACAGAAGCGAATGCATCAGTTGACTGTTGTTGCGGCTTGCGAAGCGGAGGAACCATTGGCCCATATTTCTTTGAAAATCAGGACGGCGCAAACATTACGTCCAATGGAGACACCTATCGGACCATGATAACCGTTTTTTTTTTTCTGTTCTTCTTGGTATTGATGTGAAGAACGTTTGGTTTCAGAGGATAGTGCAACTTGCCACACATCTCATGCCACAATCGATTTATAGCGTCAAACGTTTAATTAGCCGAAATGATGATGTCAGTTAGCTGGCAAGTAGTTACGATTTAACACCGTCGGACTATTTTCTGTGGGACACTGTTAAAAACAAATGTTATTCCGACAAACCAGAGACAATGGAGCATTTAAAGGCCAACATTTGTGTTGCTATTGTCGCAATACCACTCGAAAAATTTCTCGAAATTTGGTCTGATATTGGCTGATATGAATAAGATAATATTCAATTTCTAACCGGAACAACTGTTCTTCACAACAACAAAATAAATTTGGCAAAACTTCAATCCGTTTTTGTTTTATTGCATTTTTAAATTTAAGCTTTTAAATGCCAAAAATATTTACCAAAAATGCTTAAATGACATATGCAAATGCTTAAAGACCAATCTTTATGGATTTGATATCGGACGTACATTAAAAAAAAAAAAAACAACTTCATTTTGCTATTTGTCGCTGAGCCGTATATGGTAAAAGCTGCTAAGGCCACAAAGATATTTCACCCTAAACTGACGCGTATTACATGCATTTCTCCTGGATTTTATCGCTAATGCGATCAATACGAAAATGTAAACAAAGTCAAAAAATTAATTATTTGGATTATCTTTGTAGGGTACTGCGAATCTACGACGAAGTAAATAGTTTAATGGCTTCAATTCAAGTACCAGTTGCTCTTTGTAAGAATCCTTTAAAATATCATAAAAACTGAATGCAGCATGCGCTTCAATAATTCCTGAGTAAGGTTTTCATGAAGCTTGTAAGAATACTTCATCAAAGATTCTAAATTTTGAAACAACTAGGAAGCTTAGGTTTATTGATTATGGACTAATCCACCGATTCCATCGAGAGATGGCAGCTTGCGAACTTTAGCCAAAGCCTTTATATCAATTTTTCTGAAAACAAGTAAATTAATTAAATCGTTTACCATTCGTAAAATCGTTGGAAGATGATATTTAAAATTTCTTAATACATGCAGGGTGTCTGCCGGGAAGGTATACTACTTTCGATGGATATAATTTTTGATTACGTATGGAATACAATATCAATTCGTATGGAATACAATATCAGATAAATACCTGAGGATAACCGACCTCACAAAAGCAAGCCCTTTTGAGCAAATTTTTCTTTACATTCTCACACATTTCACGTGGTATTTCATTAATTTCATTATGAATATTTCGTTTATGATTCCTCCTGACCAAATTGCACACCAGACTGTCACTTTTAATGGATGCAAAGGTGACAGACGAATAATTTGAGATTTTTCCATTGCCCAGAACCGACTATTCTGTTTATTCACATAATCATTCAAATGAAAATGTGCCTCGTCACTCATTATGATTTTTTCATGAAAATCGATGATTGATTTTGATAATATCTTTTAACGATTAAAACACGTGGGTTTACTGAATATTTTTCTATAATAAATTTGCCACGTCTCTACTTCATGACCACCAAATATGAACTGTTTACCAAAATGGCGGACACCCTGTATTTATTTTTAACATGTAGGCTTTCTAAACATTTCCTTAAATTCTAATACTTTAAAATCAGATTTTTGGTGTAGCGCAATCGATATTCAAGTTAACTTGTTTTTTTTTTCTATTATTATATACAAAAAAAAGTAAAGATTGTTTTCATTTGATCTTAAAAAAAGACTTTCTTAAATGCCAAGTATTGGAAGACAAAAATCTTAAAAAATATTTATGCAGTGTCTGCATAAATGAATTTGAAGAGCAAAAGAAATTTCTTAAAATATTAAATATTTTTATTATTTTTCTTTTTTCAAATGGTATTTTTGGCATCTTCAATATGTATGATAACTTATATTCTTATCATTCCTTTTTATTCTTCATATCTAGCCATTTTTGTTGTTGTTGTGAGCAAACAATAAAGCTCACGCTTTGGAGAATTTCACTTAATCTTTGTGAAAGTGCCAAAGGAGAATTTATTTAACACAAATATAAAGAGAAAAGAAAAGAATTTTTGTTAAAAGTAAGGCCAAAGCAAGTAGAAAACTATTCCGAACTTTTCTTCATTCTTGTTTTATATCAAAGTCAATAAAAAATTTCAGCTGCTCTTCCTGCATAAACATGAATCCATAGACAATTTTGTGAAGGGCAACAACGATGACAGACTTTACTTAACACCATTGCAAATGACAGACAATGAAAACGTACTTACCTTTAAGCCAAATAGTAGAAAAGGGAAAAAGTATTTCTGTAATAATATTTCATTTTACATTTTTATTATTATTTTTTTCATCCTTTTTTTTTTGTTATCTTAGTTGTTATGTCTTTTTTTATGAATTTAAATTAAAACTAAATTATTATTATTGTTTCTGTGTTTACTCATAATTTTTAATTTTCGTTTCTTTTGTTTTTTATTTGAATTTTAATCTCTAAAAAATAATTTTTTTTTATTATTAATTATTTTTACCTAAAAGACAAGTACAAAAATACTTAAATGCTAAAGACCCAAAAAAATACAACGAATTAATTACAAAAAATTATACGTTTTTTGTTTTTAATAAAGACATAAACTTAACAATGAAATTTTTATATCAAAAAATAGAAAAAATCAGCTTTTTAAACCATAATCAACTTAAATTAAAAACCTGATAAAGAGTTATTTACAATTAACACTCTAACTATTTACATTTACATTTTTGTTATTTTTTCATTTTATAATTAAATGTGTATTCATACACATCCATATGTATGTGTGTGTTTAATGACAATTTTATTTTAAGTATTTGCATGTGTGTGTACGTGTATAGGAGAATAAGTAAAACTACTTGTATAGGCTGTAGTTGTAACAACACAGTACAAAAATATGTAAACAGAGAGCGTAATAAAAACAACAATATATGTTTTTATTGTTGTGTTTGCCTACTGACTCTCATTCTCTCATTTATTTATTTATTTATTTTTTTTTTTTTCTGGTGGAACTCAACTCCAGTGTTTGCACTTAAAAGTCAACAAAGTTTTAATGAAATGCTTAAATGAATATAAACAAGCGCTTTTATTCCCTTCTTACTTAGCAGAGAAGGGACAGTATAACAGTTATTGTGGGTTGGATTACTACTTATTAAATAATTGAGTTTCTTGATGAATTTTTTTCTTTTTTTTTTTTTTTTGATTCGTTATTTTGATTTTAAGAGTACGAATTCGAATTACATTTTAGAGGCCATTTAGTCCTTTTTATAAAATATTTTATCCATACAAATGTATACAGTTGTGGGCAAAAAATTCAATAATTCAATAATTTTTAGGTTCATTTTAAAATTTTTTTAAAACATATTGTTATGTTATAACATTTGAAAAACGTTTGAGTTTTTTTAATCCTTTATTGCCCGGCGGTACAGGTACCATTTTTGAAAATGGTATAAAAAAAAAAACTACTGAATATTTTCTCAAATTTCTTTTTTTATTTGAAAGTACAATCCCTCCGCTTAATAATGGAAAATAATTTCATTCAAATGGCTGCCTCGGCTGGCCATGCAGTAGCCTACACGATTGGTCCAATTTTTAAGCACATTATCGATTGCCTGCAGCTGTATTTCACCAATGGCTTCACGAATATTGTCTTTTAAAGCGTCAGTTGTGTCTGGCTTGTTGGCGTAACACTTATCTTTGACGGCACCCCACAAATAATAGTCCAAAGATGTCAAATCTCAGCTCCAAGGTGACCAAACGACATCAGCTCTGCGGCTGATAATGCGATCTTCCAAAAAGGGCGCAAAACATCGAGTGTAGCTTCGGCAGTGTGGCACGTAGCGCCGTTCTATTGAAACCAAATGTTGCTAATATCCTCCTCTTCAATTTTTGTGAACAAAAACTCGTTCAACATGGCCCGAACGATCGCCATTGACTGTAACGGCCAGTTTCCAAGAAAAATGGCCCAATTATGCCTCTGGACCAAAATCCACTCCAAACAGTGACTCGTCTGAGGTGTATCGGCTTTTCAATGTATGCGTGCGGGTTTACTGTGCCTCAAGTGCGACAATTTTGCTTGTTTACATACTCGCCAAGATCAAAATGAGCTTCATCTGAACACATCACACGCATTCTGCAACATTACCATGATTTTCAAAGTAATGTCACAATATTTCCCAGCGTTGTTAAGCGTACACACAACCATATTCGTTCAGCGGAAGGATAAAACTAATTATCTGTCAAATCAGACATGAGCTAAGTGTTACCATTCACGAAATAAGCACTACTTGAAAAAAAACGTTAGATGGCGGACCCTTTATTTGTGCTTTATTTATTTTACAGGTATAATTTTGCGTGTATGGATCACCAGTTCTATAAAGTACTGTATTTTCTTCAAGTAACAAAAAAATTTAAGCTTTTTTACTTCTGTTGCTCATAAGATCAGTTATCCTTCAACGGTTCTACAAGTTCTTTTGGATTACAAGTTTTTGCTTATATTTCAATATTGTTTGACTTGTGTGGACTTTGATTTTTACTTTTATACATATGCAAATGCTACATATACAAACGGTAATAAAAATACGTTCTTTCTAAAAAAGTTAAATAAATTCAAGATCTGAGCTCTGGCCCTGGATAATTTTGAGTAACAGGACTATTTTATGTTCTTTCCGGCTTGCCAAAAATATGAAACTTTTTTTTGAGCTTAAATTATATCAAAAACAAAGATTCTATAAAAAAAAGTAATAGTTTTTCCAGTCCTTTTATTTCCACAACCTAACTCTATACACAATGCCCAACTTATATAGCTTCCACTTAATACCGCAATGTACTAAATGCTTTTACCAACGCCTTAGCACGACTTTAATCTATGACAGTTAAATTATGACTAATATGCCATATGAATAAGCAAAATGCGTCGCTTTTTATAGAAAATTAACATTAATTTAAGAATGTACCAAAATGAAATTGGTAACACTGTTAATAACACAATTAATTACGGCATTGACAAAGTGTTCGCAGTCTTGAAACAAACCAACAGAAGAATTTCATTAATACATTTTAAAGCTATAAATATAAAAATTTTGGCGTATATTTTTAGGCATATTAATTTTGGTAACAATATTTTCTTCATAGATAAAAAAACGCATAAAAAATTTATAACCAAGGCTAACAAACGTTATAATCTCAGTCTCGTAACTTAATAACGTCCCGTTATTAGTTTTAGGTACGAGGCCAGTTTAAAAATTTTGTAACATTTCAGATAAAAAGATTTTTATACAAAATTTTATTTCTTAACAAAGTCTCCTATAGATTGATTTCAGTGCAGCATATGGTCTCAACAAAGTTTCGTAATTTATATCGGTCGTTCGCTATATACTTTCATGAGTGTTTTGGTATACCTCGCGTTCTGGTGCCTTGTGGGCTACATTAGTGTTGTTGTCCGTCGATTTCACTTGATTGTTTCCGTAGAGTGTGTCCAATTCATTTTCTTTCCCCAAATGTATTGTGATTCGTTAACATTTCGCAGATCTTAAGGATTTTTCTCAGACTGTTAATGATAAATGTTTGTTTAAAAGTTTTGTCCTAAGCGCCTTCATCGTCAGCCAAGTCTCGCATCCGTACAGCGAAACTGATTCTATATTCAATATACATATATACCAGTTGTACCGGTATGAAGTGAGCGTCAAGATACAAATACCTCCATATGGAACATTTATTGTGAACGAGCTTAAATTTTGTTCTGTGTTGGCCATGACATCTGTCAAACATATTCAGTATACAGTATACAACAAATCAGTGAACAAGTGAACATCATATTGTTCATCGTGTAAAGATGGAGAATTTTGTACCAGAAAGTGCTGATTTGCGGAAAGCATTAATTTTTTGTTTCTATTTAAAGGAAAGTGCTGCAGAATCGCATCAATTGCTTGTCAAGGCATTATATTTAGAATCATAAATGGAAAAAATCATGGGTTAATCTGGAACCACCATCAACTACAGCTGCAAAACCAGATCGATTTGGCAGGAAGACAATGCTGTGTGTCTGGTGAGAGTAGAAAGGTATGGTGTACCACAAACTCCTGACACCTAGTAAAACCATGCATTGATCATAAAGCAACCAGAAGGGGCCACCAGACACGTTGAGGTAATTTGGCAACATGGCAATGCACCTACACTCAAAGCAAAACCGGTTCAGGATACAATAAAAGCAATAAGCTGGGATCTATTACCGCAACCGCCGCATTCACCCGACTTAGCTCCTTCCGCCTACTATTTGTTTTTATCAATGGTACACGCATTAGCTGAGCAGCACTTTGATTCCTATGACGAAATCGAAAATTTGGTGACTAATTGGTTTGCTTCAAAAGACGAACAGTTTTATTGGCATGAAATCCACAAATTGCCTGAAAGCTGGGATAAATGTGCCAGCAATGGCCAATATTTTTAATAAAATGTTTTTTACTTTTACACAAACAACGCTCATTTCATACCGATACAGGATGATTTCAAAATTCTCCAGAGCTATGAAAAGTCACTCTGTGTTTTAGAGTTTCTGCTTAGCATTTTGCTGGAAGCACCGCCTTCTATCGTCTATCAACTGTCGTCATCGACGGTAGATTTAAGCGAATTTATCCACAGACTATTCGTTCGCATGAAGTTGATCGTCAAGTCACTGCGATTCGGTAATGATGTCGCCGACTTCCACATACTGCAGTGTCCTGATGAATTTAAACATATTTCGGTGGTAATTTTGAGTCAACAACAATCACCATAATCGATTTCCCGTACTACTACATCATTAAACAATAAAGGCGACATAAGACAACCTTAACGCCTGCCAGGTATCGTGCCAAGCCTGCCTAATAGTAAGCCAAGTGTAATAGTATACCAAGTGCGTCTATTCAGGCCGCAGGAGAATGGAAAAACTCTTTTGTCTTTGCCCGATGAAATCACTTTTGCTTCAAATTAACAATAATATTCAAAGTCATAGAAGTAAATGACAAAGTGTGCTTCAAAAATTTAAGAATTATAGACTTAGCCAACAGACCTGTATAAGCCTTCTTAAGTGCAAGTTCCGTCTTAGACACACACTGATGTCTGGTGTATTTTTATAGTTCTTTGTCCCATATTCCATTACCAAAGCTACAAACATTGTTCGGATTGTGCCTGAGCATTGCCAAACCTCTTCGTATTCAAACGTCCTTGTCGAAGGTGATGTACGCGGCTGCGTTAAATGGCTACAGCTTCAACCACCTCACGCGATCTCTCTTTCTATTTTTCCAATAGTCCTTAAAATTACTTGTAAAGAGATTAACTGCTTTCAATGGACAATATAAACAACAGATTATCGAAGTAACAAAAAATGTTACAACTTGTAAATACAAGATGTCGCAGAATTATTAAACGGGCCTCGTATAATAAATATTTATTAATTTTCAACAATTCTCAGATTGTATAGGGTGGGCTATCTAACGGTTTAAATTTGAACCAGTGGTTATTTCGAATCTAGCAATACTTATATCATTCTATTCTGTCAGTTTATTATCTTCACTGAACGAAATGAATCGATTTACGCTTGAGCGTCATTAGGATTTATTGGAAATTTATTATCATTTGAAATCATCTTTTCTCGTGAAGCTCATTTTCATCTTGGTGGGTACGCTAATAAGCCATATTGCCATATTTTGGGCTCGAAAAACCCAAACGTGGTCCAATAGAAGCTAATGCACCTATTATGAGTGCTTGTTTGGTGCGACTTATGGAGCGGAGGCATCATGGGTGCATATTTCTTTGAAAACGAGGATGGCGCAACCATTAAGCATTAATCACATAATCGACAGCAAGCAGCAAGTTGTTGTTAAATATTTTAAAAGCAACAGCAGCAATAAAATTAAGTTTCATTGTCAACTGTTTTATTTGCCATAAAAAGAAATTTCTTTATGTTTAGCAGCAGCAACAAAGGTTGTTGTCTGGGCTTTTGCTGTGCTACCTTTAAAGTAATTATTTTCATATAAACGTATGTCTTCCTTTTTTTGATTTTTTGTTGTCTGCTGCTTGCTGTTCGTTATGTGTTTGCGGTCAATGGAGACATCTATCACACCATAATTAACGATTTTTTTTTTGGCCGCTCTTCATGGTAATGATGTGAACGATGTTTTATTTTAACATGATGGTGCAACTTGCAACATATCTCATGCCACAATCGCTTCATTACGTCAAACATATTATGGCCATTTGATTAGCCGAAATGCGGATGTCAGTTGGCCGCCAAGAAGCTGTGGCTTGACACCATTGGACTATTTTCTGTAGGGCGCCGTTAAAGACAAGTGCTATGCCGACACTCCAAAGACAATTGAGTATTTGAAGGCCATCATTCGTGATGCCACTCGAAAAAGTTGTCGAAAATTGTTCCGATCGAATTGGGTACTGTGAGAATAGCCGGGGCAGCCATATGAATGAAATAATATTTCATTTCCAACCAAAACAACTGTACTTCATAGCAAAAAAAAAAGTTTGGCAAAATTTCAAACCGCTTTTGTTTTATTGCATTTTTAAATTTAAACTTTTAAATGGCCTACACTTTATAGCCTTTTTTGTCCACAACTGTATGCTATGACATTGCATAGAAATATGTTGGCATTTCATTAAAAAGAATTTTTATCGATTTTTTTTTTCATATTTTGTTGACGAAATTTTCTGCATATTTACCTCTGAAATTTTTATCTTTAGAAATACATACACACACACACACACATACATACATACAATACTTGACTATACAAATCTTTAATATTAGAAAAAATTAAAGGATAAGAGAAAACAAGAGATAAACGATAAACACAACATGAATTTAAAAAAATGCTTGAGTTTTTGCGTTATTTTTCTTATGGTTTCTTCTTCTTCTTCTTTACAACAAAAAAAAAAAAAAAATATAAAAAACGTGAGCATTAAATTTCTTCTATAAAATACAGTTTTGTTAAGCATTTTCTCTTGTTTTAATTTTTTGTTTTTTGCTTTTTTATGATTCCTTATGATGCCTTCAACAGTAGCAGCAGTAGAGACAGCAACAGTATTAGTAGCTGCAACAGCAAATATGAACCGAAAACAATACTTTACTTTAAGTATAGACAACACAGAGGAAAAGACAGACAAGACTGTTGTTGACAGTTCGTGTTATTAAAACTCAGAAAAAAAAGGTTGTAAAAGTAAGGTGTTGTTGTTGCAATACTTTTAAGGATCCTTTAATACGAAATTGTTTCTTTTACGAGCATTTTTACTGTGTCTTAAGTTAATAAAATTCCAATAATTACACCGAACTTAATGAAGAAGACTCGTATTACCTTGACTGACTGACAAACTGTCTGTCTTTAAGACTATTTGTCTGTCTAACTTATCTATGTTGTCTGCTTATTGCTTACATGTTCTGTCTGTTTATCTCTCTGTATTCTTTTGATTATCGGTAGATGAAAAGGTGTATGTGGGTATATGTGTGCTTTAATGGGGATGTTACACAATGAGTTAAAAAGATAATAAAGGTGTTTACCGTATTTGCTGGTGTATATACATATATTAGGCAAGTTCATATGAAACATATACAGCTGGTGCTAGGCAATTAGTACCAAGGTATTAAGAAAATAATCTTCTGTAAAAAAAATAATTAAAAAAAAAGTTATTGCTTTTAAATTAAAAAAAATTAAAATTTAAATTAAAAAACTTAAATAAAAAAATTTACAATAATTTTAGAAATTAAACTTTTGGAATTACTTATTTACAATACAAATTAGTTGAAAATTAATAATAAAAAAAGAATTTTGGCTGTTATACTATGGCAACTTAATTTTAAAATCATAACTTTGGCTATTTTTTGCACCATTTATACTAATTAGCTAACATCTGCTGCACTATACTAACATACAATATGAAGAATATTGTCTTTATCGCTACGATTTTAGTTAAACTCGCATGAAGTAAAATTAAAAAATAATTGAGCTTAAGCTTGAAAGAAAATATAACAAAATTGATGGGCGTGTGCCTGTACGTATGTTTGTGCGAGTATGAGTGTGTGTATAAGAGTTTCAAAGATTGCTCTTTAACTCATACTCATACGGTTTTTCTTTCCCATACACGTGTAGTCGTTTGGCTTCTTCTTATGGTTTTTTAATGATGGCAGCTGTAACAGGGAGTTCACAAATATTCAGGAAGTGTATATACAGGGTAGTTAAGCTACAAAGAGAATTAAAATAATACAATATAATTATTTTATATGATAATCTTAACGTTTGTATACGGTTGTATATGGAAACACAAGGGAATAAGGAAAATAGAAAAACTATTAACACACTTTAGTTAAAAAACTCAATAGGGGGCACAGTGGCATGAAGAAATTAAATTGTATAATAAAGAAACTGAAACTTTATTTCGTAATTGCAAAGATTAGCAAAAAAATGAGTAAAATATGGTTTAAGCAGACATAGTCCCGTACATTCTAATGCTCCAATTTCCTTACTTCAGTACTTCTGTGTTGTCAAAACTTTTAGGGTAGAAGCCAAAACAAAATCTGTAGTACGAAATGAACGTTTTTTTTTTTTGTGAAGATAAAACACTAACTTTTAGGGGCAAAGAAAAAAACATTATATTCAAAATATTGACCATTGCTGGCTACACATTTTTCCATCTTTCAGGCAATTTGTCGATTCCACGCCAGTAAAACTGTCACCCAATTTTCGACTTCCTCATAGGCATCGAAGTGCTATTCAGACAATGCGTGTCTAATCGGTGGTAACATATAGTAGTCGGAAGAAGCCAAATCTGGTGAATAGGGCGCATGTGGTAGCAACTCTCAGCCTAACGGCCCAACCATATTATACTGTTACGTTTTAAACTTTTTAAAACCTTTGAGTTCGTTTATATTGCGCCAAAATAAAATAAAACTCTACTTTGTTGCTGTTTATTAGTTCCACTCTAAATTTTTGTCTTAATACAGCAAATTCGCTTATACAACACTTTTTATTTACGCTAGAATATGACGTTACTTATTGACAGCCAAATGATCGCTAACTCACCAACCGCAATGCGCCATAGCATTTCACCATTACTTCCGAATGTTCTAGTACAGAGACGAATCTTCAATTTATCTACGTTAACTCAAATGGTTTTAAATAACAAATACGAAAAGTAATCGAACTGTTAACTCCATGATGATGGTAGCACTCTTAAATAGTACAGGTAATTCTAGCAGTTATTAAGCCTTGACACAAACCAATAAATTTTATAGCTAAAAGCTCATAATAAGTCCCTGATGTGGTGAGATTTTCAGTATGTTCATTTTCGTAACAATACCTTTGCTTACTTAAGCTACTGTCAAAAACTCAACGAAAACTCCATAAAATATTTAATCAACTTTTTGGTGACTATAATGTACTTTTTAGTAAGAGTTGTGTTAGTGAGAGCATGAAAAGTTCTATCTGAGAGTTGAGCTGAATGGGTAATTAGCATTATCTGGATAAATTTATTTCTTATCTAAAATATATAAATTTTAATATTTTGTGTAAAATATAAGTCTGTATTATAGGAAAGAAAAGACAGTTTTAAATAAAACTTGAAAAAAATCAGCATATACTAGGCACGCTTATTCAATCGTCGCTGTTTCAGTGACGACTAAAAGCAAGAGCACCCGCTGTATAACGTGTTCTTTCTTTTCTATCGTTTTGCATATAACACACAAATAGCCATGATTTTTTCCGTTTAGGATTTTAAAACTAATGCCTCGACAAGCATTCGATGGGACAAAAAGTTAATGGTTTGTTCACAGATTTGATGTATACGGAATATGTTGGACAGATGTCGTTGCAACAAGAAAAATTAAGGCTCGTTCACAACATATATTCTTTATGGAGATAATTGTATTTTAACGCTCACTTCATACCGGTACACCTGGTAAATAAGACTTCATATAGAGTTCTTAGCCAGAAATTGACTTGTGACAATCTTAACAGGCATTAGTTTATTTTTCCTATAGGTAAGCAAAATATATGGTTTAATCATCGTTGAACGACACAATCACACAACTTGAAAACACATTCTGACAACCAATCCGCATACACTGTAACATCTCAGTGTCTCGCGCTCAAACGCATAATTCCGGCAGAGCGACGGAATATGGGCCGTCTGCCCACACCTGCGTCACACATCCTTCTTGAAACAATACTCCCTGACTCGATGATCAAAGCCAAGATACCCTTAGCAACCAATGTCTGTGTCGTAGTCGCGCAAGCGAAAACTGAACCATTCAATGTGGCATTAACCCACAACATCCAATCGTTCAAATTCATCTGAAATAAATCCTCCATGAAATTCTCAACAATTATGCCCGGATGAAAAAAACACTCCGCACTATCACTCTAAAACACAATTTGTCGGGATGGGTCCAACCTCCTCCACCACCTTCTTAATCACCTCCTTCGAGGTCTTTTTGTCCTTGCTAGGGGAGCTAGCCCCATAGGCTTACTGATATACATATAGCGATGGCCCATCACCGGAACAGTAATAGGCGCAACCTCCTCCGCCGAAAGTATAACAGAAGGTCCATTTCCCCACAGATCAGACTCCTCTTAAACCTCCAACTAACCACGAATACGCGCATTCTTCTCCATCAATGACATAATCACCGCCTCAAAACAACCACTGACTTACTAGAAATAACTAAAGTGGGTGGCCAGTCACCAAAACAGTAACAGACTCAACCTGCTCCATTACCTTTTTAATCACCTTCTTCAAGGCCTTCTTGCCCCTGTTAGCTCCTCTAGCAACCACAACACACGTATCCATTGGCTTTATAGAAATCACTATAGCGGCGGGACAGTCACCAGAACAGTAACAGACGCAACCTGCTACTCCGAAAATATAACAGAAGGCCCATTTCTCAACAGACCAGACTCCATATAGACCTCCAACTTGTCCCGAATACACGAATTGTCCTCCATCAACGACATAATCACCGCCACAAAATGACTAGAGATCACTACAGTGGGGAGCCAGTCACCGGAACTGTAACAGACACAACCTGCTCCATTACCTATTTAATCACCTTCTTCAAAGTTTTCTTGCCCCTGTTAGCTCCTCTAGCAACCACAACACACGTATCCATTGGCTTAATAGAAATCAATATAGTGGCGGGCCAGTCACCAGAATAGTGACAGACGCAACCTGCTACTCCGAAAATATAACAGAAGGTCCATTTCTCAACAGACCAGACTCCATATAGACCTCCAACTTGCCCCGAATACACGAATTGTCCTCCACCAACGACACAAAAACCGCTTTAAAATGGACAGCATGCATAAGAATCCTTAGTGCCACCGACGGACCCAACTTTTCATCGAAAACTACACCTAACAAACTGTTTGTGATTTCCTTTACACTCCTCATACAATTCTCATTCCCAATCCTCATCTTACACTACTCCCTTTTCTGCTCAGCATCCACTCGCCCAGGCGAATGTAATGACAGACTCACCATGTCATCAGAGGTCCTTCCTGTGTCAGATACACTACCCTTCCTCCTAGCCGTCCAGCCCTTATCAGGTGGCAACATATTGTCACCAATAAATATAGCACCAACCAAGGCCAAAAATGCTCCAACCAGCACCAAAGTCAAGCCAAAATAACAGCAAATACCATCAGCAATTCGGCAACGGATGATGTCAAAATTAAATTTACATGAAACTACAAATCAAAAGGCATAAAACATAAAAACAATTCCAAGAATTCCTCTTTCTCTCTATAATTTTATATCCAGGAAAATCACGCGCGTATAACATACACATGAGCACTTAAGTAAAAGCCTCCAGCAGAAAAATCCACGTCAGTTCCACGAATAATCCAATTGGGAAAAAACCACGCAACGAATACGTCAATAGAAAACCAATTTCCAACAATTTCCCAATATTGACAAGTACTCAATAACATACACATGAGCACTTAAGTAAAAGCCTCCAGCAGAAAAATCCACGTCAGTTCCACGAATAATCCAATAGGGAAAAAACCACGCAACGCACATGTCAATAGAAGACCAATTTCCAACAATTTCCCAATATTGACAAATACTCAATAACATCAAAATATTCGCTTGGAACTAGACGTACAAACGACTATTCACCACGGCTGCTCAATACCGACTTATTCACGGAGAGTGTCAGCTTTCCATCATCCATTTTTATTGTCGACTTGCAAATTCCTCTAATACACGAAGCATTCCATTTATAGCGCCGATGAATGCATTCACAGCCGCTCATTTTTTCTCTGATTATAATAACTTTCACTACATAATCCCTTAAGTGAGTTTGGAATCTCTTTAGCTGTTTAGAAATTCCCGGAGAAGCAAATGTGACCCCTTTTGCAGTATCGTTTTGAATGAAATACTGAGCGTATCACGAGCTAGCCTTATATGGAGAATTGCAATATTTCAAACGCACTCTGAGTAAACCCGCCGAAAGTGAGCATTACGTCTTACCGAATCAAACTTTTACTTTAAGTTGACCTACCGAATCCAATTTTTATTCTCCACTAAATTTGGTATATACTGGCTATAATTGGTCTTTTAAATTTTTATCCAAAACCCGGTAAAAGACAATATACTCATCAAATACTTGGTTTTGTACCACTGTGACCCTTACAATATGGAGCAAAAAGCGTATCTAATAAATAAACTCAAGAACATGCAATTATTTTGTTGCCACTACAAATACTACACTTATGTTAAAGACTTATTGAATTATTTCCTTTTCTCTTTTTATTTAAATTCTTCAATTTAATTTTTTTATGGATTTATTCTTAAAGAAAAGAAAAAATTCTTTTATTTTCTGCATTAACTTACCTGACGAGCTGTGAACTGGAGCCTTTAAATTGGTTTAAAACACAATTTCTTAAGACTTTTAAGCTGCTGCTGTGTTATGCTATGGCTATGCTTTCAAATGCTTTAGACTTAACAAAGAATGAGTTTAAGTATATGTAAGTGTATGAGTGTATTTATACATATGAGTATAGAAACGTGAGAGTATGGATGTGTGTATGTTTCGGCTCCGTTTTTCACTTATAATCTTAACAATCGTTCACATTCCTATTTCTTTTCATTTATTAAATGGAATTTGTTGCACGTTTGTTGCGGCTTTTGTGTTTTTTTTTTTTTTGCTGCCGCTTTCTCTTTCTTTCTCTCTCTGCTACTACTGGCGGTGGTTAATGTAATTTATTATGTTTTTGTTTTTCTTTTATTTGTTTTTATTTTTATTTTTCCTAGAAAGAGTGTATTTGTTGTTTGTTGTTGATAAAGCAGACTATAGTTGTTCTTGGTTGGTTGTAGTTGCGGTAGTTTCATTTAATGACTCGTTCTAAAATCTAAATTAAAAACAACAACATAATACATAGAGGAAAATAATACAATTAGTAAATGAATTAAAAACCACTGGCAATATATTAAATCAGTTGTACATACACAAGTTAATGGCAAATTGGGTTAAACCGAAAAAGGCTTTAAGACAAAAACTATGGGGATATGGAACAAAGAAAAGTAGTCTGCTAATTTACGGCCAGTGGCTAAATAATAGCACAAATGGTACAAAATTAAAGAGAATCTCAAGAGAATGTTTACTTAGATAGCAATTAAAGTATTTAAGAAATAACATCTTAATTTTTAAACAGTTTTTAAAATACCCTGCAGCTTACTTTTTACTTTCAGTCAGTACTTGAGAGACGAACTCTACTTAGGCAGTGATCTATGCTAGTGCTAGGAAAACAGTTTAAGAAACAGGTAGAAAATGCGGGAGTAGTATGTAGAGATATTTCACAGAACGTATAGTGTCTTTTAATATTTTTTTCTCCCATTACTCCTCTTGGAAGCATATGGCTTCCACAAAGCATCTCCATCGAACACGGTTTACAGCTGTTGACTTTGCCTCTTCCAATGTTAGGTCGTTCTATCTCAGTTCTGGGATAATTGTGCGTCTCCAGGTGTTGTTTGATCCACCAAGATTGCTTGAGCCTTAAGGATTCCCCCCGAGTGACATTCTGATAGTAGTTTCTGGACTTTTTCGGATGGTATGACCGATCCATCCCCACTTTATTTTCCTTATCTGTTTCAGTATGGGTTCCTCATTAGTCATGCTCCACATTTCTGTGTTACTTATGGTGTTAGGCCAGAATATTCTGCATATGATTCTGAGGCACTTGTTAATGAATACCTGGACTTTCTGTCTTCTCTTCTTGAATAGCATGGCCATGTACCGTACTAATGCCGTACTCACGAGCCATTGCCTGATAGACTCGGTGTACCCTCGAATGATTTTTGCAGGAGCTGTATTTCTGCTCATGTGTCAGTTTACCGATCTTGCCATTAGACGACGGAGGTTTTTTGCCTCCTCTTTCTTCTCATCTTTGACTAAACTGACTTATGGTCATCGCAATTACGACGCAATTACGATTTGCGAATTAAAATGGTTTCTAATGGAGACTGTTTGATGCCAGGGTCAGCTTCTTTGCTTTTGGTATCACAGTGGGGCAAACCTCTAGTCTAAGTGGGGTTGCATTTAGGAGGGTCCGCCACTGGTCTAGCCTTAAAAGAGTGAATGGAACCTCAAAAAGTTCCTAGAATTTATTCAGAAAATTAAAAATACAAGTTTATTCGACTAAATCCATATTGTCCGCTTCAAAGTAAGCCCCATCGACTGTAACACACTTATGCCAGCGCTTCATCCAATCCTCGAAGCATTTTTTATATTCGATTTTCGGTATGTCCATCAGTGCGATTACAGCGATTTTCCCATTATTTTCCCTCGGCTACTGAAACGCGTTCCCCGTAATGGTTTTTAACTCGATTTAATAGAAAAAAGTCACAGGAAGCCAAATCAGGTGAATATGGTGGCTTTTGGATGATTTTTGTTGCATTTTTCGTCAAAACATTTCAAACAATGGCCGCACTGTGAGACGGTGCATTATCATGGCTCAAAATCCACTAGCTTTCTGCACACAATTCTGGTAACTTTCGGCGAAATGCTTCACGCAAACGTCTCATGACGCCCAAATAATACTCTTTGTTTACTGTCTGGCCTTCTGGCAAAAATTCATGGTGCACTGCACCGTCCTAATTCATGAAAACCATGAGCATTGCCTTCATTTTTGACTGAAAATGACGCCATTCGCTTGCATGTCGTACACATCTCGTCTCCAGTAATAATCTTTTTGATGAATGTGAGATCGGATTCAGCCTCGCAAATCACGTCTTTTGCGACCTCAACATGGTCAAAATTTTAAAAATCGCCAAAACACATAGAGATGGATGTACGTACGTACATGCAAATACGTAGCATGCAAATATCAAGCTATGATGCTAAGATTTAGTGAGAATATCAACAACATATGTACCAATCAAAAAAAATTCAAGTCGAAACGATGGGACCACCACACGAAGGTAATTCTGGGAACTTTTTGATCAAGGTGGTAAATCCAGTAATGTGATACCAGACACAAAAAAAAAGGGTTTTGACATGAGCCTGACATGCCACTGTGTTACATGATTTTCAAATATTTGGAGCCAAAATTTGAGCGTCATCTAACCGATCGATGGTATGAGCTCATGCTTCGGCCTGTAAGGTTAGCATTTTTTGGTTTATCTCAGTTAACAATCACTGATCTTACTCAGACTCGAAATATTACAGAAGATAATCATTCGTCAAAGCAGTTGAGAAGCTGGTTTACTAACCATCCCATACCACTTATTAATGTAAAAATTAACGATGTATGTATGAGTTTGAAAAAAAAAATTAATTAATTTTGTTTTTTTTGAAGAATTTAATTCACTGTCCTTTTCACTGTAAAACTGTCACAGACAGATTTTATTTCTTTTTTTCATTTACAACCAAATTTTTGTTTATTTTCATGCCTCCGTCACGTCTCCCATCCTCTTGTTAAAGCCATAGTTGGTGTTAAATTTCAGCCAATAAATGCCATTAAGTGTCAGTACTTCAACACTATGTCACCCACTCTTACTCTCCATTTAAACAGCATCGAAATCTTTTAATCTTTAGTTTCCACCATATCCTGTGTAATGCTCATACAATTTCAAGCTGTTTTCACGATTTTTTTTTCTTAATTCGTATGGAAAAATTGCCTTATCATGACATAAAATCATTATGTGACTTGACATTATTTTTCACTTTATGCTTCAATGACTCTTGAAAGTTTTAAAAAAGGGGAGGAAACAGCAAAAATGAAATGGAAAATACAAGAGGATTAAAGTGACCATCGCAGAAAATCACATTTTTTTTAATCAGAACTTTTATGTTTTTGTCCCCAAAAGTCTAAAACTAAATCTGGCTTGAAAATATTTTTAAATCGTAAGACTAAGCCAATGTTCGGTCTGATTACTTTTTACATAAACCCCTATGCTACGTTTGCCTTTAACTCTCTTAACAATTTTAATTAATTCTTGTTTTCTTTTTCTCATTTTTATGGAATACTTACATAGAAGAAGGTTAGTATCACTAAAAGGCTCCGTGGTATATGCAGTCGTGACGCTAACTCATGTTGCATGGCGGCATGTTTCTCACTGTTGATGATATGTACAAAAACACTGTCACTATCTGCAGAGATAGAGAGAGAAAAACAGACAACAACAACAACAACAATAACATGTTTTGCTTACAAACTCTATTAAAAACCCAAACCATCAAAACAAGAAGCATAAATAAACTCCAAAAATGTTATTTACGCAACATGCAGCTATACTTACTTGAATTGTCTGCCGCACAGGTATAATTCCCCGAATCAGTGTGTGTTACACGTGAAATGACTAAATTGCTGGTTTTCATTTGTTGCTCGGATACAACACGTATGCCGCCGCGTGTTGAGTCGTTGATTAGTTCACTATCCTTATACCAAAGCATATGGGTATAGGGACCAGGAGCCTGTGGTGCAATGCAGGTTAAATTAATGTCACTGCCACTTTGCACAAACAGTTCACGGTTGGCTAAGATTTGTGCTTTGGAAGCTGCAAAACAAAAGTGGAAAAAAAATAAAAACAAAAAAACAAAAATAATGAAACAAATTTAGCAAAAAAAAAAATGTAAAGTTATTAAGGATTTGTTTCTTTTATTTTTATTTTATTTATATATATACTTACTAACTACCATTAATTTATAGGCTTGACTAATTTTTGGTTCCACCGACACTTGACACTCATAGACGCCCGCATCACGCGGTTGCACTGACACTATTTTCAATACCCACTCATCGGAATTGTCTATGTGTCGTGCTAGAAACCTTTGATCATTCGTATAGGTCATTATACCTATGGTGAGTATGTGTAAGTCACGTTTACGTATCCACGAAACAGCACGATCTCCTAAATTTCTCACACGACAATGCAGTCGCGCTGTTGTGCCCACTGCTGCTATAACATCTCGCTCCGTTGAGTTATCAAATTCGGGATGTGTATTGTCGTAACTGTCTAAAATAATATTGTTGTGATGATTGAAATCATGTAAACTATCGTTTGTGGGCATTTTTAAGGCTGTAAGGAAACACAACATTTAGAAAAAAATATTTTAAAAAAATATTTATAAAAATTATTTTTTTGTATTCAAATTTTTTCTAAATTAAAGAAATTTTATACAAAATAATTCATTTAATGAATTGTCTTATTTTTTATTTTTTTTTTACTTTTCTCTTTATTTTTGTTGAAAATTTTCTTTTATTTTCGTTTCAAAAAATCGTTTAAAGTCAACTTGTTTGTAAAAATCTTTTATTAAAAGCTTTAGGAAAAATCATTTAATAAATATCATGTAAGTACGTATTCAATTTATTAAAAATTCAAGACCTTTAACCAGAAACTCATTTAATTTAGGCTAAAACAAGCCACAGTGGCGTACAAGCAATTTATTTTGTTTTCAAATTAAATATTAATCATACGTCGTGTTATACCCACCACAAATAAATATCATTCAATAAAGGCAATCATTAGAGATGACTAAGAGAGGGAGAGAGAGTGTGTATGTGTTTCAAATTAGTTGTTTATCTTCATTTTCGTTTTGTTAATGTTGTATGTGATTTATTTTGTGTCGTCTTCTTAAAACAAAAACAAAAAGAAAATGCAAACAAATAGAAATAAAAAAGTACGATGACGAGAAAGTAAAACATCGAAAACATTAAAGTTAAATGGAATACAAAAAACTGTTGCTCTCATGGGATTTTCTTACTCACTCTCTTATGCTTAACAAAAATTTCTGTTTTACTAAGGCTTTGCATTAAAACAAAATAACATTTTTATTCTCTTCAACATTGTAGGCAGTGGGAATCCGAATTTGTTCTTTGAAGCTATGAAAAATGTATTTTTAAAGCCAAAATTAAATAATTTTTTGTTTTTGCTATTTTCCTTTGCAAGCGTTTGATGAAATGATTTTCAGTAAAAACATAAGCTATGTATGCTTAGCCTACTACAGCTGGTGTAAAGGTTCGCTTGCATTCTTATTATCGAGACGATATGTACTACAACCTCATCGGCGATGGGGGTCATCTCGCATCTGCCTTCGCTGAGCCTGTATTGTAAAGGCTGACAAATTTGGTAATTTTGTTAAAGTTGACTATACAGTAGCACACGATGACTTCTGAGAGAATTTCCGGACTACGATTCCGGATAGGAGGGAAAGATTCTAAGCAGATCTTCACGGACGGCTCCAGTGTGGAGTTGTGGGTGGAGTTATATTTTCAGAGTTGACGAATATAGCTCACCGACCGGACCACCGCAACGTTTTTCAGGCGGATGTATCGGCCATACGAGCTGCTTTGACGATTATTGCAAAGCCCAAAGTCTCCCTGAGAAATATTAGCATACTTTTGGATAGACAAGCGGCAGTAAGGGCTCCGAGATTTCGCAAGTTGACCTCAAGAACAGTTATCGACTGCCGCAGAACGACATGGCTGAGCAGTATAATATTCATATATATTCTGAGGAACTGTAGGAATTATCCACTGCGCAGGCATGACACCACTCTCGAACTTACGAACGAATTTGCCACGTTGGAAATCCCATTGGGAACTTGTAAGCTTATGAGGTAATAGAGTCCGACAATGCCGTATGTGTTTCTTTGGAGACAAGCAAGATGGCGCAGCAAATCTAGTCAAAGCTGGATCTCAAGCAGGCAAAAGTTCTGTTTAATCTCCAAAGAAGCACACTCAGAGTCACTCATGGCTGGCGGCTTGGACTGGGTTACTTGGCCCATAATTTCTGTAGAAGCTGCTGCCTCACCTCCCGTGCACATGCCCGGCGTTATGTGGCAGAAAAAAGAGGCACTTGAGCATCTACCATGTGACTGGGTTTAGGGAGCTGTCGATTAGTGTCGATAGAGTTATTAGAGTTCCGGGTACTTCCTGGAATATTGCGATGACGATCCATTGTTGTATCTGTCGTCTAATGGCAAGGGCTGAACAGCAACACATGAAGTGTAATAAGGTCTCATTCGCCCATTTTGAACCTCAGTTCCTGCAAAAGACCATGCGAGAGAATGCTTTCCAGTGATGCAATAGCCCTTAAGAATCGCAATGGTGCTATGAATAGCCACACGATTTAAGCAGAGCTTGTCTTTTTCTTATTCAGGTCCAGCAATCCTAGCGATTCCTCATGTGTCCTTAAGCCATTAACGACATTGAGCATTTTTATACACTGATCAGAGAATGTTCGGCCTAATCACTCCATACTTGCACTAGCCAGTTCATCAGCAATGCAATTGCCGACGATATCATTGTGTCGCGGAACTCAAATAAGAGTTACTCCCAAATGATCTGAGATTTTCATGTGAAACATCCACAATTCATGGACATACGTCAAGATGGCGCTCGTAAAGGACTTGATTGCAGCCGATAAATCATTCCATTCAACAAATATGGTTGACTATGACCTCTAGCTGAACTTATAAGACAGTGTAATGTTAGAACATGTATATATGAAATACAGCACACCCTGCCCAGCATTATACAGCCGTCATTATATACCTCAAGGGCATTGCCAGAAGCCTCTGGTCTATTAGTATCTAGAAGGCAACTCTAAGTCAAACGCATTGGCGTGAAAATTATGGAGGACTATGTAGCCGATTGTGTCCATGGTCCCCATGTCCATGACTTACGCTAACACATACCGAGTGTCACCCTCATTCCGACAGTAGTACCGCAAAATATTTCTCTTCAGGAATGGAAGTAAGCCATTTAACCTTCTCAGCTGCCATTTAGCACCCAGGGAGTCTTTTAAACTCACGCTTTGCATGATTTTTCGCATGCGCCCAATTCAGTACCAAGTTTCCCAGAGTCCAGCTACACAGTGCTACCAATCTTGGAACTATTAAAATCTTATGGTCAATTTTTTTTCTACTACTTGTTCGATAGTAGTCAGCAATAAATAACAGTTAAAACAGGAAAACTGATGTCCTAAAAACACTATAAATTTTACTAGAACCACTTACAGAGGTACCTTTATATGTTCCTACTATTCAGTTGCCGTAGTGGTATTAGCTTTTAAGAGGTGGAGCAGTGAGTTTTACGTTTTGTTGTTGTAGTAATAGTAGAATCTACATTGAACTATATAATAGTTGCGAATAATGACGAATAAGGAATTTATGGTAGAAATAACTGAGTTTCCTGCAATACTTAGGATTTGGGAATAAATTAACAAATACATACACATACATAATTCTCGCGACATCAGCACTGGACCAAAGTGGATTTTCCTCAGTCAATGAACTGCAGTCGATTATATTTTCAGATTGATTGGAACAAATAGTAAATAGTAATTGCTACAGCTATTACTATCTAGAGAAGTAAATAGATATAATTGGGTGGTATATCCTTATACTAGCGTGAGAGTGTTTTGAGTAAAAACGCCTTCCATTTCGTTGGTCCCTATTGGGAAAGCGACAACACTTGCACTTTTTTAAATACAATATATTAAATTCATAAAATTTAAAATGAGTGTGAAATGATTTTCTTGTTATTTTTCATTTAATTTTCTATAAATATTTTTTATGAACTTAAACTTTTTTAAGTTAAAAAAAATAAACAAATAAATGTCATAACTATACATATTGAATTACAAAGCCACATGACGACATATTTGCTGGAAATGTGGCAAAATTAAAATACTCGAAAAACAAAAGTTAAAGAATGGGAATTAATTAAAATTGATATTGAATAACATTTGAAAGCTAATAAAAAATTTTAAGCAATTTTTTCTCAAATTCCATGTATTACTGAAGAAATACAAAAATAAGCCACAAAATTTTAATTAAATTTCCATGTATAGATTGCATAACATTTTTTTTTAATTAAATTAGAAAAACATCAATTAAAATTTAAAAAATATCTGTACATTTTATTTTAAAAAAATCGTTTAAATTTAACATGTAATATCCAAAAAAGATTTCAATTTTGCTTTTATAATACTAAAAAATAATGAAAAAAGCGCCTTTTTTAGTGACTAAATATGCATTTGTTGACATAAATCTATTGATAACACCCTGTTAGTATCAAACTCACTTTCCAACACGAATAAAAAACAACAATACAAAGTATGCCATTGCACACCACACATTGTAAAGAAATAACAAAAACAACAGCATACTCTGCAAACAAAGTCTTACTTCACCACCAAATGAGAAAAGAATCAATAATCAGAACATAAAAAATAATTTTTTTAATCTACCGAAATACAAGAAAACAATAACAGCAACATCACATGCTTACAATAATAATGGCTCCTCTATAGCTTTAGAAAAACAACAATAAAACTATACACACAAAAAGGTAAACAAACTTGTTCTCCTTTCAAAAAAAGAAAAAGAAAAAGAGATTATTAAGTCACTTTTAAATTACTAGTTTTGCCTCTCTCTCTCTCTCTCACACACACACTCTCTCTCTCTCTTCATTATTTACTAATTACAATTGTTATTTTTTTTATTCTTCTTGCTTTACTATTAAGTTACAAGTTATAATTATTGCCATAAAACCGGTGTTTGTGGTGAAATATTAAAACTTAATTAAGTTTCTAATAAAAGCTGTTATTAAATTAGAAAAAATAATTGTTCAATAATTTATAATAAAGCGTAATTAACTTAATAAAAAGTAAGAAAGAAAAGCCAGAATGCAAAGAATAGTATTATTTTATCACAAAAAAAGCCAAGAATTCCAAGAAAAATTCTATTAAAATTATGATTTATTTGTACGGTAGAAAAAGAATTTAGTACCGTTATTTATGCATAAGTGTTTTTTTATCTTTTATTTCTCACTGTTCTGAGAGAACAGAAGCAAAAACAGAGACTCGTTTTTTGTTGTTATTGTTATTTTTATAACAATTGCTAGCTGTTAAAAAAAGTGTTTTTCTTTTAATATGCGTTTAGTGCCGTGTATTGTGATTTATTGTTCAAGGAATATGGTGCCGTTTTTTTTTTTAATACGAAATAGATTTAAAACAATATATACTTATATTTTTAATATTTCAATTAAATTTAATTGTGTATATAAGTGTTTATTTTATTACAACCAATCTAAAAAAAAGGTTTTAAATAAATAAACAGTCGTAAATAGTGATATTAATTTACACAATAAGCCTGAAAACAAATAAAGCAAATGACAGTAAAATAAATAATAAAATAAATTCGTTAATGGTTCTACAAATAAATCATGAAATCTATGAAAAATAATAATAATAATACTGAAAAAAAAAACACAACGTTAAGTGGAGACATGTAGGGAAACGGAATTTTATTATTAATTCCCATAACATGCCATGAAGGAACATGGGGACTTCTCTCAGTCAATGAGCTGCACCCGATTCTATTTTAAACTCATTGAAAGGGACCTACAGTTTTACGCCGGCTACGAATGGCAAATGAATTTAGAGAAGTTTTCAATAGTATTTATACTCATAACCAGTTACTAGCTAATGTTATGAGATGTTACCGTCGCCGAAAAACATATTTTCTTTTTTTTTAAATGGTCTGGCCTGGTATTGAACCGACGACCTTCTGGTTGGTAGGCGGACACACAGAGAAACGGAAGCTTAAATATTTAATTTTCAAATAAATTACACTGCAAAACTGCTAATTTGTTGTCTTAGATCTGATACCTATTTTTTGACTAATTCTATATCTTGTAAATAAGAAAACAATATCAGCTTTTGACTACAACGCCTAGCTACAGTATAGCCTACCTTTGTCTCAAACGTCATACAAAATGCTCATGTAGAATTAGAAAAATGAAAAACTTACCATATATACAGTTTTATTCATGCAAAGGCTATAGATAGTTACTCTAAGTTAAATTGTGATCGGTAAACTTAATGTTAAGGTATAAATTTACACTTATAGATGTGTCTGACATATGCACATCTCAATTACCTTGATACTGTGCCTCCATCACCTCCAAAACTTGGTTAAATTGTTTATCCTGTTGAAAAACAGCTTGTATAACAAATGTACTGGTATTTGCACTTTGACTGGGAATAGTAAAACAGTCATCAGAATAGCGCCCCCCCCCCCCTTTTTTTCTGACAGTTAATGTTAAATATTATCTGTACCAACTGAAATATAGCCTTAAAATTTCCATGTAGTAAACTCCTATCAATTGCCTTTAAAATAAAACAAGAATGAATACAAGAATTTTTTTAGAAAAGTTATATTAAAATCGTATTGGAGAAATTTGTCACCAGGATAGCGCCATCAGCTATAATTTCAATTTAATTAGTATCTTAAGCAACTAGGGTCCGCCATCTAACGTTTTTTTTTTTTCAACTATTGCTTATTTCGTGAATGGTAATACTTAGCTCATATCTGATTTGACAGATAATTAGTTTTATCCTGCCGCTGAACGAATGTGGTTGTGTATACGCTTGAACAACGCTGGGAAATATTGCGACATTACTTTGATCGATCGACTTACAGAAGATGCCGATTTTGCCAAAAAAAATCATCTTTTCAGATGAAACTCATTTTGATCTTGGCGGGTATGTAAACAAGCAAAATAGTCGCATTTGGACACAGAAAACCCGCACGCGTACATTTGGTCCAGAGGCATGATTGGACCATTTTTCTTCAAAAATGAGCAAGAAGTGGTCGTTGAACGAATTTTTGTTCACAAAAATTGAAGAGGAGGATATTAGCAACATTTGGTTTCAACAGGACGGCGCTACGTACCACACAGCCGAAGCTAGGATGTTTTGCGCCCTGTTTTTGAAGATCGCAATATCAGCCGCAGAACTGATGTCGTTTGGCCACCTCGGAGCTGTGATTTGACACCGTTGAACTATTATTTGTGGGGTATCGTCAAAGATAAGTGTTACGCCAACAATCCAGAGATAATTGACGCTTTAAAGGACAATATTCGTGAAGCCATTGGTGAAATACAGCTGCTCACAATCGATAATGTGCTTAAAAATTAGACCAATCATGTAGGCTACAGCATGGCCAGCCGAGACAGCCATTTGAATAAAGTTATTTTCCATTATTAACCGGAAGGATTGTACTTTCAAATAAAAAAAGAAATTTGAGAAAATATTCAGTAGTTTTTTTTATAGCATTTTCAAAAAAAAAAAAAAAATATTATAGTATTCTAATTATTAAATACAATATTTTAAACAGTGTTAAGGATAATTAGCAATGCGTGGACCGCATTTGTTTAAAATATTCTCGAAAATTCGATTAGAAATTGAAGTTTAAAATTTTTCAATATAATTCAACGAAATGTTGGACCAAGTGCGTATGATTCCTTCCATTAATTTCATTTTTGTGTTGTATTGTCTTCCTCATACACTTTTCCAGCCATCCATCTCCATAAGTTTTTGATTATATTTAGGCCGGGCAAATAAGATGGCCATTCTAGGGCGTCAGGTTTTTGGGTCTGAATCCATGGTTTAACGGATTGAACTGTATGGATTTGAATTTTTTTTTTTTTTGATTTCCTAATATGTCTTGCAAGATACTTAAATAAGTAGAAAAGTGTTTTTCGAAACGCTATTGTAGTTCTCTGCATTCATACGCTATGTTAAAACCTGTAAATAGCAGGTGCCATAGTAGTATATTGCTTCCCACACTATCACAGCCCCCCAACTTCTATTCCTTTTCTATTTTCCTTTTTTCTTTCCTGTAGGAGAGATCACACACAATGATTCTCACACGAAATTATAATGCAATAGAGGATAGGGGAGCTGTGTATCTTCTCTTTAAGCATTTTTATTTTCGTAACAATATTAAAGTTTGAAAGTGAACGGATACGATTTTTATTTTATTCGTGTATTACTTTTAAGCCAATAATTAAGTTCGACATATTGCTTCCGATAATTTTGACTCTGAGCACTTCAAAACTGATCACATAAACTTGACTTGCATTGCTTGGCTAATCTCCTCATGCCACAATATCATAAATGAGGGCTATCTTCTAAGAGATAGTCTGTGTCATTAAGGAGACCTATACCTGGGTGTGTAACAAAACAAGCGGCCAAGGTTCGGGTCACAGCAGAGGATATGACGAAAAGATTTTATTGTGGTTTTAAGTGCTTAATAACTAGGCCTCAACTTTCCTCCAGACAACTCCATCTACAAAATAAAGAAGAAACTTCTCTGACCTTCCAGCTTAACTCTAGACAATGATGACAAATATCAGACGAATGCTCAGCATAAAACGGCACCTATTGGGTAAAAATAACAATATTATGTAAGGATCACAACTACACACAATCATATGGAGGCGAACTACAGTGGCTTAATCATCTACTGATCTTGAAAAATCAATTTGCTTAATGAAACTGGAAGAAAGCAATAGACATTCTGTGGAAAGTCTATATGCTCATTAGAGGAGCGAAGGAGAAAAAAAACACCCAGATACGTAAGGTTATAAACCACTACAAAAGTTAGAATATGAATAACCCTTATCTCTCGAAATAGGCCCTTGCAGTGCCCTGTTATTATACCTGTAAGAAGCATAAACAAATTTCTACAAAATTGAATCATTCACCAAAGTATCGTTAGAGTATTTTACACATTCTACTCCACCGTACTCATCCATCAAGACCGATATCGCCACCTGAGCAAGATTCACGTTCAATAACACCACTTTATCTACACATTTCACAGGAATCTCATCCTACCGGATGATCCTATACCTAGTGGTATTAGTTCGTCTTGGTGCTCCAAATTTTAGTCTGTGAATGAATAAAGTTTTGCAGCATTACTTGAGGCAATAGTCGAAGCTTTAAGATTTAATTCAAACGGTTTTAAAGACATCTGAGAGAGATTAATGAGTCGATTATGGAAAAATTGCATTACTTATCGCAACTGGCAACTGGCAACTAAAAATCTATTAATTCCTTTTGCTATTTAGGCAACTACAAGTTTCTAGCTGCTGTTCAGCAACGCAACTGAAGTTCTGTTGCCATCTATAATCGATCCATAAGAAGCCAAGGTCATCAGAGTAAAAACTCAACCTTATACCCGTATTTGTCTTTAAAACGCCAGCATAGATTAAGATCTCATTGTTCTACAAAAGAGAGTACGCGGCACAATCGTTTCTCATACATACTCTAATTCCAAAGATTCTGTTTAAGTTCGGTGCAGATATTGCATAAACATTTATGAATTATTCAGTGTTAAGAGAGTAGTGTGTAAAGTAATCGGTTTAGTACATAAAATATTCAATTTTTTTGTTTTTAATTATTATTTTTATTCTAATTTCATATACAAATACATGAATAAATTTAAAATTTAAAACGTAAAATCTATAATAAAGGGTCCGACAAATAAATTCTTTTTTTTTTTTGAAAATATAAAAAACTACTAAATATTTTTCAAATTTCTATTTTTATTTGAAAGTACAATCCTTCCGGTTAATAATGGAAAATAATATCATTCAAATGGCTGCCTCGGCTAGCCATGCAGTAGCCTACACGATCGGTCTGTTTGTCTGTTTGTTTTTATATTTCGGTTTTTTTCTCATGGGTACTTAAATTTTAAAAAGGACTGAACCAAATTGAATGTTTACTTTTGTGATTTTTTTCTCTTTCGTTTGTGGTATAGATGCTCTGGATAGTCTCAAACGATTTCAACAGCTCATAACACAAAACACCCTTCTGATCCCACCAGATATAGAGCATTACCTTAGCGTCATGGATATTCGGCTTCGTCGCTGATTTGGCTGGTTGGCCGGTACCATTGCATATGACTTATTGCGCTTGAGGTTATCGTAATGTGTTCATTTTTCATCACCATTAGCAATACAGTGCAAAAATGGCTACTATTTGTAGCGTTCAAGCATGATGCTTAAATTTTAAAAAGGACTGAAACAAATTGCATGCTTTTCACGCAAAGGTTTAGGAAAAAATAAAACCAGAAAAATTCTCAACAGGAGGTGCTGTAGACGGACAATAATTTATGTCCGTTTCCATTAAGTACATTCGAATAAAGTTTGGCACGCCGATTTTTAATTCTACAGCAAATATGAACGGGATTGCTCAACTGGCATGGTACATACACAGTAAATATTGATTTTGATATATCTTGAGAATGTTTAAAGTGGATGTTTCTGAATGTAAATCTAAATGGCTTCGAAGTTAATAAAAGTCATCAGTTAAATAAAGGGCGAAGTGATCACGATACCTCTTATACAAAGTAAATATAGGGTCCGCCAAATAATTTTTTTTTTAAATGCTATAAAAAATAACTACTGAATATTTTCTTAAATGTCTTTTTTTATTTGAAAGTACAATCCTTCCGGTTAATAATGGAAAATAATTTCATTCAAATGGCTGCCTCGGCTGGCCATGCAGTAGCCTAGACGATCGGTCCAATTTTTAAGTACATTATCGATTGTGTGCAGCTGTATTTCAACAATGGCTTCACGAATATTGTCCTTTAAAGCGTCAATTGTCTCCGGCTTGTTGGCGTAACACTTATCTTTGACGGCACCCCACAAATAATAGTCCAACGGTGTCAAATCGCAGCTCCGAAGTGGCCAAACGACATCAGCTCTGCGGCTGATAATGCGATCTTCAAAAACAGAGCGCAAAACATCGAGTGTAGCTTCGCCTGTGTGGCACGTAGCGCCGTCCTGTTGAAAACAAATGTTGCTTATATCCTCCTCTTCAGTTTTTGTGAACAAAAATTCGTTCAACATGGCCCGATAACGATCGGTATTGACTGTAACGGCCACTCCTTGCTCAATTTCGAAGAAAAATGGCCCACTTATGCCTCTGGACCAAAATCCGCACCAAACGGTGACTCGTTTTGGGTGTATTGGCTTTTCAATGTATGCGTGTGGGTTTTTGTGCCCCAAATGCAACAATTTTGCTTGTTTATATACCCGCCAAGATCAAAGTGAGCTTCATCTGCAACATTACCATGCTTTTCAAGTAATGTCGCAATATTTCCCAGCGTTGTTCAAGCGTATACACAACCATATTCGTTCAGCGGCAGGATAAAACTAATTATCTGTCAAATCAAGCATGAGCTAAGTGTTACCACTCACGAAATAAGCACTAGTTGAAAAAAAAAAAACGTTAGATGGCGGACCCTTTATTTTGTGTTACAATTAAATAAATATTCATAAGTAGAGTAATGAATGAATTACGTATAAATCACGGTTTTTTTTTTTGTTTATTTGAATTCTTAAAATTATATTGTTTAATGGTTATTTAATTTATTCAATTAAAAAATTCATAAACTATAATAATAAAAACAAACAACGTGAATAGACGCTCTCGAATTTTTTTATATGTGAATTAAGCTATTTTTCACACTAAAACGGCTTAAATGCAGCTTAAATTAGATTTTCATTTATAATGCCTTTAAAAGCCTTCATTTTACTCTCCTGCTGTTGGCAATCATATAACAGCGACAAACAAGTTTACACAAACACATTACTTGAAAACCAATTTTTTTGCTGATTTTTTTCTGCGTTGGTCCACTTAAAGGCTCTTGAAGTGAACTACAATAATAAAAAGCATAATATTAAAAGCCCTTGAAGAGTCTCCCACCCCCCACACTAGAAAAATAATCAAAAATTATGAAATTTGGCTTAAAAACACATTCGGTAGTATTTTAGTGCTGTTGAGGCAGAAAGGGAAGAACTTTCCACAGCGATTTGGCATTAACAAATATTTGTATTCTGGCTGCTGGTCAGGAGTTACTCAATGATTATGAAAATTAAAAGGTTTCAAGTGTTGCATAAATTTGAAAAGGGTTAACGTTTTTTTTTTTTTTTTTTTTTTTAATGCCAAAAGAAAATTGCAAAAAACCGCTTACAGAAGTGTAACAATTTACGTTGAAATTGTTATTTATTTGCGGTTTAATAAAAAGCCATTGAAAGCTACTTATTATGACATTCACTTCAGCTTTGGTTTTTTTTTTTTTTTTTTGTGGCATATTTTTGTGGCCAATTGATGATGGCCAACCCACGCAATTTTTCAATTTATTTTGTGGTTAAAGCCAAAAGAAGGAAAAAAAATTTCGATTTACATTGACCACTATTTGAAGGAAAAAAAGAATAAAAGAAAAAGGAAACAAAACAAGTACAAACAAATTCTGTTGAACTTTTAAAAAAACTTTTCAAGTAAGAGAGCAAAATGCAAAAAACATAAAAAGTTACAACAAAACGTGACCTTTTTTTGTGTGTAGCAAACCTAACTGTGTGGCCAGTTTAAAGGAAAAGTATAAATTGCAAATAAAAATATTTTTGTGGTGATTGGTTTGGTTTTGTGGGCGTAAAAAAAAGGAAATAAAATAATTCTTAACCAGCCAGCTCCTGCTTCAAAAGCGAACTTTTTATCTTAAACTATTTTTATAGATTTTTTAACAAAATTGATTGCCTTGCATTTACAAAAATAAAAACTAAACCGGCCAAAAGATATAGAAAATCATGATCATCATTAAAACACTGGCTCCTTTCCGCTTATTGATGCTGGTTTTGTTTGTTCTTGTTAAATCGATGGGCTACGTGTCATAAGGTCAAATTAAAAAACTTAAAAAAAAACTATTTTTTTATTGGCAATGATACCAAAATACCAGTGAAACATATTGGCAGCAACGGAATCAACAACACATTGCTATGAAAAAATAAAAGACAACAAAATATAAAATGAGAGGAAGTTTTTAAAACATGCTCTTCTTACATGTGTTCATTGTGTATCTTGTACAAGCACAGTGGCGTGAAAGTAGAAAAAAATTATTAAATATTCATATAACACGTGTACATTGTTACGAAATTCTGATGTGAGAACCGCCGTGGTTTATAACATCGCTAAAAAAGAACAAATAAACAAAGAGCACAAAAATAACTAAAAAGCTTGTTTACAAATAATAAAAGCTACAACAACAAAATAGGCAGTACAGAAACCAATAAGAAACAACAACAAAACAAGAATGTAAGCAAACATGTTGTTTATAAAGGTTCAATTAGACATAACTTAACATAACGTCATCAGCGTAACTATAATCGAGACAAACAAAATCAAATTAATCGGTTATTACAGCACTAAACGAACGCATGGTTGCATTGCAACTTTAAGTTAAGTCATGTCTAAAGGTTCTATTAGACGTTATGTTGAGTCACTTCTGATTGAACCAAAATGTAACCTTACGAACTAAAGGTTTATTTACTCAACCATATAAAAAGCAACCATCGCTGCGGTCAGCAGATAATTTATTTGGTATAAGCTCAGCTTAACGAGTTTAATGGGAATAAACTCGTTAACTCTTCAGTTCAAAGAGAATTTTGAAAATAAATTCTGGTTGTAGATGTCATGATAGAAACTAAGTTGTGTCTTTAGGTAGAAAAATCTGTCGAGTAATTGTTGTAAACAAAGAGTAATTACAGAGCTTAATCGTTATTGTTTGCAAACAAGTTTCAAGCAGTAAAACACTTAACTGTGTTTTGTTTTAACTGCGATCTACGAACTCATTAAATAAACGTTTTGTTTATTCAGAAAAATTCTAAAAAGCTTTAATGACAGCAACAAATCCTGGACCAAAAACATGAAATGAAGAGCAGAGTAGTAAAAACATATAATTGGAACTGCATAAATTATAGAATTATAGAAACATATAATCGTTGTTGTAGCCGACTTATAAGATACCACAGGTCTGCATACATTTTTTTTTTTTTAATAAATGAATTTCTTAAATATGTACACTTAACCACAAATTGATTCAAATTCGCTTTCAGTTTTTCTTCAAACACCATAAATTTATTCATACGAATAAATTAATCGGGTGAGCCATTTAAAAGTTTAAATTCAAAAATGCAATAAAACAACAGTGGTTTGAAATTTTGGCAAATTTATTTCTTTGCTGTCAAGCTCCTGTTGAAATGAAATATTATTTCATTCGTATGACTCACGTAGCTGGCCTTACAGCGATCATTCGATCTGACCAACTTTTAATATTTTTTTCGTGTTTAAGTGGTCTTATCTCGACAATAGCATCACGAATGTTGGCATTTAAATGCTCAATTGTATCTGATCTGACGGTAACCACTCTTAACTTAACGGCGCCCTACGGCGCAAATAGTCCATAGTGTGGCAAAGTTGCACCATCCTGTTGAAACCAAAAAAATCGGTTATCATGGTGCAATAGGTGTCACTCGTGTTGGGTGCATTGGCTTCTGTAAGACTACGTTTTCTGAGCTCCAAATACGGTAATTTTGTTACCAAGATAAAAATGAGCTTTCTTTTGTCTTTGTTTGGGAAATAAATTTCCAATAAATCCCAACTTAGCTTAAGCGGAAAACGACTGATTTCGTTCAGTGGAGATAACATACCGAATTTTGTGATAGAATAGAATGATTCGAAATAACCGCTGGTTCAAATGATCGATATTAGATAAAAAGTACTTTGTCGGTTAAAAAGCGTTTTATTTATCAATATAGTCTCCTTTAAGTACGATTCCTTTACATACATAAGTACATGATTCACGTAACATGCCAACTGGAAAAAGAGAGACTTCTTGCAATCAATGATCTGCACCCGTTTCTAATTTTGGACTCATTAAAAGGGACCTAAAGTATTATCATGCTTTAGCTAGAGAAGTTTTTTGAATAGCGTAATACATATAACCAGTCGCTTGCTAATGTTATAAAGTGAAGCAGCTGTTGAAAAATTTACAAACTGGACTGGGATTGACCCCAAGACATCCTGGTTGGTAGGCGAGTGTCTTACCTACTGCACCGCAGCGGCACATACCGTTCCTTTAGAGTAGCGGCTTTTTTGTCCTCTATGTAAACAAATTTCTCAAAACCCTCAAACCTAAATTAGACCCAAATTTCTTACCATCGAGACATTTTTTCAAAATTGAAATAGGAAATAATCTGAAAAGGCTGGAGACTATTCCAGATAAGATAGTATGGATTTTCGTCACAATGAACTACACATGCTTGCAACGATGTATTGTCCTAATGAAGTAACACTTTCTTGCCGTTTACTTCATATCAATATATAATCTATTCTGTTTGCATATAATTATTTTATGCTTTTTAAGATAATCAAACTAAATAACACGATATACGTTAAAAAATTTCTGTTCTGTAATCCACTCTCATCGGCTGACCCACAATATTATTCCAATAAACCAACTTTTCTGGTTTTTCTCTAATTGATCTCTGTAGTGTTATGATTGACACACGTTTTGTCCACACTTACGAAATGGCGCAGAAACTTGTTCAGTTTGGGTCTAAAAATCACCAATTATTCTTTTGAACAGTACAACTCATGCTTACGTGTAGAAAGTCGCGGTTCTCATCATGCGGATGCTCTTTCATACCCAAACGTTCATTCAAAATGTGAGGTACCCGCTCACGCATTCTCCATTCGCCCAATATAATTAGACGGCTTTTAACGACTGCATTTGACATGAAGACTAACGACTGCTTTTCGAGACTTGAACGTTTGGTGACATTTGGGCTGGTGCAACCACAACTGAGCTGAGTAAATTACATTTTAATTTTTGAAATTGTTGCAGTAGACTACAGTAGAGGTTTTCAACAAGAATTTTTTTTTTTTTTTGTATAACCAAATACTTACTCAAAAGTCGATAAGTGGTAGCTCACGGTTGCTTTATTATTGACACGTTATATGGCAAACCATTCGATTCAAATTTACCAATAAAATTCTTAATAGCGGTCTCAAAAGTACGATTATGTTGACCGAAAATATCGCAAATGTACTTTCTGTCAGTGTAAAAACTAATTTCTAGTGTTTAAATGCGAATTTCATGCAAATTTAAAATCTTTCTGAATAAGGTTAGTTTAGGTTCAATTTACAGTTGCTCTTGGCACGGTTTACTTAGGTTTAAGGTGGCCTTCCTAAGTTCTCATAGCTTATATACAACTTTCTTTAGCCGACCAGTCGCAGATTTTATGTAAATCGTCAGTAGCAAAGACATACTTATCGTAGAATCTTTCCCGACCACCCTCTGACAGCCTTAAGTTGGCAAAAGTCGGGAAATGGTAAAAAAGAAAAACTTCCATAGACTCCTTCTCCTTTTCGTCATTGCGGCTTCTGCAGAAATCATTATATGAAATACCCAGCCTTTGTGCATGTCCACCAAGATCTCTATGGCTAATTATAGCTCTTCTAAGTTTCTCATACGAATCAATATATGCGTATAAATAGCCTTTTCAGTCAGTGTAATGCCAATATCAGAAACCAAAATTATGGCAATCAAAGCTAATAACATAACGTCCTTTCAAATTGAAAACGGAAATCTGGGAGATATCTCGTCTTTTTACTATCTGGGCAGTATTCTCACTGTATGGGATGTCAATTCCAGTGGAGCGGCATTCATAAACCGCTGTCTACGGCGCATTCTGAAAATATTCTGGTCAGAAACAATATCTAACTTTTCCTTATGGCAAAGTTTACACCAAGTTCCAGTAACGAAATGAAATGAAATGAGAAAGAAATGGAGATGCGTTGGGCAAACCCTGAGGAAACCAAACGACGACATGACGAAGCTGGCCATTGAATAGCTCCCGCAGGCAAAGCGAAAAATCGGAAAGCCAGCCCATACCTGGAAAAGACAGATTAAAAGGGTCACACAACATGACCCGATGGCGCTCTATCTCCAAGCCGCCAGTGCAACCAGACATTGGGCAGAGCCCAACAATCACCATAGATGTCATACTAAATTTAAAGATAATCTGATGGGTGGTGTTCTTGAGTGTAAATGCATTGCACCACTTTGCTAAAATGTCAACAATGCTTCGGTTACAAAACAAAAACCCCTGCCAATTTTGCTTTTAGTCCGCTGTAGGTACAAGCATTAAAAAATACAGCCAGATAAAGTTGGAGTTGTTTAATCTGCTGCTAAAAATTAAACTGACTTTAGTTTCATATGCTTTTTCTGATTTTGTTGTTTTAGTATTTTTAATTAAATAAAAAAGGGGTGGCGTGGTGTAGTGGTTAGAGCGCATGCATAACAACACAAACGAACCAGGTTCTAGCCCTCCAGCAGAAGACATGACGAAGAAAAAATTTAATTGTGGTTTCGAATGCTTAATAATAAAAAAAAGGCTTCAATTTTTTCCCTCCAGACAACTCCATCTAAAGAAAAATAAAATAAGCCCCCCCGGCCTTCTCGCATACCTCTGGCGGTCATGACAAACATCAGACGAATGATCAGGAAAAAACACGCCACCTACTGGGAAAAAATTACAATGCTAAAGTAAAGATCACCACCAATTAGCAAGGATCTTCACCACTACACAAAAAAATAACAAATCATATGAAGGAAGCTACAGCGAAGTAATCATCTACTTAACTTGAAATATCAAATTGATTAAAGAAACTGAAAACAAAGCAATAGATGCTCCCTAGAGGAGTGACGCAGAAAAAAAAATTCATAAAAAATTACAAAACTGTATGAAAATATTCCACTTTTTTTCTAAACATTTTTCTAAAAATTTTTGTAATGACAAAAACATTTTGTTCATTTTTAATGCCATTGTATTCCATAAAGTATTTAAATTATTTTCAACAATAAAATAAAATAATCAAACAACGAAACAAAAAAAAAAAACTAAAAAATCTCTCTATTAAAATAATAAAAATAACAATTGTAAGTCCCCACAAAAACAACTTGTTATTCATTTTCGAACTACTGTAAGTAGTAGATTTAAATGTTTTTTTTTTCTTTTGTTTTTTTTTTTTTTGCTGCTCTTGATTCATTTTACTATTCATTTGTAGTAAAAGAAAAGTCCCAAAAAAATGATACCCATTTGAACCTTACAATAGATATACAGAGGGAGAGAGAGAGAGAGAGAGAGACGTACAAACTTAAATGAAAAGATTGAAACACTCAAAGACAAACAGACAAATAAAACCAACAAATAATTTTCGAAATGCCAACAAAACCGTAACAAAAACTACTTGAAAATATAGTGAGTCCTGGGTGTACGCAGTTCGAGGAAAGGTCGTGGGTGGTATGTAAAGAAAAGTTTTTATTGATGTGTCAGAAATCTGCTAAACATGATGATGTTGCTGATGTTGTTTTGTTTTTTTTTTTTTTTCTTTGGATATTTTTCATTTGTGCAACTACTTATAAAGCTACAAAAACAACAAAAAAATATTATTTTAGTTGCTATTGTCATTACGAGGGGAGTTTGATAATTTATAGCACAATAGGTTTCAAAGCAACAGTACTTGCATTAACTGTTATACGGACTGCTGTTTTTGACAGCTATTGGCGGCAGACAACTACCGCACTAGTAATAATACAAATACTATAAACACATTCAAGGCTACCGACCATCAACTACAGGCTGTTAAAAATAGAATACATGTGTGCATATGAGAACAATAATTTTAGCGGCAACATGGCTACCGACTACACGACTACCGTTGTAGCCCGTATCTGACTCAGGCAAATAGCTTAGTGCTCCCAATACAATAAGATGCATGAAATAGGCATTTTAAGAACGAAATACATGAAATAAATACCTTTAAAAGGCAAAGAAAATTTATGTAGCACCACTGAAAAAGAATCATCAGATTATGTCATATGTTTGTATTATAGTTGTAGTTGTTAAAATATTTAAGTAGCTAGTTACTTGGCTACTTTTGTAGCCAGCGTCTTTTGTAGTTGTGTGGTCGATGGTCGGTAGCTTTGAATGTGCTTATAGCAAAAAAAGTAAATTTCATATCTGAGTGAACTTAATATTTATGTAAAGAAATCCGACTCTAAAACCAAAGAAAGGCTTGACAAACATTTGTAAAAAGAAAACTCCTTACCTTGAATTCCAATGGTTAAAAAATATATTACTGAGTTCCGTTGTGATCGTAGCAGCACAATTGAGTCATGGCGTTAAAACTAACCAAAAACGTGGTCATGTCGAAAGAATATTATTGGGATATTGTACAATAAAAGTTCGTGATGTGGCTGAGGATGTTACCATTTCAAGCTATAAGTTATATTAAGTTTTACATAAATGCTAGTGATTGCTCACAATATACTATAATTACTAACAAGTAATAAAATTCACATAAATGTTTGTAATACCCAAGAGCACTCCAAGCATGGATGCGTAAAAGCACACCTTAAACCAGAGAATAATCAAAGCAAAGTACCTCCTTGTCATTGACAAGGAATATCAAAAAAGGGTAAAACAATGAGGACAAATTCATTAGTGATATAAAGCCTAAATGATTCAATGCAGTGAAGAAAAATTAGTGCATTCTGAAGGCAATGCACAAGAGCATGTGTGGCAAACATCAATTAATTGTTATACGACATTTATAGAAAAAAATCTAATCGAATGATTACGGGCAACGAAAAGTGTATCTGATTTGGCGAAAAACTCAGTGCAGGGATTCCAAGGAATTTTTCATTTTAAGCTTCTACAACCTGGTCAAACGATTGGTTCAGATTTCTACTACCGATAATTAGCGAGCAGTTCAATGAAATCGTGACAACACCAGACCACACACATATTTAATAACCTGGCAAAAGCTGAGAGAGCTTGACTGGATACATCCCCCATATAGCCCGCAGCCTGCACATTATTGGTTTCGATTTCTGCAGAAATCTCCTAATCTTGTACATTTAAATCAGTGATGTGCAAAAGTAAAAATGTAGTTGTGTTAGTGAGAACATTAAAGTTGCTCTCTTAAAGAGAGTAAAATTGATGTTTTAAAAAAATTAAAAAAAAAATCAACATGCATCGGCCACACATGTGCCTTCGTCGCTGTTTCAGTGACAACTAAAAGCGAGATCGTAAAAAACTTTTTAAATTATTTTTCTGTGCCTATAAAAATTTGCGTACATTTTACGCATATGTGCATTCATCGATTTCTCATTGACAACTAAAAGCAAGAACTTAAGAATACGTGTGAACTGAACGCGAACAATGGTCCTATGAGAAGATCATTGCTGATTTAAATTACGGAAAGACCTCTCAAAAGCATATGAAACAGTTTTTCGTTCAGAAAACCCAGAAGTTCTGCACTGTTAAAATAGTGGTTTTAACCCCAAAAAGGGCAAAAGGTTACCCATCAAAACGACACATATATGGCTTAATAAGACTTTTTTCAATTATAAGAAAAAGGTTCTTCATTTTTAGTCAAATTTGTAACCCAATTTTTGCGAACACCTTACAAAATCTTGACAAATTATATTTGTTTTTTTATCCTGACAAGCTGTAAAAAATCTTGTGAATCAAATAAAATCAAGGCCATCTGGCAAGCCCACCTATCCAACATTATTTTTCCGTTATTTCCTCTTGGCAGCAAGCACAAAACATTTCCACAGAACATTATTATTTTACATGGTTCACCGCTGATGTTTTGTGTCTTCTCATTTTACATGATGATACTGTTGCAATACTTTCGTATGGTGTGACTAATCCAACTTCATTTTTCTATTCTTTATTCGCCTTAATATGGATTCCTCATGGGTAACGTTTTGTGATTCTGTGTTACTTGTGGTGTTAGGCCACAAGTTTGCAAGTATGCTTTTGCGTGCTGTCATTCGATACAAGTCAGATTTCACTATCGTACAGCAGAATTGGTTTACCACACGAGTTAAATATTATGAGTTTAGTTCGTCTTGATATACGAGGGCAGTACGAAATGTTCTTAACTTAAAATAGTAATGGCGGAGTGGAAACTTTCATTCGTCATATGAATACATGTGAAATTTCATTTAGATTTTTCAACTCATTCGTATAGTAAGAGGTGTTCAAAAAAGGCGCCTCAGTGATTTTTTATGGTGGAAAAATTAGATACTCGTGGTGTGATTAAATACTTACATGAGAAAAATTTATCGGGACAAGAAATTCATAGGGATATGGGCTGCTGGATTTAAACGTGGTCGCACAAATAATGAAGATGAACAACGACGTCCAAAAACTGCAACAACGCCAGAAATCATAGCATAAGTGCGTGATATGGTGTTAGACGAACGACAAGTGAAAACGCATGAAATTGGTAATGTCATAGGCATCTCAAATAATCGAGTGCATTTTATTTTGCATTAGGAATTACAGATGAGAAAGCTTTATGGTTGGTGCCAGATTTGTTAACAGTTAACCAAACACGCATTCGAATGAAAATTTCTCAAGCTTGTTTGGATCAATTTAAGCGAAAAAAAATTATTTTTAGCGCTATTTCATAATTGTTGATGGAACGTGCATCCATCACTATACACCAGAGACAAAGATGGCAAAAACAGCTCAGTTGACTAATAAGTTTAGAGCAACGGTTTACTGGGACTACAAAGGTATTTTATTGATCGACTACCCTCAAAAAGGTAAAACAATAAATTCGAAATATTATTGTAAGCTTTTGCATGAATTGAATTTGAAAATTCGAGAAAAACAAAAAAAAATACATTTTCATCATCATTCATCAGTGTGTTTTAACGATGGCAAGCACGAAGTACGAATTTCTTCATCACCCTCTTTATTCTCCTAATTTAGCTTCCTCTGACTTCTACCTCTTTCCAAATCTAAGAAAATTCCTTGCTGGCAAACGTTTTACCTCGAATGAAGATGCCATGGCAGCTGTAAACGATTATTTTGAGAAGCTTCTGGCAAAATTATTTTAATTAAGGGATAGAATTGTTTTCGCTGTTAGGCTAAGAACATTTCGAACTGCCCTGGTATCTGAGCTTCTCCATTTTGACTGCAGTCATTTGAATGCCGCTCTCATTTTATTAAGTCTATTGTGTGCGTCTGTTTCCGCACCGCCCTTTGTAGTCATTGTACTTTCTCGATAGCAGAACATCTTGTGACAGTGTGCCGCTGTGCTATGGTAGGTAATACACCCGCTTCCCAACCAGAGGGTCGTCGGTTCAATACCAGGCCAGACCATCTTAAAAAAAAAAATGTTTTTCGACAGCGGTATCACCTCACCTCATAACATAAGCCAGTAAGTGGTTTTGAGTATTACTACTACTGAAAGCTTCTCTAAATGCATTTGCCGTACGAAGCCGGCGTGCTAAACTATAGGTACCTTTCAATGAGTTTAAAAATAAAATCGGGTGCAGCTCTCTCATTGACTGAGAGAAGTCCCCATATTCCTCCATGGAATGTTATGGGAATTATTAATAAATAATATCTTGTGGCATGAAGGCTTGCGTGCTTTCGAGATACAGTTATTTGATATCATTCATCTTATAAAAATATGTTTTCCTTTAATTTCTTGAAATAAAGTAATACCGTTTCTATTTCATGGATATCAATACTTAATGCTCGTAAATCATCAAATGAAAATGGCAAAAATTTTAATTGTCTTGTATTTGCTATGGCAACTTTGTTAAAATCTATAGATAGATTGACCAACATGTATGAAATTAACGATATTATTAAGCTGCCCTCGTATTATAAACAAGAATATTAATATTATTGTTGTTTTCTGTTGTTGGAACAGCAATAACTGCACAAATTTCACTTTGGCTTAAGATGATAAAAAATTATAAATGAAAATGTTGCTGATGATGATGAGAATGATGAAGATAATGACGTCGTTGATAACATAAAATATTACCCAAAAACTAACAATATAAAAGACGACAAATACTAAGTAGAGCAACAAAATTTATTGTGATACGTACTCATCGTCATCATCATTATGACAATCATTTTAGAAAAACAAACCATCAAATGGTTGCTGCAATAATATTCTCAACAACCACAAGATGTATATGTAAAGGGTTCGTCATCTAACGTTTTTTCTTTTCAACTAGTGCTTATTTCGTTAGTGGTAACAATTAGCTCATGTCTGATTTGGCCGATAATTGGTCTTATTCTTCCGCTGAACGAATATGGTTGTGTATACGCTTGAACAACGCTGGGAAATATTGCGACATTACTCTAAAAACCATGGTAATGTTACAGAATCAAAAATCATCTTTTCAGATGAAACTCATTTTGATGTTGGCGTTTATGAAAACAAGCAAAATTGTCGCGTTTGTGGCACAGAAAACCCGCACGCATACATTGAAAAGCCGATACACCCAAGACGAGTCACTGTTGGGTGCGGATTTTGTTCCAGATGCATAATTGGGCCATTTTTCTTCGAAAATGAGCAAGGAGTGGCCGTTACAGTCAATGGCGATCGTTATCGGGCCATGTTGAATGCATTTTTGTTCACAAAAATTGAAGAGGAGGGTATTAGCAACATTTGCTTTTAACAGGACGGCACTACGTGCCACACAAGCGAAGCTACATTCAATGCTTTGCGCCCTGCTTTTGAAGATCGCATTAACAGCCGCAGAGCTGATGTCGTCTGGCCACCTTGGAGCTGTAATTTGACACCGTTGGACTATTATTTGTGGGGTGCCGTCAAAGATAAGTATTACGCCAACAAGCCAGAGACAATTGTCGCTTTAAAGGACAATATTCGTGAAGCCATTGTTGAAATACAGCTGCACACCATCGATAATATGCTTAAAAATTTGACCGATCGTGTAGGCTACTGCATGGCCAGCCGAGGCAGCCATTTGCATGAAATTATTTTTCATTATTAACCGAAAGGTTTGGTCTTTCAAATAAAAAAAGATTTTTGAGAAAATATTCAATATTTTTTTTTATAGCATTTTCAAGAAAAAAAAAATTTATTTGGCGGACCCTCTAAGGGTTGCAAAAGAAATAAAATAAAAGAAATAACAAAAAAATCAAAAGGATTAAGATTGAGTTTTACTGCATCAATAACAAAAAATAAAATAAAATATAAAAAAAAATAAAAAAAAAATAAAATAATAATTTTGATGTCTTTATTTCGTTCGTTCTTCCACTTTGTCTGTAAAAGTCTTTGTTGTTTATCTAAAAAATATTTTTTCTTTTGTATCCTCTTTGTCATTTAATTAAAAACTTTTATTATTTTTTCAATTTTAAACTTTTTAAAATTGTTTATATTCTTTCTTTGTATGTGTGTAGTATCTGTGTGCGCGTGCTAGTAATTGAATTTTTATATAATTTTTGCGTTATTTCGTTTCGTTTCATTTCATTTCATTTATCTTTGCAACTTCAACTTAAACTGTAAAATAATTGAAATAAAAAATTGCAATATTTTCATTGATTTCTGGGGATTTAATAAATACCAAAAAAAGGAGAAAAATAATCATAAGTTCTTTGTGGCATACAAATAAATTTAAAATGGAAAAGAATGTTCATGGTCTATGGGCATCATATTGTGTGGGGTTTGGATCTCTGCATACATATATAAATGGGGATATATAGTTTGCTAACTGTTTATATTTATTTGTAAAAAAAATAGTTTTCTCTTATATAGTTTGGTTAAGATGTGTACATTGTTTTCGATATTTTATCCTATCGAACGTTGTAGAAGGGGAGCAACCCAAACAACAAACTTGTTGCAACAGTTAAAACAGCAAAACTATCTTCCAACTATCCACCTGTTTATCAATTAATGCAAACTTTTTAATCAAATTATTGATCGTAGTTTAAACTGTAAAATAAATGCCCTGCCAAGGAGGAGTTTCAATGTTTTTGATTATAACCAATCCAAAATTTCGGTTACCACAGAAAGAAGCATACAAATTTATAAAGAAAAATTTATAATTTAAGCACCGACTCTAGAATACCAAAAACCTACTTTGATCTTTGTTTCACGGCCGACGATAACCAGATGGAATTAAATGGTTTCCCCCCCCCATGTATACAAATTTTCATATACTTTATCTTCAAGCAGTAAGTGGAAGGAAATTCGGGATATGGAAATTTTAGATGAAAACACTACGGCTTATTACAATATAGATATCGAACGATTTAATTGCAAATTTTTCACCATGCAAGTCTGATATTAATCAGCTACTATGACTCCACAAGTCATAACTCGAATCCGAATAATAGTGGTTTCCCATTTACTAACGTTACTTTTGGAGTAGTGCGTAGATCCTTTCTGAGTATTAAATCTAACGAAATTGGTTGTGATAGGGTGGACCCCAGACTTTTGTAAATTATATTAGAACACGATTTTCACAACTTCAGTTTTCTTTAATGCGGAAGCACTCCCATACCCAAAATTGAGAAAACTTACAGACCTCTTTTGCCATGCTTTGTTGGCTTCCTTCGGTGATACTTGTCAGACAACAAGCAAAACTTGCGGCGGTGAGACTTAACGTCCTGTCGTGGTGGCATATTACACCCTCGTAACACTTCTCGATTTTGTGTGAGGTATAATTCGAAAGGCTTTCTGCTTTTTAGGGCAGAGATTTTGTTATAACAAAAGCCAAGAGAAAAAATACAATACTTTAGCAAAGAAAAACATTTTTTTAAATCTTAAGAAAACAGTTACAAAATATTTCAATAAAATTACAAGAATTTTATAAAAAATATTTCAAAAAGTTTTCTAAATATTAAAAAAAAAGAAATTCAGCATTCACTCTCTCTCTAAGACCCTGGATATTGATTATGTTCCATCCGAACCGGTGCTGATTGGGCAATTTCATTCTGTAACCCCTAGCGCAGATGACTGGACTTCCAGCTCGGTCATATCTATCTGACGGCTCTCTTTTACAACCGGCACTGCTTTAATTGTCGCTCTTGTACAACTTAAGAATTTACTTGGCATACGTATTAGAGGTGTACCAACCCCGCAACAAATATGGGATGGTATTAGAATACCCGATGCAACAGTGGGCATTATATGATTAATTATTTTATTGGCTTTAAGAGTAAGTATTCCTGTGCTTAAAACCACCATGTGGGACATGTTATATCTCTCTTTTAGCAATTATCTAGTGTAACATTTAAAAAGCAAACCGATTCTACAAGACGTTTGAAAAAGTTATTGTGGTACATTAGCATTTCCCATAATGCTTTAGTGGTATTCTTTTGTGGTCTCGTAGCTTATCTATGGATACATAAGAGTTCTATGGAAAGCGGAAAGTTCATTATAAAAGTGTCTCTGCGACTTCCGGACTACTGCAGCGTGTTTCAAGCCGAAGTGACAAGCGGGGCACCTGGCGATTAAGCCAAATTCGAGTACGCTGAATGCATTGGGTCTAATTGTTTTTTTAAATGCGCTCTTACGTTCGAGATATACCGTTATTTCGCAAATATAGGAGGTTGCACAGCGGTTTAGTTTATTGAATAAACCAAAAAACATAAGTTCCCCAATAATATACCCATTAAGTAAGGCTACAACTTTGTTTTTAAACGCGCAGTCGTTTTAGAAATATAAATATTTTGGGTAAAAAAACATTGGGTAAGTACGTACGTATGAGTAATATTTCGGCTTCACTAATAAAATGTAATGTGATTTCACTAAGAACAGTACCAAAAAAAAAAAAAAAAAAAAAAATATTGTAAACTTCCTATTTCTTTATGATCAGGGGTAAAAAAAAGGGAAAATTACATTGTCGCAATAAAAAAGTACGAGAAATCTCACAAGAGCTATAAAGGGTTCGCCAAATAAAATTTTTTTTTATTGATATAAAAAAAAGCTACTGGACATTTTCTCATATTTTTTTTTTTATTTGAAAGTACAATCCTTCCGGTTAATAATAGAAAATAATTTCATTCAAATGGCTGCCTCGGCTGATCACGCAGTAGCCTACACGATCGGTCCAATTTTTAAGCACATTATCGATTGTGTGCAGCTGTATTTCACCAATGGCTTCACGAATATTGTCCTTTAAAGCGCCAATTGTCTCTGGCTTGTTGGCGTAATACCTATCTTTGACGGCAGCCCACAAATAATAGTCCAACGGTGTCAAATTGCAGCTCCGAGGTGGCCAAACGACATCAGCTCTGCGGCTAATAATGCGATCTTCAAAAACAGGTCACAAAACATCGAGTGTAACTTCGGCTGTGTGGCACGTAGCACCGTCCTGTTGAAACCAAATGTTGCTAATATCCTCCTCTTCAATTTTTGTGAACAAAAATTCATTCAACATGGTCCAATAACGATCGCCATTGACTGTAACGGCCACTCCTTGCTTATTTTCGAATAAAATGGCCCAATTATGCCTCTGGACCAAAATCCGCACCAAACAGTGGACTCGTCTTGGCTATATCGGCTTTTCAATGTATGCGTGCGGGTTTTCTGTGCCTCAAATGCGACAATTGTGCTCGTTTACATACCCGCCAAGATCAAAATGAGCTTCATCTGAACACATCGCACACATTCTGCAATATTCCCAGCGTTGTTCAAGCGTATACACAACCATATTCGTTGAGCGGCAGGATAAAACTAATTATCTGTCAAGTCAGATAAGAGCTAATTGTTATCATTCACGAAATAAGCACTAGTTGAAGAAAAAACGTTAGATGGCGGACTCTTTATTAAGCAAATGGGGTGAAATTCTAACTTCAGAAATTTTAACTAAAATAACACAATTGAAAGTAAAAAACTGAAATGTTAAAAACTATAAAATCTGCGCAATTTAGAGAAAAACTTATGTTTTAAGCAAATAACTTCAAAACTGTTCTAAGCTTAAAAAACGGAAAAATACAGATAAATCTGCATATTTGGCAACACTGGGCATCACCCTTTATTGTCGTGCCTTCATAAAATCGTTTGGGTGACTGACAAAAAGCAGTCAAACGATGTTAATACAATGAGTAGGCTCATGATAACACAAGTCAGCAGTGTCACGGACTGCTCACTACTCTCGAAGTCTTTTTAATTAAAACTTATAAAGTCTCGTAGACATTATTGCCTCAATTGGTGCTAGTTTTCTTTGTTTTATGGATTATATTGTATGTGGAGTTCTTGTATTATTTTTGGTCAAAAAAACTAGTCTCAACTAACATAAAGTAAGTGTAGTGCTGCAGTTCGTTTTTCGGCTTTTATCCATGCTATCAAAACAGAAATTAATTCAACAAAATAATACAACACCTCTTGCTATGCTTTATTTCCATGTTTTTTTTTTTTTTTCAACTACTTCTGTTAAAGTCTTTTGCTGCTTTGCTTCCCTAAATACCATGTGATAAACTTAAAATCTTTATCGGTTTTCATTTTTAGAAAATCTATTTTTCCAATTTTCATATATTTGGTTTTTATCCACCTGAGAGTTTGTGGTATATGGTAGGAGTTGAAAAAAAAGTATACACTAAAGCCTAATAAAACGGAGTAAAATTTATATCGATATACAGTTATGCAGCAAGAGAAACATTATGTTTCTCTACGTAGTATTCGTTTGTGATAGTTTCCTGCAACTTTCTTCTTCGATTATCCATTAATTTTCCACAAATTTTATCGTCTTATTCTCGGTTGAAAATCTCTTTAGGGCGACTTCTATGGAAATCAGTACCTCATTTTAAATTTATTGAAATTGTTGGTGCAGAGTCATTATCCTTTTCACTATCGGTTTATTGTATTATTCGTGCTTAAAAAGACAACACACGAAATTACTCGTTTTCTTTTGAGGTTAAAACACTTTTGATTTCCAAAAACCAAACCAAAGAAAAAGCTGCAGCTCACTAAATACTCGACAGCAATTGAGTTAAAGATTACAGTTAACAGAAGCAGTGTTGTAATATTAGGTTACTAAGCTGAAAATATGTACAACAAAAATGAAAATTTATAAAAATTTGATACTTCTTTGGTACAAAACAGTAAAACGAGTTTTAAGTGTAGCCAAACCGTTTTACTTAAAACTAACCAATACCAGTGGTAGGAAAGTTTAAAATATTTTTTTTTTTTTTTGATAATAAACTATTCTACTACTTTTTTATGGAACAGTTTCTTTGTACAAAGATACCTATTTTGTATGAAAACAAGCATAAACTGCATAATAAATAAATTAAGAATCTTTTCATAAAATACCATGTTCATGATACAACTTAAATAATATATTTTCCAGAAAATTCAAACAATAGCAAGAGAAAAATGTTCTCCCTCAACGTAAATAATTTAAATTTTTATTCAGATTTTCTTTATACATTTGCGTTTAGAAGTTGAAAGTTTTCAAAACTCAGATTCTTTATAAGTTTTTTTTATAACTTCAAATATAAGAGAGAAACTTCGATTTATAATTAAAACCTAAGTATAGTTAAAAACAAATAAAATCTTAAAAAGACACAAAAGTATAAATTGCTGAACGCAGATGAAAAGACTTTTAGTTTAGAATGGAAAAAAAAACAAAAAACTTTCTAATCTTCGTTAAGGGAACATTTTCATCCATATATTTTGACCATTTCTATAACTTTTAGTTTATCACTTGCACTCTGTAATTCCGATATTTCAACTTTTAGGACTTTGGATGAAAAGAGTGTTAAGTTTTAACCTATTTAAGATGTTTAATTGCGGCAAAATAATGTTGTTGTTTTACGGTTTTATTTCCTCACTTTACAGTATACAATTATAACTATACAACCTCCAACTTATTTATCTTACACTTAATATTCGTTTATACAACACATATATTTTCGTCTAAACACGACTTTAATTTATGACTGCAAAACGATAACTATATCGACGTAGGCAAAGCAGCCGCATTATATACCTAATTGCCTAAAGTTTTAAAAGTTCCGGAAATGTCTCAAACACTTTACCAAAAGATGGTCGATTTGGCAATGCCGTCAAATACACAAATCAGTACGGCATTACCAGGGTAACTCATTTAAAACCTTGACAAAACCAGTAGACTGAAATCCCACAATACAGTTCTTGACGGGTGTATTTTTTTTTTTTTTTTTTTTCATAACTATAACGAAAATGAAATCAATACTAAAAATTATCGTAGAAAATAAAACAAATGATGCAACAATCGGTGATGTATGGAGTGAAAAGTTTAATGCAATAGAGTTCATCTTATTTACACTGTGTAGTAAGAACTTCAGGTGAGACTATCATATCTACACATCCAGAGTCAAAACAATTTCCCGTTTCCAGATTCCATGATGCCATGTTATATTGCTTTCTCTTTTGTTATTTTTTCTCCCAAAATTCTAAAAATAAAATTTAAAAACACAGGGTGGTCAAATTTGTGGTTAGGAAGTAAATTGGCTGTCAAATGATGAAATGTCGAGAATTGAGCTGTTAAGCTTTGACACTTATTTAGTAAAAAATTGGGAAATTTTAACTAAGGAACGCAAAGTTCGAGCAGTTTTTCTTCGTAATCAGGCGCCTTCTCAAACCGCTGTGCGTAATTTAATCCCTAAATTCGAGTATCATGGTACTGCTGTTGACAATAGATCAAAACAATATGTTCATAGTGGCCGTAGCGATGCAAACATAACCGCTGTACAGCAAAGTGTTCAGAATGAGCCTGGAACATGAACTCGTCGCGCTTATAAAGTTCAACTCTTTCAGGAATTAAAGCCACCCGAATATTGTTTGCGTCGAACGTTTGTGAATTGGCTGTTTGAAAAATTGAATGAAAACAACGCATTTTTCAACAAAATCATTTTTAGTGATGAGGCCCATTTTGAATTAGACGATTATGTAAACAAATAAAATTGTTGCATGTAGGGCTCACAAAATCCACAATCAGTCCTCGAAAAATCATTACATCCAAAGAAAATGACTGTATGGTGAGGTTTGTGGTTAGGCGGCATTATCGGCCCGTATTTTTTCGAAACTGAGCAAAAAAACGTCGTCACTTGGAATTCTCCGCTTTACTAAACCATGATAACAATTGTTTTTAAAATAATTGGCTAATGTTGACATCAGCGACTTTTTGTTTAAGCAGGACGGCGCCGCAAGCCACACAGCCAGCCAAACAATTCAGTTATTACATGAGAAATTTCCCGTCTGCCTAATTTCTAGATTTGGCGATGTCAATTGGTCGCCTCGATCTTGTGATTTAACGCCGCTAGATTATTTTCTCTGCAGCCATTTGAAAGACCGGGTTTACATGGATAAACTGCAAGCAACCGACACTCTGAGAGATGAAATTCGGCGCTGCATTGATGAGATAAGCGAAGCTTTGTTGCAAAATGTGGTTGAAAACTTTGTGAAAAGAGCAGACGTCTGCCGATGAGCTAGAAGTGGACATTTGCCACATATCAGATTCCATTATTAATTCCATGTTTCCATTTTATATTTGCCCACCTTTACTTAAATTTGCCCACCCTTTACATCGGTACAGTTCGAAAAAATAAAACATTTATTTTCAAAAAAGTTCGTCTATACACATTAGGACGGGTCGACTTATGGGGACGCAAAAAAGTTGCCAAAGTGACAAAGAATGTCGTATTCTAGGAATCAAAATTAAAAACTTTGTCCTTTAAATGGCTGAAAGTGAGATTTTTCAAAATTTGACCTTTGGGTCAAAATAGGGAACACAGAATTCATTTTAGACGTATGGTCCCTTGGGCAAATTAATATTTGCTTTGAATTAAATTGCTACAATACTCGTATTTTCATTGTGCAGCATCTACGAGAGGTGTACCAAAAATATCTTCTGTGAGGAAAAGATGGATATGTAGCTGTTACAAGTCTAAATAGTAAGTGCATCATATGCAGCAAATTTATATATATATACCTGTTAATGGATAGAGAATCCCACAATACAGTCCCTGACGGTTGTATTTTCTTTTTTAGGCATTTTTATTTTCGTAACAATAGCGAATATGAAATCAATACTACAAATTTTATTGATGAATGGATATATGCCGTAACTTGATTTTTGCACTTGTTCTGTAAGCCCAACTCAAAGGAAAAAATCGATAAACAAGAACGGACCAACGGATATAAAATTTTTAATTTTTTTTTTTATTTTTTTATCTTCCTATACATCACGAAACACTAAAAATTTCGTAGAATTTATAAAATATAAAAATAGCACCTAAGCTAACGTTTTAAGTTGATATGAAGAACCTTTCCGTAGTTAAGGCAAAAATAAAAAAAAAAATTGAACAAAACGCTCCAAGCCTAACTGCAGGCTTAAGCAGAATAAAAAATATTGTTACGTTTTAACCTTTTTAAAACGTTTGAGTTCCTTTAAACTGCGTTAAAATAGAAGAAACAACGCTTTATTTTGTTGTTTTACAGATTTTAGTTTACTACACAATAACTGTTATACTGTTTATCTTAATGCAACACTTAATATTCGTTTATACAACACTTTTATTTCGGCTTTAACACGTCTTTAACTTACGACCGCCATACGATAACTAACTGACGTATTGGTAAAGCAGCCTTTATACACCTAATTGCTTACAGTTTGGAAGATTCAGGAAATACCGACCATCTTTTATTTCCATATCCGTTAATTCATATGTAACGTTAGGATGGTCAATGTAGCAGTGCTGCCAAATTGACAGGGTGACACAAGATATACTAAAATCCCACAATGCAGTGCTGTATTTTCATTTTCGTAACAATACGAATTCCTAACTGTGAAGAACTCTTCAATAAAAAACCAAAATTTTTGCTAAACTAAAAGTCATTTTAATTTGAATTAAAAAATAAAAATAAAAAGCGTTCGTGCACAACAAAAATGCTTTCACTTAAGAAATTGGTCAATTCCAAAAAATAAAAACGAAATAAAGTCATAATTTTATTATTGAAAATTTCATGAATCATGTCACAGATTTTTATCACAAAATTCATTTTTAACAAACAAGTCGATTGAACAAGTCCAGTAGAAAGGAAGAGTGTTATGTGTTCATAAGCCCTTTGTATGCTATAACATAGAATGCTGACAGTGAAAAATAAAAATATCAAAAATCTTAAAAAATAAACTCATTCTGTTACAGTAAATACGAGGGCAGTAGGAAATGTTCTTAGCCTGACATAGTAATGGTAGTAATGGCGGTATAAATAACTAAAAGCTTTCAGTAATGGAAGCTTTCATTCGTCATATGAAGGCAAGTTAAATTTCACTTAGATCTGTCAACAGTAACAGGTGATCAAAAAAGGTAGTCCCGTGATTTTTTTATAATGGACAAATTCGAAATTCGTGGTGTGTTTAAATATTGACTTAAGAAAGGTTTGTCTGGTAAGAAGTTCATAATGATATGGTGAAGGTGTGAACGTGATCGTCATAGCAAAAGTGCATGATATGGTATTAGAAAACCGAAATAGGTAATGGCATCTCAAATGATCGAGTGTATTTTGCTTTGCATCAAGAATTACAGATGGAAAAGCTTTCTTCAAGATTAGTGTCGTACTTGTTATAACAGTTGACTAACAACGCATTCGAATGAAAATTTCTAACGATAGTTTGGATCGATTTAAGCGAAATAAAATGGAGTATAAGCGTCATTTCATAACTGTTGATGAAACATGGATTTGTTATTGTACGCCAGAGACAAAACAACAGGCCAAACAACGGACTGAAACTGATGGAAGTGCACCAAAGAGGCAAAAACAGTTAAATCGGCTGGTAAGTTATTATGTATTTGTTATGTTATTAGGTTATTAAGTCATTATGCATCGGCCATATTTTGCTATTATACGATAGTGCCGATTTGACTCATGAGTTAAATATGCATTTATTAGTGTTTCGAGACTTTTGTTTCGAGCGCCATGTTTTATTAAGTCGTGCAAGAGTAAATCTCGTCTTCCTGAAAATCCCTCGGTCAGGTCATTTTTCATCTTCGGTAGCTTTATTGTCCATGAGTTGCATATCCATGTACATGCGTCTTGTATATAGTGGTGTAAAAGTTCAAACTAAAAAGAGCTCAGCTTGTTATCAAAATTGACAATAAGATTCCTGGTTTGCACTATCCAGTTGTTAAGTGAACAAATTTCGCACAGTCACGCCTGCAAAACAAAAAGCGCACTATTCCGAAACACATTTAGTATGCAAAGGCTTCTCAGCAGTAGTTTTTGTTTTACCAGAAGCTCATGCTATTTAGCCTTTCTCTGTATTAAGACAAATCAAAATGATGTTCTTCTGAAAAAATGTCGTTAACGTCAAAGTGTGTATTCGGCTGGCTTTGGGTTTAAAAGCCAAATCCTTACGCAAAATTTGCCAATGTAGTCGCTGTGCGTTAAGAAACTTGCATATTTTGATCTTCTGTAAAAACTACAGCTGATGGCTGGAAAAACTGGTCAAACATTAATTTAGATTTGTTTGGGTTCTTTTTAACTCCCTTTGTCTCATTATTCCACCCTTTAGAGGACAGATCTATGAGTTCCACAGATCCCCACCTAAGCCTGAAAATCTCGTTGAATCCCTCATTTGTGCCAACCGTTACTTCTGACAAAGTTGATCAAACTCTACAATAACACATGAGTCAGTGTCCGGATCATGGAAGTGACTTCCCTTGGAGCTAGGCAGCCTCAGAGAAAGTATTGTAGCGATTACACTTCCTCCTAATACTGACAGCTAATACAGTAATTAAGACCAGGCCGGCCCATACGCTCTAGCATGCATCCTATCACCTGGTAATTATGGCCGTAACAAGTCCAGTCGATTATTTTCTAAACCTAAGAAGAGACATAGTCCTTTTATAGATAGAAACTACCAGAGCATTCCAAATATTCTACAAGTGGTGAGATAGGTTCTCTTTTGTTGAGTCATGGTCAGTGCCGATTTGTCTATCTGACAGGTATATCCCCCTGCGCAAAAGCCGACGAGTATCCCCCAGTAGTTTAATGAAAAATTTATTTTTTATTTAATCATATTGCAGAATAAGCAACAAAAGCTTTTACAAAATAGAAATGAGGCCTTAAATGCTATTCGTACGTATAATTAATATCAATTCACCCACAATAAAATGCTCTCATACGTTCATTGCACTTACAAGAAAAAATGCTTGTCTCTGTACCTCGAATGCAATTATACTGGTAAATTCTATTAATAATTTTAAAAATGCTGGAGAATTATTTGTAATACAATATGAAAATTTAAAGAAACGAAAAATATTTAAAAAAAAAGATTCAACTCCATTATCCCCATAAAATTCATACAAAAATAATCTCTTGCATGCAAGGAGAATATTACATGAGAATTTAGAAAATCTTCTTACATACGAAAAAGAAAATAAAGAAAAAAAATATAAAAAATAATCTCTTGCGTAGATTTTATTTTATTAAAAATAAATTTTTCTAAAATGAAAATAAATAAATAAAAAAAAAAGTTAATAAAGCATCTTATACCCAATCATAGTTTCATAGAATATACTGAGAAAAAGGGAAGGAAAGTGAAAATATGTGTGTTTTCTTCTTAAGCAGATGCCAAAGCATCAAACCATTATAAGCTGCCTAGAAAAATGCTGACAAAGATTAAATTGAGTTGAGAAGAGTTGAGTTGAGTTGAGTAAAGTTGAGTATATGCCATCAGCAATGCAATAAGATACAATCTTGAAAATAGTTAGCAACACACACTCACATGCAGCAGGATTTAAGCATGTGAACAGAGAGAGAGAGAGAGAGAGAGAGAGAGTGAGATAAAGATTATTTTGATAGTCTATAAAGAAATATAATAAAATAAGTTTTTACCTCATGTAGCAAATAAACTCGTATTTTATGATGAAATAAAAATGTAGAAGGAGCAGATAAACAGAATGAACATTAAATTAAATTTAACACCAAATAAGTTTTAAATAAACTACACTCGACTATAAGACTAAATAAAATACGTTTCAAGTAAATAAATCAAAAAACGCAAAAAGGTTTTCTTTCTCTTCCCCTCTACCATCGTCTTAAGTCTGTATTTTGCACATTAATCTCTAGCCATACGTTATTCTCTCGTTTCTCTTTTTATTTATTTGTTGTTTTAATACAAAAATGACTGGTGGTGGCCACATTTGTTAACCTGGCATTATGTAGGATCAAAATATAAAAAGCCAACACATACATACATACTCACGTATAAAACGACACACAAAAACAAACAGACAATGTGTCTGAAATATACAATGACCAGTGACAGCTAACCCATCTGGCTGGTTTACCTTTATTAAGAAATTGTATTTTATAAAACCAACAGCAAGCACATGTTCTTTATTTCTACTTTCTACTCCTGTCTTAAAGAACTACCGTAAAAGTCTTTGTATCCTTTCAGATTTCTTCTCACTTTTCATTAAGAACCTATAGAGTCACGTAAAGAGCAGCTTAATTGCAACGTGGGCAGTTACTTTAAATGGACAGTATTAAGAAAGTCCCACAGAAAATTTAACTGTCGGCTTATGGTATTTGGTTTCAACTGGATTTTTTTAGTGATTAATTTCAATTGCATTTAAATATTGATTAATCCACTTGGATAATAAGGAAATATATAGACAAGATTAATGTATTAATTCATAACTAAGTTAAATTACACAATTTAATTTAATTTATGGAAACTTATAGCATACTTTTAGGATATAATGTTTAGTTTATAAAGAAAACTTTGGAAAATTTGGCAAATACTTTAAGAAGTTTTTCTCATAATAAAAAGCATGGTGTAAAAAATATATTTTTGATTAAATCCACAAAATATTTAAATTTGTTTTAATTTTACAGCAAACAGCTCCTAAAAGTATGCAATTTTGAGTAAATTGTTCTTCTACTAAAACTAAACTCATTTTAAACTTATAAACATGATATATAGTCTTGATCGAAATTATTTACTGCGGTGACTAGTTGTCTAGTCTTTTTATTGCGTATTCACCCATCCGGCGTTGCCCGGAAATCTTTACATATATACATATTATATATGGGAGATGTTAATAATAATTCATATATCATTCCATGGAGATACACAAGGACTCCTCTCAGTTAATGAGCTGCACATGTTTCTATTTTCAGACTCTTATTGGAACCTACAGTTTAAGGCCGGCTCCGAACTGCAAATACATTAGAGTAGTTTTCAATAGCTAATCAATATCTAATATTATGAGGTGATACAGCTATAGAAAATTATTTTCATTTTAAGATTGTCTGGCCTGGTATTAAACCGATGACATCTTGATGGTTAGGTCAGAGTTTTACCTACCATGCCAGCGGCACGCATGTTCTGTTTACTGACGTTTTTATTTAGTAGTTATGTAGCATATTTTAGTATCAAGGAACTTCTTCTGAAGGCATACCTGAGAGTGGCGTGGTTTAGTGGTTAGAGCACCCGCATAACAATACAAGAGGCCAGTAGAACAAATGACGAAAAAAATTTTTGCGGTTTCGAGTGTTTAATAAAGAGGCTTCAACTTCCCTTCAGACAACTGCATTCAAAAAATAAAGTGTTAATGACAAACATTAGACGAATGATCAGGAAAAAACGTCACCGACTGAGAAAAAATGACAATGCTAAGCAAAGACCACCACCACCACTTAGTAATGATCTTCACCACTACACAATCATATTAAGTGGAGCTACAGTGGATTAATCATCCACTTACCTTGAAAAATCAACTTAATTAGTGAAACTGAAACAAAGCAATGGATGCTTTGTGGAAAGATAATATACTCTCTAGAAGAGTGATTGAGTAAAAAAAGAATCCTTAAATTTTTATACAATTGCAAACAACAACTGGAACGCAACGAATATAATACGATTGAAACCAGATTTCTATTACGTTTTTAAGTATCATTGTAGAGATTAGATCTAAATGCCTTAAAAACGTTACAAGAAATAATGAGCTCAGAGAAGAAAGAATGGTAAAAATATAAGTTCCTTTCTATTTTAGCGAAAAGTGCAGAACTAAGAGCATGCGAATAACCACCCGGTAATGGGCCCATCATTACGATTTAAGTTCTATTTTTTTTGTTAAGCTGGTACAGCTGTTATTGTTATTCCAGCTAAATCTTAGTGTCATAGCTTGACATTTGCAAAAGCTACGTAGCCAAGAGTACATCTATCTCTATGTGTGTTGGAGACCGCAACAACGAACTTGTATTAAATTTTGCATAAAAATTAGATTTAATGGTGCGCGAGCATTGGTAATATGTTTCAGCAACGATTCTCTAAAGAAAACGCTCATTTACTGGTAACGCGAGCGGTTCAAAAGTTGTCGTGAGTCAATCCAAGATGATGAACGCAGTGGCACACCGTTGATATCGAAAACCGACGAAAACATTGAAAAATAAAGGAAATATTGGTCAATTACCGCAAATTAACCACCAGAGAGATAGTGGTGGACTTGTCCAAAACATTTTCGTTAATGATTTGGGCTTTCGTCATGTGCAAAAAAGAGACATTGTTGAGGTCACAAAAGACATGATTTGCGAGGCTGAATCCGATCCTACTTTCATTAAAAGGATCATTACTGGAGATGGGATATGGATTTATGAGTACGACACGCAATCCAGGCATCAGGCAAGTGAATAGCGTTCATCTAATGAACCGAGACTAAAAAAACTAAGTCATTTTCCGTCAAAAAAGAAGGCAATGGTCATGGTTTTCATCGATTACAACGATGTAGTGCATCATTAATTTTTGCCAGAAGGCCAGACAGTAAACAAAGAGTATTATTTTGCGTGAAGCAATTCGTCGAAAGAGAACAGAATTGTAGGCAGAAACTGTGGATTTTACACCATTATAACGCATCGTCGCACAGTGCCATCTTTATTCGAAATTTGTTGACGAATAAATTCCGGGAACTTTTTGATCAAGATGTTATAATACTTTCTGTTAATGTTTTTCTTTTTAAGTTTTCCCCTGATTTTCATCTTTCACAGGTCCAAAAAGCATAACCTATAAAACTTTTGTCAGCCAGATCTATCTGCGTTCCAAATTTCAATAAATTCCGTTCACTCATTTCCTCCTTAATGAATAACAGACATACAAAGAAATTTATAATATACATACATATACTCGTATATCGATGAAATATATTATTATTCATTTATGTATGTTGTTTAAAAAAGAACTTTTGTAATACAGTGTGGCACAAAAGTAATGTATTATAAGCTAAAACCATATACTTTTCACATTTTCGAGGTGTTTATCGCTTCGTGACTTGCTGAGAACTAATTCTCTGTGATATATCCATAGCACAAATGCCAAAGCATAGTGTCATTTTGCGCCATATACATAAAAAACTGGCAGCTAAATCAAATTATGACATTACTTTTGCGCCATCCTGTATTAATGAATTATTTTCAAAATTTGCAATTTAGTCCCGAAAACTATGTGAAAACAAAATTTATTCTTCATAAAAGTGGCCAACATCAGAGTTATTTGCTTATATTACAACTCTATACAACGTTATAACTCTATATAACGACATTATCCAGTTCTACTAATAACGATTGCTTAAACGCACTTTTCTCTTTCAAATTATTTTTTAAACAAAAACTGTCCTGTAGGAGTTTGTCAGTTAAATAGTTTTAAGTTATTTTTTTTTTTACTGGATTATAACTATAAATTTTAAATTTAAATTTCGATTACCCTTGCTCTAGCCAGTCCGTCACTGAAAGGTTAATAAAATTTTGCAAGCGGCATGCAATCGGTCAGAAGATAGCTCAACTACTAAACATCAACTTCATAACAGTTCGGAGTCATTTCAAAGAATAAAAGTTAATCCAAGAAAGTTCAATTGACCAATTGATCGATTTATTTTGGGAACGAACTATTTCGCGCAATGAATAATGAATTGAATTTGAGAATATTATACAAAAACAAAACCCTTCCAAACATCTTCAAGCACTGCACACACTGTTGAAAGGAAATTATAAATTATTAACTGCTACGACCTAGCAAAACAATCTCTATAGGCCACTACGTGTCCACTTAAGCACAGTTATTCATAAGATTCCCCAAAAGTTAAAATCATTCTGTTTATAAGTTTAGATGTACCCTCCCTATAGGGCGGTACTTGTATGGTCCGACTGCCATTTAAGGTTCAAGGTTTTTGTTTTTACCACACATTTTTTCGCGTTTATCCCAAGTAGTCTTAATTTTTTTTTTTTGTTTAATTTCTATAAAAAATTATTAAATATTAAATTTTTTTAATCATACCTTCTATCAAATAACGTCTTCTTTCCATATGTGGTGTCGTTGTTAATCCAAAAATAAACAGCATTGTTAGATATTCCAGCAACATTTCATGTGAATCGTTCGTTGTGTGTTTTACACAAAAAATAATAATCGAAATGAAAAGAAATAAAAATTTTATAAAACTCTTCTTTTTTCTTTGTGATTTTGCTCCACTGTACTCGCATATAGCAATGCAAACACTAACACCACCACTATATGCATTTAATTAAAAATGTTGAAATTCAATTACAAAATTTTACTTGTACAAGAGAGGGAGAGTACGAGTATAATTGTTTTTGAGTTGTGTAGAGGAGAGGATATCGTTGTATGTGTTTTTTATATGCTTACATGCATATTTGTAAAAAAAAAAAACAGGTGCTCTGCTCTTACTCGCACTCTCATTTGCACACAGGAACACTATTATACGGGTGAAGAAGAGAAGCAACAACTATACTATTTTTTGGTAAATAGTGGCAGCAATAACAAAGACTACGATATTGACACCATACGCATAACCCAACAACGACGACGACATTATTACATGTTGATGATGATGATGATGATGAGCGTTGGTTGATGCTTGTTAAAGATGTTACACTGTTATACACAAATACGCCTATACTGCTGTCATAAAATGAAATGGCAATAACACAAAACGTTTTTCGTTTATTTTTTATTTAAATTATGTGAGTGCGTTATAATCATTAAAGAGAAAAGGTAAAGGTTATCGTGATTATTATTATTGTTGTTATTATTGTGTTGGAGAATTAGGAGATTTTTATAATTATAACACAACAATGAGAAGAGTAAAGCAGTAATAAACATTTAAATTATGAATCATAAAAAAAAGAAAAGATCTTTGATTAGGTTTTTCTTTTTTCTTTTTTGTCGGTATAGTATAATAAAACCTCTGGCTTTATCTCGATTTCCTTTTTTTTTTTTTTGCTTTTACTTTTTTGTCGTTTATTTATTTTCCTTGTTATACTTTAGGCTCTTCTACATTTATTCACTTATTTATCAAGATAATATTCAAATAAAGTGTGTTAGATAGCGCCTAAAAGACTGCTAAAACAAATTTTCTCTTTTTTTATTTCTCTTATTTAAATTTTATTTTTTCTTTGTGTTTCTTTCTTTATCCGCTGCCTTAAGTAACACTCACACTCAATTAAAATAATTAAAATGGACTCTTCAAAGTTAACAAACGCGAAACGTTAGTAACTCACAGATAATTGTGTTTACAATTCAAAGATGATGTTACTTAAACGACTTGAAAACTTTCAGGGAATGATAAACAAATTTTCTTTTATTATTTTCTAGGAAAATGATTTCTTTTATTATTTTCTTTTCCTTTTCATATTACTTTTTTATTTCCTTTCATAAATCCTCTATAATTTTTTGTTTGTGGACAAATTTGTTTTTTTTTTTTTTTGTTATCAATATTTATGTTGTTGTTATTGTTGTTTTTCTAACATAAATTTGTTTTCAACACAATTTATATTTATGCCACCTAATACCATACACAGTTTCTGCTTGAAGTGGTTTGTGTAGGAGAAACTTAAAAAGTGTTTCTCTTCCTAATCTTATTAACGCTTCTTATAAAGACAACTTGTTTTTATTGGAAATTTTTTTTGCGAAAATTGTTGTTGTTATTGTTGTTGTTGTATTGACAATACCGCTGAATATGATGATGGTGTTGTAAATGATACTGAGTATTGTAAGATTTTAAACACTTGTTCATGCTGAATCATGTTTTCTTGTTAAACGGCAATTAGCGCTAAAGAAAATCACACTTTATTTTGCATTTCCTTTTAATTTTTTATTTTATTCATTACATTTATTCATTAAATAATTTCTTTTTTAAATTTAAAATACTTTAAAATCGTTAATAAAAACGTTTAATTTAACGTTTACGTTTAACCAATCACCCAGAACAAGGACGTTTTTTTTCTATGTTTTCCTTCTAACTGGGTTACGTTTCTTTATTTCAGCGATATTTTTTCTCCGAAACACTTCGTTATATTCTAAAGGAACTTCATTTATTTGAATGAAAAGAAAAAAAAAACAAAACAAGAAATTCAAGTTGCTTTCTTTCTTTGATTTCAGACGTTATCCAACCGCTTAATAAGAATCGTAATGACCTATTGGCAGCGCGTGTCTTTAACTACTAAATGTTATTTTCTTATGGAATAAAGCAATTCTATGTTGTCTAAGGACCATACAATTAACAACTCCAGTTAAAGCGCATGCGCCGGAAAAAGTGATTTTTTATTGAGAAATTTGACTCTAAAAAGAGAGTGAGAGAGTATATTAACACTTCAGTAGGTCATATACATGTTGACAACAGAAACAATGTTGGGCAGCATTGCTGATGACCTTAAAATCGTAGCAATGTTCCAAAGATACTCTCAGAGTCTCTACAATTTTACTAAAAAAAATTTAAATTTTTATACAAAACCAGAGATAATTTAATTTTAAAATTAAGGGTCTAGTTCTAGTTTTGCCCTCTTTTTTTTATATATTTAAGCATTTTGTCCAAATAAACAACCAACCAAACAGCCATATGTTTTATTTTATAGCTTTAATGAAACATATGCTCTTACAATATCCCTTAGGATTTAAAATTATTTTCTAAACTTCATATAGAGATATCTTACTGGTAAATAAGTTAATATAGAAAAACTCTATTTTTTATGAATATCTTATGAACCATGAAAACGTTGATATCGTTTTCAGGTGGTCAATTTGTTAATTAATCCTTAAGTTACATTTTTTGTTACGTCTTAACATTTTTAAAAAGTTTGAGTTCCTCTAAATAGCGTTAAATAAAATAAGCGAAGCGAATTTAATTTTAGACAATCTTTGTTCCAATTATACTTTATACAGCGCCCAACTTATTTAACTTCCGCTTAATACACAAATTTATTCAATACTCAACTCTTAGTGCGACTTTACTTTATAACCGCTAAACTATAATTAGCTGGCTAAGCAGATTGCGGCGCTTTTTATAGTAAATAAACATTAGTTTAGAATCTTCTAGTACATTCAACAACCTACTATTCTGTTTTCTTCACTTGGAGTGGTATTGGCAGCACTGTTCACAGTGCATACTAAAATTTATATCTTTAAATGTTGGTGTATCTTTTTAGGCGAATTAATTTTCGTAACAATATATTCAGCCAAGCGTTCTTACACTTTTTAATTTTTTAATAATAGTAAAATTTCTTAAAGCCCACAACATTACGATTTCTTTCAATGGCAGCCTCTTTCTTCAACCAAAATCTTTTTCCTAAAATTTGAAAACGAAATATAATCTCAAGAGGGGAAATAGCAAGAGTATGCTGCAAAGCGTTACTATAACAAAAAATCTTGCAAAATTGAATCGCATGAGTTGCCGACTATAACTTTGTTAGCCCGTGTGCACTTTGAAGCACTTTCACAGAAGGAAATTTCTTGCTTTAATTGTTCTTTGGTCTCTAGAGTATTATTATTAAATTATATTCTGCCAAATTTTCAAAAGAGGTGACAAAACGCGTTCGGTTACGCTTTTAATTGTGGTTGAGCGATTGCGCTTATAATCGAGTGTGAGTAGTCGCGGCAGTCATCGCTCAAATAGCCGTTTCATATCCTGATTAGCTAAGATTTCCTTAGCCGCCTGCAACACCTGCATGTGTATACCGTTGAATATCATTCCATAAAATTTATGGATAATCCTTTGCATTGTAACCTCTTTTAGGCGACATAAACATAATGCGAAGTACGCATAGTAATAATTTTGTTATGTTTTATTCTCCAAACACGTTTATTTTCTGAGTTCAAAATTGCAATTAAATTAAAGGAAATTGTTGTGTCGTGTTTTTAATAATTAACAGATTTTACATAACAAATCTTTTATAATTATTTAATTAAATCTTAAGCTTGTTGATGTTTATTTATACTCGTATGTTCTCTCTTATTCTTAATTTATAGCTCAACTGCTTACCTTTACCACTCTGCCTCTTGTTTTCTACTGACTTCTAAGCCATCATACTTCAGCAATCCTTATTATCAATATTTGACTCCATATATGTGTGCGTCTGTGTGTGCACTATGACAGATATACTTGTTGTAACTGCTTGTGTACAGTAGTTATATCAAACAGAGACTAGGAGATTAAAATTGAGCCTAAGGCCTATTTCACTGAAGAGAACTGAAATTGGACTGTCGAAAGAGGTAAAATACCTGGAAGTTACCATCGACAAGAGACAGAATTGAAACGGACATTTAAATGCCGCTCTAGGTAAGGCTACTAGAGCAATATGGGCTTGTCGTGGTCTTATAGGCAGTACCAAGGGTCTTAACTCTAGAATCATTGATTGGTTGTATACCATGGTGGTTAGATTGATGGTATTTTATGGTGGCCCAAGGTCGAACAAAAGCTTTACATATATAGATGCATGAAACTTCAAAGGCAGGCCTGTTTGGCCTCAACAGATACAATAGTAACTTGTACCACTAAAGCAATAGAAACTTTTATCGGGCTAAACTTACCACATATTTTCATTGTGAAATCTGCAACTCTGGGGGCGCTCCGGTTGCTAACACGAGGCGGTCTAAACTCAATGGACCACAAATGAAAGTCTTCTGATATACTCAGACATTGAGGCAGTTGCTTAACTTGAGTGCCTGATCTAGAATTTTACTCTACAACGCCCCTAGTTATGATTAAAATCACCAGTAAGTACAAATTCTTAGCCATGTTTTTTGGACATTACCTACACCTTGGTGAGAAGTCGGAGACTATCTAAGCTCCTACCGATCTATGTGCCACGGCAATCGGTTAAGAATGTAACACCAGCATAGCTCTCCCCGTGATTTCAGTCTAAACCACAAACACCACGTTGCTCCTACAAGGAAGTTTCGTCACAGTTAGGTAAGGTCCCAGGGGCTGTGGCCCATAACTTCTGTGGTACCGGAATCAAGTCTCCGGTCAGTCTCGTGGCATATTTGCTACTACCAGTGTAAGTCTTCAACGCCCTTAGACTAGTGTTTGCTGGTGAATGTGAAAGAGCAAACAGGAAATACTAGAAATAATATCAGTATAACAAACAGCAAACAGGAACACAGCAACACAGCAACAAAGGAAACAGCAAACAAGAGGAACAGGATGGCCAGAAGCCGGAGACGAACTAAAGTTCGCCAGAGGCTGCAAACCGACCTAACAAGCTAGAAAACGGCTGAAGCGTTCTGTCTTCTCAGCAACATCAAATATAGCGGTCACCTCTGTTCGAAATACACCGCAGTGATCCATCACTATATTGATATTCAAATCAGGAGAATGAATGCCATAGCTTACTCCATCCAGCTTTGACCCATCCGTCAAAAATCTGAAACCTTTCATGTATCCCTCTAATAATTTTTTCCAGGTCTTAATTCATAGGTATTACAAAAAAGGTGCTTTATTTTTTTTTTTTGCCCGTTTAAATAAAATGTAAGCTCTCATACGAGATTTCTAAAATGTTATTAAAGCAGTAACATGAATTGAAGTTAAACTTCAACTCTCCTACTAGAAAAGGAAGCAAAATGTACAATAAATTAACAAAAATCTTCGAAAATTTCAATTAATAATTCTTTTTTCTCATTAATTTACATTTGAATATCATTGATTTTACTTTATAAACTTACCTCGAAAAACATATTATAAATTAGCTTTTTCGAACGAAAATCACAATTAAATTTTCTTTCCATTTCCCCTATCAAATTACACCTCAAATCATTCACTATTTCCTCATAAAATTTATTTTCCATAAATAAACTCATTTAGTAATTATTCGGAAAATAAAAATCTAAACTAACTAATACAGTATGAAATAACAACAAAATATCCCATCAACGTGTGGTAAAATATGCAAAAAATTATTTACCAACAGCCGCACCACCATCATCATCATTATGGTCCTTCGTAAATCAGCAAAATACACACACACACACACACACACACACACAGTTTTATGCCAACAAATTAATTTTGAAATGCTTTTACTTGTGTAAATATTTATTTACATGCGTAATTATTTTGACTTCCTTTCACTCTTCCACTTCCTTCTCCCTTTGCTAACACTTTTTCTGCTCTTGCTTTCAGCCACATCATGATGGGCAGCTTAAAACAATTACGCCATTGGCCTGATTTCTTTGTTTCTTTCATATTCTGAAAAACGTTCGTTCATCTTCATAAAAGTGTCATATTTATAGCACCTGTCACATACTGCTATTACCTGACTGACTATCTGTCTGACTGTGTGTTTGCCTTCCAGGTTTTGTTGTTGCTTTAAATTATTATTTTTCTTTTCTTTTACACCAAACACTTCCTTTTGCATGAAATTTGCATTTGTTTTTTCTCACTTATTTTCTTTAATTTATTAAAATCTCTGCTTTTGATAAACACTGTGTTTAGAAAATGTAAAAATAAAATATATTTCCCTTTTGGATTTTTCACTATACTCCCCATTCACTCTTGCCTCCAGGAAAATGTAATATAATTAAAATTAAGTTTTTTCAACATTAAAATATATTTTATTACAGCGCAGTTGTGATGGTCTGGTTTGAATAACCCAGCAAACAAAGTTTACATTACACGTTTTGTATTAAAGAAAGTATTTTAAATGTTAAAGTGTTGTTGAGTGGCAAGATTTTCCATGAAAACCTTCTGATATACTCTGACATTGAGGCAGTTGCTTAACTTGAGTGCCTGACCTAGAATTTTACTTTACAGTTCCAATACACGAGTGAATAGAATGCGTTCACCAACGCCCCCAGCTATGATTAAAATCACCAGTGAGTAGAAATTCTTAGCCATGTTTTTTGGACATAAACTCCACCTTAGTGAGATGTCGGAGACTATCTAAGCTCCTACCGATCTATGGACTACGGCATTCGGTTAAGAATGTAACTCCAGCATAGCTCTCCCCGCGTTTTCGGTTTAAACCACAACCACCACGTTGCTCCTACAAGGGAGCTTCGCCACAGTTAGGCAAGGTTCAAGGGGCCTGTGACCCATGACTTCTGTGGTACCAGAATCAAGTCTCCGGTTAGTCTCGTAGTATATTTGCTACTACCAGTATAAGTCTCCAAAGACTTCAGACTGGTGTGCGCTGGTGAATGTGAATCAATATAACAAACAGCAAACAAGAACAGCACGATGGCCAGAAGCCGGAGACGAACTAAAGTTCACCACAGGCGGCAAACCGGCCAAACAACCAACGCATACTACCATGTGCTAACAAGTGAGAAAACTGCAGAAGCGTTCTGTCTTCTCCTCTCAAATACAGCAAGCGCAAAAACGTCCAACCTCCCAAGAGTCTGAAAGTCCATCAAACATCTACTGAAATCCCAAATCCCTCTTGTTTGAGTAATACCCATGCTATATGAGTTCCTACCGTCAGCACAGTCTGGGCATGTAGTCAGTAAATGCCTCCAGTCCGATGCAAAAATTCATTGAAATTCATTGAGATGTCCCGTCAGTATGAACTGTAGTTAAAGCTTAAGCCGAAGCCGAAGTCTAGGTGTTCCTGTACGAACGTCACATCTGAAAGAAATTCATATATAAGCCTGCCATTGCCACTCTTCGTCCACCTTGTCTGCCACCTATCTGCGAGGCTACCCTGCAAAAGGTCCTTATACCTATCTCTACCTCTGTCAAGATCAGAAGCAGAGAGACAGTTATGCGTTCGAGATGGCGGTCCTTTTACGGATAATCAAGTTGCAATCAAATCTCTTACGAGCTTCACCTTGACGTCTATTCTCGTTCATGAATGCCGCAGATTTCTCATGAAAATATCCGCTCATTCGAAGGTAACTGTCATACTGGTTACGGTATCGCTAGGCTTAGCTGGACCGACCTCTAAAAAAAGAGAGAATTAAATGCCTTCTTTGCCTAGATCACATGGCCGTCCATTACTGTGCTCCTCGCGGGTCATTGCCTGATTGGAAGGACTCGCCATCCCCTCGCATGATTTTTGAAGGAGTTATGACTCTGAAAAGGAGGAGATTGGGAGATTTATTTTGGAGTTAATATGGTTTCCAATGGAGACTGTTTGAACCCTGTGTTAGCTTCTATGCTTTTATTATCTCAATGGGCCAAATACGTGGCTTAATTGGGACTCCTTACCTCTAGGAAGGTCCCCACCTTACCTAAGCTATTCAAAATTTCTGAGAGAACTTATTTCATGGCTACAGCTTGGAATAAAGGGCCTTATGGAGTTTTATCCGGATAGTCTTTCATCTAATAGGTTCCGCTAGCTTGAGAGTTATCCAGTATATTGACGGCTCATTATATATCTATATTCCATAGATCTCTTCAATTCATAACCGATCACGCTTCACTTGCTCTACTTTTATTTAAAAAATTGTCGATATTTTGGAAATATTCTAGACACTGCACTTGGTGTGTAATCTCAAGACCAACAGAGCTTCATTTTATAATGGACCTCATACCTCGAACGTCATTGAGCATGCAATTACCGTTGTTGTAGTCCAGATCTATGAAGCTGTGTATTGGTGGTCACGTGATAACACCACATGAAGCGATAGAGTACCTTGGCGTAGTGATTGACACGAGACTGAGCTTTAAACAAAACTAAGCATTAGTTGGTAATATTGAGGGTCCTTAAGATGAAAAAGTCCTGAGCTTCTCTCAATGGTTGTGGACTACGTTACACCCATCGCAGCACTAATATTAGCAGACAGAAAAAACCACTTTAGGCGACAAATATCAAGAGTCTCCTACGCATACAAGACCGTGTCCGAGGAGGCAATTGCTGCAATATCCGGAAAGATGTAAATAGATATTCATGCGAGAGAGCTTAGCCGCCGGCTATATAGAGTGTAAAATACAACACCGTCGAAGAACTTTAAATCAGAGAAGCGCTCACGATCTATTAGAGAATGGCAGTAAAGGTGAGACACCCATTACAACGGTAGATGGATGATAGATTACAAAACCGCACAGCGTAGTGAATTATTATACTACCAAGACAGGCGTGTTTTCTGTGTATCTGCACTATTTTAAGCTGGCAGATAGTTCCTTGTCCAGGAGATATATCTCGTCTGCGTAATCCAGGTCTTTCAACTTTGTGTTAAAAGTACTAAGTGGGTTATACACTTTTCCTTACTATTAAATTGTTCTAAAAAATTGTCCTTTCAATTTAATTCCCTTGGGTATATATACAGACTTTAAATACAATTTTTCAATGGTATAATGGCGCACAAATATCGGCAACCAATAGTAAGAAAAAAAAAAGTAAAAATATTGCCCAAAAATTAAAATGGCTGGTAAAATTTCAAATACCATTTGGTGTCAATAATAATATTAAACCATAAAATTGATTACAATTTTATTGGCAGCCATAATATAAATATTGAATTCTAAACAAAATATACCAAAATACAGTCTAAACACACATACATATACACACTAAAGCATACACACGCACAATATTGTGGAGAGCTATGTAACATTAGAAGAGAGAGAGAGAGAACGAAAGAGGTAGAAAATCAAAATGTAAATATATTCTATAGAACTGGTTGGAATATTTACCAATACTTATGTATATGGTAGCTATCGAACATTGATAACATTACTGTACTTATTCTAATGATGACACACAATCTAAAGTATATTTTTAGGCTTTAATAACTTTGTGTGGAGGTGGGAAATAAGCATGTCATGTGACTTCAATTCAAATCTCAAAATTTATTCAATTCATTTCATTAAGTCTTCTTGAATTGTTTGTCATCGTCATTATCATTATTGTTAAGTTCTACTACTTCAGTATTCTTAACACAACATAAGTTGTGTAGATGTTGCTTTGATGCTTGTTGAGCTGTTGCTAACGCTTTTTATAAATTCCTGTTGTTGTGTTGTTGTTGCTATTGTTCTTCATCTTCTTATCAACATAAATATTATTATCAATTGTGTATGCAAACATTGTCCAAATTAAAGTGGCAAACAATGCAAAATTCAAACTGTTTTAATACCTGATTCCTCTTCCCTTACACTTCGATTTCGTCTGTGATCGCCAACCACCATCAGCATTAGTTACTAATAATACGAGTACCAACCAGCTTTAGCCTCAATATCATCATTATCATTATCATTATCAGGCTTTAGAATAATTTGTAGGACACTGGAACGTGTTTATTATACATATAGAGGTAAAAGAACAGCTGGAAAGAAATAAATAGAAATGAAAAGCTTTTTAAAGTATTGCATGACATTATGAAAACATATGCACTGAGCCCAATCAAGACTTTAATATCTATTATCAATCATCTTTTATCCATTTCATATTGGTATTGGTCTTAGTAGACTCACGCTGCTGGAAGATATTATAAAATTGTAAACCTTGTACTAAAAAATCCCATTTTATTGTGTCTTTTTTACCAAGGAAGTATCTATGACTCGCGAGACTTAGCTAACGATTGGTGAACGATGTTAATTGTGAGTCACACTTTAACGTCAAGTTTTTTGCTCAACATAATCTAACATTTCTTTGTTTCAGTGTTTGACAAATTCAACCATGGAGAGGTACACAACTGAGCAGCGCTTTAAGATCACCGCTTTTGAGCAAAAGATAATCCACGAGTGATTGTTAAAAAGCCGATGCATCGACAAAGAATGACTGTTTGGTGCGGTTTATTGACTGGCGGCGTCATCGGGCCATACTTCCGACTTCTTGTGGCCAGAAATTAAGGATATGGACCTGGGCGAAATGTGGTTCCAACAGAATGCTGCCACTTGCCACACAGCCAACGAAACAATGTTTCTTTTGCAAGAGAAATTCAATTGCCGTGTTATCTCATGTCGTGGCAATGTTAATTGGCAGCCACGATCATGCGATTTTACACTGTTGGACTTCTTTCTTTGGGGACATTTAGAAGAAAAAGTGTACGACAATAAGACAAGAAGAATTTAAGAGATAAAGGATGAGATAATTCAGCACGTTGACGATATTTAACCTCAATTATATATCAGAGTCGTTGATAATATGGACCGACGGATATGAGTATGCCACCGAAGCCGTGGCGAGCGCTTGGCCGATATTTTATTTCACACATAACTGTCATGGATTCTTCTATCATAATTAAAAATATTAAGATAATTCTCTGAAAGATTTTTGTTTTATCTGTAATAACCATCGTGTGCTGTGGTTGGACCACCCTTTATTTAGATTTCCAATAGGGTTATATAGGTTAGGTAAGTTTAGTTTAATAGTAGCTGCCGGACCAAACCTTCAGCATATGTAGCCTCGATAGAGCTCATTGTGATACCCAATAGCTTCCCCACTGGTTAGTTATCTAACCAGTTCGCCCCCTCTATGAACCTGCTGATTAGCCCTATAGGAATTTCCCCACTGCTAACTATATGCCCACCGAAAATCCTGAACATAAGTACCGCCAACGCAGTGCATTCCAAAAGAAGATATTCCGTGGTCTCGTGGCGAAGTCCTATGACCCAACCTAAGGGCGTGTTTCTGCACTAGACCATGCTCCTATCCTATCTCTTGCACAGACTAAAGAATTAATTAAATGAAGGCTCTCAACTGAAAAGTGGTCACATGAGATCTGCTAGGTTAGGCTATGGTTTGGTTAGGTTATGGTCGCTTGCGATATACGAGTTCACTCGTAGGCACTATGGCTTATTGTGATATCTTTTATAGGCCGAAAGGACGGCCGTGGCAGAGTCTCGAGATAGTTCGTCACCTAAAGATCCAAAAATTTCAGTTCCCTCACTTCAGCCAACCGGTACTCTTGACGAAGTCAATCAACTATGACAGTGACGCATCCCTAAGACAGTCCAGATCATGGAAATGACATTCATCCACGTTCTTTAATCTAAGCTGCCATAGAGCAGGACAATCGCATAGACAGACATGCACCCAAGTTTCTTAGTCTAAGCTCCTATAAATCGAGACACTCAGAGAAGGTGTTGCACCGAAATCTCTTCCTCCTTATCTGGACAGCTCCTACACTAGACATGGACATATAGTGCCCGATAATTACGACCGAAAGAATCACGATCGACCCTCTTCCACCATAAGAACAGACTCTGTCCTTTCCATAGAAAGAGAAGTTCTAAGCATTCTGGATATTCTACAAGTGGTGATATTGGGCCACCTGTGGTCCATCTTGCTCAGTGCTCATCTATCCATCAAACCCGACAACATAGACAGAGGAGCTTGCACGTTCTCCTGTACGAGAGCCAGAGAGGAGTCTCAGATGCCCGCATGACTCTGAACCCATATCAGTTCGACATGAGCGAACGCCGTTCTAGTTGGGCCAGTGAGCGAATGCATCTTATAACTTTGATACAAACTTCTGAAAAGCCATTATCATAATAGGTTTTTGCTATTCTCACTGCTACAAATAGAATTTCGGCATTAAGACAGAGATTGTGAAATTTTTATTAAGTGGAGCAACCTGAGGGCTTTCTCTTCTATCGACCATTACGAACTTAACACTTATTTGCTTTATTTACATCAGAGCCATGTTAATGAAGAACGGATTGATTGTTTAAACTAAATATTTAGACCTCTCGCATGTACTGTTGTCCTAAAAACCATAATTGTAAAATAAACAGTTTGTAGGTCATCCTAGAAATTTCTTCTAGTTCTCTTGAAAGGGTGATACATTGGTAAACATTTGTTTGAAAACATCGCAAATAGCCAATCGCATTTAAGGAAAAGTAAGTTATCCATGTATGCAATTGGCTATTTGCGATGTTAGCAAACAAATGGTTGCCAATGTATCACCCCCTTTAAGGTCAGTTACCCAAAACCATCTTAAACCAACTCAAAGGGAAGCCATGGACCGGGCCTCACATAAGACCAGCTTATTGGCTCAAGAAACAGTGAATAATAGAGGCCATAAGAAAGATTGCCCGTATCGTTTAGCACCATTACATTACATTACACATTAGCACTTAAAACTTTTACTATTAAATGATCTCTTAGCACTCATTTACCTGTCACTAGCTGTACGAATAAATGTACGAGTACTTGCGTGTGTGTGTATGTACTTATGCTTAAAACACAACGTTTGTGAATTTTAAAAGGAATTCGAGATAATGTTAGGAATAGACTAAGCCACCAACAATTTTGTATGAATATACAGTATTCGACTATGTATTGAGAAAATCTTATGAAAAATTCTTATAAAATATGCATTAAATGTCGTAGACAAAAGTAGTAAAACGGCCAATTGCTTAAAGTACTTATACACAGACATACCATATACACAAGATATTACCTTAACAAGAGTAAAAAAGCAAAAAACAGATTTTGAATTAGAGATATAGCCACAGATACATACATATATACGAGATAAGTACGTTCACAACCATTTAAACATCAATTTTCGGATAAATTTACACAAATAATCGATGCAATTGGTAAAATCTTTTTGTGCGGTTTTTTATTAGAAACCATTTGAGTACTTGGTCTTCCTTGCCACTCATTCGCCTGCCAACAAAATAATAAAAAGTGAAAATTGTTGTCTATGGTTGGGGAAGTTATGAGAAATTGAACGAACGATTCTTACTGCAATTACCGACAAATCTTTAGAAAAGAATGGTTTCGATTTCATGGTTGTTTTGTTCACTTTCCATAAGTAAAATAATGAATTCTTTCTGTGTTTTTTTATTGCTTCTACTGCATTTGCTTTTTATGAACAATTTTCTATAATAAATTATTTTATCAAAAATAATAAATCAAAAAGCAAAAAAAAAAACAAACAAGAAAAATAATAAAGAAAAAGTTAAACTTTTTTATATTCTACGAAATCAATAGTTTGTTCATAATTGAATTAATGTACGAGAGAGTAATGGAGAAGGAAATTCTTTGAAATTCAATGAAATCATATAGACTTTCTCTTCAACAGCCATTAAAAAGAAGAGGTAGAAAAAGTAGCTGAAAATCATTGCTATCTTAATGGCAAAATAGTAGAGATTTCAATGCAGAGATGAAAGAGAGAGAGAGAGAGAGAGAGCAAAATTCAATTTACACAGGAACATCCTTTGCATCATTTCGTTTATTCATTCAGCCATTCATTCATTATTGAATTTAATGCATTAAAAAGTTTGTATCTGTATAATGGTTTGCAAATTTAAACAAAAATTGAAGTTTTAGACGGTCGTGTGTGGCTATTTGAGACACAATACTATACTATTATCCACTTAAGTCTGCTTGAGCTTCTAGATGATATTTTTACCGATTGATTATGTCTTAAGTACAAATATTAGGTGCTCGGTTAAGTTCGGTTACAAATTACCGGAAGATGGCTCTCAAATGCGGTAAGATCTGTGTTAGTAATTGCGTCAGGCAACACTATAGCTTGTCTTAAAGCTGATACTTCATTCTATAAAAAAGAAAACATTATTCAAATCGCATTATTTTACGAAAAGTTATCTACTTTTAAAAATGACTGAAAGTGCAGAACATTTAGTCATTCTTTGCTTTTCTATTAAGACGCGATAAAACAAACCAAAGTAACAATATATTTTAGTCCACTGTTCGATGTTGGTTATTTATAAGTTATATTTACAATTCTCATTTAGTGGACGAAAAAGTTAACCTTCGTAGTTATTGCAACGCTACGCATCCATTCTAGGTGCAAGGCGAACACTTAACTTACTGGCATGCGGATAAATTCTTTCTAAGCAGTTTTCAGACTAATCGTTCACTTACTAGCAGTGATGCGAAAGATGATACGATCGTATTTTTTTTTTTTTTTTTTTTGATACTGTTTAACTTAAAAAATTATCGTGGTACTCCCCTAACAGATTTAATGCTTGTACAAATATCGGATCCGCCATCTAACGTTTTTTTTTTCAACTAGTGCTTATTTCGTGAATGGTAACACTTAGCTCATGTCTGATTTGACAGATAATTAGTTTTATCCTTCCGCTGAAGGAATATGGTTGTGTATACGCTTGATGCGATCGACTTACAAAAGATGCTGACTATACCAAAAAAAAAAAATCATCATTTCAGATGGAGCTCATTATGATCTTGACGGGTATGTAAACAAGCAAAATTGTCGCATTTGGGGCACAGGAAACCCGTACGTATGCATTGAAAAGCCGATACACCCAAGACGAATCACTGTTTGGTGAGGATTTTGATCCAGACGCATAAAAGAGCCATTTTTCTTCGAAAATGAACAAGGAGAGGCCGTTACAGTCAATGGCGATCGTTATCGGACCATGTGGAACGAATTTTTGTTCACAAAAATTGAAGAAGAGGATATTAGCAACATTTGGTTTACACAGGATGGCGCTACGTGCCACACAGCCGAAGCTACATTCGATGATTTGCGCCCTGTTTTTGAAGATCGCATTATCAGCCGCAGAGTTGATGTCGTTTGGCCACCTCGGAGCTGCGACTTGACACCGTTGGACTATTATTTGTGGGGTGTTACGCCAACAAGCCAGAGACAACTGACGCTTTAAAGGACAATATTCGTGAAGCCATTGGTGAAATACAGCTGCAAACAATCGATAATGTGCTTAAAAGTTGGACCGATCGTGTAGGCTACTGCATGGCCAGCCGAGGCAGCATTTTGAATGAAATTATTTTCCATTTTTAACCGGAAGGATTGTACTTTCAAATAAAAAAGAAATTTGAGAAAATATTCAGTAGTTTTTTTTATAGCATTTTAACACAAAAAATTATTTGCGGACCCTTTATTTCTTTGTTTTAATATGATATAAACCTGTGTAACTGAAAACAAAAACTCTAAATTAGCCCATAATGAGCTTTAAGTTAACGCCAGAATATTAAATCCTACTTTTTTCCTATTTTTCTATCTATTGAACTACAGTTTTGCTCTTTATAAATTTCGTAGAAAAAAAAAACGATAAGATAACGATGAAATTAGACTATCAAAGTCAACAAGTATTTGAAATATTTATTTTTTCTTTGAATTTCACTTTAAATACCCGGCACCCTGGCATTTGATTTAACTATGCGTTTAACTGTCTTCATCGTTTTTATTTTTCTGTCTTTTTATTTTTTGTTTTTTCTTTCCATCAATACAAGTATTTTGAAAGGGAATATTGTTTCAGAGCAATTTGCTACAATCATAAATGAGTTTCTAAGCAATTTATTTAAAAGAATTTTGTTTACGAAACCCACAAAACAATCCTTTATTCCATAGGCTGTGCCTGTAGATTCCATCGAATACCTTTTTTTCTTTTGCTGTAAAAATATTTTTGCAAATCGTCATAGTGAATGCTTTCTAAAAAGCCTATTGAGGAATACATTTACATACAAGTAGAGGAGAAGGAGGGCAGGGGAAGAACTAAACTATAAACATGAGATTTTCATTGTGAAATACCATATATACGAAAAAGGATCCCTTTTTTTCTATATCTGACATATCGAAATAGGCTTATCAGTGAGAAATTTGTATTCATATGCCTATTGATGAGATTTTTATAGATTTTTAAAGTGGAATTGAAGACACACACAAAAATAAAAAGACAAGAATACAACAACCAAGCAAACAAGTAATTTGATTTGTTTCGGCAAAATTAACATTTTTTGCTGTAAAATATTTAAAAAAAATAAAAGTATGACACCATCATGTGTGAACAGAATTTCACCAACTGAACAAATGAATTTTTATTCTCTTTCTGAAATTTAACACTGGAGTACAAGTAGTTGAGAGCATTTAAAGAAGGAATATTGAAATACAGCAAACTATGCCATTTTTCACTTAAATTGAGGCTTGGATTGGCTGCTGACTACCTCTACATAATTTTGACGTGTATTGCCAACTGGAATTATTTAGATAAAATGATCGATCAATCCTATGATGACATGATCACTCCTTTTAGTAAACATCACTTCGCTTTCACTTTGAAAGTTTTTATTAAAAAAAACAAAATAATAGAGGGGTAGTACAACCATAAGGCAGAAGTTTAATTGTAAACGTCAAGTTTTTTCCCACTTAATTTGACATTTCTTTGTTTCAGTGTTTGACAACCTCAACCATGGGAAGGTTCACAATTGGGCAGCGCGTTAAGATTGTAAAAGATTTTTACGAAAATGGGCGTTCAAATCAAAATGCATTTCATGCACTTAGTGAATGTGTCAACCATCGGGAGATTTGAGCGCAAATTACAGCAAACCGGGTCTTTAGAAAATTTAGAAAGACCTGTGCATGCTCGCTCAGTTCGTTCTACGCAAAAAATTTCTGTTGTTGTTGCCTAACAATTGAACATCTCACGAACATAACTGATGCGAATTTTGTATAAAGATTTTAATTTACATGCTGACAAGGCTTAATTGACTCAAAAACTGTAGCCGTCCGACCATTTCAATGCGCCGAATGGTTAGTTGAATAGACAAAAGTGAATAGTAATCATCTTCAGCGACGAAGCACACCTTTACCTCAGTGGATTCGCTAGCAAGCAGAATTGCCGCATTTGGGCAAATGGTATTCCACGAGTGATTTTTGATAAGCCGATGCATCCACAAAGAGTAACTGTTTGGTGCAGTATATGGGCTGGCGGAGTCTTCGGGCCGTACTTCTTCGAAATTGAGGTTGGCCAAGCAGTTACCTTGAATGGTGTTCGCTATTGTGATCAGAAATTGACTATATGGAACTGGACGATATGTGGTTCCAACAGGATGATGCCATTTGCCACACAGCCAACGACACAATGGGAGAAATTCAATGGCCGTGTTATCGCATGTCGTGGCAATGTTAATTAGCCGCCACGATCATCTGACTTGACGCCGTTGAACTTCTTTCGTTGAGATTATTTAAAAGAAAAAGTGTGCGTCAATAAGTCAAGAACAATTCAAGAGCTAAAGGATGAGATAATTCGGCACATTCACGTTATTGAACTACAATTATGTCTGAGAGTCATTGAAAGTAGGGATCGACGAATAGAGGTATGCCACAGAAACTGTGGCGAGCATTTAGCCGATATTTTGTTTCACACATAGTTGTCATAGATCCTTCCATCATAATAAAAAATATTACGAAAATTCTCAAGTTCATCAACTTTCGTATAATTTTATAATTCGCATGTTCTCAAGTCCAGGAACCCAATCCAATTTAGAAAAGACTAAAAAGCCTAAAAAATCTATGCCTTTTTAACAGCTGTTTTGTTTTTTAGTGTAAAAAAAGATTCATGGCACGTGACAGTGTTAAAAATGCTCAGTAAATTCCGCCATTTCACCGCGAACAAAGTAACAAACGAATAAAGCTTGCAAAAGCTTTTATGATCAAAATTCGCATTGTGTGAGAAATATATTTCGTAAATTACGTCCATTTGAAGGTCGTCATGATCGGAGGGACTAATTTTTGGCTCAATAAATACGTCAACAAACATAATTGCCGAAATTGGTGTGAAGAGCAGCCAGATGCAGTTCAAGAGCTGCTAATGCAGTCTGAAGGATGCACTGGTGCGGTTAATGTCATTGGTGAGATCCTGACATCGGCTGGACATCGACAAAAAAAAAATAAAATATACGTACCTTAGCCCTGAAAACTCAAGCTGACCGACTATCTATCTCTCTCCTTGAATGCTCTTCCACGAGCTTAAGCTTTTCAGGTTTATAGTGATTAAATTCAGGTGAACAAGAACTGTAAAATTTGTTTAGCTCAGCTTCACATTGTCTATTAGTTCTTCAAACAAACAGGCGCTTATTGACAGATTTGACTTCACAGCGCGGCTGGCAAACCACTGGGAAACCCATTTAATCCTAGCCGGGTTTTATATGGTATTATATTTAAAAAACCCTGGTGCGTTTTTTGAATTTAAATATAATTTACGTGTTGGGACTATAAATTAATTCGGTTCATTTTTTAGCTCAAAAAAGATAATAGATTAACAAGCTTGTCAAATCTCTACTAATCTAATCTTCCACACCACTGAGCCAATTTGAAAATCCCATCTCAGAAAAACTGCTGATCTTTTAAGACGTCTAACTTTAAAGTCAATTTTATTTTTCTTCAAAGGAAGTGATTCAGTGAAATGGTAGAAAATAAATCCATATCTCTTTATGCATCCTAGATAGGTTCTGAACACGTAGACCATAAATCTAAATGACGTAAAACGAGATGAATATATGTTGCGTTTGCTTACCTTACACTTTTTGTTAAAACGGTGAATCCCTCTCTTTTTAGCCGTAAATCGGGGTAATTTGCTCTGTAAAACGAATCTGTTTTATATATCAAACAGGCTATTATAGCGAAAGGCCATATAAAAAGGCCAATAGTCAGACAGAGCAATGTTCGGAGAAAACGGCGGATGCGGCATTTGATCGTTTCTAAGAATTGTTTTGAAACTTATGGGACGTGAGGCCAATCCTTATCATACAAACGAATAACTTAATCATGTCTGTCTTTATATAGCGACTGTTTTTCACGTAACGCAGAGTTCAAAAAAGTAATTGCAGTCTGTTTCGTTCATAATACATAATGCCGCCTTGATCCCACCAAGGATGCGAAATTGCATTATAAATATAGGGTCCGCCAAATAAATTTTTTTTTTTTTTTTAAATGCTATACAAAGAAAACTACTGAATATTTTCTCAAAATTCTTTTTTTATTTGAAAGTACAATCCTTCCGGTTAATAATGAAGAATAATTTCATTCATAAGGCTGCCTCGGCTGGCCATGCAGTAGCCTACACGATCGGTCCATATTTTAAGCACATTATCGATTGTGTGCAGCTGTATTTCACCAATGACTGATGGCCAAAGGACATCAGCTCTGCGGCTGATAATGCGATTTTCAAAAACAGAGCGCAAAGCATCGAGTGTAGCTTCGGCTGTGTGGCACGTAGCGCCGTCCTGTTAAAATCAAATATTGCTAATATCCTCCTCTTCAATTTTTGTGAACAAAAATTCGTTCAACATGGCCCGAAACCGTCGCCATTGACTGTGACGGCCACTCCTTGCTCATTTACGAAGAATGTATGCGTGCGGGTTTTCTGTGCCACAAATGCGACAATTTTGCTTGTTTACATACCCGCCAAGATCAAAATGAGCTTCATCTGAAAAGATGATTTTCTTTTTTTTTCATTCTGCAACATTACCATGATTTTCAAAGTAATCTCGCAATATTTCCCAGCGTTGTTCAAGCGTATACAAAACCATAAGCGTTCAGCGGAAGGATAAATCTAATTATCTGTCAAATCAGACATGAGCTAAGTGTTACCATTCACAACATAAGCACTAGTTGAAAAAAAACGTTAGATGGCGGACCCTTTAGTAAAGCAATGTAATTGTAGTAACAAAAAACTATATTTGAAAGCAGTTATAAAACCCCAAAAATCCATCAAAATACCCAATAAAACCCGGTGGGTTGTGTTTTTTTAAAGCGCCCGAGATTTCGCCAATCCTGCTTCATAGCCAGCAGTTTCTGACTATGACTAAGGAAACCAGTGTCCTTTAAAATCTTGCATATTTTTTTTTTCTTGAATTTATTCCAAGACAAAGATTTTTTTCTGTCTTTGATCCCTTTTATTAAATTGTTACGCTATAAAACACAACATTGATAGACCGACTGCTTCTTGACTGGTTGATTGAACTGAAAACAGTAATTTTTGTGTTTTTTTTTTTTGTGCAAAATTTTTTTAAAAATCATCTCACAACGGAGAACATTTGTTGACTTAAGTCTTGTAAAACATAAAATAATAACGAGGGAGGAGAATATCTCTCTAGTAGGGAGAGAGTGAAGGATAAGAAAAAAATCTTGATCAGAATTGCAAATTACATTTTATTTCCGATATTTGTAACGCTTGAATAAACAAAATGACGTACCGATAACGGAAACTGTTTTCAAACAAATATAATAGAAAAAAAAAAAAAAAAAAATGAAACAAGAAAATCAAAATCAAAAAACTGAGAAAAAAATTAAACTTTTAAGGTTTTATTTCTATTTTTCGTCTACGAGTATTTGAAGACATTTAACCGAAAAATATTCTCTCTATCTGTGCTTAGTTTTATAGAATTTCCCAAAAAAAGGAATAGAAAAAAGAGAAGGGAAAGAAAAGCGTTGTTGTTCTCATGCTTATGTTACAAAAGAGGTTTTTCATTGTCTTTTACTTTCCTTTTAAAAAGGGTCGTATTTTTTCTTATTTCTCTCGGAGAAAGAGAAAAACTAGACCAAGTGGCAGTTTCCTTTTTTCAAAAACTAATGTTAAGGACAATGTGATTGTGAAAAGAAATGCAGAAACGAAATAAATGTTAAGACACTGGCGAAACTTATGTTTTAAATGAAATTATTTCCGTTTTTTATGCTTCATTTTGTTATTTCTTCAGTTGGTCTTTTCTTGTATCCTTTGGTATCCTGGCCATTGTTAACGAAATATTGTTTGGTTAAGATAAAATGCCAAGAAATAAGAGCGAAAAAAAAACCTAAAAAAGAAGAATATGTTAACAAATATTCATTATTTCCCTTATCATCAAGTAATTCTATGTTATCCCTCTATTTTTTATTTTTAAAAATACATTCCTAACTAATGAAGCATTTTCTAGAATGAGTATCTAAAGTAGAAAAGACAAACTAATTTGTTCACATACAATTTAAGGTTTTTCATAAATAATTTTCATTATATAAGCGAGCTCATAACCAGTTTATAACAAAATTATTCATTTTACCCAAAAATCTCGACATAAACTATGTTACTACCTTCCAATTCAAACTGACATCTATACCATCTCCCTTCGAAAGACTAAAATGGTAGTATGTAGAGCTGCAAAACAATCGATAGTACTATTGAAAATATCGATAGTATCACTATCGATACTATTGTCATATCCTAAGAGTAAATACGGAGGCCGCTAAATGTAGTCAAAGTATCATTTGCAAAAATTTATTCGACGCAGATTGTTAGCAGTCCGTAAACTTTTATAGTTACACAGGGATATACGAGGGTGGAAGCTACCTAAGTAGGAAAAAAACATTTTTTTTTCAAAAACCATTCATTTTGTCAACATAGTCTCCTTTTAGCTCAATACACTTAGTAAGACGATTTTCCAACTTTTTTATACCATCTGAAGAATTCGACTTTGGGAACTCCTCAAAATACGCATTAGTTTCGGTAATCACTTCTTCGTTTGAGATGAACCTTTTTCCTGCGAGCCATTTTTTCAAGTTTAGAAACAGGAAAAGCTTACTAGGGTCTAATTCTGGACTATAAGGTGGATGATCAACCAATTCAAAGTGGATTTCTCATAGTTTTAGCATCGTATCTAATGCTGTGTAAACCAGTGCATTGTCTTGAAGAAAGAGCACTTTTTTCTTGTTTAAATGTGGTCGTTTTTCCTTGATTGCATCAACCAATTGGTCCAATAATGCACGATAATACTCTCCTGTGATTGTGGATCCCTTTTCAAGATTATCGATGAGCAATATTCCGTGTGCAGCCCAAAATACAGTGGCCATAACCTTGCCAGCCGATTTCGCTGTCTTCGCCTTCTGCGGAGCACTTCCACCAGCTTCCACCCATTGCGTCGATTGATTTGTGGTTTCAGGTGTATAGTGGTGGACCCAAGTTTCATCAACAGTTATTAATCTACGTCAAAAATCAGCAGGATTATGCTTTATCATGTCCAAACACCGCTGTGAAGTGATCTGCCGAACTCGGTTTTGTTCAACACTGAGCAAATGCGGCCCCCATCTTGCCGATAGCTTTTTCATATGTAAATGTTCATGCAAAGTGTTGAACACACGTTCATATGATATGTTTACCATTTCAGCAATCTCACGTATTTTGACCCGGCGATCATTCATAACGATATCGAGGATTTTCTTTGTATTTTCTTCAGTAACCAACACTTTTGGCCTTCCTGTTGATGGTATTGTTGCAGCGCTTGTTTGGCCCCGTTTAAATTCAGCAATCTGATGGAGCAGATTCGCCGTAATGTTTATGAAGCTTTTCTTTTGTCTCTTTCGCCGTTTTGCCTTTCAAAAATAGTGTTTAATCACTACACGAAATGCACTTTTTTCCATTTTCCAAGAAACACAAAAGTTGCTTACTTCAAACGACTTCAACAAATAAACTAATCGATGAATTTGGCTAAAATTTTAACAGCTGACATTTGACAGATTGTAATATCTAAGAAAGAAAAAGCTTTTGTGTTTACGCTGCCATCTAGCGCTAGGTAGCTTCAATGTCAATCCGCCCTCGTAGTTTAACAGTTTCTTAAACTTCTATTTATTAAACTCAAATAAAGTTGAATTGTAACTAAAATATGTTCGTACATACGATTTTGCATTTGACCCAAACAAATTCCTACTTTAATCCCGAAATAACCCTCAGGTGGTCGGAATAACCTACGCTGGCTACGTAGCTATGATGCTAAGATTTAGCGGGAATATCAAGAACAGACGTAACAACCTAACAAGTTCCCGGTTATTTTGGGTAGGTAAGGTAGTATAACAGCACGGATACTTGCAGTGTATTGTAGTCTTTGTTTGTTAAGAGGTTGGCTTTGTTCTTAAACGGCTTGGTTAATCCAAAATAGCAGCTGTTCGCCAGTATTGTTCTTCTTTTTATCTCAAAACTCATGTTGTTTGTTTTATGTGTGGCGAAGCCGTAGTAGACAAAATCGCTGACTATCTCAAAGCTGTAGTTTACGACTTCCACTGTCTGCCCGAGTCTACAGGATGTTGCGTGCCTTGATACCATCAACTTAGTTTTGTCTCTGTTTACTGCCAGGCATACTTTAGCAATTTTTTTCTCGATTTTTTCGAAAGTGCTAGTAACTACTCGCAATGTTTGAACCATGATGTCGATGTCATTGGCATAAGCGAGGAGCACGTGTTCCCTGGTGTAAAGTGTGCCAGACACATTCACACCTGCGTCTTGTGTAATCTTTTCTTACACGAAAAGTTGTCTTTCAGTCCGAAACTTTGCTTATTAACTTTGTAGGGATAATAAACTCAGACATGGCTTGAAACCCCTTTGAACGTATGTGGCTGTCAAAAGCAGTCATATAATCGACAAGTAGATGGTAGGTGTCAATCTGTTTTTCTTGGATATTTTCAAGAACTGCGCGTAATATGTATACTTGGTCGATGATGGATTTGACAAGTCTAAGGCCGCACTGATATGGTCCAATTATATTGTCGACTTTAGATTGTAATCTTCCACAGAGTACGCTCAATAAAATTTTATATGCGGTGGGAAAGAAACTTATTCCTCTGTAATTGGCATTCACTGTCTTGTCTCCTTTTTTATGTTACGGAATGTAGTATGATAAGGTTTTAATCGTCGGGCAGTTTCAATGTCTCTGTGAATTACTAAAAAAAAAACCGTTTTTTTTCTAATTTTTATCGTTTTTTTTTTTTGCCATCAGAAACTGTCAAACTGCTCGCTGAACTGATTCCATTTCATTGAATCAATATTTTTTCCCTAAAAACAAATGAAGCAGAAGACTTGATAAAACCAATAAGAAAGTTGTCATGTAAACAGGGTAATTCGTATAAGTAATTCAAACAGCGAACAAGGTAATTGGAATTCTACTGTAAACATGACATTCAAACAACGAACAATGTAATTCGAAATTACTTTTGAACATTGCATTACTTTACCGTATAGCAGCTTTTTCGTAATTTATGATTTACATTTGTACTCTTTTCATTTACAATAATTGTTCATCTGTATGTATAACAAATTATTTTATCTGCAGATCACTTAAAATATGTAAATAAAAATATAAAAATAAAAATACGAATAAATGAATGTATTAATGAAAGAATAACTGAGCGAATGAATGAATAATTATTTGGACGCAATGCATCATAAATGGCTGGATAAATGCTTAAAAATATATGAGTATAGCAGTGCATTGAAACGCAATGCAGTGCAATATTTTTGTTACAACTTCAGCTGACCATGTTATTTTTTTTATTATAATTTTTTTTTTTTTTTCAGAACATTTTTAAATTCCTTTGAGAGTTTGCGAGTTAATCGCAACTCAGTGGTTTCGTAAACATTGAAGGGATTTTTATTGGTAATTTAATTAAACAACACGAGAGTGACTGTGTGTATGTGTATGTGTGTTTGTGTATAATGAGGCCAAAAACTACCATAAAAATAAATTTAAAGGCAATTTAAAAAAGCAAATTATAATGAAACAATAAATTATGGTTAAGCAGCTATAAAATTATTTTGAACTTGAAATAAAATAAAAAAATAAAATGAAAATGATACAGTTTTCGTTTTGCGCAGGCTGATTAAATGGAAAATATTTAAGAATAATGAGAAACAAAAGCAGATTTAAAGAGAAATTTAATAGTTTATATTGTATTTTGTCATTGGAAACAATGACAATGTTCTGTACGTATTTACCTCTGAAATATTGTGATTATTTCTGAAGTTATATGGAAAGATTTCTATAATTTTTGTGAAATAATCAGCAGATAGGCCAAAATCATGCAGTACATCAAGTTCAAGTTAAATGGAACAGAATAAGTATAGAGAAAAATTACCTTTTGGCATGAGGAGAATACATTATTCCAATGTCCCGTGTCTCGTTGCAATACCAATAGAAATATGTCACTTTGCGAATGTGCAAAATTCATTTAAAAGGGATAGATTTGTAGAATCTTAGAATTTAAGAAAAACAAGATTCAAAATTACATAGAAGAATTAATAGAGCAATGAATTAATAGAGCAAGAAACTGTCTTCCAAGTAGCGAAAACTAGGCTAATCACTGCGCTGCTGAGATAATACCGTTACGAAAATAAAAATGCCTAAAAAGAAAATATATCAAATTAGTGACTGTTTTGTGGGATTTTGGTCTGTTGATTTATGTAAAGGTTTTAAATGTGTTAACCTGGTAACGCCGTATTGATTTGTGTATTTGCTTTGCCAATTCAACCATCTTTGGGTAACACAATCTTGCATGTTTAAAATTAACGGACATAAAATGGAGGATTTAAAAGCATTTGAGGCGTTTCCGGAACCTTCCAAATTGTTTGTCAGCCGATATAGTTACCGTTCTGCAGTCATAAAGTAAGGTCGTGTTTAGGCGTAAATAAAAGTGTTGTATAAACGAATATTAAGTGCAAGATAAATAATTTGGAGACTATATAGTTATAATTGTATACTGTAAAAGTGAAAAAATAAAACAACAACAACGTGGTTTTTATTTTATTACGCAATTTAAAAGAACTCAAACGTTTTAAAAAAAAAGTTAAAAGGTAATAATACGAAAGAATGTGTTAATACACATGTTCTCATCGTTTAACACAGCTTTAGAATATAAAAAGTCAGCCAAATACCGAGTTAAAATCACTGCTACAAGCTGCAGCAGAGTACATGATGAAAAAAGTTAATTATTATTTAATAAAGAGGCTTCAACTTCCCGTCAGACAACTCCATTCAAAAAATAAAAAATAAGTAAATAAAAAATTACCATGCTAAGTAGGACCACCACCACTTAGCAAGAATCTTCATCACTACACAATCATATAAAAGCTACAGTAGATTAATCATTGAAAAAATCAACTTGATTAATGAAACTGAAACAGAGGAATTTATGCTTTGTGGAAAGTCAATATGCTTCGTAGGGCAGTGTCGGACAAAGAAAATATTTTTAATTACATTGTTTACATAAATTACTTATAAAGGGTGTGCCAATCATAAGGCACGATGTTAATTGTGGGTCACACCTAAACGTCAAGTTTATTTCCCAGTTTAATTTGACAATATAAATGGGCGTTGAAATCACTCACGTACTTCGTTATTTTTTTGTTCAGCATAGTCGACCATATGTGTCCAGGTGAACTGTGAAAACACCTGTGCCTGCTCGCCCAGTTCGTTTTGCGGAAATCATTACTGTTGTTCGCGGTAGTGTGGAGGAAGAGCCCAACAGTTGAACATCTCACGAGCTTCACCGTTGAGAATTTTGAATAAAGGTTTGAATTTCCACACCTACAACTTTCAATTGACTTAAGAGCTAAAGCCTACTGACCATTTCGAGTGTTGTCCATACGCCGTATGGTAAGTTGAACAGACAGAAGTGAATGGTAACTTCACAAAGAAATTCACCTTTAGCGACCAGGCATACTTTTATCTCAGTGGATTCGCTAACAAGCAGAATTGCCTCATGAGTAATTTTGAAAAATCGATGCATCCACAAAGAGTGACTGTTTGGTGTGGTTTGTAAGCTGGCGGCATCATCTGGCCATACTTCTTCAAAAATGAGGTCGGCTAAGCAGTTACCGGTGAATGATGTTCGCTATCGTAAGATAACAACAGACCTTTTGTGGCCAGAAATTAAGGATTTGAACCTGTACGATATGTGGTTTCAACAGAATGGTGCCACTTGACACATAGCCAACGAAACAATGGCTCTTTTGTAGGAGAAATTCAACGGCCGTATTATTTCATGTCGTGGCGACGTTAATTGGCCGCCACGAACATGTGATTTGACTCCTTTCTTTGGGGATATTTGAAAGAAAAAGTGAACGTCGATAAGCTTAGAACAATTAAAGAGCTAAAGGATGAGATAATTCGAAACACTAAGTCTGCATTATTTGTTTCACACATAACTGTTATAGATCCTTCTATCATAATAAAAAACATTAAGAAAATTCTCTGAACATATTTTGTTTTATTTGCAATTAACATCGTGCCTTTAAGTTGGACGACCCTTTAGAAGAGGCATTAAATATATGAAACGTTGTTTCACGAAGTTCACAGCTTTAGTAAAGTGTTACTATTTTATATACGGCATAGATAGGTTGTGGAAACGTAGGTCGTAAATTAAAATGCAGTAAGACGAATTGCTAGATTTTCGTTTCTTCTTAAAAAATGGTGATTCCCCGATTTATAAGCTGTATAACGAGAACGTAAAGCGAAGGCGTTTTATAATTCAGACTGGCTGTTAGAGCGAAATGCTGTAAAAATAAAGACCGTAGAAAGAGTTATGAGTATATTTTATACTTAAGCTATTTTAACGCTAAAATTATTAAATTCTAATAATAACGCACAAAGTCTACTCATATTGCCATTAAATTTTGTAACCTTTAAACAGACCTTTAAATATTTAGTAGTTTAATCTTTTCTGCAGGTATTTTGTTAGTCTTCTTTATGGTACTTAAATAAACATAAACATAAACGTAAACGTAAAATAAAAAACCTTAAAAAAAATGCTAAAACTTTATGAAGTATTAATATTTTGATATTTTTTTTTTGCTACGTTTTAGAAATGATTCAAAAAAAAGACTCAATTTGTTTTTAAACTTAAAGGCCATTAGAACCACTCTTTATGGCGTGTATAACATGACGGTTTAATCTGCTCTGCTTTGTTTTGCTTTCTTCCGTTTACTACTTCGTCAGTTTTAACTTTTTTTTATAGCGACTGACAATGAAATAAAAACCTTCTTTTTTGTTTTAATTTTATCTGCTTCTCTCTTTCTCACAGTCATCTGTTTTGTGTTACCCGTGTGCAAACGAGTGCTGAAACATAATAATAAATTTGAAACATTCGCTTAATTAACCAGCCTCAAATCTGTCATGAAGCCACGTTGCAAATATTATCCTTCTCTGTATCTATGTTTTTTGTGTCTGGTGCTTTCCTCTTTTTCGTTTTTGTGTCAATGGTTTTCTCAATTTCAATGGTATTTTATGTTTTACAACCGTACGACAGGAAATTAAAGGAAGATAGAACGGTTAAAGGGAAATATAACAAATCAAGTTGTAATATTTTGTACACTGAGAAAGACCTTAAATTAAAGCATACACGTTATTGCAGGTATTATTTGAATAATTTCTTTTTTAATGAAGAGTAAATTCAAAACACCTAAAACTATACACCAATATTAAAAGCTAGAAACTTTATTATGAAAGTTATTATATTGGTTGTTGTCAATGCTACGATCATTTTGTCACGGTTGTATCTATTTCAACATTGCTACCAATTCAACTATGAGTTTTAAATGTTTGTATTATATTTGAATTAATGACAACTAAATGTAGGTTGTGGAATGTACTAGAACATTCAACCTAATGACAGTAAACTACATAAGTCGCGAGATTCTCCTCAGTAAGTTAATTTCATGGTTATAAAATAAACTTGTGTATTAAGTGTTGAGTAATGTATGTATTAAGTGGAATTTGAATAAGTTGAATATTGCGTCTGAAGTTGATTTTGAAACAAAGACTATCAAAACTGCTAATTTTATTTAACGCATTTTAAAGGAGCTCAAACGTTTTCAAAAGATTAAAACGTAACAATATTTTTAGCGATTTTTCCATAGCCTAAGTCTATGATACAAATTATGTCCTTATATTTAATTTCTTTAACTGGTTGTTCGTTTTATTACACTCCTTTTGGGTCTTGTAGTTCTTATTTCATCTTAGTGCTACCTTTTCCATTTAAAGGCGATCTACCAACATGGCCCTGAACCTCGTGGCTCCAAATAAAGGTCTTTCTGATGACTTTGTGATTGTATACACTAAGTCAACGTCATTTCCATCTGTTTTTCTCTGCTTGAATAGTGATTTGGTGGCTAATAGACCATCAGAGATCAACGTTTCTTATAATTACGAACCCAAAAATGCGTATGATTTTCAAAGACAACCGTTCATAAAGTATAAGTCGTTTTCTATGAGTCTCATACAACTTAAAGTTGTAAAAAAGTAGCAGAAAATTACGTTTTAATAAAAAATATTTTACAAAAATCAGAATGAGAGACCGTGTCGTTTGTTAGATTCAAAAACAACTATGCATGCTGTTTACATATAACCAAATCGACGACAACAACATTAGCAGAAATATAGTAAATCAATACAAATGGCAACAACAAACACAGGCAGAAAAGAAAACAAGTAACACACAATAACAAACAACAACAGAGAGAAGTAGTTGTTTACATTCGCATGGCTTCATAAGAACTACAAAAAGTAAAGGAAAGAAATGTTATCTACCTGAAATATCGAGAGGTTCAAGAGCTTACGAAGTATTGTTTACTTAGCCATATAAAAAGCCCATCGGTGTGGACAGCAATCAGTTTATATGCAAACTTAGCTTGAAGAGAGTTTCTTGGTGTAAGCTCAGTGTGACAATTTAAATGGAAGTAAACTCAGCGAATAGAGTTTATAACACGTAAAGTGAGTTGTGAAGTAAAAACCAGTTTAGTTGAAACTTGCTCAGCAAAGAGAGTTAAGTGTGGATAACCTCTGGTTGATTGACTGTTATTGCTCGTGAAAAGGTTACGAGCAGTGGAACATAAAACTGTGTTAAATAAGCATTTTCATTAAAGGCCAAACAGCAGATTTATTTTATTTTAATTGCAATCTACGAACTCTTTAATAAACGTTTTCAAAACGGGAAAACGTAACCATATTTTAATTTGAGAGATTAATTCTTGGCATAATCATATGAAAATGTTTTTGAGCACATGGCCATTTCCAATTTTTGGCTTATTTTTCGAGCTTTGCTGACCATATGGGACGAATAACATAAACAATGTTCACTTTCAAAACGTCGATTTTTGCTGGTTTATCCACATAAACCAGTAAATGACCACACAAGAAATAAAAGAGAGATATCAAATCGCCAATTAACAGGTTCATGTCTCGAAATTGACTAATTTACAAATTTTTTTTTTTTTCAATTATAGCTGTGGTCTCTTTATGGCACGCAGCAGCATCCCGTTGAATTGACAGATCAATTTCATATATATTTTCAAACAAAAAATCATTGATCATATTGTGGTCATGACTTTCGTTAACTGAAACGTGAGCTATAGCTTCATTTCTGAAGAAATAGGGTCCAATGATGCTACTTGTGTGCCAACTGCATTAAAAAATGCGTTTTTTCTGTGTCTAATGGAGATTGTAGGATCTGTTGCAGATTGATTTTACTCTGTATGCGCTAATTGAAGCTCATTAAGCCGAAAATTAGCTCCATAGCTGAACAAAATTATGTCGTCTAAAGTTAATCTGGGTGGCTTAGTAGCGTTGTGCAAGCAGTTTTTAGACTGATCACAAACATCAGAAATTGTGCACAACATGACAGTTCGTTTGGCAGTTAGACCTTTCGGAAGTTCTATCGAGCTTAAGCACAGTATGCTATAGACTTTATTTTGATTTTAAAAATTCTGTATTTCGTAGCGGTTCATCTAGGATTATTACCAGACAGGCATAAATTACCAAGTGCCAGTCTAATCTTATCTAGGCTGCACTTTATGAATTGGATGAGGTTGCATCACTCAATCACACAATAGATGTCAAGTTTTTTAAATGATTGTGTGGTGATTGCAGCGATGCTTTACATCTTAATTTTCCTTGAAATACTTTACTAATCTTGCATTCTAGAGTGACCATGCACATGGAACTAGATATCGTCTATGTAGTCGATAATACTTCAATTTTGTTATCAATTTTATTTCCGTTCATCTTTCAACAATTGGCATCAGAGTAAAAGTAGGCGTGTGTTTTTCCTAATTGAATAGCAGTTGGTAGCCCAATTAATGGCGCCAGAAATAGTCAATTAAATCGACAGAATAACTTTTCCCATCAGAGAGTGAACCAGTAGCTCCCTTTAAAGCCACTGAAATTGATAGTACGAGGTCTTAATAGTATCAAGCTAGTTTACCAATTTATTTTGGTTTTTCTTGCAGTGCAATCGTTAGTTTTAATTATCTTATAGATTTATACTGAAGCAACAGTATGACTTTCAAGCAAAAACACTTCAGTTGGAGGTCGACAGCGGCAGCAGCAACAATAAAAACGAATACAGACGACAGCAGAAACAAGGACAAATTATATGCGACTAACGACAGTCACAGTAAGTAAGTGAAATAGTAATTATAGAATACAAATTAATGATATTACAATACAAATACATTTACAAATACATAAAAACCTCTTTAAACAATTACAAATAGCGAGAAAAGGAAGGACGGACAACAAATGGTGACTGATACACACACACATACACACACGCACAGAGAAAATATTTTGTAAAGCAAAGTCTATACACAGAGATAAATTTAATTGTTAAATAAATGAAAACACAAAGAGAAGAGAAGCAAAAAAAAAGAATAGAGCATTAAAGACAATCACTAGAATGGCAAATAAATACTCTGTTATAAGCACACACACGCACACACGCACACACATACAATATTGTATTAAATGAGCATGGCAAAGAAGTACAAATGCAAAGCCAACAAGCAGACAATGAGGCATCAGTTTGAATAGTGGGAACAACCATCATGAATAAATTTTAATAATATTTTTTTATATGTGCATGTGTGTGTGTACAAAAAGCAGCTAAAGAAAATGAGAGCATAATACATGAGCAAAAAATAACAAAAATAGAGAGAACAACTAAATGATGAGATAGAAAAGGAGAAGAAAGTAAATTGAAATGGATTTCTTTTTTTTTTTTTCTTTTTATAAAATTCATGCAATGCGGTTATATTCATTACAACTCATTTGTGCTTGTACTTACACACACATAAGCCCTTGCATTTATAATGGGTATTAGTTAGTAGACATAAAAGCCTATATGTAGATGCATGAAGATGAATATGTACATTTATGTATGAGAGGAAAAGAGATCGATTAGAGAGAGTACATCCGGTTTTTAAGTATTACTCAATTAGTAACATTTGAAAAATGTTCACATATTTTAGATTCTTAAATAAATTAATATGTGTGTATGATACATGCCTACATACACACATACACATAAAAATATTGTTTTTAAATATGTATATGATATACATATGTATGTATTTATAATGACTTTTATTTACAATAAGATTTTTTGTAACAGAAAAAGAAAAATTTTGTTCATATTTGTTTAAGTAACCATGTTAAAATTAAATTTATACGCGTTTACACTCAGAAAATTATTGTTGGCTTAAAGAAGTTTTAGGTACACTCAGAAAGAGTCTCGGTAAATCCCTCAAAAACGGTTGTCGTACCTTTTACAAAGAGATACAAGTTATAATATAAAGATTTCTAAGGAGCTAAAGTATCGAGGTGTCTTTCTGGATAGGAGGCTTAGCTATAACTCGCACATTGGTGCTGTCCAGACCAATGCAATAAGGACCTTTTAGGCAAAACGCTCCACCTACGGTAATACATGGGTCGTTCGCCGAGAACGACGCTATGATGATTTTTCGCTATTACTCAGCCCATTCTCACTTGTACGGCGATAGCTTGGTGGAAAAAGCTGATAAAGCTACCACCTTGAATAACTATGCAGGTTACAGAGACCCGCCTACCACAGTGTAACTGGTGCAATGAGGAGATTTTCAACAGCGACCTTGGTGGCCTTGATTGGTTTAACACCGCTTCACATCTATGTGATAAGCGTGACAGCATGTTCAGCGGCATAGTTTTCGCTAATAGAACCCGAAATTCAAAGGTAAATTCCCTGAGCGGGATTGTCAGTCTAAAGGAGCCTTAGTTCGCGGTGAGTTTGACCTAAACTTATATACTGATGGCTTCCAAATCAATGACTGTGTCCAACCGAGATTTGACGATCTTGCTGACGATCTGGCTATCTTCCAGACTGAAATCATGGCCATTGCCATATGTGCGAAAATCAACCTAGGCAGTAGACTGAATGGAAAGACCATTAACTTATTTTCTGGCAGTAAAGCTGCCTCACAAAAGCTTTCACTTGAAAATAGGATGCAGTTGTTTTGGTACTTGGACACTATGAGATAGATATAGCGGATGCATTGGCCAGAAAAGGTTTCATGACACCCTATATCGGTCCGGAATCTTGCTGTGCAGCAGCACTTAATACCAACCTCAATGTAATAATGGATTGGGAAATTAACAGATGCTTGGAACACTGTAATGCATTTTTCCGCATTTTTGGCGTCGATCTGAGGTTCTTAGGTCTGACAGGCTAGACCTGAAACTCCGAACGGAGTTTCTTAATAATCACTGTGGACTAAGAGCGCATCTAAAGAGGATGGCGATCACAGATGTGGCTATTTGTAGACTGTGCTCAGAGGAATCAGAGACAACGGAACACATATTGTGTTGATGTGAGGTTCTTGATAGGCTTAGGTGGGCATAGGGTCTCACCATTACGGTTTCAGATCTGCTGAAGTTCATTAAAAAGGCAGCTAAACAAACTATAGACTGGAAGGGGCACAATAAATCTTATGGGCCGCAGTGTTCTGCAATAGTGCCTAGTCGGTATGATGATAATGATAATGATAATGATAATGATAATGATAATGATAATGATAATGATAATGATAATGATAATGATAATGATAATGATAATGATAATGATAATGATAATGATAATGATAATGATAATGATAATGATAATGATAATGATAATGATAATGATAATGATAATGATAATGATAATGATAATGATAATGATAATGATAATGATAATGATAATGATAATGATAATGATAATGATAATGATAATGATAATGATAATGATAATGATAATGATAATGATAATGATAATGATAATGATAATGATAATGATAATGATAATGATAATGATAATGATAATGATAATGATAATGATAATGATAATGATAATGATAATGATAATGATAATGATAATGATAATGATAATGATAATGATAATGATAATGATAATGATAATGATAATGATAATGATAATGATAATGATAATGATAATGATAATGATAATGATAATGATAATGATAATGATAATGATAATGATAATGATAATGATAATGATAATGATAATGATAATGATAATGATAATGATAATGATAATGATAATGATAATGATAATGATAATGATAATGATAATGATAATGATAATGATAATGATAATGATAATGATAATGATAATGATAATGATAATGATAATGATAATGATAATGATAATGATAATGATAATGATAATGATAATGATAATGATAATGATAATGATAATGATAATGATAATGATAATGATAATGATAATGATAATGATAATGATAATGATAATGATAATGATAATGATAATGATAATGATAATGATAATGATAATGATAATGATAATGATAATGATAATGATAATGATAATGATAATGATAATGATAATGATAATGATAATGATAATGATAATGATAATGATAATGATAATGATAATGATAATGATAATGATAATGATAATGATAATGATAATGATAATGATAATGATAATGATAATGATAATGATAATGATAATGATAATGATAATGATAATGATAATGATAATGATAATGATAATGATAATGATAATGATAATGATAATGATAATGATAATGATAATGATAATGATAATGATAATGATAATGATAATGATAATGATAATGATAATGATAATGATAATGATAATGATAATGATAATGATAATGATAATGATAATGATAATGATAATGATAATGATAATGATAATGATAATGATAATGATAATGATAATGATAATGATAATGATAATGATAATGATAATGATAATGATAATGATAATGATAATGATAATGATAATGATAATGATAATGATAATGATAATGATAATGATAATGATAATGATAATGATAATGATAATGATAATGATAATGATAATGATAATGATAATGATAATGATAATGATAATGATAATGATAATGATAATGATAATGATAATGATAATGATAATGATAATGATAATGATAATGATAATGATAATGATAATGATAATGATAATGATAATGATAATGATAATGATAATGATAATGATAATGATAATGATAATGATAATGATAATGATAATGATAATGATAATGATAATGATAATGATAATGATAATGATAATGATAATGATAATGATAATGATAATGATAATGATAATGATAATGATAATGATAATGATAATGATAATGATAATGATAATGATAATGATAATGATAATGATAATGATAATGATAATGATAATGATAATGATAATGATAATGATAATGATAATGATAATGATAATGATAATGATAATGATAATGATAATGATAATGATAATGATAATGATAATGATAATGATAATGATAATGATAATGATAATGATAATGATAATGATAATGATAATGATAATGATAATGATAATGATAATGATAATGATAATGATAATGATAATGATAATGATAATGATAATGATAATGATAATGATAATGATAATGATAATGATAATGATAATGATAATGATAATGATAATGATAATGATAATGATAATGATAATGATAATGATAATGATAATGATAATGATAATGATAATGATAATGATAATGATAATGATAATGATAATGATAATGATAATGATAATGATAATGATAATGATAATGATAATGATAATGATAATGATAATGATAATGATAATGATAATGATAATGATAATGATAATGATAATGATAATGATAATGATAATGATAATGATAATGATAATGATAATGATAATGATAATGATAATGATAATGATAATGATAATGATAATGATAATGATAATGATAATGATAATGATAATGATAATGATAATGATAATGATAATGATAATGATAATGATAATGATAATGATAATGATAATGATAATGATAATGATAATGATAATGATAATGATAATGATAATGATAATG